>OY728145.1:1870206172-1871456172 GCA_963277665.1 Viscum album | reverse complement strand
CATCAGAATCCTTGGGTCGATTTTGGGACCCCATAAAGCCACATATAATTGAAAATGACATTTTATAAAAAATAATTTAAAGTTATGCAAAATGTAATATAAACATATATCTTTTAGTAAAACAATTTTTAAATAAAGTTATATAACTGATCTATATAACTATAAGTATTCATTAGAAATATGAGAATATTTAATACATTTTGTTTTTTTATTAATATTTTTTATACATCATATAAAAAAGATTACTTATGACAAAATAGTGATGTAGTGATTACATTATTAATGAAAGATTTAAATAGATGAGATTAGAAATATCAAAATAAATTTATTTTGAAATGTTTTATTCCATCTATAAAATTTAGAGATAATTATGAAATTATATATATTAATTAATGAGGTATTTTCAAAGGAATCATGTTTTTTGGATTTTTAGAAAATTTATGATATGAATAGTATAAAAATTGACAAATATGAGTTTTTAAATAAAATAATATTTTATTAATTGATAAAATAGTCCTAAAAATCTAATACAATTTCAAAAGATATATATTTTTAATGTTTTAATTAACGATTAATTTTGGATCGCTTAAAATGTTATAGTAAATATATTAACAATATATTGTGAATTAACAAGAATACATAGTTAAAGTTAAATAAGTTAACAAAGGATTAAATTAAAAAGATAAGTATTATGAGAATATCCAAATCCTATTCAATTATTACTGAGTGATTTTATTTCGACCTATATTCATATTCTTTTCAAATTTAATGATTATTGGGCTTTTTAAAACTAAAACTAATTTTATAATAAAATAATAATGTCAAACTTTTCTAAAGAGCCCCTCCTCCCTTTTATAAATGGCCACAACCTATAACCCATTACTCATTCTTTAAATCCCCTTGCATCATACAAAAAATTAACCAATATGCTCCTAACATCCCTCTCTTTCACCTAGAAGCCTTACTTTGGGAATAAGAAAATTCAATAAAGCCTTTTGGTTCAAAACAAAGACTGTTACCCGATTTAAAGGTAACGTCTTCTCTCAAGTTCTTTTCTTTTATTTTCCTTCTCCAACCACCTAAACTCTCTTTATTCTATTATTTAATAATAACACCATTATCTTCAATATACTAAGATTTTTTCTATTAATCATTAGAACTACATATCCACACACCCTTATCTAATGGATACGAACATAATGTTTCTATGGACGACAAACTACTGCCTCACAAAAAAATCATTGTTCAATAATCTCCTACCGCCTCTCATGGTAGAAATTATGTTGTAAATGTATTTATATGAGATATATATTTTATTAATATTGTACCTATTTTTATTTATTTTTCATTTATAGCATACTTTTATGGTTTCCATAATGGGTAAATATGATAATTTCATTTGAGGAAGTGTGGACTACTGACCCCTAAAAGTGATATGACTCATTCATTCCATATGTGGAACTTATAAAGGATGATGTTAATTAAATTATATATTATATTATAATGAAATTATAATATACCTATTTATCCTTATGTTTTAATTCCATTAAATATGAAATATAAATGAAAGTAGCGTTCATGTATTCTTATGACTTACCATCTCCCTGAATGGGGCATTTCATCACCTATCTACAAATGTTATGCACTATTATAAATATGTAAATGTACTATATATATAATATATATATATTGGATATCTAAATACAGAATACAATTCTAAATATAATTTACTTTTGACCACATGTACAACCTATAATTATAAAAAGTTCATTTTTGACTCAATTACCAAATATCAAAAAAATACCATTATTAACATAAATGATTATGTAATGTTTATAACGTGGTAATAAGTGGTATAAAATAAATAATAAAGTTAAAAAGGGTTTTTTAGAAAGTATAATTTTACTTTAGTTTATTATTCATGATATTAAATAACGAACGGGTCATGTCGGGCATGTGGTAAGGGACTTTATCTCAACATCCTTTCATTGATTCATTCCTTGATTTATAAAGGAATTTTCTTTATATGGTTTATAAAACACTTTAACATTTAATTTCATTCAAAGGGAATATTTTTTCTATATACCATTTTACTAAAAGTTAAAAATAATTTTTCTTTTTAACATACATTGTGACAACGACCTTTCCACCATAGCGAGCATTTTATAATTTTCAGATTCATTAACAATCTGTAATTGTTTTAAAAGTGAAATAAATACCATACTCATTTTAACTATTTTTGTATTAAAAATGGTTGAATAATGGATTTATTATGTTAATATATTTAAATTTAATATTGTGATTGAAATGTGTAAATGTTATCTTTCCTTTATTCTTTTTCATGTGTTATGACAATGTTATGGTTCATGAGAATTGTTTACACATATCAGTGTTTCCATGATAAAACAAGGGCGGGTATGCCTGATATATCTCTCTAATACATTCGGTAATGTGAAGGAGGTAAAAATTAATGTTTCCCCTATGAGAATTATGGAATATACTATGATCGGTATTCCAAACGTAACTCCCTGTGTAGCTATGAAACATACAACATTAGTATGTTATGGATTCCAAAAGTTACCTATATGTCTTATAATTTCTATGTGTTATTAATAAATATTAGGATTTAATGAGGTATGAAAAATATCTTATTTTATTATATATTTATGGAATAATGTTTTCTTTTTTATTTAATAATCTTTAATGAGAATTTTATTCTCATCCCAAGTCATTCAAATGATTTTCACACGGTATAAGGAAGGGTAGACGAAAAGAAGAGTTCAAGAAGATTTATGTCAGGAAAATAACACGTGTTTCCTTTTAAGAGTTTTTATTTTATGAATAAATGGATACTAGGTAGAAGTGTCTATTTCTAATATTTGAGATGTAATTAAATAGTTATTACCTAATTATGTAAAACTCTAAACTTGAAAATATGCTCAATTTGAATTCTTAACTTAAATCAAGATTATGTAATGTAATAGGATGGGGCCTTATATTGACACTTTCATGGTCTAAATATTCCTCATCACTATTCATAGACTATAAATATTTCCTTAAATTTTCATCCATATTTAAATATGTTAATTCATTGTGATATTTTACCAAATATAATGCTGAAGGATAAGAGAGATATCTTGTCTTGAGTACCCTAGATAATTAAGCTCATTAATTTCTACTCTTAGGACCTAGAGATATATCTCCATAATTCATAGAGAATTTAAATAAATCTTCATTTTATCTCAATACTAAAATAATTCCTTTATCACTTTCATCTTCTGAGATTAATGAGTAATAAGATGGAAGAAAATACACTATAGATTCCCTTAAAAATATTTTTGAAGGTGACTCTACCACAATTGACAAAATCAGAAAGGTGAATCTATATATAAAGGGAGACACTCAGTCAAATTTATTCAGCACAACCATGCCCTCTGAAGATAAAATCACATATACTTTTTTGGAACCAATATCAATATGTATTCACTTGTAATTACACATAAATTTACAATAATCATCGTAATGTGGCCAATGACCATTTCTGTCTTCTTGAAGATCAATATTATTATAATAACAAAGCCAAGAGTATGCATCTGACTCAAGTTGTATAGGTTATGTATGAAGTTTACAAGATTGTCATGGTTGAATTTAGTTTTGGGGTTTTGTACCAAATTTATAATTCCAATATCATCCCTATAAAGAATAATAATTGAAAAAATAATTTTCATTGACATCTAGGATCTAAAACATCATTTCATAAAAGTTTATTTCTCGATTCCAATAATGGAACTACTATTTAAGGTAATTTTTATGTTCTATTCCCTATAGTTCATGGATATACATTTCAGTTATAACTAGATTTGGATGGCCCAAAATTATAAGAAATACACCACTTTTGGGGATCCAAATATTGTGTATTCATCCTGATTATCTTCCTTATTATTGAAGAATATTTATGCCACATAGGAATGTTCCATGTAACAAATATTCAATCCATTTCTGAGAAACAATTTAGAATTTTACATCAATAATCATGTGGTCAAATTTGAATAGAAATTTGGTCATATGATTAACCATTATGTAATCTGTAACAAGAAAAAGAAACATACCATAAATAAGAACACAATGAAATGTAATTTTTGGGTGTTGTTTAGAAATTTTTTCATCATCAATGTATAGAATTTTGGTATTAATGTTCGCCTTGAAAAGACTAATGTGATCCTTAACATTCCACCTCCTCATAATCTCAAATTGTTGAGAGGGATTTAAAGACACGTTTTTCACACTAAATTCTTCATTTAAAACTATACATACAAGTGTTTTACATTCAATAATATCACAAATAAGATAGTCAATTATTTTTTGGATGTAGATTATTATGATTATTTTGAAAGTGTTAATAAACACATCTCAATATCACCATATTTTATATCCTTAATAATGGATTTCCACACTTATTATATGTGTAACCCCTTGATCAGTCACTTTGTGCTCTCATTTCTTTAAATAATAATGCATTCAAATAATATAGTCATTATTATATGATTATAAATATGTTAGATTATGAGACATTATACTCTAAAATAAAACAACATCATGTATTAGACATCATGATTCATAAATTAAGGCACTACTTGACTCATCATGATGACTATTTGTTCTCCCACATTGACCCTCCCAAGTACATCCTAAATTTTCCAAAGTCGACTGGATGGTTGGAATGGTGGGCGGTCATTCATTCAGAGTTTGATATCCAATTAATACTATAGATGGTAGTAAAATGGAAATATTTGGAAGAATTTATTTTTGATCTTCCCATTATAGGAATCATACCAATGGGTTTTGAACTGCCTAGTGAAGATCTATTATCTATTAAAGACACTACACAAACATTGGATATTTATATTGATGGTCTTTCTATAAGGCCAATAAAAAATAATGTAAAACCTAGAACATATACAAGTTATTTTGGGAATTATTCTATTCTATCTAGTAAAACTAGCCTTACCATAGTACTTCATGTTGTTAGAATGATGCACTAAAAATGATGTAGAGTAAAAATCCTTTTTATTTTGTTTGTGATTGAAATTGCAAGTACTAGTGTAATTATTTAATATCAAGGTTGATTCAGAGATAATGAAGAAACCTATTAATGGAGAATATTCCATCAATTAATGGTAATTGATTCCCTTATTTGATTAAATATGAGATTGGATGGAAAATTTCCCTTTATAGTAATATTATTTTGTGCTCCTCATACATAGAATTATTAGTCAAATGTAATGGATAATAAAGATACTACCTTATCCAGTCTAACTAGGAAAATATATTCATTAGTATTGTATGTTATAGGGTCATATCATTTTTCATTAGAAATGATTGGAAATAGGTTGGTTAGATCAACATCACCCATGGGAAATATGATTTTATATATGAACCAACAGATACCACTAATAGATGGACATCTCTCATTATATAATATCTATTATGTTCAATTTTCCTATCATACTAATAAATTAAAGGGTTGATTTTATGGTTGGTTATAAACATTTTCCATTATAATGTCTTGATTTCTCAAAAATTCCTCTGAAAGTAAGGCTTTAGTTTAATCATTATCATATGTATTTAATGAGGAGATTCCCTCACTACTAAGAAGGAAGCCCATTTAGGTGCAATTAGTTCTCACCAATCAAGAACTATGACTTCCCATCATATTAGTTGAAATGGAAATTTATGGGCTTTCATGACACAATATTCTATGAAATTCACCAAAAAATGACAATATTTCTATGTATAATCCAATTTCATACACCAATACCCCATTGATATTTTATACTACAGAATATTATAGTATGTTTTTTATATAGTGAAAATTTATCATGATGTTATATCCCCCAGTAGTATTCATATAGTTCAATTACATCCTTAATCCACCAATTTCATCATTAAGTGGGTCAAGGCTATATCCATTAATGAAGTTGGGAAAAAGGCTATCATTAACTTTGTTATGTATTATATCATGATCATATTCTATGTACCTCGTACAATATAGATAAAAAATGTCCGAAACATGTTATCTTTTATGTTGAAAAGGTTATATCAATAATATATAATTTAGTACATCTAAACATCTTGATACCTTGTAGTGGAAAATGCATATAATAAGGAATTTAATAAAACTATATTCAAAAAAATCTAGAAGATGGAGAATAAGAACAAGAAATATAGTCCTGAAAGACTTCTTCTTTCATTGTGGGTCTACCATATCCATTAAGGAAAAAACACTTCACATCCTTTTGAAAAGGTTTGAAATTAATGAATGCTAGGAAGGGATGTAAAATGGTAATAGATTCAAGTATAGTCACAGGAGCATAAGTTTCTTCACAATCTATTCTTTCTAGTAGATTATAGCCTTTAGCAACTAAAATGGAGTTATTTCATACTATATTTCCATTTTCATCATACTTATTTTTGAAGACCCATTTTACTCCAATTACAGAAGTTTCCATAGGTCTTTCAACCAAGTTACATACATCATTCCTTTAGAATTCATTTCTCACATATTTCATGTATTTAATCCAATAATAATCTCTTAAAGATTCATTAGTTCTATTGGTTATAATTTGGAAAGTAATTCTACATGTTCTACTTTATTTATTAAGGAATATATAGTCCTTATTGGTTAATTTAAAACACCAATGATACTACCACATGGATGATTCTTAACAAACATCTTATTTAGGTTTTTTAAAACATGTTCATCAATATATGGTAGAAAATATTCTACGGAAAATGATTTAGGAATATTTTCTTGAACATTTTCCTTATAAGATATATCTTTTATCAAGGTTTGATAATCAATTATTGAAAACACATATGAGGATGTAGGTTTGGGTTTTTTAAAAACAAAAGGATCAGTTTCATCAAAATTGACATGCACTATTTCTTGAAAATTACATGTTTTTTATTAAAATAAATATAAGCCTTAGAATTATTGGAATATCCTAAGAAAATTCCTTCATCAGATTTGGGTAAAAATTTATGTAAAATATTTTTAAAATTTTCGATGAATATTTTGCATCCAAATACATTGAATTAAGAAGGTCTAGGTTTTCAACCAGTAAACAATTCATAAGGTGTTTTGTTAAGAAAAGTTCTCATTAAACTCAATTTATAGTATCACAAGAAGTACTAATAGTTGCATCCCAAAAAAATTAGCAATAGAATATTCTCTCAACATGGTTCTAGTTATCTCTTAAAGAATTTGATTTCTTCTTTCAATAACGCAACTCTTTTGACATGTTCAAGGAGCTGAGAATCTATGAGTAATTTCATTCTTACTATAAAAGTTTCTAAATCTGAATTTTTGAAATTAACCTCCATTATCACTATGAATAGTTATTAATGGATGGTTTTTCTCATTTTTTACATGGGCTCTAAAAGTTTTGAAATAAGAAAACGCTTTATATTTTTTTCTAGAAAATAGATCCACATAAATCTAGTGTAATCATAAATTATGAAAAATATGTAATATATGCCTCAAATACTTCTAGTTTGTGTTGGATGAAAAATATCTATATGCACCAACTATAATACATCAGAAGATGAGTCTTCATCTATTTATTTAAAACATGATTTATGTTTCATTCCATTTTGAAAAGGATCGCATACTTTTGAAAAATCAAATCCAAGCTTCGGTAGATCCTTAACAAGTCTTTCCATTGAGGGTTTTCATAGGTTCCTAAGGTTATAGTGTCTTAACCCTCTATTCCATAAAGAAGATTGATCTACCATTTCACTAATGTAAGGTAGGTCCTGGCTCCAAATAATTCTATGTTTTTTGTGTATACATTCTCATGCCTATGAGAAGTAAGAATAATCTTTTAAATGGAATTTTGTAATAAGAATTTATCATTCCTAAAATTCAAAAGGTTACCATCATCTCAAAATTTACTAATGATAATGAGGTTGTTATTAATACCCTTAAAAAATACAACATTTGAAATTAATGTTATTTTCAAGGAGAACAATATTACCTATACCAACATTTTGTCCTTTACCATTATATTTTAAATTTACTTTTCCTCCTTTCATCTTGATAAGCATTTCAAAGAAGTTTTTGTCAACTTTTATATTCTGGGAACAGTTACAATCCATGTTCCATGTATTTTTTTTGGTACATTCTTTATTTTCATAAAAATAAAAGTGTTATACTTTCAGAAACCACACATTCTTGGATTTGGAAATTTCAAAAATAAGATTTCAATCATCCACATATTCTTAGAAAAAAAAGCTTTATGAAAACCTAAATGATGGGTTTTGTTTAAAGAAAAATTTTCTTCCCGATTTCCACTACATTTACATTTATCACAAAATAAATCAATTTGGGGAACAAAATAATTCATACTAAAAACTGGTTTCAAATGGGTATAACCAAATCCAGATCTATTCCGTAAAGGAAATTTTATAGAATAAATCTTGTTAATTTTTTCTTTACAAAATTTAAAGTTTGATAGGAATTTATTTAAGGAACATATTTTTAACATTAGTTTAATAACCAAGTTTTTATCCTCAATGTTATTATTTTTATAACTAGAATTATCCTCTTAGATATTTTTCATAGAAATAATATTTTCAAGAACCTTATAACGTTTGTCTTTCCCAAAATTAATATCCTTAAGGTTATTTAAATTAGTTTCAAAAAAAATATCTGATCAGGATCCTTAGAAAGATCTGATACTTCATTAGTTAAAACATAAATTCTAGAATTTGTATTCTCTAACTTCTTTTTTATCTTACAATTTTCATTTTCATTTAGTTCGGAAAACTTATAAACTTCTTCATAAGAAGGTAAAGATTTATCTTCAATAGAATAATATTATATTTCTAAATACTTATAATATTTATATTCAGTATAATTTGAAATCAAATATATATTAGTGATAGATTCATCATTGTGTACCTTGTCCATTAGAAAATGATTTTTAATTGGTAGTTTGGCTAGTAGACCAAGATTATTCTGACTAAAAAATTCATTCTCTAAGGATTCGTTATATGAGCCACCACCACTGGCACTCTATATATCATTATCCTTTAATACATTCTTATATTTTTATTTGTAATACTTTTTTCTATTCCTCTCAGAATGGTTTATCTTTTCTATCTTTTCTTTTAAGAATGGGACAATCTTTTCTGATGTGTCTAGCTCTTTTCCATTCATAGCAAGTGACTTATGATTCTTTATTGTGTTTTCCTTGTTTATTATTATTTCTATACTAAATGTATTTCTTTCCCAAAATCTTATTCATCATTCAAGTAGGATTAGCTAAAAAATTGAATGGTAACTTTCCTTAGGATCAGATAGAACAATGACTTTCTTAGACAAAGATCTTGTACCTCTTTTTGGAGTCTTGACTTTAGTATTAGTAAATACTACCCTTCTATTTCCATTTTAATTCTTATTCATATCAGTATCTCTTTTTATTATTATCACATGTTGAAGAAGATTTCAAAAAAGCTCATCAAGAGTAATATAATAAAAATCATGTTCTTATCAATAGCTATTTATTTTGGATTTCCACTCATTGGGAATGATGTCAATTATTTTATCTACAAGAACATCATCATAAAAACCATTTTCTCCCATTGATTGAATACTATTTAAAATGATCATAAAACTTTTTTACACATTACACACAGGTTCTCCATACAGAAATAAAAAACCATGATATTCAGCTCTTAATATAGCTTTTCTTGTTTATATCACATTAGAAGTCCAATAATGAGTAACTTCAAGTTTCATCCAAATATAGTTGGCAGATTTACTTGAAGATATTTTACTATATATTTTCCTGGTCATAGAACACAACAAAGTATTGTGTTCCTCGTAATTTAGTTGATATTCTCATTTTTTGGTTTTGACTTCATTGTTTGGAATTTTGTAATCCCCAGAAAGTATTAAAAAACTATCTACTCTTGTATTAAGGATAAAAGTATTAATTCTATATCTCCTGTACTCATAAAAATTACAATCAAAAAGTGGTAGTCTTGTAAGATTAATATTAACATACTAACCAACATTTATACCTACCATTTTATAAGAAAATACTTTTCCACAAAACATATAACTAGAATATGTTTATAAAAAAAGATAAAAATCATAAGTAAAACAAGAACAATGAAATTAAAGAATGAATACTTTAGGAAAAGGAAAATTTAGAATGAAAAATCATATGTGAGTATAAAAATATTAGAGACCACCATTGATACCAATTATAGGATTGAAATAGTGTATGTATATGCTCAATTAATAGAAGGGGTGAACTGTAAGTTTAAAAACATTTGTTTTTTAATATAAGGGAAATCGTGTTTAACAAAGATAAAAGCAGAAAATTCACAACCCCTATTTCAGTTATTAACTATAATACGAACTTTATTACAGTCCAGAAATATGTATTTGAAAATGAAACATAAGAATAATTTTATTAAAGGAATATTATACTTAAAGTGTATATATTCTTATTTATCAGAGTATGTAATGTACAAAAATGTAAAAGAAAATTATACATTATTTTTTTTCAAAATAATGTGGAAATATAACTTGAAAAAAAGTAACAAGTAAGAAATATTTTCACCCAAAGAGTAGGGCATACAACAACCTCAGATAAAGGTCCCATGGTTTATATATTCAAGAAATTCTATCTTACCCACACCAAGGTAATCCCTTGATAGGAATATTAGAATATTTAATTCTATCGCTGAAATCCACCAGTCATTAAGGTATTCATAACCTCTGTCTTTCTATCCTAAAAAGCCCTAGATTGTAATCAACAACAATCAGAGTCACACAAATCAAGCTGAATAATATGTTCAAGGATAAACAATATGTTTCTAAAACAAACAAAGCATGAGAGTCTTTCTATATCTAAAATTCACATCACAACAGCACATAATATAATCTCTAGGATAATCAACAGATAATGACCTCGTTCAATTGATCTTTTATTTAGTGGAAAAACTTCAACAGTAAGATCCCTCCTCCAATGGTCATATTTTTCCTTGAATTTCAGAGAGACCTGTTCATGTGTCACTCAACCAACAATTAGTTAGCAAAAAACATAGGATATTATTTTATACTTAAAAAGGAATGTGTAATGGAATATGAACTTGCATAACTATTTTTGAATATCCCGAGATTGACGAAAAATAGATGTCAGAGTCTAATTATATAAACAAACAGATTCTATAAAATACGTATATTCGGATTCTGTGTTTCATAGAATCTGAATTCTATAAATTCTGGATTCTAAATTCCTTTGAATTCTGATTCTGAATTCTGAGGAATTTGGATTTTGAATTTTGATAAATTTGGAATCCTAATTCAAATGAATTAGGATTCAAAATTATAAGGAATTTGTGGTCTAAATTCTAAGGAACTCAGAGTCCAAATTATAAAGAATTCGATTTCTAAATTCTGGGCAATTTGGATTCTGAATTCTGTGGAATTTGGAATCTAAATTCTGAGGAATTCAAAGTGTCAATTTAGAGGAATTCAGAGTCTGAATTATGAGAAATTCAGAGACTGAATTTTAGAGAATTTGGAGTCTGAATTTCATAGAATTTGGAGTCTAAATTTTAGAGAATTAGTAGTCTAAATTTATGAGATTTAGGAGTCTGGATTTCTGAGAACTCGGGGTCTGAATTTCAAAGAATTCGAAGTCTGAATTTTAGAGACATTGGAGTCTAAATTTTAGAGAATTTAGAATCTGAATTTTAGAGAATTCACAGTCTAAATTTTAGAGAATTCAGAGTCTAAAAATAGAAGACTCTATATCAAAGAAACTATAATATTCTGATGTTTTTAATATGGATTTAAATTATATACTTAGTAATAAAATGAACTTTGTTTTGAGAGAACATAAAATGAGGCAATGAAAACAAAAGTAAGGATATAAATTTCCTTAGACAAGTGAAATTTTCCTTAAGAAAATGATCAATATGGAAAGATAATTTGCTTTAATATAATGTATTTTTTATTTTCAAAATATAAAGGAATAGAAAATTCATATGGAATCATTATAGACTCAATATTTCTTTGACGAGTTGTCTGATTTTGTAGGTTCAAAATAAAGGTAGAGGCCTACAAAAAGGGAATAAATATATCCTATGACCATAATCTGAACCAAACCATGTAAAACGGGATTAAGAGTTTAAATTTTATAAATTTATACTACTCTTCTAATCTTTTAAAGAAATATTAAATTGGAAAATGCATACCCCTCATTTGAGTTTTTTGTTGATTTTATGATCTAGGAGACAAATAATACTGAAGATAATTATCATTCCTTGTTTTAAATATATATTTCAAAAAAAATAATTAGGAAAAATGGGGGAATGAATTAGTAAATACAACATGAGTATTTGGATTTGATGAATCATGACTTGGGGAATCAGTTTATTTTATTAAATGAATTTCTAAATTATTTTTCATTATTTCATAATACAACCTTTTTTTAAGTTTGTTTATTGTTAATTTTTATGAGTTATTTTCTAGAATTCATTTTTTCATTCCTAATATATTTTTGCCTCATATTTTCCATTTTTTCTTATGAATATTTCTCAGGATACTCAAACATTGTTTCTTCTTGAACTTTCTTTATAACTTGTTAAATATATGATTGAAAAATATTATATTTTGATATGGTTGATGCATATTTTCATAATAACTTATATTAATACCCACCTTTAAAGTAATCTATTTTATGTTCATAGAATCTGAGGATAACAGTGTTAGGTATGTTCCATATTATAGGTCTATATTATCCTTTACAAAAATACTCTATCTATTTTTTATGATTTAAAAAATATGTTTAGGGTGATATGGTCCAATGGATGAAAGGATGTGAATAATTTAATGGATAATTTTGGAGCTATTTTTATGGGATATTTGGGAAAGGTTTTACAATGGTTTATTCATTTTACTTTATTACAGACTTTAGAAAAAATTGAGTTGTGTTTTCTAGGGTTTTATAGTCACTATTACTTGACCAATGATTTTTATCTTTTGTGTTTGGGTGGTGGATTTGAGTATTTTTCAAACTAAACATTCAAAAAATTGAAAAAAGAAAAAAAAACATGGTAATCATACATATAATTCATTGATATGTAACCATTATTTGAGCTTTTGGTGAAATTGAAAATTTTATTTCTAAAAGGAGTATCATCATTGATCAAAATTTTATTATCATAAATGATATCCTAGATATTAACATCTTTTTATGATTTAATGGTTTTTTATCATTTACTCTCAACCTAGATAAATCAAACTTATTTTATATTAACTATTAATCCCTTATGATTAATTGTATTTTTTATCTCTATGAGGTGGAGAAAGTAAAAGTTTTGAAATCCTATCAAAGTGGCATGATTCTAGGTATTTGAAAAACTCCATTTAAATTTTTTACCTTAATAATGAGTGAAAGATTAAAAGTGGTTTAAATTGAATGTGGCTTGGACATAAAAAGTTAATTGAAAATATGAATGGAATAAATACTAATTATGTTAAATTCAAAGGGAAAATTTAAAATACATGATTGATTTGTTTCTTTCAAAAACGATTTATTGAGGAAATTTTTCTTCAGGGGTTTGAATATTTAATTCCATATTTGATAATTTTATTTTATTGACTATGATATTTAAATTTTCTTAATGTGAGCATTAATTTTAATTTATTGATAATTTGTACTTGAGGAAAATAATGAGATTAAGTGTGGGTATATTTGATAGCTATATTTAGTGAATAAAAATTAAAATATATTTTTTAACTAAATTGATAATTCTGGCCCATATATTTAATGTTAGAATAAAATTTAAAAAGGACACTTTCAATTTTAATTTTCAATTAAACATACAAAATTAAATTTATTAATGATTAAAAACTATTTCCAACGATGTGTAATTAGTTAAGTCTTGAGTTTATGTATTATAATCTATGATTCAACAGAAAACGAAGCAAAATATAATGGAAAATTGTAATTCATGTCGTGAAATATCTATTCATAATGTTAAATTCATCAGAAATTCATTAATGGAGAAGGAATGAAGAAAAACTAAATTTGGGGGTGTATTATGAAATATCATGGCCTGATAGCCAATGTCTCATTGTAAAATATGGTGTCATGATTTTCATATTTTGATCTTGAACAATTGTAATTTGGGCGACACATTTTATTCACTGGTAACCCCTGAGGTTGATTTTGACCCATTATTTGGGTGAATTAATGAAATTTATGGAACCCATGGGAAAATTTTTCTCTTATATATATATGGTCAGTATTGTGTTATGTAGAATTGATGATTATAGTCTGGGGAAAGGTGATCCCCTTATGCAGCATCCTTCCCTGAGAATACTCCATAATTTTATTTAGGGTTTTTATTTTATTTATTTTCCAATGCTCTCATGGATAGCATGAGGGGGTGATTTTATTTGTTCCATGGTCAATTAAAAGAGGGTTAATTGAAATAATAACTATTTCATTATGAGTATATAATTTATTTAGTGATTTTTTCATTCATCATTTTTCTTATACCTCTTCCTCTATTGTTCTTTAATAAATGATAATTGTCTTATATGTGGGTGATGGATTTCATTTTAATGGATCAAATAGAGTTTCATATACCTTAATCCCATTATTATATTTGTATTATATGTTTAAAAATGGTTTGGGGTTACCTGTATTTTGATTATTATAATTTCATGCCCATAAGAAAAAGAGAGTCTTGAGATTGAGACTCTCTAACCCAACCAACGTACTCACAGAGAATTGATTGTGATGAATATATAATTTTTTTGAAATTTTGCACTTTATTACTACAAAAAACTCAATTTTCAATTACATAATACCTTTTTATAATTTTCTTCTCCCACTCTCTCAAAAATTTATATTGTGATGATATTAAATTTATTTTTCCATAATCATATAAATGTATGTCTTTATTATTAAATAAATTTTTTTCTCTAAAAATATCCTCATGATATCGACCTCAGTAATTGAAAATACTATATGAATTATTTATATATTTAGTGATTTAAGATTCATGATGTTTATAAATTTTTTAATATGGTATCTCTATTAGAATTAATGATGCCTCTATGTGGTTTCATATAGTAGCATAGATTCAGTAAGAGTATTTGTTGACATAATTGGACTCAATATCTATTTCCCTTCACACACAAAAAACCCCATCAACCCCCTTTATATTATTGTAGGTGTCACTTGATCCTGGGATATTAGAACTCATATATCTAGGTCCCCTAATAAAACATTTACTAATGTTTTTATGGCATATATATTGAGTTGTTTTAGGAGATATATCCTCTAAAACACACTTACTAGAAGAGGTGTACATCCCAATATCCATCCCTCCTTCAATATACATTGGTGAATAAATAGGAAATCTCTTTCCTTCATATTCCTATAAGAGACTAAATGTTTTTGAGTTACACCACTCATGGAAAGTGATCTAAATAAAAAAATGTTTATAAATTATCAGGGAGATTTTTCAATTTCATAATCAGTATATTCTCTCATCAATTTTATCATTTCTCTCTATCAATTCAACCTATAAATGCCTCCCTAGAAGTAATTATTTTATATGACTATTTATTGAAGGTTATCTATAACTTATGTGGGTTTATTATCAATATAAATGTGCATTAGAGGATTTATATGTCCAATACCCATCCATTCATGTTCCTCTACATAAAAAATCTTCCAGTTCTATTTAGAATAAAAAATATTCCTCTTGGTATCTCACTCATTTATGGAATCTTAAATTACCCTCATAATATTAATAGTTAATGATTAGAGATTCAATCCCTTTCAGGGTGAGGAAATAGGTGTCTCACAAGATTCCTAAAAATCTATAGTGTTAATATTTTCTTTGGAGAATATTGTTTATGAGATGTTAGGGATACTAACCTATAGGTTTGAGTGAGACACCTATTTCCATGGTTTATACATTCAAGAAAGTCTATCTTAAGCACACCAAGGTAATCCCTTGATAGGAATATTTGAATATTTATTTCTATCGCTACAATTCATCAGTCATTAAGGTATTCAAAACCTCTGCCTTTCTATCCTAAAAACCCTCGATTGTAATCAACAACAATCAGAGTCCCACAAATAAAGATGAACAAGATGTTCAAGGATAAAAAATATGTTCCTGAAACAAACAAAGAATGAGAGTCTTTCTATATCTAAAATTCACATCACAAGAACACATAATGTAATCTCCAGGATAATCAAAAGATAATGACCTCGTTCAATTGATCTTTTATTTAGTGGAAAAACTTCAACAGTTAGATCCCTCCTCTAATGGTCATATTTTTCCTTGAATTTCAGAGGGACCTGTTCATGTGCCACTCAACCAGAAATTATTTAGAAACAAAACATAGGATATCGTTTTATACTTAAAAAATAATGTGTAATGGAATATGAATTAGCATAACTATTTCTGAATATCTTGAGTTTTAAGAAAAATAGATGTCAGAGTGTAATTATATAAACAATCGGATTCTATAAAATATGTATATTTGGTTTAGTATCCCTAAACATATGGTTAATGATTATAGATTAAATCCCCTTCAGGGTGTGGAAATAGGTGTCTCACATGCTTCCTCAGAATCTCTAGTGTTAATAGGTGTCTCACATGCTTCCTCGGAATCTCTAGTATTCCTCTTGATATATATCAATGATTGTCTAATTATGTTGAACACATATCTTCCACCAATGACAACATAGCCCATCCTTGTACCAATCCATTAGAAAGATCCTCCCTAATATATGTTTTCTTGATTAAGATATTTTCTTAAGGAAAGGGTTGCTAATAATTTACCCATGAATGTATCAGATTCCCATGATGTGGTGTAGTAATAGAAAAATTGGAAACAAATATGAATATGTATATCAACAAACTATCTAATATGGAATTGTAATGAAATCTTTATCCCATAAGTTGTTATAAGATCTAATTATTTGGATAGGCATCACACCATGTGGCTTCCACAACACTCTCAAACATGGAAATCCTCATCTCAATGGCCACACAAATGAATTGTATGGGTGTTATTTTCTATAAGAAATGATATTTAGGCCAATTTTAATAATTCTAGAAAGAAAAATGAAGAAGTTTAAAAAAATTACATAGTGAACTAAATTCTCTATGAATTATGTAGTACATATATCATTATACTAACCACTAAATTTCCATTAGAGATAATCTTTTTAGATAGATAATTCCTTCTACAAAGCATAAAAATTAATATTTTTCATAACTGTATATCATTTTAAAACATTTCAATATAAAATACATGTTTTTTTGTATAATAAAATCGATGCGAAGTGAATTAAGACGACCATGAAGGTCTTTAGGTGTAATTTTCCAAATGAACTCATTATGACCCATTTATCTTTGTCTGGTCCGTCCTAAAAATACATAATAACACTGAAAATAACCGTACTAGGATATTTCTCATCCTAATAATTGGATCCACTTCCTGAATATTGGACCATATTCCAAGGGGTCATTTGTTAAGGGGAAAAATATTGAAAAGATTTGATGAAATTATCAAAAATAATTTTTTGTCCAGAACCAGGATTAGTGGGATGAAATGAAGAGTAAAATTTTGGTAAGTGAAGTATTTTTCATAAAAAATACCATCCTTCACAAAAAAAACTCTTTTATGAGGCCCTAATCTACAAGCATTACCAACAAGACATAATTCACCTTATCTAACATAGAATTTTCCTAATTTATTTGAAGTTTTCTTTATGTTTCCTCCACCACAAGAGTTTTAGTTTCAAAAATTTTGTAAAGTATGGCTAGCACAAAGCATTTTTATATACCCATAAATCACTAATAGTGCCTTTGTAAAATAGTGTTTGATGAAATATTTGAATTTAAGGCATCATGTGAACCATTTATTTTTATTTCATCTTAGAGTTAGGTATTTTAATTTGATCACATAGCTCTATGTAAATATGTTTTCCATGTTATATTCTTTACAAACTAAAATGTGTCCTTAAATTTTGGGAAAATTATTAACTCCTAAATATTTAAAAAAAACCCATTACATACTAAATATGAGTAAAAATGATTTATATAAGGAATGTTTGATGGAGAGTGAATCAAAGAAGACTTTTACTTTTTCAAGTAGCATCAAAGAGATCTGTTGATGGTAAATTAAAAGAGAAATTGACTCTATAAATAACTCTATAAGAACATACTTCATCAAGATCACATAAATAATCTCCTCCATAAAACATTCCACAATGCATCTCTTCATCAATTTCCTCCTTCATTGAGTGCCTTCGTAATGAATATTTGTAAACAATGTTCAAGGAGGGTGCTTTGGAGGTAGATTTTCATGAAGGGGTCTTTGTGAAGCAACATAAAATTCACCACTTCATGAGACATACCCACCTCACAAGTATATTTTCAAATATAATATTGGTGGATTCAGAGTTTTTTCCACCCTCTATTTCCTCTGTAAAGCATTTTTGTAACACCCTAAGATTCCATGGTATTCTTCTCTTTGAATAATACAATTGTGTGGGATGTACGCAACACCGATTTCAAGCCCACCATGACCATTCAAACTAGTCATTTAAAAAGTTTTTTTGAATAATAATAACCACATTTTTAATTTTTTATATATCCCATATAATTTTAACATGGATTTTTTTTGTTTCTCCGACATAATAAAAGGACAAACTCAATTTCTCAGATAAAACAAGTATTTTTCAAAAAATGCAATTTTTAAAGCTTTTAATGGATAACCCTTTCTAAATCCAATATTTGACGCTTTTATATATTCAATTTGATGAAATTAAATTTTTCTTATAATAGGGACATAAAAACTTAGTTTGGAAAAAAAATTTGTTTTTATAATAACCTTCATATTTTCATGAATAGTGAAAGATACTATATTTTGATTGAAAAAAATATTTTTTAATCAAAAAAATTTATAGTGTTAAATTAAAAATTTTAAAGGTTTTGATTTATAATTAAATTATATTTTTATCATTTTATCCAAGGTTATTAATTGTATGTAATTTCACTTTTAAACTGAACATAAACACATATCAATCTTTTGATAGTTTTTTCTTCTCAAAAACCTACTTTCAGGTTATAATAATGGAAATTAATTTTAAATTAATTAATGAAACTTATATGTTTTTAAGTTGGTTAAATTGACTTAATTTTTTTATTCCGAATATCAAAATTAACTAAGGGTGAATTTTTTGATATTTTTCTGAAAACTATAGATTTTTTGTGAATAGTAAAAAAGATTATGTTATTGTTTAAAATCAAAAATTTTATTTAAATAATTATTTATTTTATATAAATTTAGTTTATGTAAAAATAGATACATAATACCTATATTAGTTCAATTTAATTAATTTGAGTCATTTTATAATAAAATTAGATGTATAAAATTTTATTGAAATTGTTAACATCTTTTACCCACCTTATATGAACGTTAGAAAATTTAAATAAAATGTAATTTTTCCGATTTTTTGAATTGAATTTTGAAAATTTGAGACAGATGGTTGAAATATGTAATATTTGGTATAATAAGTAGAAAATAATTTCTGGTGAACAGTAAAATTTGAATTTTATTTACCACTGTTACAAATAAATAGGGTAATTAAAGGTAAAATATGATATTATAATTACCCTAACACATGTCATAATTCTATTGAATAACTTTTTTTCAACCAAAATTAACCTTAGTAATAAAATATGATCCTTTTGGTCCACTTGGTTAAGGTTAAAAGATTTAGTATTATTTTATTAGAAGAAGAGTTAATAGTGTTAAATTCATATTTTAATAACTAAAACATGTTTAATATAGTGTTATACTAAAGATAATTTCTACTATAAGTATTCATTAAAAAGATAATAATATTTCCTACATCATGGTATTTTATTTAAAATATTTAGACGTTAAATAATTAAATTAATTTATTACGAAATGATGATACACTAATTACCTTTTTAATGAATGATTAAAATAATTCATATTTTAAATATTCAAATAAATGTAAATTTAGACTTTTGATGCATTAAAAAAAAGTCATGGTTATTATTACATATTATAATAGATTCAATGTATTGTTTTCGACTAAATTTAATATTTATGATTTTCACAAAAACCAAATACTAAATGATGTCATAATTTACATGAATGAGTTTTTAAAACAAATAATATATTTTTAAATGATATAATTGTCCTAAAATATAAGGTTATTCCAAAGGACATATATAATAATATATATGTCATTAATGAACAACTTGGTTTTCTCTTGGAAATTTAGAGTAAATTTATGAACCACATAATATAAAAATGCAAGGAGGCATGGTAACTGTTGAACTAATTAACCAAGAGTTGAATATAAATGATAATGTTAATATGGTGACCTAACTTGTCAGAAACCTATTAGTTGAGAGTTTTTTTACCCATCATTACCTTATCCTCAAAATAAATCATTTTGGAGCCATTATAAAATGAATATGATTGTATAATAAACTAATATTTCAAGGTTTTTCTAAAGTGACCCACACCTCTCTTATAAAATGGAACTTCCCCTTATCTGAAAATCACACCTCCAAATGCATTTGGCTCGGCCATACCCTGCTCAAATATCCTCTCAACAACACTCAATTAATTATAGAGGCCTTACCTTGATCATAAATCAAACCTATGGAGCTCATTTGATCAAATCCAATGGAAGCACCCGAAGAAGAGTTAATAATTTCATCACCTATATCAACGTTCTTTTCTTCTTCCACATCAATTTTTTTTTGTTTCCATACCAAAATAATAACTCCAATACCTTATACATAATTTTATGTTATTATAAATATGGTACAATTATATTCATTATTCTATCCATCCTATTAATGAAAAAGTCACAATACGTGTGTACGTACGGCTTACCGTCTCCACGTTGTGGTGTGGTTTTTTATTCAACACTTAATAATTTTGGATGGGTATAATAATGAGTATAATTGATGTAATAAATAAATATAACATTTTAATGAATATTTATATTTTATATACCATCCAATTACATAGGATCTCACCATCAATATAATGGTATTGTCGCTCGGGCGTACGTATGGATAACTGTCTCCACAAACACGACGAGATTCAGTACCCATAATAAAAATTCATGAATAAATATCATTTTATGATTAAAAAATAATGTTTGAGAACATAATATCATTTTTATACGAATAAAATACTAAATATCCATATAAAACATGACACATGTGACCAATCATATAAAGAAAAATGAATCAGTTAACACCTGAAACAATCATACTACTGAAGTACTATTAACAAAGAAATGTTAAAAGATCATATATTATATCATATTTATGTATATAGTTCTTGTATAATTTTATAACAATTATTTCACCATTATACAGGTGGTTAGCATACCCTCATCTAAATAATGTACAAGATAATGTGTTTTCATCTCACTTTTATTCCTGTCAGATTCATGCTATATTTTCCACTATTACCTTTGGTACGGTGTATGTACTTCCCATGATTATATTATTTCTATAATATAATTTAATATATGGGTATTTACATCATCATTATATGATCCTTCTTTCATGGGGTGAAGGTTTATTAAGTTACCAAATCATTAAGGGAATTTCAAATATCAATTTCTACTCATAGGGTTTTACACAAACTACATTGATTATTTTACTCCAAAATTATGTGTGAAATCACTAATTATTTACTTATGTAGTAATTTCCACTACCATTTGTGGGGGCATACTTTGGATACAAATAATAAATCCATTTATAAATTTTTAATTCATCGATATGAACTTGATAAGAGTAATTTTAACTCAATTTCTATTCATTGAGTAAAACATTCAAGTCATTGGTGATTGTTTTTAAGAGAATATGGGTGAATGTAGTCTGATTGATTTACCCAGGATATCTAATAATATTGAGTGTATTTTTATTTTTCACACATAATTTTTCCATTTATTTGTCCTTAACCTAAGTATACTGTCTTCATAATGGATTTTATCTCAATTTACATTTCATTGAGACTTCATTATTGTTATGTGCCAATTCACTTTTATATGGTGTATATACTATACTTGGACATAGTATATCATGAATCCCATTATTCTAATTATATTATAATGTTTTTATCACCTCAATTTTTCACTGTTGAGAACTTAAGGTATACCAACAGTTGAAAACCATTGGTATGGGGTAGAGAATCGTTGGTATAAAATATACTAACGGTTTTAGAAACTGTAGCCCAGTAAGCCACGAAAATAGACATATACCAATGGTTTGAGATAAACCATTGGTATATGTGAATAAATCTACTCTATATCAATGGTTTTATAAAACCTTTGGCATATAGTTCTTATATAGCACAAATCCAACAGTTTCAAAACTGATGGCATATCTTTTTTAGTCTTCCATTCACCCCTATACCAATGGTTTAAACCATTTGGAAAGTTATTGTACCAATGGTTCAGAACTATTGGAAAAACAAAAACATACAGAACCTATACCAACAGATTAAAACCATTGGTATAGGATTTTCTGTACAATTCACACAGCTTCCTGTTCTATGTGCTACTATGTGAATTGTACAGAATACATACAATGCAATACTTAATAAGGATAAATAATTAAAATCTGATAATTAAAAGGATAAATAATTTAATAATCAATTATGAATACAATACATTAAAAACTGAATATTAAATTATCTGTGGTACCGAATTAAGAATATATAAAAAATTTCATTTTTTATAACACATACCCAATTGAATTCAAAAATTAGAAGCTAATGATCCAAAATAAGGATATGAATAAATGAATTTAACTAAGAACAAATATAATGTCATGGTTTGGGCTGGGTGTCTTTGAACTTCGTGATGATGATAATGGGTGTGTATCAATGATCTTGTGTGACTTGGGGAATATAGTCTTCCTTGGCATATTAAATGTCATGTGTTTTAGAAAAGGAGTAGGAGTTCCTCACATTAGAAGTGGATTGTGTGAGGCTGGAACATGGATTGTTGTGCTAAATTATCTACAAAATCTGAATACGTTTGGCCGGTTTTCCGTATGCAAGTTGTTTTTACCTAAATTGATGTTCATTTTAAATAAAAGAGAGACAGTTAGAGCGATACCGGCCACACCATGCCTCAGATTGAGGCGGTATTGACTTGTACATGTCACATATGACCCATGGATCGTTTTCCTAAACTATAAATACAATCTGAATGTGTTTGGTTGGTTTTCTGTATGCCAGTTCTTGTTTTCACTTAAAATGTTATCCATTTCAATTAAAAGTGACACACTTTGAGTGGTATCGGAAACACTGGGACTCGTATTGAGGCTCAGTTGACTTGTACACGTCATAAATGACCCATGTATTATTGTGCTAAATTATCAACACAATCTGAACATGTTGGTCAGTTTTTTGTATGTCAGTTGTTTTTACTTAAAACAGTGTCCTTTTTAAACAAAAGCGAGACACTTATAGTGATACTGGCCACACCATGCCTTGGATTGAGGCGGGTTAGACTCGTACACATTAAAAATGACCAATGGATTGTCTTCCTACTTTATCAACACAATCTGAATGCGTTTGGTTGTTTTTTTGTATGCCAGTTGTTGTTTTCATTTAAAATGTTGATCATTTCAAATAAAGGCGAGACACATTGAGTGGTACCAGAAACACCACGCCTCAGATTGAAGTAGGTTTGAATCATACCATAAAAAATGACTCATGGATCATTTTACTAAAGTATCAACAGAATCCGAATATATTTGGTCTGTTTTCTGTATGCCAGTTGTTGTTTTCACTTAAAATGATGTTCATCTTAAACAAAAGAGAGACATTTTAACTAGTACCGGCCACACCATCCCTCATATTTATGCGGGAATGACTCGTACACATCAAAAATTTCCCATGGATCATTTTACTAAAGTGTCAACACAATCTAAATGCGTTTGGTTGGTTTTCCGCATGCCAGTTGTTGTTTTCAATTAAAATGTTTCCATTTCAAATAAAATTGAGACACTTTGAGTGATACCAAACACCTTGTGCCTCGTATTGATGCATGGATGATTCATACATGTCACACATGACCAATGGATCATTTTCCTAATGTATCAACACAATTCTAATACATATTGTTTTTGTATGCCAGTTCTTTTTAATTAAAACTGCGTCCATTTTAAACAAAAGAGAGACACTTTGAGTGATACCAGCCACATTGTGCCTCGGATTGAGGCAGGGTTGACTCATACACATCATAAATGTCCCATGGATTGTTGTGAAAAAAGTATCAACACACTTTGAATATTTTTGGTCGATTTTTTGTATGTCAGTTGTTTTTACATAAAACAGTGTCCATTTTAAACAAAAGAAAGAAACTTATAGTGTTACCAGGCACATAGTGCCTTAGATTGAGGTTTGGTTGACATGTACACATCAAAAATGACCAATGGATCGCTTTACTATTGTATAAACACAATCTGAATGCGTTTGGTTGATTTTCTATATGCCAGATGTTGTTTTAATTTAAAATGTTGATCATTTCAAATAAAGGTGATACACTTTGAGTGGTACCGGCCACACCGCTCCTCGGATTGAGGCTGGGTTGACTTGTACACATTAAAAATATCTCATAGATCGTTTTCCTAAAGTATCAATAGAATTTGAATATGTTTGGTCTATTTTCCGTATGGTAGTTGTTGTTTTCACTTAAAATGATGTCCATTTTAAACAAAAGAGATGCATTTAGAGTGGTACTAGACACATTGTGCCTCATATTGATGTGGGGTTGACTCTTACACATACCAAATGTCCCATGGATCCTTTTCCTAAAGTATCAACACAGTTCTAATGCTTTTGGATGGTTTCCGTTTGCTAGTTATTGTTTTCTCTTAAAATGTTGTCCATTTCAAATAGAAATGAGACACTTTGAGTGGTACTGGCCACACCACACCTTGGATTGATGCGGGGTTGAGTCTTACACATCACATATGACCAATGTATGGTTTTACTAAAGTATAAACACAATCTAAATATGATAATTTCTATATAATAGCTTTTTTTACTTAAAACAGTGTCCATTTTAAATAAAAGAGAGTTACTTTGAGTGATACCGGCCACACTGTGCCTTGGATTGAGGTGGGTTTGACTCGTACATGCCAAATATGACTCATTGATCGTTTTCCTAAAGTATCAACACAATACGAATGTGTTTTGTCGGTTTTCCAAATGCTAATTGTTGTTTTCAATTAAAATGATGTCCATTTTAAACAAATGAGAGAGATTTAGAGTGGTCCCGGCCACACCAAGCTTCTTATTGAATCAATGTTGACTCTTAAACATCAAAAATGTCCCATGTATCATTTTCCTAAAGTATCAATAAAATCCGAATGCGTTTGGTTGTTTTTCCATATTCTAGTTGTTGTTTTCACTTAAAATGATGTCCATTTTAAACAAAAGAGATATATTTAGAGTGGTACTGGTCACACCGCACCTCATATTGATGTGGGGTTGACTCTTACACGTCACAAATTTCCAATGGTTTGTTTTCCTAAATTATCAACAAAATATGAATACATTTGTTCCGTTTTCCGTATACCAGTATTTTTTACTTAAAACATTTTCCATTTTAAACAAAAGAGAGACAGTTAGAGTGGTACCAGCCACACCATGCCTTGGATTGACGCGAGGTTGTCTCGTTCATGTCGCAAATGACCAATGGATTGTTTTCCTAAAGTATCAACACAATATGAATGTGTTTGGTTGGTTTTCCATATGACAGTTGTAGTATTCACTTAAAATGTTGATCATTTCAAATAAAGGTGAGACACTTTGAGTGGTTCCGGCCACACCATTCCTTTGATTGATGCGGGGTTTACTCCTACAAATCACAAATGTCCCATTGATTGTTGTGTTAAAGTATCAATAGAATTCAAATACGTTTGGTCCATTTTACATATGTCAGTTGTTTTTTTCACTTAAAATGTTGTCCATCTCAAATAAAAGTGAGACACTTTGAGTGGTACTGGCGACACCATTCCTAGGATTGAGGTGGTGTTGAGTCATACACGTCACATATGACCCACATATCGTTTTCCAAAAGTATTAACACAATACAAATATGTTTTTTCGGTTTTCCATATGCCTGTTGTTTTTACTTAAATGGGTGTCCATTTTAATCAAAAGACATACACTTTGAGTGATACCAGCCACACCATGCCATATATTGAGGCGGGGTTGACTCGTACACGTCACATATGACTCCTGGGTCATTTTCTTAATGTATCAACACAATCCGAATCTGTTTGGTTGGTTTTCTATATGCCAGTTAGGCAAATCATGCAACAACAGTGATAATATCTTCTACTAAAACTATAGACATTGTGCATGATGTGCATCCCCTGGTTCATGGTTAGTGAAAATAATGCACATTTCAAATAATATATATCCCTATATGGTTGGTAGATACCTTGTTGGATGGACGTAAATTTTTTTCGAACCATGAGGAATAGTGTTTTTCTACGCCGAACAGGGTTCCGAGCTCCGAACAAGCCCCAGAAGCCCCATAAACCATTATAACATCATTAGGAATCCATATATGGTAAAAATTAAAGAGTTATACTGAATTCAAAAATATCCATACCATAGTGAAAAACTAGGTTCAAAAATAAATATTTATACTGAATTCAAAAGTTTAATGGATTAATCTGCCCCTGATCACCATAACCATCACCACTGTCATCATCAGCCTCATATTTACTGCAATCTCTGTCCTTATCATAGTCCTCTTCATCATCCTCATTATCATCCTTGGCCCCATCCTCACCCTCAGACCCATCCTTTCCCTCATCCTCATCCTCATCCTTTCCATCGTCCACTTCAGTATCCTCGTCATCACCAGGAATGTCATCATCTTGACTCCCACTAGTACTTCTGTCTGGTTCATTGCATAATTCACCCATTGAAGGAATATATATCTAACAAGCCTCACTAGACTTTGGTGTGTGTGATGAAGATAAAGCCTTGATCAGTTTCATAAATACTTTCTCCCTCGTTTGTTCTTGTTCTTCCAGCTCTATGACCCTTTTATCTGATTATCTTGCATGATCCTTGAATTGTTCCAACGCGGTGGTACTGTAATGGATACCTGGAGAGGACTAATACCTCATCGAGACTATATTATTACCATTTCGGCAGCGTACTCAACTAGATTTCGCATCTCCCAAAACCTGATATAAATGATCATGTGGCCCTAAATTGTCAGGCTCTGGGACTTTAAGGGCCTCTAAAGAAGCCTGTTAAAAATATTAATAGATTATTAAATTTCAAAATAGATATTAAACATTGAAATAAACAAATTAAAACTTAAAATCATTTCTTGTGTTGGTTTATTAATTGTTGTTCCATCTTTTTTCCTTTTACTTAAGCAAAACAATTTTTCTCAAAGGAGACATCCTTCAATATTCAATTTATGCTTCTGTAATGACATTGAAACAATAAAAAGTGCAGGTATAATCATATATTCAATATTCAATAAATCACATTATTTAAGTAGGATATAATAAAAAGGGAAAGACCTAAAGAAAAATTATAAACAACGATATTGTACCAGCTACTTCTCATGATCTCCCATAGTAGTGCACCACAAAGTATGGAGGTATTGCTTTAAATTAATTTTTTTTGTTTCTTTCAGATGACTCCTAAATAATGTTTAATAATAAATAAGATAATATTAATGAAAGATATAAAATATGTCATTTAAATACCTCAAATGGGATTAATACCTTAAATTTGGATATCTCCTAATGGGTAATCATTTGGAGATATTTCTCTATCGGTCAGTCATCCAGGATAGGTACTCTTTCCAACTCCGTGCCCACTCTATCACACCATCCAACATACAACTCATGCTTTTACGATCTCAAAATATCTCCTAGATCCTTTAAACGTGTTGGTTGTGCACCTTCTCCATTAGAGAAGTTAAAACAAAGCAGAAACCCAATAGATTAATTCATAAAAATACCAAAAAATAATACATTAAATCCAATAGAATTTTTACCCACATGTGTTCCCATGTATTATCCTTGACTTTTTGTGGAAAATGTCTCTAAGGGAGAGGGCTGACCGGAATGATGACAGAGTATTTGGCTAGCATAGCCAAAAAAACCACGACATTCCTGCCCAGGTTTATCAATCATCTGTCCATCATCATTGTATTCAACCATCAACTATGTCTGGCAGTTCCATACTGCACACAAGCAAGTACGCCCTCTCCCCCACCTCCTATCAGTAGATGAATCTGGTATTAATTAAAAAAATATTAGTACAAGTTATAATAAAAATAAATTTTGGTATAAAATGTTTTTAGAGTTATATAAATATACCTATAGTAGTCGAATCAATGGGTGTCACTTGATGTGCAGAAGCTGAAGGAATATCATGTACAAGTGGAGTGTCCCTTAGTGTATGCTTCTCAGCAACTTACTATGTCGGAGGAGGACTCACAGAACGTGGAATATAATAGCTTGGAGATAATGAACCAGAAACAAAAGATGATGGAATAGACGTCTGGCCAACTATTAGTGCAAAAAACAGAGGCCAAAAAATTTCTTGTGTCCCTAAAGACACACCAGGATCAAAATGGGGTGTAGAAGATATGTATCTAGTAGGGGTATAGTCCAATCGGGTATGACTATTGGATCTTCTAACTCTCGAACCACGAGCCCTCATACCACCGGCCTCAGTACCGAGACCACCAGATGATCGTCTAATTCTGACACCACCCCCCTCCTACGACCAGCCTCTATACTAGGAGCAATATTAGGCTCCTCGTCAGATATCTCTCGTCTATGGGTTGGATCCAGAAAAAAAATTAACAAAAAATTAAAAACATGATATTATAAGTTACTGAAATATATATATTTGAAATAAAATACACACAACAAGGATGAGTAAGGGAACTCCCATCTGTGTCATGCGACGATTATTTTCTGTCATCTTTTTCTACCTCATCTCTTCAATGGGTGTCATTTCCTACAATGGAAACAAATATGGAAGTAATTAGAAACAGATAACTAATGTGTAACACAAAAAACAAAATATAGAAAACCCAATATGATAAATAAAACTTAAATAAATAGAATATTTATGGTGGTTTGAAGGTAACTACTAGGATACACACTCTGAATGATGTAGGTGAAACATGTAGGTGAGAACATAACTATGTGATTCTATATATTTCCCAGCACAACTTTTGGTAAAAAATAAACTCTGATAATTGAGTTGTTGGAGTCATCATAAGTAATAAATGGATTGATTCCAATTGCAGTAGGGATAGTGTCAAATTCATCATCACCATCGTTAAAAACATGTCTAGGATTTACTTCAATAATTACAACAAATTTAGGATAATGATTATCTTTAACATAAAATACTTGTTTCACCATTGATGCTAATACATATAGTTCATCGGTGGCAAGAGTGTGATTCATGTCAATAACTATAAATCCACAATCATCAATAAAGGTCCCTTGCCTTGTAATTAAATCAAACCTTTGATATTTCATCATCAGGACATGACCATGTGAGTAATAATACAAAATTAGTATTTTCTCCACGACTCCATAATAAGCTACATTTTCAAAATGATGTCTATTATCCGATGAACTGGCATAACAGTCTATTGTGGTAGTTAGGATAACACCATCATGTTGTCTTCCCATGTTTCTTTCTTGCTCAGTGATAATAAATTTGTATCCATTAATCACAAGTGATTTACAAGCATGAACCATGGTATTAGGACCAAAAGCCAAATCTATTATTTCCTCAGAACTAGAGTCTGTAGGAAAACTCGATACTTGAAATATAAACAAATATTAAACATAATTAAATATTACCTTTATTTAGTTATTACAGAAATATTTTTACCTTTAATTTCAACAATGTAGAAAACCCTTGATTTGCAAAGTCTCTTTCCTTCTCAAAGATAAAGAATGATGCTTTCTATATATCGATTATTTATGTTCCCTATAGATGAAAATAATAATATTTTAACAAATATTTAAAATTACATGATATAACATACAAGATACATGTACAATTTACTTACTTGATATACTCATTGAACAAATCACAATTGAAAAACACTGTGTGATGTGCCATCTCTCGCTTTTCAAGGCTTAATTTCATCAATGTATATTATCCCAGAATTCATCCTTTCTGAGGAAGTGATCGAAAACTAGGTTCAATTTGATCATATTGTTCTTATTAATTTCTTATTGGTTTGTTTATTCTAATAGTATGATCAGACAAATACAATGAGTAGAAATCCATATATTCATGAGCCAAGTAACCATTCAAAATAGAATCTTGAGGATAATTCCTTTTCTGAACATATGATTTCAATGTGTACATGTTTCTTTCAGTTTGATACATCCAATAGAAAGAAATGGGTCCAAAAATAAGTATTTTGGTCAGAAAATGGACATTTATATGCAACATGCATGTAAAAATGATGGAGGGAATATTTTGACTAACTCACACAAAATTAATGGTGTCTCTGCCTATAGTTTTTCAAGAAGGATTTGGACAACTTCTTAGCACAAATATCACTAAATAAATAGAACAACTGAATAACTGAGACTCTTAAATTATTTCACAAGAGATGAAGGATTACTATTGTATTTAACTCATGCAAGGGGACGTGATAATCCTGATTCTTCATAGATTTCAGCTTCAACACTTTTCTATTGACATGTTTTGTTATATTTCTTGAATAGCCATAAGTAACATTAATAGTCTCTATCACTTAAAGAAATTGATTCTTTTTGGTAGGTGTCATCACATAAGAAGCACATGGAACTTTCCATTTATTTTCGCTGATACAGACAGGATGAAATTTAGGTCTGATCCCCTAATCTACCAAGTCATGTCGAGATCATAAATCATCCTTTTTCTTCCCATTGACATTTACAAGAATATAAATCAAAATTTCACATATATTCTTTTCAATGTGCATTACGTCTAAGAAATGACGTAACAAGTTGGTTGACAAATATGAAAACTCAAATAATATACTCTTCTTCTTCCAATTGTAACAGGTATCATTGGAATTTTTTTTCCTCTTTCTAGATTTCATTACACCCTTCCCAAATTAATAACTTAAATAATTCAATTCTTTAAGCACATTAGTTCTAGAACTACGCCGAGGTGGATTGTCAGTCTCCATGGTATTTTCAAATCTTTGACGATTATTTCTATATGGATGGTTCATTGGAAAGAATAATCAATGTCCAATAATACTAAAACTATGATGATATTTCAGTCTTCTTGATCGAGTATTCTTCATACAAACATAACATGACAATTTTCCTTTTGTCCAACATCCAAACATCATTTCATAATAATGAAAATCATTGATCGTCTACATAAACTCAACACCCATCAAAAATATGTCTTTTGAACATGCATAGTATGTGGGAACACCCACATCCCAAAGAAGTTTCAACTCTTTTATTAAAGGTTTCATGTATACATCTATATCTTGATCAGATTAGAAGGGCCATATATCAGTATACTCAAGAAACTGTAAGAATTTTACATACACAGTCATGGGGGAAGGTTATAAATGTGTATGAAAAAAGGCCATGTGCTATGAGAAGTAAAAATCTGCCCAAATAGATTAAAACTGTCACATAAAATACCCAGTATCACATTACGAAAGTCAGATGCAAATTCAGGATATCGAGAATCAAATCTCTGCCATGAAAATCCATCTGCCAGGTGAACCAACTCTTCTTTATTCTTTTTTCTCTTGGTGTCATGCCATCACATTTTTACTGATATTTCATCATACATGAAAATTTTTGGTAATCTGGGGATCAGTGGAAAGTTACACATTACTTTTTGTGGCACATGAGATGGTGTTCCATCATCTTTTGGCTTCCATCGAGAGGTTCCACATTTCATACAATCATTTCATTCCAAATTTTCCTCCCAAAATAAGATGCAATCATTCAGGATAACATATTTTTTTTGTAGAATACAAGTTCATCAACTAACATCCATTTTATATAGTTGTTTGAGGTAATATCTGCATCATCTAGAAGTGAGTCCTTAATGAAGGTAATAATGTAATAGATTACAGTTTTTGAAATCCCATACTTAGTTTTCCCATGAAACAATTAGATTAAAAATTCCATCTTTTTCATTTTATCACATTGTCGATATACTGGAGTCGTTGTAGCATCATTCAATTTTTTCACCCTATCAACATCAACATTTTCATTGGATTCATCATGTGTGATTGTATCGAAATCTTGTTGGCTAGACATCCTTTACTTTTCATGATGCTGAATAAATGGAAACTGATCATATATCAAACTCTCCAATTCAGTCTTATCATTTGGATCGCCAACATTTTCATATTCCATTTTCTATCCATTGTGATACAACACATAATAGTTTGTTTGGAAACCATATTTGGTTATATGATAGATAACTGCTTCATGACTAAACCAAGGTCTTCCAACACAATTAGAACATGGGTAGTGTATGCGACCATTATCTGAAACATTGTCAAATGAAAAATCTAAAAATAATGTTCAAATTATTTTTAAAATCGGCTGAAATCCGATCAGTTTCGTACATCCAAATTCTATCCATTAATTAAAAAAATTCAATAAGTCATTTCAAATAAATTCAATAATATTGAAGTTAAATCAAAAAATATATTTAGGTAAATGAAAATTGTTTACTTTATATAAAAGCATAACTAACACATTACTCTATATGAGAATCATATTAGAAAACACAACATATTACAGTGTATATAAGAAAATAAGATACAGAATTTATATTTCTAATATTCATGGATTACCCAGTAAGATATTGGAAGTGGATGAAGGAATACATAATCTTTAAGGGTCATGTTGGGAGTATATGATTTTTCTAATTTAACTTCGTCAGGGAGATCAGGATGAGGACTAGGATGAGGATCACATCAAAAGAAGTTATGGCATCATAAAGTTTCTCCTTAACCATGGATTAAAGGATCACAGGTTTGGGGTCATAGATCATAGGTTGGTAGGGTGTATTCATTGAATCATGCCCCCACTTGATTTTGGAGAGGGACCTTCAATATTTATATATATGGATTTGATTAGAAACACCTATAAAAAGGATATCCAAGAATTATGATGTCTCAAATGAGGATTCCACTCATTAGTGGCCCGAACCCAGCTAGCCACATGGCCTCAACCACATCTACCAGAATTCCAAAAGTTATTGACTAATAGTGAGAGCCTTTGGTGTGTCTAGGGGAGACTATTCACTCATTACCTAAGTTTCACAATTTTAATATTATCAGTTAAAAAGTTTAAGAAAGATAATAATGTGAAAATATTGTAATGATATGAAAATAACCAATTTAGTAATACTAACTAATAACAGAATCATAAACTGAATGATGGTAATGTATGTCATGTATCAAGAAGAAAAACATAGTTACAACTAGTAGGAAGTAGTACTATGAAATAGGATGAATAAATTCTAAAATTCAACCTAGCATCTTGAGCTACAACCCAATCATCTGCTACATTCTCCATCCTATGTCAAGTGAGTAGTCATGCATTTGTAAAATGGTGATTACCCTTATCTAAACATATAATCATGTAGTTTATCTGGGTACCCAATGTAATCTCAAACCATGTGTGTGAAACAATTCATGTAGGTGACCACAGAGAGGACTATAACTATCCAGTATATTTATATAACATTTTAATATAATGATATGATAAATTAAAGTGACAACTAAAAAATCTAAAAGGGTTTTTGATGGCTTTGGACAAAAAATCTAAAAGGTTTTTATTGGTTAAATCAAAATAGAAAACAAAAACAGATACACATCAAAATCAAAACTTAAAACTGAAATATTAGATAGATAACAATAAAAATAAGGTATCACTTATGAAAATAACTAATTTGGGATGGTTTGTATGAAGAATCAGCAGATTCGATGGGGAAAGAAGAGATTTCAACTTTTTGGATGGAGGAATCGAGATGAACTCGAGAGAGGTGATGTCCAAATGGTGGAGCAGTTCTCTGATCATGGGGGAGAGGTGTTGTCTGAATGAGGGAGAGGTGATCGATCATGGGGGAGAGGTGCTGCCAAATTAGGGTTATGTCCGAATGGGGGAGAGGATAAGGGTCGTGCGGGTTTATTGGGAAAAATATTTACCAATGGTTTTTAAGAATCGTTTGTAAAGGTACCCTTTAACAATGGTTCTTGAAAACCGTTGGTAACGGGGGAAATTTAGACCCCTTTACCAATAGTTCTTGTGAACTGTTGGTAAATGGTGTCCTGCACCTTGTTTTACCAATGGTTTAAGAAAACCATTGGTAAAACTATAATATACCTACAGTTTAAGCAATCCGTTTGTATATAAGTCTTGGTATAAACCCATATTCTAGTATTGATTTGTATTCAATCATCTCTCATTTGGTTAGCAACTCAACCTAGAATATCATTTTAAAAGTTTTAGTAATTTATTCTTCTAAATATTTCTCATTAATGTCCTTGTTTTAAAAATGGTTTTAATGATTTACTTATATAGACATTAATGTTTTAAAATTAAAATTACATTTAAAAATTTCAAAGTGTTATGGGACACTATTAATTAAAATTATATTTTAAATGGATTCTTGATAAATAGTGAGACTTTTTAATGTTTTCATGAAAAAGGTGGATATTTCTCTCAAATTTTTTTGATGATTATTTTCATCTATATAAATATCCTTCATTATTCTCGATTGAGGTTAATTAATTATAATAAAATCTTTCATATTGTATTGAATGAGTTATTTTTGACCCTGGATGTTATATTTTCATACCATTCATGGTTTGTGGTTAAAATATTGACATTTCGTATGCTAGATTTAATATGAATGTTTATATTATGTTTCAACCTTTTTATATGAGGAATGAACTAGACTTTGTAAGTGATGGTTAGAGCCCTCTATAGATCCTCGATGAATCGGTGGGTCTCATGAGACCATCTATTGTCTTGTCATAAGGACTTGACAAAATCTTATTTGTAGTCTTGGCACGAGGCCTTGACTATGTGGTTATCATGTCCAACATTATGCATTTCATCATTATGAAATTATCTATTGATATTACATGTAATTTTTTGACTAGTAGAATATCCATGTGATTAAGTAAATGTCATTGTTTGATTTTAATTTTCCTTATTATGATGAAATTTAAGTTTAAAAGGATTGTGTTTTGGTCTTATGTATTTCCATAAATGTTTAGGCTTATTTATAAAAGTTTCTGCTATATTTTTATTCTTACTGAGCACTAAGATCATCCCTTTCAATGTTTTATTTTTTCCAAGATGTGAAAAAGTATATCATGATTAACCTATAGCAATAGGCTAAGGGATATGAGTTTTTTTAAAGGGGAAACAATGTTGTTTTTATTTATTTTATGATGTAATTTAAAACATATGAATGTATCTAGTACTTCCATGTATACTAAAATAATCGATCATTTGGGACATGATCTCTTGTGATAATTCCAATGATATGTAACAATTCGCTGACTCTGGGTAACTAGGGTTAGGGTGTTATAGTTGGTATCATAGGATGATTAGTATAATCCATGGAAACTAGATTTAGAAAAAATCTGATTACAAAACATTACCCTAAGATAGACTTTGGGGATTAGTATAGAACAATCACCAAATTTTTTCGTAATATAAATATTATATACGTTTTCCAAGAAATACATCCCTACTTGGATACGAATATGTAGAGTTGGCTTAGCCACATATGTACCTAAGGGTAAAACATGAAAATATAGCTTTGAGCTAGACTTGAACACGAACTGTTGCATGACAACGGGCCATGATGTACTCTTGGTTACGATACTCCCAGAGGATATACTTAAGATAATTCGCATTTTTATTACAAACTAATATAGATGATTTTAATATAAGATGTTAATAAATAACCTTGGTTAATCCTAAGGTGTTTTAGACATAAATAAGTTATCCTGATTTTCTAAAAATAATTGTATGACTATGTTTAATCACACAATGATTTCTGTTTTTATTCAATAGTTGGTTTTAAAGGACGTCATAGTAACATTGAACATGATGTGCAAGGTGGTCATTGTGGTGGAACAGAGCAAAAAAATGGATTTTTGATCGGCAGAACAGATATCGTGTTCATACTGAATCAATTTTCCAAAAATATGGTAAAAAACGTATATATAAAACAACTCTCGGACTCAACATAGAATAGAAATATGGTGAATGATAATATCTCTAGTAGTGGATACCAGGGAGAAATGAAAGCACAATTTCCATCATGCAGGAAATGTGTAAGGAGACACTCAATAAAGTGTCTCAATTGAACAAAGAAATGCTTTATGTGTGGTAAATAAGGATAAAAAGTAAATAATTTCCATGGAAAAATGAACAGTACAATGGATGAAAATAAAAATGATCCTAATAATGCATTTACAATCATTTTTCGTAAATGTAGGGGACCTGGGAATTAGCTGAGTCAATGCCCTATTCTATAGGATAACCTCTTGGTAAAGGAAGAACCTATGTGGAACTAAATAGGTGGAAAATGATTAAACGTATTAGTGATCCTTATTGATGGGATTACATTGGAAGAATTTTATCTTCTATATGTAACCCTGTATTTTTTCATTTGAAAAATCTAATCAAGGAAAAATTATATTTTCTTTTGTGTATATAGTTTGGCTTTATTTGATCCTTGAATTGGAGGCAATTATAGGTTTTTCATTTTTGGGATGAAAATGTGAGGTATGAGATAACATTTGTGGTAAAATTATGTTATGGTTATTTTGAAAAATTTATCTCACTTAGGGAATGTTATAAAATATATTTTTTGAAAAAGGAAAACACATAGACCGTGTGACAACCCGTCGTGTTGGATAATGCTGTGCGAATTGAACCCACAACCAAAGTGCGACTGGGATTTATCGCATACCACTGGACTACGTGAAGTCTCTAGTTAGTAAGACTAATTCTGTTTAGTTAAATGATTTTATTGATCAATAATAAGTTTATTTTGGATCTTATGTTTTATCAAATGGATATATTTAGTTTAGGAAAATTATTTGTTGATTAAGTGATAAATTTTATTTTAGAAGACATTCGATGTGTTGGGAATGCTATATGCCTAAGGAAAATAGAATACTATCGGATTTCAAATGAGGAGTAGTGGTGGATTTTTAACTATGATTTTATTTTGGATTTATAGTCATTTGGGTTATTTATATAAATGTTTAACCTATCATAGAGACAATGTGATTAGGTTAATTACTTTTATGTATGTGACTTTAAGAGTATCCAACATTATTTAGAGATACAATTAAACGTGGAAGACTACGTAATCAAGTTATTTTGAGTTTTGGGTTTCAATCTTAGTTTGAATTATATTGAAGGATTTTAAGGATAATTGTTTATATAATGGTATCTATTGAACTTTGGGTATTGTTGGTTTAATTTTATAAATTAAGATTAGTATTTCTTTCTCAAAAGTATTATCCTTTTGGTGATCAACTTATCTTTTACTAACCATTTTGGTTTTGGTTAATCATTAAAGACAAGGGAAATATATAGTTCATCCTTTATGGATTATGTAATTCCTTGTAAGTTGATTCTAGCGCTTCAGTTGTGACCCAGTCATCTTGAATACTCATCATTTGGACTGGAAGATTCATTTTTTATAGAAATTAGTTAAAATATGTAAACCTACTTATCAAGTATATTTTTTCTTATTCTATGAAGAAATTAATTCTCAAACCTTAGGGAAATGATCTTAAACCAAAAAATGTGTTATCCTAATACCTTACATTATTCATCATAGATTTAGGGCTTTGAGGCCCTCAATTTTTAATTCACTTGTTTTTCATTGATGACCTCTATACCTTGTTTTAAATATATACATTTTTCCCCAATAATAATTGCCACCAATCTTCTCCTATTTGAAATCCTAATTTGGTGGTGGTTTTTTCATTTCCATTTCCCTCTAATTAATAATAAATTTTATGAACCCTATTTTAGATGTTGTTTTTCCACAAAGGTATTTTCTATTATTTTATAAGAACAATTTCAAATTTAGACACAATTTATTGAAGTAGGGAAAAATGTAACACCCCAAGTTTCCATGGTATGCTTCTCTTTGAATAATACAATACCGTGTGATGTGTGCAGCACTGAGTTCAATCACACCAGGACCTATCAAACTAGTTATTGAAAAAGTAATTATGAATAGTAATAACCACATTTTTAATTTTATATATATCTCATATAATTTTAAAATTCATCTTATGTGTTACTTATATATGAAATAAATTCAAATTTAAATTTTCAAATAAAAGAAGTATTTTTTTTAAATGACGTTTTTTCATCATTTTAATGGAAAAAATATTCAAAATACACTTTTATAAACATTTATAAATTCAGTTTGATGAAATTTAATTCTTATTTAGACGTGGGACATAAAAATTTTGGTTGGATAATTTTTTTTTGTTTTTCTAATAACTTTTATATTTCCATGAATAGTAAAAGATACTAAAATCTAAAAGAAAAACAATTAATTTAAATAATTTATAGTATTAAATTATACATTTCATTGGTTTTGAGGTATAATTAGATTATATTTTTATAATTTAATCCAATTTTTTTCATTGGATGTAATTTCACTTTTAAACCGGACATAAACACATATCAATCTTTTGATAGTTTTTAATTCTCAATAACTCAATTCCTGATTTTGACAATAGAAATTAATTTTAAATTAATTAGGGAAACTTATATTTTTTTAATTTGGAAAAATATAAATCATTTTTAGATTATGAATATCAAAATTATCTTAGGGTAAATTAATTGTATTTTTTTTGAAAACAATAAATTTTCGATTAATAGTGAAAACAATATGTTATTGTTTAAAAACCAACTTTTTATTTAAAAAAATTATTTATTTTATTTAAATTTATTTTATGTCCAAATAGATACATAATACCTATATTAGTTTAATGTAATTATTTGTAGTCATTTTATAATAATGTTATATGTATAAAATTTTATTGAAAATTTTAACGTCTTTTACCCACCTTCTAAGCATGTTAGAAAATTTATGTAAAGCATAATTCTACCACTTCTATGAATTGACTTTCAAAAATATTAGAGACATGGTTGACATAAATAGGTATAATTTTGTTCAATAAGATAAAAGTAATTTCTTTGTGAATAATAACTTTTGAATTTTATTTACCACGGTTAAAAGTAAATAGGGAAATTAAAGGTAAAAATGATATTATAATTACGCAAACACATGTTATAATTAAATTGGATAAGTGTAAATTGACAACCATTTACTTAAGAAATAAAATATGATCCTTTGGGTCCACTTGGTTTAGATAAGGATATTTATTATTATTTTATTTAAGGAAGAGTTAAAAGTGTTAAATTAAAATTTTAAAAATTAAAACATTTTTAATATAAGGTTATACAAAAGATAATTTCAACTATAAATATTCATTAGAAATATAAAAATATTTCATACACCATGGTAGTTTATTTATATGTTTTAGGAATTAAATAATGAAATTTATTTATGACACAATGATGATACAGTAATTACCATATTAATGAATGATTAAATTAATTGATATTATAAATATTAAAATAAATGTAAATTGAGACTTTTGAAGAATTAAAAAAAAAATTATTGGTTAATATTACTTGTTAGGGTTGATTAATTTTTTTTTTCAATGAAATCATATTGTTATGACTTTCAAAAAAACCAAACTAAATAATGTCAAAATTGACATATATTATTTTTTAAAACAAAAACTATATTATTAAATGATATAATAGTCCTAAAAATATAAGGATAATACAAAGGACTTATATAATAATATATATTTCATTAATTAACCACTTGGGGTTCTCTTGGATTTTACATTATGGTTATTAACCATATAATATAAAAATACATGGAGATATTGTAAATGTTAAAATATTTAACCAAGAGTTAAATCTAAAATATATGGTTAATATGATGACATAAACCTATCTAAAACCTATTGGTTGAGTGTTCATCGACCCATACCATCCTCATACTCAAAATAAATACTTTTTTAGCCATTATAAACATAATATTATTGTATAATAAATTAATATTTCAAGGTTTTCCTAAAGTGACACTCACCTCTCTTATAAAATGGTACTTAACCTTATCTCCAAATTACACCTCCAAATCCATTTGGCTCGTTCCAAAACAGCTCAAATATCATCCCATATAACCTAAATTTAACCTAGAGGTATTAATTTGATTATAAATCCAACCTAAGGAGCCTTTTTGATCAAATCAACAGGAAGCACCCAAAGAAGACGTAGTAATTTCATCACCATTTTCAAAGTTCTTTTCTTCTTCCACTTCTTATTTATTTTTTTCCATACCAAAATAAAAACTATAGTACCTTATACATACTGTGATTTTATTATAAATATGTTATAAACAAATTCATTATTATATCCATCCTATGAAGGACAAAGTCACCATATGTGCCTACGTACGGCTTACCGTCTCCACGTTGTGATGTAGATTGTTATTCAACATTTAATTATTTCTGATGGAGATAATAATGAGAATAATTGATGTAAATAACAAATATAACATGTTAATTAATCTTTATATATGATATAACATCCAATTACATATAATTTGACCATCAATATAAGGGTAGTGTTGCTCATGCGTACGTACGGATTACCGTCTCCACGAACGCGATGAGATTCATTCCCCAGCACAACCATTCAAGAATAAATATCATTTTATGGTTAAAAAATAATTTTTATGAACATAATATTATTACATATATGAATCAAATACATCCTATCCCTAACTAACATGACTTACCTAACAAAACATATAAAGAAAAATGAATTAGTAAACACACGAAACAATGATACTACTAATGTATTATTAACAAAGCAATATTAAAAGATCATATATGATATAATATTTATATATATGGTTATTTTATAATTTAATAACAATAATTTCACCATTATAAAGGAGTTTAACATAACCTCATCTAAGGAAATTGCACGATAAGGGGTTTTCATCTCACTTTTATTCTTGTCAGATTCATGCTATATTTTCCACTATTACCTTTTGTGCAGTGTATGTACTACCCATGACTGTATTATTTTTATAATATAATATAAATTATGGGTATATAAATCATCATTCTATGTTCCTTCTTTCATGGGGTGTATGTTTCATAAGTTACCAAATCTGTAAGGGAATTTCAAAATTCAATTTCCACTCCTTAGGTTTAACGCAAACTTCGTTGATTATTTTACTCCAGGATTATGTGTGAAATCACTATTTATTTAATTATGTGGTAATTTCCACTGCCAATTGTGTGGATATAATATTTATACACATAATAACTCCATTTATAATTTTTCATGTCATCTATATGAACTTGGTAATAGTAATTTTATCTCAATTTCTTTTCATTGAGTTAAACATCCATGTCATTGGTGATGTTTTTACAAGAATATGTGGGAATATCCTCTGATTTATTTACACTAAATATCCAATAATATTTTGTGTCTTTATATTTGTCACACATAATTATTTCATTTATGTATCCTTAACCTAAGGATAAGATCTTTATAAGAAATTTCATCTCAATTTACATTCCATTGATACTTCTTTGTTTTTATGCACCAATTCACTTTTATATAGTGCATATACTGTACTTTGACAGAGTATATCATGAATCCCTCTATTGTCAAGATTTTATAAATTTTATTTTAACTCAATTATTTCTATTCAAGAATATATCATTTATTTAGAAACTCTAACTAAAATATCATTTTAAATGTTTTAATGATTTATTCTTCTAAATAATTCTCTTTAATGTCCATGTTTAAAAATGGTTTTAATGATTTATTTATATGAACAATGATTTTTCAAATTTAAAGATACTTTTAAAAGGTTCAAAGTTTTATGGGACACATTTTTTCAAAAATCTATTTTAAATGACTTCTTGATAATTAATGATACTATTAAATGCTTTCAGGAAAAAGATGGATATTTCTCTCAAATGGTTTTCATGATTTTTTTTCATCTATGTAAATATCATTCATTACTCTTGATTGGGGATAATATATTATATTAAGCTATTCTATATTTTATTTAATGAGTTAGGTTTGACTTTGGATGTGCTATTTTTATACCATTCATTTTTTGTGGTTAAAATATTGACATTTCATATGCTTTTTTTAATATGAATTTTTAGATTATGTTTCATCCTTTTCATATGAAGAATTCATTGGACTTAGTAAGTGATGGTTGAAGATCTATATATCTCCTCATTGAAACGGTAGGTATCATGATCAAAAATAGTGTCTAGCCACAAGTCCTTGACAAAATCTTATTTGTAGTCTTGGCCTGAGGCCTTGACTATGTAATTATGATGTCCAGCATTATGCATTCCACCATTATGAAATTATCTATTCATATTAGATGAGGATTTTAAACTAGTATAATATCCATGTGAATATGTAAATGGAATTATTTGATTTATATTTTCCATATTATACTGAAATTTATGTTTAAAAGGCTTGTGTTATTGTCTTATACATTTCCATAAATTTTTATGCTTATTTATGAATGTTTCCGCTATATTTTTATCCTTAGTGAGCATCTAAGATAATACCTTTCTATGTTTTATTTTTCCTAGGATAAGAAGAATTATATCATGATTAACCAGCAGGAATAGGATAATGTTTATGAGTGTGTTCAAAGGGGACACAATATTGTTTTTCACTATTTCAGGTTGTAATGTGAAATGTATGAATGTATATAGTACTTCCAAGGATACTAAACCAATCGGCCTCTTGGGACTTGATCTCTTGTGATCATGCCAATTATATTTAATAATGCACTGTCTCTGGGTAACTGGGGTCAGGTAATTACAATTTTGATCTCCAATAGACATTTAATAACAAAATCAAGTAATGGAAAAAAGGACTCCTATTGTGTTTTAACCTTCACTAAGGTTATCCCTCATGTATATAATAGTATAAGGGACCTTAGTTGCATCCATTCTAAAAAATTTATATCCTTAAAAAGGTCACATTCTACAAAAAACATCATACATAGGAAACCTATGTGTAATACATTCTATTCCCTCTAGGTTTATCTCTTTCATAACGTAGACATACACATAAAATAGAATTAAACTACATGGAAAATATCCTTGTCTTATGTCATTAAATTACAATATTTTATAATTTAAAAAACATGGTATTCTTTATGAAATAAGAATATAATTCCACGTGAAAAGAGAATGAGATAGCCTAACTTCACTCATGATATTCTCAGTGTGTAATTTCATCCAAATCTTATTGTGATTCCTCATACAATGCTCATGATCCATTATAATTTCTTGTTTCTCACATAGATCGTGACTCGTGTGGGATTAGAGATCATTCCCTTAGAACAATTAAAATGCCTCTACTGGGACATTCTACTGTGAGTTAGCCCTAACATTGTTTCAACACATTGTTCTCCTCTTTTGTGTAAGCCTACAACATTCTTTCTCTTAACTCATTCACTAGGTCGGTTATCTAAGGTAATATTATGTATAAGTCTAACTAAATATCCTATTTGCATCCCTATTATGACATAGGAAACCTATTATGCCATAAAAAATGTGTGGTCATCAATCAATCCCTTATTGTGCACTCCATTGGATCAAAATGGATCATATATATCCTATTCCTCGCATTAATCATGACATAAATAGAATTAGAGTATAAATTAGTATTTCCATTTTTATAATTGAGATACATGAAAAGAATCACCTATCAGTCTAAGTTTCATCACTTTAAAACACCCAGTTCATGTCATTATGAACTGATGTTAAACTACATTGGTTGGTCCCATCATGTACCTTAAACTATGCCTCCCATAATATGTCGTATTTCACTCTTATTTAATTGGTATATGTAGTGTTCCACTATTAGGTTTAAACCTAACATAGTTCTCCATTTCCATACTACTGCGGTCATATCCCTCATGAAATCAATTTAATCCTCCCTTTACATGACCATATTTTTTTGATCCTAGAAAAATCATTTTTATATGGACATGTATATTAGGAAAACCCTTCATATTGGGACATAACCTTAATGTGAAAATAACCTCTCTTGGAACAACATATCAACTCAAAATCATATTTTATATCCACTTGATGGGACATATTCTCTCTGATTGTCCCCTATATCTACCTCATAAGTACATATTCCTTTTGAGGCACAACCCATACTCATTGCACAATATTCCCTTTGATAAGAATAATCATATGGTTTTTCTTTCAAAAATCCCATAACATTCATTGCTAAAAACCATTCACATAGATGATCATACCTCATGACATTAAACTACATGGGTTTCTAATTATTACACAAACTTAACATGTATGACATTCCCTATTAAGAGAAACCAAATTTTGTGGGTTTGGATCCCATTTACTAGGATTTTTGGGAATCCCCATTCATGGGATTCATCCTAAAACCACAAATATACCTCGCCCTCTTATATGATGATATACTCTAGATCACTTAGTTATATAACTTTAAAACCTAGTGACCTAAATATTGGAATCATTGAGTAATGAAAAAATAATGGTGCAGAACCTTTAATACATGTGTCTGATATCATCAATAGAGAGCCTATAATACATAAAAATGTTCATGTTGATGATATTTATCTAATATATACATAAATTCACATAAATACATGTTAAATTAACAAATATTAGAAAAAGGGTAACATATTCTACATTTTTATATGGGAATGTTTATCAAAATAAACCTTAAATCTATAAGAGAGTCCAATAGTAGGTAATAATACCATTAAAATGTTGTTATGAGCATTATCTCTTGCCCTCTTGACCAATTTGAACTCTTAAAAATCATTTTGATTAAACCCACATTGACCACCTTCCTTTGGAATGAATGATCATGATGACATCTCTTGTCATGGATTTGAGAGCCATTGGATATTTCTAGTTCTATGAATAAACCATGTTTGAAACAGATCAAAGAAACATGGCCAAAATTTTAATGGAACTAATGATAGCCATATTATTATATTTTTAAATTTATTTAAATTATTTTTATTTATTTTTATGTTTAAATTAAATATATTCTATAAGAGTAAAACATAATGTTCGGAATCTGAATTATAGTAATAATGATTATTGATTTCATTTATTTTTTTGGATTATATTGTAGAAAATGAGTGGAATTATGTGGAAAACAATATTTTTTTATAAATATATAGAATGATTTTTTTATTTGAGTAAATGGAGAGTCAAAGGATTTATTTCATTTTATTCAACCAATTTTATGAGGACGTGATATAATTTTTAAAAATTAAAAGTGTCATAGTAGTTGGAGTGAGTCAACCCTCAGTGATTATATTGGATCAAAAATTTATTGTTCCCTTTTTATTAATAATTAACTCTTATTTCAAAGGATAATGTATAAATATATTGGTTCAGAGAGAAAAAAATTTCACATCAATCTTTATATAGGAATCCATTTTCTTGGGATCTATAATATTATTTACTAGATTTGTAGACTTTAGAGCATGGAATGAATTCCTATGAGAGATCATTTCTAGATCTTGAAGATTAATTATGAGTCATCCTATTTCTAAAGTAGTTTATTTTTTATTCCATCCTCTATATTTTTTTTATTATATAATGTAATTATACTTTTACACGTAACTAAAACGTGTTTTTTAATTATATAATATTTTAATAGTTCTTATTTGGTTTTATTAGATATATTTTTTACATAAGTTTTAGTTTTTTATGAATTATATAAAGAATGTTTCAAAATATTTTTGTATTGATTGGAGGACAGATATTTAACTACAAGTTATATTGTAGAGAGTAAAAGATATTATGTAATATTATAGAAGGTATAAATAGAATTGTGTTTATTTTAAGAGGGACCTATATTTTTTTAATTTATAAATGACGTGATAATACAGAGTTTTTTGGCTTCAAAATTTATTTTTTATAGGTATAAAAGAAGATATATGTGATAAAAAGGATTTAATTTGGATATATCATATTCGTAGGGTTGATTCTTGGATAAAGAATGATTTTTTTTAGAATTCAATCTGGTAGTATTTATCAAATATATTTTTTATTATTCATTATGGTATAATATTTTTATTCTAGATAATTTAATGTTGGAATATATTGTTGTAAGTGGAATTAACGGACGAGATTATAAGTTGTTAGGTCCAAGTGTGGATTTGTGTGTGTTTAAAACTTAATTTTTAGATGATATAAATATAAAATATAGACAACGGAATGGGAGATAATAATTTTAGTATCTCAAAGATTTTAATTATTTTTATACGTTAGTGAAGGATATATCGAAATAGTTTAATTATTTACCTAGAAATACTATTATTTGACATTTTGGTATATGTGAAGGGTAGTTAAAATTATTCAATGGGTTTAATTATTGTTAAATAAATTATGATTGAATTTACCTTAGTAAAATTTATTATGTCATTAATATATCAAGTTTTTTTAATTCAGTGATGGGAATGTTTTATTCCTCCAATCTTTAAGAAATGACCAACTGTGCCTGTATCATGTGTGACCTAGTATTTAATTTGTCATAAATTTTAAACCAAATTCCTCTTATATATCGACCTTTAGGTATGTTTTATTCTTTGGTGATGACTTATTATTGAAGGTTGTTTTATTGTCTATTAATGATGTATATTGAACATGAATTGTGGACGGTTGTGGAATTGATTAATGGGATGAGATTACTGATACATTTTTAAGTTATTATTATGGATATAATGTTGGTAGAATACTATTTTATATATATATATGATTATTTAATTTATACATCATAAATATTGTAATTTAATGGAAGTCTGTTTGAGGTGAATTAATGATAGATGTGTTCATCACTCGAAGTTAGTGTAAATCTTCTTGGTTAAATTTCAACATACATAGAAGAATTAGTTTTATATATTTAAATTGATAAAAATAGTCTTATAGGTGGATGTTAATATATTAATTTTGCTGATAAATTATTATTTGTGTTGTTTTTTAGATTCATGAGATAGAGTTATAGGTTTTATATGATAAACATATATCATACAAATTGTTTTTTTTAGTTTTGGAGTTTTTTATGTACTATTCATGATTTATTTTAGTTAATTTATTGTTTTAGATGCTCTGTGACAATTATGATGTGGTTTTTAGTTTTGAAAGTCATGTATAAATAAATAATTTTATTTCATTTATTTATATTTCGTAATCCTTTAGTGATTTTGAGTATACATTTAAGGTAATTCCTTTAATATTTCTATAAGTACACATTGTTGGTAATTTTTAAATCTAATCCTATTAAAGGTGATCCTAGGTAATAATTATAAATATTATAGCTATATTTTTATGTGAAATTGAGAGTTCCGGATATTAATTTCTTATATTCGATCTCACTATTAGGTTAACTCTCAAAATGGGGTCCCCCTTTACTCTTCTTATTAACAATTATTTATATCCATGAGTATCATAAAAGACAAATTTTGAATTTTTGAGTATAATATAAAATATTTTTATAGCTTCAAAACATATAAATATATGAGTAATTAGGAAAAATCACATATATTTCATTGTAAAATCAATTGATTTTAGTCAAATAATTAATTAAAAATCATAAGCGAGTTATTATGAAAGGAATGATTTTATCCAAGTATAAACAATTAGATCCATCATAATTTTAATTTTATCTCCAACAACTTGTTAGATTTATTTCCATAGAATTATGTTTGTTTAACTTATTTATTATTATCAAATTATGTACTTGGTTTGATATATAAATGTTTTATTTTATTAATATAATTTATTTTCAATTACATGTAATGTGTGATAACTTATTTAGAGTGTCTTTGCACATCAATATGATGGTAGACATGTTATGTTTTACTCTTAGGAATAAGATACTTATAAGTAATTGATACTTCATCTCATCAATTTCATACAAATTAATCTGTAAGAGAGGGGATCATGAGCAAAGACTTTCTAATGGGAACTTTATAAGTGTTATATGCTATTTTTTCCAACCATCATGAATTTTTGTTATTCATTATATTTGAGTTCATTATTAATATAAGCCATAAAAATAAAAATTGATGTGTGGTCAAAATCATGACATATATTATCGAGAATATGTATCTTGTGTTGGGTGATTAATGAGTAGTGTGACATTATTTATATGATAAAAATATAATTTTTTAATTCTTAGTTAAAAAAAGATATCATTGGTTTATTGATTTAAATAGATGTTTTTAAATAAAATCCATTGACATGGTGTTCATATGAATATTCATTTAAAAAATAGAATATAGATATATTAAATAATAATGGTGATAAAACATTGATTCCTTAGGATTGAAGAGATATGTGAAATAATTATAATAAGTGATGCATTCATAAAAAGGTTTCCAATGTAATTACGTCTTTTAAAATAATTTTTATAACAAAATGAGGCAAAATGATAACAAGGAAGAATATTGCTTCCTTTTATTATGTGGGTAATATATGCTTTTAGACATTAATATTAGTTTTTTGGATTAAATTACATCTAATGATATAATATACCAAGAGGGTCAAACACTAAGTGTATATAAAAAATCATTTGTTTCAATTAAATATATATATTTTAATAGAATGGGTTCTTATTTTTAGAAAGATTCCATTAGAGTAACATCAATTTTAATCCAATTTCAATTTCTTCAAGATAAAAAAATTTGTGAGTTATATATTTTCCTTATATTATATATCACTTATCCAAGCGTGGAATAATTAAAAAAGTTATAACATTTAACTAAAATATTTTTTCCATAGTTTTAAATATTAAAACTATATTGGGAATGCATCTCTATGTAATGAAACAATATTTATAGGTTATATTCATAAAAAATCAGGGATGATTTTATATTTAAAGAAGTAGTAATTAGTGTGATGGGATAACATAACCAAATTTTCATTAAGATATTTTTTCAATTGACTACATGTTATAATTTAAATCATTGTGATGATTAAATATCTGAATAAGTTTTTGGGATTCAGTAGTCCACTCAAAATAAATATAAGTTGTGAATTATTATATTTTTATAGAGTATATAACACATAAATAGCATTTATTAGTAGAATGTGTCTGTTCAATACAAAAATAATAAAAATATAGATCCTCTCCCACAATAATATCTAAAAAACTGGATATTTTAAATAAAATATTGGGGGATATTGGGATTTGACAAAAATGTTTGAGACATAAATGATTAATCAAAAAATAATTTTCAACTGGTAATTAAAATAATGTATTAATCAGCTATATTTTTGGATAATGGGATTTTATATAATGAACTTAATATAACTATAATTTATTTTAGATAAATAGAATATCATAAACCACATTATTTCATTATATGGTTTTAGTTTTTGTGTACAGTACCATGAAAATAATGTAAATAAAATATGTTAGAATATTATTAACCTATTTTTTCACTACATGTTAGAAATTCATCATGTTATCATCAATATCAAGTGAAATAAAAAACTATATTTGGAAAATTATAGATAAAAATGTTTTTAAACTCCAAGAGTAATATTAATAGAAATATAGGAAAAAAACATATGATACTTCTAATAAAATCATCATGTAAATGTAGGGATAACAATATATGTCAGTCTTTGTGTACCCAAGATTATTTATCACATTAATCAATTAGTATAGTTAAGATTCAAAATGGATATGAAATTTTCCACTTATCTCATTCATTTATCCATACCACCATGCTTTACTACATCAATCACAAGTTATTCAAGATAAAAATTAAGGTTTGATTTTTATTTTAAATATTATCTACAAGTCACCAATAGTTGGATAATTAAATAAAATTTATGTTCATATACATACAAAATTTATTTCATGGTTTGTGGATTAATATATTTATTGGGGAAACATAGATATGGAATGAATCTATATATTTTGGATTTGATCATAACATATTCATTTATGAATTCATATATTTGAGTGTTTAGATGAAATTTATGGGTTGAAATAAACAATTAGGTATTATAGGTTGTATCTCTCGTTTAGTTTCTAAAATTTATAGGAAATTAGATTAAATCTATGAATTACAAATATATATTTAAGATACTTCTCAATATATCATGTAGCACTAGGTTAACATGTTTTTACAATCAAAAACCTACCTAAATACATTTTCTTAGTTGCGTGGACTTCAAATGTACTATAATAAATTAATTATTCATCCTTTCCCACTAGAATATCAAAGCGATTAGAAATTTAAAATCTAATAGTTAGGGACATTTGGATTTGGTAAAAATAGATTGAGAGATAAATCATTAGTAAACATATTATATCAGTTGGAAATCATGATAATGTTTCAATATTCCATAGTAATTTGGTTTTAGATAATGTTATGTATTATTTTAAATTAGATTCATTTTACTCAATTATATAAAAAGGATGTTTCAAATCCAACATTAATTTGTACCCAAATTATTGGTGATTACACATAATAATATTACTATAAATTAAATATTACATGTTTTAATCTGTTTTTCATATTTATTCACCACATTGATCCAGTACAGTAGTTATATTCTCCTAAAAGAAGCACATAGATGGTGTGTTTTGTATTCAATGAGCCATTTTATAACAAATTTCATGTAAACTATAAAATTTGTGTGATAAAAATTATGTCCACATAACATTGTTTATACATTTATAGTTGTATATGTAATATCAAGGAAAATTTATATGAGGTGTCCATTTCACACATTATGTGAATATCAGGAAAAGGAATATTGGACAGACCGCATTTATTCAATATTAATGATTAAATTAATCATTTTTCGTAGTTATGTTTCAAAATAGAAATATAATTTTCCACTTATCGTTTTTTTCATCCTGACCAACAAATTTATCCAATTTCAATAATTATTTTAACATTAATATATACAAGAAATTTTCTCAACCCTTTTCATTATATTTCTCTTGGTTAATAAATAAATTTAGAAACATAATTATTCCATCCTTAGGGTTAACAATAATTAGGGAAATAGAAAAAATCCAATGGAAGGATTGAAGATAAAGTAATCATGATAATTACATCCTAAGAATTCAAAGATACTATGTGAAAGTAACTAGTACTAGGTCCTCTTATTTTCATGTGGAAATAAAGGTCACTTAATGAAAATTTTCAATATGATTTATAAAAATAATGGGGAATAATATACATTAGTTATATTAATTACTGAATATAATAATTCTATATTGACATTATGATTATTAAATGTTGCATACGAATCTTAAATTTTTAACTAATTTTAAGAATCTTGTTTGTTATGTAGGGTTATAAGAGGATATGTTGGTAATTAAGTGGATAATATATACTACCTTAATTCATTATATCTAGGATATTACATCCCCACTTCACCTAGTAATCTATTATTCTATTTAGAAAATATTATTCTATGCATAGTATTATTAAAAACATTATTAATATGTAAACTTTATACTTCTCATTTGATTATTGTACCATAATTTCCAGATTATTAATAATGGTTTAAATATCATAAATATCAACTGTATGCATATTTATAATCATTTCTAAAAAGTATAGATAAAAAAACGGATTACATCATTGATGGAGATTGGAGTTTATACGAATGCATAAAGGATGTTTTAATTTATAGATTGGTGGAATGAAAAAAGGTAAAAAAATAATTCAATTTTCCAGATTTATTATAATGTCATATATAAAAAATATATTCATAAATTTTATCTTAATTACCATCCATGATAAATATAAATGAAAAATGAATCACATCGCATCGTGGAGATGGTAGTTCATATGTACTCATGATCAACATTATTATCTTTCATAGTATGGATTCTAATATGGTAGACATGATATTATCATTAAATAAGTGTCATAATGAAATAATTATCATATATAAACAATGAACCCATCATAATTCACATCAATAAATCTCGGTGATGAAAAATTAATTGTATTGCTGCATAGATATGGTAAGTCATACATATCCATGAGCGGTACATTCACTTATTATTTGTTGGAAAAAGGGATGTATAATGTTTTTTTAGAAATAATAATTACAATTAAGAATATTTAATATATTAAATTTTTTTTTGAATATAATATATTTATAAGAGGTTATTATGATTATAAATATAAAGTGATCAGTTAGAGAGATTTCCTATTCTTCGAAAAGACTCCATTAAATCTCCTCTAAAAGGATCTAGTGTTGTTATTCTGGGATCCCAAAACATTTAAAATGTATATAGGAAATCGTATAATATAATTTTGGTACATTATGGTAGATCTAGAAGGATCAATATGGTTGAACAGAGCAAGATTTTAGATTTCCTTTTATAATTGAGGTGAGGGACACATGGAATTTCTAATAAGATTAAAATATATTAAGACTATTCTCGATAAAAATTCTCCGAAATAGACTAAACATTTATAGGGTATTAAATTTAAGAACATATAATATAAAATTTTTATTTATTTATTATTTTAATCATTTTTAAATAATTTAATAAAATATTAATCCCATAAAATATCATTCATCTCAATTTTGAAACAATTCATCACTTTCACTTTAAAAACCTCAAGAAAACAAGTAAAAATAGAACTAACTATTTTATTTTATTTTAAACATGTCATTTTCTTATATATAATCCATGTATAACCTTAAATATCTCATATTATATTACAATTAATATTTTTAAAATCAGTTATTTTATTTTTTTACATTAATTGAATAATTAGTACATCGGTATTATGTAAGAATTTAAGGTAATTATTTCATACCAAAAAATTAAAAATAAATTACCATGATGATGATAAATTAATTAGATTTAAAAATTATATTTATAGTTGAACATATGCTCTTTATAACCCCAAAATAATATATTAATTTTATTAAAAACAAAAGTGTGACGTGTTTGAATTTTTTTGATATAAAATACTATAATGGTCATAATCTCATCCAAATAGGCAAAAAATGTCGTAAAACCAAAATTTGTATTAGCATGGATGATTTTTAATTATCTAATAAAATTTATGAAATTTTTTGTGTTATTTAATAGTCCTTGTTATTTTATTTTTAACCGAAATTACTTGACTTACCCTTACTATGCTAATAAAATTACTATAGTTACTATTATTATTAATATAAAAAATGGACCTACAAATAAAATATGGAACAACTGATTCCAAATATGGAGTTAATTTTTAAAGGTTCATCTCACAGGTGTGGTGTAAGTTAATTTAAAATTAATCCTATATAATGAAATGAAAAAAAGTTTTCTTGAAAAAATGGGTTTTAAGTAAAATAATGTACTCATACCAAAAGAATGTTTTAGGACGATTGAAATTTAGTTAATTAGACTAAATAAAACTAAATATTACTTTAGTTCCTTCTATATCAAATTCACATCATTATTTTAAATTTTAATTTCAGTAAAATGACTTCTTTTAAAAAAAATATTTTCGACTATTCGCTAAAAAATTAATCTTTTTAGAAAATTATTTAAAAAAATTATCTTATAATAATTTTTAAATGATTAATTAAAAAATTAAATTAGTTTTTAAACTATATTTTCTAAAAATTTCATAAATTAATTTCAATATTTACTGACAAGAAGAACTATTTTCTTAGAGAATGTATTTTTGAAGAAAAGAATGACTATAGTAAACATTGAATGATTATTTAGTGGGAATTTATTAATAAATTTATATTTAGTAAAAAATTTATATATATTTTATAAATTATTTAATCGTACTCATACACAACGTATTAAATGCTACGTTATAACTCTCAAATTAAATAATTATGTTTTAATAGTATATCATAATTCATTTAAACGCTATGTTGTGTGCAATATACAATATCCGAGATATAAAATTGTTTAAAGATAGATAATGGTAGACGTTGAAATATGATCAATAGATGAAGTAGGTTGGAACATGACAAAGCGAAGCCATATTTGGAACTGGTGGTCCGTTCTGAGGGGTCCAGAGGGGCAGTGAGAAAAAAAAATAAGGAGTTGTAGGAAAACAATGCACCCCACACAGAAAACTATGGGTTTCGCGAGAATTTTCCACACAGGCGTGAAACTTTTTTTCATGCCACTACCCATCGTAGTTGGTTTACAAACTGCTGATACCCTGGCACACCATTTTTTCACTAGATGGTTTTCTGCATGGACCTGCGATCCCAAGTGCCTATAAATAGAAGGCCACCCCTTTTGACATTAGTCTGAAGAATCTGGCGCATCTCTCATGCGCAAAATTCACCTATCATGCATGAAAAATATGGCTTTCAGGTACTAAATCTTTCTCTCCAGGTTGCCTGGGGGTTCACCATCATATGAGACCCCTCGGATTTGGTCTTCTTCGAAGTCTCACTGAGCCCCTTCCCTCACGTTCAATTCCTTCCAATTGCACGCAATCAGTTCTTCGACACACAATTCCTTTTGCATGATGCACCGATAATTTTTCATGCCCAGTGCTCGATTGTGCATCAACCAGTACTTTTTCACGCACACAACCCCCTTTGCACGCAAGCCTAACCCTTTTTTTGTGCAATGGTCCCTTTTAAGCACAAGCCTCATGCCTTGTGCGACCGTGATGTCCCTCTGTCGGGCATCATTTTCGGGCCCATCCCACGCCCACGACGTCTTCACCATATACTAATTTTCCATGAAACCTCCTAGGTTTGCACGAAATAAATTCAAAGTACCCTGGATGATATCACCCATTTCATTTCTTCGCCTCAAGCTTCTTCGCATAGGCACGCTAATGGCTATTGCTTCTTTGCATAGCCACACTAACGTGGGACCCTCCATGGTTTGCTCCATGACATCCCCTCACCACGGCTTTGTATATCCCCTCTCTGCACCAAGGAGAAGAGGTTACTATTTATGTTAGTCCTAAGGGTGTGAAGCAAACCGACCTCATCTGAGTTGCAGGACGTTAAACTGCCAAGTACCATCATCCTCAGCACATGACATTAAACTGTGATCACGCCCAGTGCCTCGTACATGGGGCCCACACACCTTGGACATTCTCCACGCCCAATGGTCTCCACAGAGGATAATATCCTCCTTATAAGAGTGTATTTTTCCATGGTGGAAGGGTGACAATCTCAGTGTAATCCCCTAGCTTTTTTGTAAGAGGCAGTATCCCCACTCCTCATTTATTATTCTGTCCCTAGGACCGACAAAGGGCGTGGTAGGGAACAGTGCTTCTCCTTTCTTTTGTCCCAAGTCCCTCTCCCACTGTGCTTTGTCTCCATTGGGGCTCCATCCTAGACTAAGTTCTGAATATTTGGGACGGAAACCACGCATAAGCCCCATGTTTCCTCTTTGGGCCTCTAACCACATGTAATCCCCACTTCACTTCCCTCGGACACACCATTCGCAATGTGATCGTCGGGTCTCTTATATGTCTTATTTCTCACCTCGAGAATGTCTCACGTGGACTTAGAGTGAGCACTAACCATGACATCCACTATGGGAAGCCTAGAGTGTAAGCCTCACAACCGCTTCCAAACTACGAGGACTTTGATCCTTACCGAGGCAGGGTACGTAGAAAGCCTCTACAAGGTTCAAGCCCACCTCCATCTATTAGACCCCAGATACTCCTCCACATCGGTACACCAACACCTTGGGAAGCCTAGAGTTTAATCCCCACACCCTCCACCTGAACTACGTGGACTTTGATCCCTACCATGGTAGGGTACGTAGGAAGCCTCCATGAGGTTCAACTGCACCTCCATCTATTGGACACCAGGTCCTCCTCCACACCAGTTCATAGACACCCTGGGAAGCCTGGAGTGTAAGCCCAACACCTGCCACCTGAACTATGTAGACATCAATCCTTTCTAAGGTAAGGTACGTAGGAATCCTCCCCGAGGTCCAAGCCCAACACCCAGTTGTCCCAACAGCACTTTGTGTTGGTTCAATAGCCCATTTTCACCTGAACTACGTGGACTTTAATCCTTGCTATGGTATGGTACGTAGGAAGCCTCCACAATGTTCAAGCCCAACTCCCTGTTCTCCCGAAACCCCTTAGTGTCAGCTCAATAAATCATTTTTCACCTGAACTACGTATACTTTTATCCTTGCTAAGGCAGGTTAGGTAGGAAGCCTTCTGGAGGGTCAATCCCACCACCATCCATTGTTCTTGACCATCTTCACTTCAGTGCACCAAGCCCCATAACTTGAACTACGAGGTCTTTGATCCTTGCTATGGAAAGGTGCGTAAGAAGCCTCCACGAGGTTCCATCCCACCACCCATTGGTCACTCTGACCCCATTCTTTTCCATCCACCAACACCTTGGGCTGCCTTTTAGCGTAATCCCTAAATGCTCCCATATCCTAAACTACGTGGACTTTGATCCTTTCCAAGGTAAGGTTCATAGGAAACCTCTATGAGGTTCAAGCCCAACACCTAGACGTTTATAATCCCTTCATGTAGGTTCACCCCCATCCCACAAACGACATTAAATTGTGGACCACTTTTAGTGGTAAATCTTTGTCACTTCATTCAGCAGTAGGCCATTGTCACTGTAGGGGTAAGATATTGTCACTCCATTAAGCGGTAAGTTGTTTTCACTATAGCGGGAATCCATTGAAACCCCATCCAGTGGTAATCCGTTGCGACCTCATCCAGCGGTAAGCCATTAAAACCCCAATATGCAGTTAGACATCATCAGATGAACTTCGTGGACTTTGATTCCTTGCCATAGGGATACGTAGGAAGCCTCTTCAAGGATCAAGCCCAAAACCACTGTCATCTGCATGGCAGTTCCATCCCATTCACCATCCCCTTCATAGAACCTTCTATCAGTCATCTTGATTCTTACTCAGGCTTCTACATCCTGGTTGAATAATGCCACCCCATTCCTCATTCCGTTTAATAGAATTCAAGAAGCCACCCACATGTTGGCCGGAATATCAGTGTTCTTTCTAGGGGGTTCCTCCATCTGATCCACTCTAGTTAGTGTTCTGATCAGCCTGATCCATCTCCGTCAGACATTAAACATGAGGCATACCCTGTGTTAAACATGGGAAGTTGAGGAAAACCTCAGTTACATTCCCATGTCATACGATTCCCCACATTCAATGTGGGATGCCTTGGGCTTCCGTGCACTTAAGAAGCCCTATAATAAGGGACAGAATATAGACACGCCAATCCCCCATTGTCCAGACATGCCAATGATTTCCCGCATGACTACTCCCCTAACCGATGGTTACATCTTTGACTAGACCCCTTGGAATGCCTTGACAGAAGCAGCATAATTAACTAGTGTCCATGAAGATATGGAACCAGGAAGAGTTTAATGAACAATGCCTAAAGTCTATGAGGGTGACCCGGACTAGGTGACGAGTTACGAGGAGGAATCCATGAAAGAAGGAACCGACATCCCATCATCCCATTTTGATCAAGGATTAGATGTCCCCAAATAAGGAGTGGATGTCGGCTACCATTGGAAAGTAGGAATGCGGGGCAACAAAAACCACCTCCCTCATCCCCAAACAGGATGGACATGCATGCCCCGTTGAAATAATTGGAAACAGAAATGGTGAACCCGATGTGAATTTATTCTCCTAAATATGGAGATTAGTAGTGATAGAGACATCAATGGATTGACTTATCACCGGATCAAGACATCTATCACCAGGTCCCACCAAGAAAATAGTGGGACTGGCATGAAACTCACCAAAATTTGTGGCAGTACGAATGTTGGCCATCCCATTATGCAATGTTGTCAACATGGATCCCTCTTACTGATCACAAAATATGGGATGGTGCTGGGGAATTGCTCATCAATTCCTTTTTATTTCATCACTAATGAATTAATCTCCCTACTTTTTAGGAATCTGTTTGTTTCCTCAAGAACGCGATCATCACCCGCCCGTCTATGAAGCGGTAGGGGAAACACCAATACAGCAGCTTTGTGGGGAATCACCACTTCCACAACGACCTATACATCAACTAACATAGGGAGCCCACACCCCATCTCCACATTGGATGTTTTCCAACGAAGGGTAATTAATGACCTCGTGCGTCATTATGAGGAGGAGGGAAAAATCCCAACCCGGGATATGGCCATCTTGGATTTGGAGGCGTCCACACCTCACTGTTAATGCTTCCCCTGAGGGACGCACAGGGAGCCATTGCTCCCCACCCTAACAAACAACCACTTCGGGAGCCTGTCCTCAGAGTGCTTTGACGACTCCCTACCTTACGCTAATGAGGTAGGCAATGTCCCGCCCAGCCTAGTCATATTCTTGATCCAGGGGCACCCAACAAGGGCTCCCACCTTGTCGCGTCAGTGCCGCTGCCCAGTCTTGTCGGAGGAGGATCAGGTAAGCTATGCACCTACACCACCAGCCCCGGCTCTTCTGACCCAACAACAGCGTTGGGCATGAGCTGAGGGGGACGTATGCCAAGGGGCGTCAACATCATCGGCTATTGTGTACCAAGCCACCACCGACGCATATCGTCAGGTCCCTGCACACACTAGTCAAGGGTGCTTAGACACCCGACCAAGATCGAGGCCCCAACTGCCCCACGAGCAAGCTGGGTTGACTCTCCTAGTCGCAGGCACGAGTTTTGGTCACAGCGAACCAACCCGCAGTGATGTCACCTCATACGTTGGTCCTCCCCGTACCGCTACCATAGAGAGCGTGGGCCTTCCCCGCTTCAAGGTTCAGCATAGAGTTCCACCATGTGCTACCCCCAGTCTGAATGAAGGTCTACCCTGTGGCAAGGATACATGGTACGGAAGCCTCTCCTGTGCCCATTACACTGGATATCGAGTCGCTCCTCCTTCTCCCAACCGCTGATGCAGATACATTGCACTCCAACATGGGGATCCTCCATAAATCCTCTCCATAGCTGGTTAAATTCCTCCTCGCCTCGGCAACCCGAGGGGTGAAGGCCAGCCTCGCTCCACCCGCACCAAGCATGGAGGTTCTCCCCATTCTCTTACCAATCCCAGCAGAGGATTTTACCGCTCTAGTACTATCCATGGAGGTCCTCCCCATGTACCCTTAGACAATTGTCCTGGTGATCCTCCCACCTCGGCTTTGTTGGGTGGAAACCCTCTCTGCCCCAGCACCAGTGCAGCCGAAGGACCCCATATCATAAATCAGCCCTATCCTGAGGAGCCACCCAAGGACAGGAGGTGGGTCATCACTGCCATAAGAAAAATCATAACAGAGATCAAACTGGTATGCTTCTCAGACTATGAAGCGGAGTACGACTCAGCTCGGGAACCCTCCCCTCACTCATTCCAGTTAAGGGTTAGGGAAGGGACGAGGTACATCAGCATGGTTCTCCCAGAATCTAAGGTCAATAGGATTCCAACCTCCCTCCATAGGTATATCCAGGAGCATGAAAATCTAGAAGCCCCATAGGTTACGGTTGTTCAATCACCACCATTTTCACTAGAAGTTCTTTCTAACTCCATAAGAGATCACGGGGAGATATTCTAGGGACCAATGGTATGTGAGCAGCATCGCAGCCTATCACCAGTATCCCTAGCCCCTGAGCTAGGAATGACAGCCATCATCCCCTCTTATTGCTATGTAGTGGCCGAGGCGCTGCACTCTTCAGAGGACAAGATAATAATCAGCATCCAGTCAGCCCACTCTTCGTACTCTCCACCAGCAATCCAGCTGTCCCAGCAGTCTTCCTCAGTACCACTTCTAGTTACTCAACCACCCCCAGTTGGAGAGTGGGAAAATCAAGGTCTAGACAAGAAATTTGGGCTGAGGAACTTCTGGAGCATCCTTGCAGTGGACCACTTCCCCTAGAAGTTCTGTCCCGTGCTAGCGTAGAATTTCTACATACAGGAATCCCTCACTCTGGAGAAAGTTTAGTGTTTCTGCTACACCATCTAGGTGTCACATTTCAGTCTTCATCATCAACGTGGGGTTTATCCTAGGAGTCAAATGCATTTAAAATACATTAGTGAGCAGTGTTGTCTAGTCGATCTGGCCGCACTTCCTGTGGCGCAGCACCCCGAGTCACCAGGTCATCGTCAGGCTCTCCAGCAGCAATGAGTTCAGAGTATCAAGGTACTCAACAAAATTATCAAGGAGGATACCCCCCCCCCCCATTGGAAAATATGTGGCTGGGGGTAGTATGTTTCCTTCCACATTAGTCCTATCCGGCGTTAGCCCATCCTGTTAGGCAACATCAATGACATGCCCCTGGGAAGGGGTGTGGTCAACATGGCCGATATAGTGGAAAAGAAGGACGAGATGGAGCTTCTTGATGGGGACTTACCCCCCATGGGTGTGCCACCACATTTGGACCCATCGGGGAGGATTACTCATCAGCAGTGGTATCTCCTTGGTCTCCATGTGCCCACCGAGGCATTGGTACTCAGTAGGAATTCCAATAAGGGAAAAGAGCATATCGGAGCTGTGAATCACTCTGACCATGCCTCCTCGGTACAAAAGACGGAGGAAGACCCCTAGAAGGTCACTTTGCACCAGAAAATTGGTGAGTAGAAGAGGTTGGTCGACAAACTCCTGGCTAAACACGGTGCAGAGTGATGACCCAAATACGATGATCCTAAGCCAGTATAGTAGAGGAACGAACAACATTCCCTCTACCGGATTCCCCCAAGAAACCTTGATCATACCTCTCCTACTGAAAGGGATGAATCCGGAGCTCACGGAAAGAGGGCACGATATGTCTCACCAAACCCTCCTGAACAGAACGCCAATCCAAGGAATCTAGCCTGGGCTCCCCAGCCTCCCCGTAGGTCACTCCACCAGCCACTCCACTAGCTGCTATGCATGGTTACCACGTTGAAGAACCCGGCAACGCACTCATATTTAGGGATTCCCGTCAAGATAGGAACACTTGGCCATATGATCCTATAGCGGTGCTCAAAGCCCGCGTTGAGGCATTGGAAATGTGACAGGTGGAAATCCCACCAGATGGTAAGCCATACCCAGCATGGGTGGATGATATGCTAGCAGCTCTGGGATTCAGGAATCCCACCTTCTCCCCCTTTAACGGGACGAGGGACCCACCACATAACCTGGCCCACTTCAACTCAACGTGTGGGCCCATGTTAGAGAATTTGTGGAAACATGAGGCTTCCAAGCTCCGCTGCTTTGTTCAGACATTGGAGGGGTCGACATTTGTCTGGTACGACCACCTCCCCGTCAGATCCGTAACCAACTCGAAGGACCTTCACAGGAAATTCCTCTACTAGTTCAGCTCTAGCACCTGAAAAACCAGCATTATAGTCCTATTCAAGTGCAAGAAAAGGCCTAATGAGTGAGTCTCAGAATTTATCTACTAGTGGAAGGGGCTTAAATACATCCTTGACATGACACTGACTTAGAAGAAATTACTAAAAATGTGCATAGGGAACGTCAAGACAAAACTAGTTCCTTCTCTGATCACCCAGAACTGCCCTATAGAATTTTAAGACTTCTCTGATAAGGCCCCGCGCCTGGAGGAAGCCCTACAGTAGGCCAGCCAGGCACGTCCTTTGCGCCAGTAATTCTAGCAAGGAGAGCTTCCAAAGACGAGCCTTCCAAAATGGCCCAAATAGAATCCCCCAGGCAACTAGAGTTTCTACTAGAAGCACCAGACCCGCAGCCTTGTAGAGGTCTTCTTCCATAGGCACAGCCTCCAGCTCAGCATTGTCTGCCTTAGAATCGGCAGGTGCCCCCGTGGAATGTGCCACCACCGCCTAGGCAGGATAGTCAGGGCCCACCTCCTTGACAGGCCCCTCTGGCTCCTCATCAAGGCCAGGCTCCAAGGTCTCCCTTTTCAGAAATAAGAAATCAGACATACTCTTTAATCAATAATTGTGTCCCTAATTAGTTCCATGTTTCCCTAGAGGAGGGGATTGTATGCTTTCTTGAGTGAAGATGGCTGAAAGAGGCGAATCACACGGATCACCCCAACTACTGCCCCTATCATTGGATTTTGGGGCACACCCTCAGGATGTTCTATGTGTTCAAAGATTGGATTCAAGACCAAGTCGATAAAAACATAGTTAGGCTGGGTCCGACCCCAGCACAAGTGGCAGGTATCTTTGTAAGGCCAAATAGTGGTAGTGACAGCGAAGGTGAGTGGCAGCATGTTTCTAACTGTGGATCCCAGAAGTACAATGACTGGATGGATCACAAGATAGTTCCTTGCTCCCATGGAATAAGTTGGACATGCTTGAATCAGCTGGAGCCTTCAGAAGTTGCGGCCACCACTTCTGCATCATCATGACAGTCATCCTCTTCCTCGAAGAGCAAGCATCGGTGGCGCAAGAAAAAATAATGTGCCCTGCCAATGCCATCGTCATCCTGCACTATCAGTGACTTCATGCCCCTTGAGATGGGTATATATCCCATAATTTACCCAGTAGTGGATGACTCTTAAAGAGAATGTCAAGGTTATGATTCAGTTAATACTATGGAGTTTGTAAATCTCTATATGACTCCTGATGAGGGGGGGCCGCGTGAGGCGAACTTCCCCAATGTCCCCAGCCGACACCAACATCGGTGAAGCTGCAACCATATGGATCATCGGGGTGCATCATCCGGCACCTCCAGCTAGGCCGTGAATGCCACTAAGACTACACAGTAGGCCCAGCGTAGAACTCAGTACTCGGAGCCTCTTCATCTGGTGTCGTCAAGACCGCCTCCACCACCGTTTGTGCTACTGGATTAGGTAGAGCTACCTCGTCCAGGCCGCGACCCGCCTCACCTGACTACAAGTCGATCTCAGTCATCTGGTCTTTATTTTGAAGCTACTCTTCAGGATTCGACTAGTGAACAGTGTGCCATTTCCAGCACCAGCCAGTCGTCGGTCCAGCTGGCAGGGCCCACCATGCCTCCCATCGCAGAGCGGCCTCTTATAAGTAAAAGTTCATGCTTAGAGTGGAAGTATGATTTCCTCAATCACCTTTCCAGAATCCCAGCGAGGCATTCCATTATAAAAGTCCTTCACATGTCATCAGATATGCTTGAGGCCCTCGCTGAGGCTTTAAGAAGCCCCCTCCAGTTTGAGATGAAGGTAGCAGCTGGAGAAGTCTTTCATGCTGAAACAATTGAGAATGTAGAATGTCAGGATATCATTTAGTTCTCTGGAGAAGATTAATGCTCTCCTATATAAGAGCATATCTTCTTGTTGTACATCACCGACCAGTTTAATGGTGTGGATGTTCATAGCTATCTCGTTGACAACGGCTCCGGGGTCATCCTTTTCTCAATGCGTACACTACGGAAGCTATGGTTTTCTAAAGATGACCTGACTCCCTCCAATTTAAGAATCCATGGATATTATAGGATAGAGCAGACCCCGGTCGGCAAGACCCCTTTTAAGACCTATTTCGGTGTCCTTGTTTCCAATACCTAGTTTTTGGTTGTCTCTTAGGACACCGCGTATAATGCATTGAAGGGAAGACCATGGATCCACCTACACACGGTGGTCCCCTCATCATATCACCAGTTCCTCAAGTACACCCTAAATGATTGAGTAGGCGTACTCCAAGGTGATGGATCTCCTTTCACCTCTTGTGAAGCCCCTTACCTAGACAGTGACTATTACAAGAGCAAGTATAAGAGTATTATAGAAAGTGAGGTTGAGCCTTCCACAGTCACAACTGGCCCTTGGGCAGGTCAGGATGAAGCTAATGTCTTTTCGATCCATAGATTGGAGGAAATGACCCCCGACATGGTGAAATTCTTTTTTGTCTCTGGTATAAGAGGAAGTAATATTCCCAAGTCCAAGTGATGGTGGAAAATCACCTCTTACTCCAACACAAACCAGGATCAGGTGATCCCGGAGCCTCCAACCCCTGTACGATATCGGTATGTCCACCCAATGGAAATGGTAGTACGTCATAAGTGTCTATCTTCCCAGGAAAGGATTAACTGGATAAATCCAACCCACCACTATTTCTTTGATATCATAAAGTGTTTCCCCTTGGGATGAAGATCAGATGGGATTGGATCGACTGCCTCCATCATTATGGTCTCAACGGTGTGTGAATCTCCTAATATGCTATCCACTGCTTTCAAGGATGGTACAAGCCTCTCGTAAAGTTCTTCCGACCCAGGGGAAGCATCACCAACTGGTAATCCCTCCTCTGTATGAAAAGAAGAGGATCTGGAGGATGATCCCCCCGCCTTTGAAGAATGCTTTTCTGCCACATTTGATGAATTGGTACAAGTGAACCTTGGTAGCGCGGCAGATCCGAGACCCACATTGATCAGTGCTTACATTCCCTTAAAAGAGTAGTAGTGGCATGTGGATGTACTTAAATAGCATTATGGCATGTTATCTTGGAGTTACAATGAGATTCCAGGACTAGATCCATAGGTATCCATCCACAACCTTGGTCTCCTGACAAATTATCGTGGGTTCAAGTAGCCTCCCAGAAATATGAACCCTTCTCATGGTGCCATGGTCGAGGCCAAAGTTGACAAGCTTATTAGATTCAAATTCTTCAAGGAGGTAAAGTACCCAAAGTGGATAGCCAACATTATGTCAGTCAAGAAGAAGAATAGAAATATCAAAGTCTACATCTACTTCTGAGATCTCAACTGTCACTGTTCGAAGGATGATTTTCCCCTTCCAGTGACAGAATTGTTTATCAATGCTATGGTTAGGTTACAATACCTCTCCTTTAGGGATTATTTATCTGGATATAATCAGATCTGGATGGCCCTTGAGGATGAAGATTTCCCCACTTCCAGGGCACCCCAAGGTACTTTCTTTTACCAGGTTATGCCCTTTGGCCTGAAGAATGCAGGTGCCACCTATCGGTGGGCCATGCACTTCATATTCAAGTCGATCCTTGGGATATTGGTTGAATTCTATGTGGAAGATCTGTTGTTCATGTCCCACCAGCACCGAGACCATCACAAGGACATTGAGAAAGTTTTTGACTTCCTCTGTTCCCGCCACTTGAAGATAAACCTGTTGATGTGTTCCTTTGGAGTCACCTCCGGGAAGTTTCTTGGATTTTTTGTCTGGTACTGGGGCATCAACATTAACTCAGAGAAGATAAAGGAAACCAGCTAGATGCCTCCCCCAAGAAATATTCAGGATCTTCAGGTTTTTTAAGGCCACATAGCCAATATATGCTGATTCATTGAGAATCTGGCCGACAAGTGTAAGACCTTTTCTGGGCCCATGAAGAAAGGCTCTTTGTACGAATGGGAAAAAGAGTGACTGACCGTGTTCGAGGAAATCAGCCAGTATCTTCTCTAGACTCCAGTCATGATGCAGCACATCTCCGGAAAACCACTGATCCTATATGTGACTACCGTGGAATGATCTCTTGGCTCCCTTCTCACCCAGAAGAACAATGAGGGGACGGAAAACAGTCTGTACTACCTCAGTTTCATGCTCCTCAATACAAAGACAAGATACCCCCCCATCGAAAAGTGATGCCTTGCGCTGGTATTTTTAGTATAGAAATTGCAACACTACTTGTAGCAGCACGAGGTACACCTGGTGTCTTGGGTAGACCCACTAAAGTATATTCTGAACCACCCCATGTTAACCGACAATCTAGCACGGTGGGCAGTAATCCTCTAGCAGTTCGACATTAGGATCTTCCCTCTGAAACCAATCAAGGGACATGAATTAGCATACTTTCTTGCTACCCATCCGACCTCTGTGGACTAGTCCCTAGTCATGGATTTTCTTGATGAGGCAATCCTCTTGGTAGATCCTGCCATCCCATGTTGGAAAATGAACTATGACGGTGCCTCCTAAAGAACCATTGGTAGGAAAATCAATGATCCAAGACTCAAAAGAGTAGGCCTGAGTATTGTCTTTATTAACCAAGAACAAGTCATTCTACAATATTCATTCCTGTTGTTAGGAGGCTGCACCAACAACAAGGCAAAGTAACATGTTATTATCACTAGCCTTGATGTAGCCCTCGAGATCGACATACCCCATTTGCATGTGAAAGGGGATTCAGAACTAGTCATCAAGCAATTCAACGATGACTATTTCGTTAGAAATTCGGAGATCGTACCATTGTTGGATCACACCCACTAGTTAATGGATTAGTTTCTATCTCAATTGAAATTTACTCTTGTCCATTGATCTCATAACGGTCGAGCCAATGCCCTAGCTGGCCTGGCTGCATCACTTGCAGAACCCTAGTAGGATGATCTGATTGTACATGTGGCACACTAGAGGGTCATTGCCCCCGCCACCCCAGAGGATGATGACGGCCTGGGAGTAAGCCATCTTACCGTCGGATCCTCCATGTCAGGACCCCTAGGTTCTTCAGATACAGTGGTTGAAGCGACTTTCAACTAGAGATCCCCTTTTGTAGAGTATCTCCAAAATGGTTCCCTCCCGGTTGATTGGGCTGAGCGTTAGCGAATCTGATGCCAGACACTATATTTTACCCTCCATAGTGGTACCTGTCTTGACCAGATCCTCTACAAGAACGGGTTTGATGGTTTTCTCCTCCATTGCATCCAAGGATTCGAGATTTCTTAGGTCATGCAGGAGGTTCACGCCTGTTCCTACAGTGCCCATCATGCTGGGCACAAGTTGTCCCATCAGATCTGAAGACTGGGGTACTTCTAGCCCTCCATGATCCATGATTACATCGAGTTCTCCAAGAGATATCATGCATGCCAAATCCATGCTAACTTCATGCATTAGCCAGCAGAACCATTCCACTCCAAAAAGTACTCCTGGACATTTGCAGTATGGGGACTCGATGTCGTGAGACCATAACCACCGGTGATAGCTCGCCAGTGCAGGTTTATCCTGACTGACATGGATTTCTTTTCCATGTGAGAAGACATAGTTCACTCAAGGAGTTCAAGGCATGTTCTGTCATTGACTTCATGAGCACTAACATCATCTACTGATTTGGGTCCCTCACTCTGTCCTCACTGATAACAGCCCCAACATCTGAGTAGTGAAGATGAAGAAATTTTATGCCAATTACAACATCTGTTCGAACCATACCTCCTGCTACCACAATAAATAAAATTGGAAGATCAAGGCGTTCAAGAAAACCCTCTCTAACATTCTGCAGAAAATGGTTGATCAGAACAAAAAGAGTTATCCAGAAAATCTCCCCAATTCCCTTTGGGCCTATCAAACGACGACTCGTAATTCCATCCAGGTGACCCCATATTCCCTGGTTTACGGATCTGAGGTCGTCCTGCATATCGATATCCAATCGCTTTCGTTACACATAGCGGTCTATGACCAGTAGGTGCCAGATAAGGTAGTCGAAATTCATCTGGATGAATTGGAAGCACATGACGAGAATAAGCTCTGTGCCCTGCACAATCTGGAAAGGAATCAGAATAAAATAGATAGAGCCCTCAACATGAAGGTTTTCCTCTGCTCTTTCCTACAAGGCGACCTGGTATTGGCCCTCCGGGCACCAATGATCCCAGGAAGGAAGCCACCCATGTTGGATTCCAAATGGTACGGACGTTACATAGTCCACAGTGTTTACCCCAATACAGCATACTCCCCGGTGACCTTGGATGGTGAGCTTATAACTCCTCCCACCAATGCCAAGTTCTTTAAGAAATACTTTTCCAGAGCCAAATGGTCATGCATGACCTTAAACTGGATGGTCCTGCATGACCCTAAACTACATGCCGGTCCTGCGTGACCTTAAACTGTCTGATCCTACATGACTTTAAATTGTGCATCGTCTTGCATGATGTTAAACTTCATTTTGAGAACTACTTATGGCTTGATTCCCATCCTCATGGGATACATATGAATGCTTAGATTCCTCGTCTTGATCCCATCCCTCAAACTCTTCTCTTTGAATATCCTCACTTAGTATGGTTCCCTTGGAGGATCTTGGCATGATATGGTGTAGGCTTCATTAGCCCCACTAATGTTAGGATTATAACGGTCTCACCATGTGCCCACTCCCCATTCTTCTACTCTCCCATGTCCTCACTGTACGCTGTTAAACTACATGGCCTTCAACAACTATGTATGGCTTGATTCCCATCCTCATGGGATACGTAAGAATTCCCGGACATTTCGTCTGTTCGCCCAGCCCAAATTCTAGAGTCTTTCCCTCGGGTCAAGACATAGGTTGGGGTGTAGACATTTTCCCCAATTCACACTAAGCTAATCTTGATCCATCCATATGTTCTGCTCCCTGGAGATTCCCACCTCTTTCATAGATGGTACAGCCATGCTTCACCCACTCCTTTGGTTGGGACTCCATCATCCTTCCCATCCAGAAGGACTCCCGAATGAAATGGATGTTAGGACTAAGGTATCTCTTACCACATCGGGCCAATTCCCTCGCGGATGTTGAGAAAAAATCCAATACAAGTCCCGCATTTCAAATATAGTCAGTGGTAGATGCTCATTTGTTGCTCCCATTTCAAGTCACTATAGAGATGTTGTGTTTAGAATATGGTCAATAGCTATCCTGCGACATTGGAACCACCCCAAGATGTCCCAAATATTGAGTGTAGATGTTCATTCTGCCATGTTATATCTCCAAGCGACGAACTTCATTCAGAAAATTCCAGCTATAACGCCCTATGTGATGGGGGGAGCTGAGACCAACTCCATGTTTCCCACACCGAGGATGGATCACATGGGATTTGGACCTGTGATGAGGTGGAAACCGTACAAGAGGACATATGGCCTTCCCATCTGAGGCCCAGCCTGAGGCACCTTGGCCTTTTCGGGACCCCGGCCCAGGTTCTCTCATATGGGATTGTACAGTGTGGTATGGGATTATGTCTAAATTCATGTTAGGTTACTCACCATATCGTACACATCCCTGGGTGAGATACCTTATCCTCACCTCATCCTCAATGCAAGACGTCATACTGCAAATGAGTCGGGCCTTCCTGATCGAGGCCCAGCCTCAGACCCCTTGGACTTCTCGGGCCCTAGCCCAAGTTCTTACTCGGAGTATATGGTGTGGTATGGGATTATTTCCTCATTCACTGCGTGTTATTTTCCATTTCATAAACCTCCCTTATGTGGGACATCTTAATCCCCTCTTAGTCCTCACTACAAGACATTAATCTGCAAACTGGTTGGGCCTTTTTTACCTTGGCCCAGCCTGAGGCCCCTTGGCCTTTTTGGGCCCCGGCCCAAGTTCCTATTCCGGGTTTCACGGTGTGGTATAGGATTATGTCCCCATTTATATCCAGTTAATCACCATGTCGTACACCCCATTCATTAGGGTATACAACCCCTATGTGTGGTTCTAGAACTACGTATGGCATGATTCCCATCCTCATGGGATATGTGGGACCACCCGAGCATCTTGTCTTCGGGTCCAGCCCCATCATGGCCCCTCAGCCTCCATTAATCCATGAAAGGGATATACAGTGTGGTACGAGATTATATCCGCATTCACGTCGGTTTTTTAAAAACCATGTTGTGTACCTCTTTCCCCTAAGAGTTTTCCTTACTCTTGTGTTATCCTCGTCTTTTCTAATCGTCCACTTCCAATATGAGCCCTGTGGTCCTCTTCAGTGATTCACCAATGTGCCTAAGGGTACTCTGGTTTAATTCCTAGAATGTTGGAATCTACTCGAACATGCCTCCAACCATTTTTCAGGCTTCATGGTCTCCCTCATTAGGGATTACATCACCTTTCACATCCAAAGAGACCCTAAAATGGAATGGATTCTTGGATTAAGGGATATCCTACCAATATGGGCCAACGTCCTCGAGGGTCACTGACAACAAATCGATACAAATCCCACATTTCAAACACAGTTAGTTATTGATTCTCATTTTATTTTCCCCATTTCAGGCTAACACAATATGGATGTAGTGTTTCGAACATGGTCAACAATCATCCTCCATCATCACTCCAACCCCATTAAGCCCAAAATATCGATTACATCATTCACATCCTTCTCCACCTCATCATGTCCAAGTAGAATGTCAAAACCCTTGGTATTATCCCTCAGTGTGCAACCGCACGTTATGGGGAAAAATCCACGATAAGGTAATCACTCGGGGCTTCATCGGTTCCCCCTTTTCTTGTTTTTCACGTATTGTGAATACATTATCTTCCCTTTATTCCTACACAGAGTTCAACTCAAGTAGTCTTAGGAATTTGGTTAAGGTCCACCTTTACTTCAGATAGTCCTGCTTCACTATAGTATGAGTTCTAAGACCTTAAAGTAAGATCTTTTCATATTTCCTCTTCATGAGAACTTCGTATAGCTTGATTCCCATCATTATGGGTTAAGTGGGACCACATAGACTTCTTTTTTTCAGGTCCTGGTCAATTGGGAGCTAGTTTCTCCTGCCCCTTACCCTCTTACCTCTATTTCAGCCCCTTGGCTAGAGGTTTCTTTCTCATAATTGCATACGGTGTGGTATGGTATTACGTACTCATTCACGTCAGGTATGTTTTACTGAACTATACACATTCCCCACTTAGCATCGTATCCACCATGTCTATGTCTCACGATGTTAAACTGCATGCCTGGTCCCATCAAATGACCCTAAACAAGGACATTATCATCCTGGCTTCCCGATGAAAAACAGCACTGCATCGTGAAGTCCTCACTCAAGGGGAAACCATGTTTGGTATCGGTCACACACCATACCATTTTTCAATTCCTACATATGGCTTGATTATTATGGTGATGACGGGAGTTTCTATTCTAGGCATGTCACTTCATAAAAAAATCCACTCGCCTTAAAAGACTAACAGGATACATCAAATACCACTTCTTTTGGTGTGAGGGCCACACCCGCACACACCTTTTCATCTCTAGCACTGGTACCTTACCATGCCACCTCTTAGAACTACATGCAGCTTGATCCCCATCCTCATAGGGTACGTAGGAACATTCGTGCACCCTACCTCGGGCCCAACATAACTCTCTTTTCCGGTCTCTTGACCCAAAATCTACCCAGGGAACACATGGTGGTCAAAACCCCAGGTTCCCATTCACGTCGAGCTTTATAATTACACCACCATCTGTCTCTCATGTTTCATACCATCCATGGTCCTATTTATATGACCCTAAAGTGAGATCTCCCTATGATAAGGTAATCTAATCCCTCTATATAATACGTCGCATTTTTGTATTCAGATGTGTTTTGAAAAAGATCCCAAAGGGTGGAATTTTCATGGGGACATTCCCCTTGTCCCATTTCCCAGCTTTGTGAGCTCGGTATTTGGATCCTCATCCTCTTCCAATTCTGAAGAGACCCTCTTCAAGGTCTGGTCTTATGCCATCTCGGCTCACCTACCGTTTCAGGATAAAGTTCCTAATGACCTCAGGTGACATTTGTGACAGCTCTCGTGTTTCAAACATGGTCAGAAATCGACCCTCATTTTTCTATCCCCATTCTACGATAATGTGATATGGATGATGTGTTTCAAACAAGGTCAATAGTTATCCCTCCATCACCACATCACTATCATTGTGTTCTATATTTCGAGCATCATGACTCACACATTTCCACTCCCTCATGTTCAAGTGGAATTATGACATACACAAATTTACTTCTTCGTGCATCTAGGTGAGCTACATCGATAGGTTAGCATCATTGGGCTGACATTCACCGAGTGTCCCTTCGCCTTAACATGTTCCTTCTTGTGTCGGGGAAGTCCCACCTCTTCTTCTTGTTACCCGCATCGAGCATGACTCATGTGGGCTTAGTAGTTTTGGTAGGATGTGCACCGGAACATCCAGGATTTTCATAGTCCTGCATGACGTTAAACTGTGATTCCAGAACTACATACGACTTGATTACCATCGTCATGGGATACATAGAGACACCCAGACATTTCACCTAGGTTCCAACCCCCGGAATCAAAAATCATGTTCCTCTTCATTTCCATCCCATGGAATGACCCCTTGTGGGGATCCTTATAACTGAAATTTCACCCTGAACAAGTTTGGGATACCCCAAGATGACATTGGGAAGTGAAGGATCCATCGCCAAAGAGGTTTTATCTAAAAGAACGAACAATCGGTGATCATACTGATGCGCCCATCTAATGTGCTTCCACTATTGTGGTGTAATTTCGAGAGTATTTGATTCTGTTCTAACAAACAATCACTCCTCATTCAACACTTTTTGTACCCCTTATTCAGACCCTCTTCCCCCTCCATGTCTAAGGGAACCCCCTAACAGTGTAGATGCTTGGCCTATGGCCTGCCTATTGTTCTGGGCCAATGTTCCGGAAGTCTAATGGATGACATTTTGAGTCAGGTCCCACATTTCGAAAGTGGTCCACGGTCGACCATCATTTTCTATCCCCATTCCAGGCTAACACAATAAGGATACCTTTTTTGAATGTGGTCAACAGTTATTCTTTATTGTCATGCCACCCCCACATTGTTATGAATCTTGGGTATCATGATTCACTCATTCCATTCCCCTATTTGGATTCATTCCAACGCCCCGGGAGTTACTCTGCTCATGCCCAAGATCACACTAGGAAGACAGTAATTCGATTGTTTGAGGGCTTAATCCTCCAGTTAGGTCTCTCCCATTTCCTCCTGGAAATTTGGGCTGGTTATTCAAACCTTAGGTGCCCGCAGCTTAGTTGACGCTCCCACGATTAAGCGAAGTAATAGTACAAACATCCCTTGTTTCTCACATTGTGTGCGACCCGCATGATCTTAGGAATGGATTGCTATTTATTCTAGGATTGTGGTTGAATGTGTCAAGAAAAAGGAATAAGTAAATAAATTCATCTATACAAGCAGTTCAGAATAAGAAGTAGCAAGGAGAAATGAGTTTATGAGTTCGGACAAAATAGGGCCCTTAAGGGCTAGCTTCTTGGATGAATCATTCCATCCCCGCTACCCATTCACAGGTGGTCTCCAAGACTGCCTCCCACCCCCTGAGGACTCTCTCTTCATCAGTAGCCATAGAGTGCAGTCCACTGACTCTATCCTATGCTTGCACCTATTAAATTTGATGTGCAGATATTTGGTGACCCGCCTCCACTAGTTTCTCTTGGGCGTCTGCCAGTTGGGCCCTCAACAACTCCACAAGCTCAAAATAGTTCACGATGAATATCTCCTTCGCTTTCAGATGTTCTTCAAGGTGTCAGGCCTCTTGATCTTCCTGGATGAATGCTTGGTTACTCCCTAACTCCTCTCAACACTAGACAACATCAGAGTTCCAACTGCTCTCACGTAGCTTCCCGGTAATGTAGTCACGGACCGTCGAGTGAAGGCACTGAGCATCCACTCCTCTAGAATAGATAAATCATATCCAGGTCTAGAGTGATCCCATCTGTTTTAGCAATTCCGTATGGGGATGACCGAGAAAGAACTTAATGCACTTCCACCTGTTGCGCCGCATCATCCATATCTCCTCATCCACCCCAGAGTCTGAATCATCAATCTCCTTGGGGTCTGTAGGCTGATAATTGGGGAAATCATCCAACATACCAGTAGGAGGGACTTCTTCAGGAGCCCCTCTCACAAGGTTAGTCTCTTCAATTCATGGGTGACCATCCCCCTCCCCCCCCCCGCCTCAGTCTCAGTAGCTCCCTCACCGACCATCGGACCTACCCCCACATGAGTACCACTGATTTACACTGCTCTATGATCACCGAGAACTGGGGTTGGCTCGGATTGATAAGTGTTCCCCGAATGGGACGACACGTTTGTAGTTGAATCGATTGCGGAAGACCCAGGTTCGGCAGCCCGACAAGCCTCCAAGGATGTGATTACTGCATGAATAAGGAAAACCCTAATCAATTGATCTCTACAAAGGTGATTAGCTAGTGTTGAAGTAATGAACTTACAGAAAGTCGAAGCATCAACCTCTGGTGTTCTTACCACTATAGGAGTTTCCGTTGTTGGGGATCCATCAGTGCTCATCAGTTCAATAATGGGCGTCGGTTCCCCTACCTTGTTCTACTGATGCCTCCCCCCTTCCTATGGAGACCATTGGATGGGGTCCATATGCCCCTGAATAGGATAAGAAGATCTAACTGGGATCTATGAATGATGATGAGGGAAAAAGGATAGATAAGGGTTGAGGCGTACCTCAAGAAACTCAGTTATATCCACATCAGAGCCGATGATCTCACCAATCTCCCAGAGACTCCCTTGGTGGGATGTCCCCTGAGACCCTCCACCATCAGGATCGTCTTCTTCACCCCTCCTTCACCTTCTCCTTCATCCTCCTCTTGTGTCTCGGTGCCCTCTGTCTCATCATCACTGTAATCATCCTCTGACAGTATCTTTTTGGGATCATTCTCTTGGATGAGCATTACTTTCACAAAGAAATATGGCTCCTCACACCGATCTCATTGGTGTGCATATGTGTCCATGGTTGTCAAATACACATGCTGACGATGAAATTTTACCCTGTCAACAATCCAAATAAGCCCGAACTCCAGCAATTGGATTCTGTCTTACATTATCTTATGCCAAGTGCTTCGGTAGCCATCGACTGTCACATGGTAATCCAGACTAACCATAGAACATGGAAAATTGCATCCTGGGAAGGTTCAAGAAGATACTTTATCTTCTTCCTAGGAAGTTCCCTGGTCACTTCACGATCTCCCCCCCCCTGGGAGATGAGATCACAACCACGTCGTACAACGTCCCTACCGCTAAAGTCCTGGCCTGTGCGGGCCCAGCAACCCGATGAGCTTCCGACTATTGCTCCCAAATAGCACCATGTCTGCTCTCCCGCCACCTAGGCTCTACACTAGCTACCTTGAGCTTCCAGACTCGCTTCCCAAAAAGTCCCTCTGGGTATTCAATGATCCAATGTTCAGCGTATTCCGTTGAGATATCAACGTCAACTCTGATGGGAGGAAAGGTGATAATGTTGATAAAGCCTTGGGCTGTGAACATTAGCCACATTTGGCAAAGAACACAGCGATGCCTCTCTTCTCGAACATCTGTGTACACCTTGTACGGAATATTTTGAAGTCATATGAACTTCCTGGTAAACCTAGATGGAACGTAAGGTTCATAGAAGATCTTCCCATCAATCTAGGCCAAAAGAACCCAACCTATGATGCTCTGGAAATATTCTCTTCGCTCTAGTGAGACTTTCCTGTTATCTATCATCTAGCATGTCAGGGTGGGGAATGGGCTAAAAGTGAAGTTTTCATGATTTTCGATCCCGATACTTACTTCTTCCTCATTAAGATTCAAAAAAGTGACCCCGAAAATGTTCAGCATGGAAGGTCGCAGGACATTACCTGGAGGGAGAATGGAGTTTGGGAAGGTATACCACCCACAATGGGCCGAGATCCATCCATAAAAGTTCTGGTAGGGGCCACAGATCTTCCTCAGTGACCCTCCTCTAAATATTCTTCCAAAAATGGAATACAGGTGAGCCATCATGGGGACTCCCAGATTGAGCCTTTGATTAGCACCCATGATGTCGGCCATCACCAGGGTCACTGGACGAACCCACATCCTTGCATCCCTCACCGGTAGGATCTACCCACTTAGGAATGCGGTGGGGATTCCAACGTATTGAACACTCGGGTACCAGCTCTCATTTATGTTGAAGCCCCACGACCGATAGTCCCCCGCCTCCAGGATCATCCAGTATGATCCGATCTTGCTCCTATGTGCCACAGTCAGACACCATCTCCCTTGCCCCAACATCTTGACTTTCGGATCATTTTCTAGGAACAAGCTGAACCATTTCCTGTAATCAATGTCCTTTATGAAATCCATTACCCCCAGCCTCACCTTGGCCAACTCCAAAAGGTTCCATGTCAATATAAGAGTTTGTGATCTGTCACCCCAGGTGTTCCCCGTCAGGAGGAATTCATCGTACTGATGCCCATATAGAGGGATACCCCAATGCAATGGAAGTCCCACAGGCTGATTCTGACATCCCCATAGTGAAGGTGGAAGGTATTGGTATCGGGGGAGCATCGAGTAAACAACTCTGGCCCAAGCTTTGGCTCATGGTAGAAGTGAAACTAAGACGTCCACACCACCTCGAGAAAACCAATGTGTCATAGTTCGGCCCAAAACTGGTTGCATGTCTGGCGAACCCAATATGCCCAGGCCCATTAACTAGTGAAATTTCCATCAGACCACAAATGCAAATCCTACATCCATCCTTTGGTCTTGTCAATAACACTCTGAAGGAATTTGATTTCATAAAGGGATGGACAACTCTCTGTGATAGGGTCGCTCCCAAAGATGGTCCCGGTTCTAGGTTTCCAGACATTAACGTCCAGGATCCTAGTTTCTCTAGCCGGATGGCCATTGCAGGTGATGTTATATTGGTTCAATTCATCCTCGCGGGTCACCCATGACTTTGGTGAGTCGACCTCAAACTTTGGTATAGGTACCTCCTCCAGGATTCCGAAGTTCCAGATCAGCAGATTGGAAGATTGTACATACTCCTTTTGCACTGGGGTCCGTATATTGAAGAGATAATGGTTGTTGGATATGAACCTTCGAGTGCCATAAACCTCGGTGTTAGGAGCCATATCAGCCCTTCGAGCAGCATATGCAGCTTCCCTCTCACCGCCATCCCTATTGGCGGCCATCTCTTACAAGTAATATTTTATGGAGTTGGTGCGAAAACGCAGGATCTGGCACAAAAAATCAGAATCCATCACAAAAAATCAGAATTTGGCCCGAAAAATCTGTGGTCGGCATGGAAAATCAGAAGCCGGTGCAGAAAATCCTAGGCTGGTGCGAAAACAGACTGATCGCGGTGAATTGCGTGAAACAGAAGCATTTTTCACACAGGAGGATGAATTTTTCATGCATGAGAGCACTGACTTATTGCATGAAAAACCCGTACGAAATGAAGGACATGTGAGGCATTTTATAGGCACAATGATCAATTTCCGCGCACGTGCGAAGAGTGGATTATGTGATCCAGAATAGTTTTTCACACCGCTCTGGTTTGAAGCATGCAACAACCCTAGGTTGCCCTGTATCTCAATGTTTCCCTCATAATCCAACCTTTGCGGCCCCTCGCCAGTCCAATTCCAAGGGGGGAATTTATAAATTCCGAAATAGGCTCAATAGATGAAGCAAGTTGGAATGCAACAATGCGAAGCCATATTTGGAACCAGCGGTCCATTCCGGGGGACCCGGAGGGGTGGTGTGAAAACAATAAAAGTTAAAAAAAATATGCACCTCGTGTGGAAATATACAGGTTTCACGAGAATTTTGCACGTGGGTGTGAAACTTTTTTTCATGCCGCCACTCGACGAGATTGGTTTAAGCGTTGTCGACACCCCCAACACTCCATTTTTAACGCCGACCAGTTTTTCATCCAGAACTACGATCTCGAGCGCCTATAAATAGATGGACACCTCTTCGACTTTAGCCCAAAGAATCTGAACCATCTCTCCTATGAAAAATTCACCTCTCATGCGCACAATAGTTGGAATCAAGGTACTAAATATTTTGTGCCAAATCACCTGGTGGTCTGCCTTCGAGCAAGACCCCTTAGGCTTGATCTTCATTGATGTCTCACTAAGCCCCTTCCCCAGTGTGAAATTCCTTCCAATTACACACAATCAGTTCTTCGGCGCTCAATTCATTTTGCACACCACACCTGGAATTTTTCTCTCCTACCACTCCATTGTGTGTTGGCTCAGGATTTTTCGCATCCGCAACCCCTTTTGGGTGCCAGCCCAGCCCTTTTTTGTGCAATGGTCCCTTTTTCACGCAAGAATCCCACCTTGTGCGACTGTGATGTCCCTCTGTCAGGCATCAGTTTTGGGCGCCTCATGCACCCACCTCGTCTTCGGCATATACTCATTTTCGATGCAACCTCCTAGGTTCACACGATGTAACCTCAAAGTCCCCTGGACGATATCTCTAGTTTCGTTTCTTCTCCTTATGCTTCTTCACATAGACACGCAAATGGCTATTGCTTCTTTGCATAGCCACGCTGATGTGGGCCCCTCAGTGGTTCACTCCATGACACCCCCTCACCATGTCTTTGCATGTCCCATCTCTACACCAAGAAGCAGAGGGAACTAGTTATGTAAGTCCTAGGGATGCGGAGCAAACCCACCTCATTCGAGCTGTAAGATGTTAAACATACAAGAACCATCATCCTCGGGAAATGACGTTAAACTGTGATCCCACCCCGTGCCTCTTACGTGGGGCGCACACACCTTGGACATTCTCTACGCCCACTAGTCTCTATAGGGGATGATGTCCTCATTATGGGAGTGGAGTTTTTCTGTGGGGGGAAGTGTGACCATTTCAGTGTAATCCCCTAGCTTTCCCGTAGGAGGCAGTATCTCGGCTCCTCATTTCATCTTAGATCCCTAGGGATAGTGAAGGGTGTGTTAGGGAACAGTACTTATCCTTTCTTCAGTCTGAAGTCCCTCTCCCACTATGCTTTGTCTCCATCGGGCCTCCATCTAGGATTAAGTCTCTACACTTCATGCTGTTAAACATGCAATAGCCCCCTATTTCTTCTTTGGGCCTCTAACCACGTATAAGCCCCACTTAACTTCCCACGGATGCACCTTTCGCAACATGATTGCCAGGTCTCTACTATCTCTTGTTTCTCACACTGAGAATAAATCAAATGGGATTATATTGAGCACTGACCATAATAACCACCCTGGGCAGCCTAGAGTGTAAGCCCCGCACTCGCTTTCGAAATACGAGGACTTTGATCCTTGCCAAGGCAGGGTACGTAGGAAACCTCCAAGAGGTTCAAGCCCACCTCTATCTATTGGACACCAGGTCATCTTCCACGTCTGTTCACTGACACCTTAGGTAGCCTAGAGTGTAAGACCCACACCCGCCACCTAAACTATGTGGAATTTGATCCTTTCCATGGTAGGGTACGTAGGAAGCCACCACAAGGTTCTAGCCCACCTCCATTTATTGGACCCCAGGTCCTCCTCTATGTAGGTTCACCAAGAACGTGGACAACCTAGAGTGTAAGCCCTACACCCACCACCTGAACTACATAGACATTGATCCTTGCTAAGGAAAGGTATGTAGTAATCATCCCCAATGTTCAATCCCAACACCCAGTTGTCTCGACACCCCTTCGCGTCAGTTCAATAGCCCTTTTTTCACCTGATCTACGTGTACTTTGATCCTTGATAATGTAGGGTATGTAGGAAGCCTCCCAAGGTACAATCCCAACACCTAGTTGTCCCAACACCCCTTCATTTAATTTTAATAGCCCCTTTTCACCTGAACAATCTGGACATTGATCCTTATTAAGGTAGGGTACGTAGGTAGCCTCCCAAAGGTTCAAGACCACCCCCGTCCATTGGTCCTGACCATCTTCACGTTGGTGCGCCAAGACCCATAACCTGAACTATGAGGTCTTTGATCCTTTGATAAGGCAAGATACGTAGGAAGATTCCATGAGGTTCAATCCCACCACCCATTGGTCGCTTCAACCCCATTCACATCAGTCCACCAACACCTTGGGCTGCCTCTGAGCATAAGCCCTAAATTCTCCCATATCCTGAACTATGTGGGATTTGATCCTTACCAAGGTAAGGTACATAGGAATCATCCATGAGGTTCAAGCCCAACACCTAGAAGTTCTGACCCCCTTAACATCGGTTCACCCCTGTCCCACACACGACGTTAAACTATGGACCTCTTTCAACAGTAATATATTGTCACCTCATTCAGCTATAAGTCATCGTCACTTCAGCGGTAAGCCGTTGTCACTCCATTCAGTGATAATTCATTGTCACTACGGTGGTAAACCATTGAAACCACATCCAACGGTAAGCTGTTGCGACCTCACCCTGCGGTAATCCGTTGAAAACCACAATCGGCGGTAACCCGTCATCAGATGAACTACGTGGACTTTGATTCCATACCAAAGGGATACATAGGAAGCCTCTTCATGGCTCAATCCCAAAACCATTGTCATCATCATGGCGGTTCCATCCCAGTCACCATCCCCTTTAGAGAACCTTCCATCAGCCATCCTGATTCTTACTCGGGCCACCACATTCCGATCAAATAATGCCACCCCATTCCTCATTCTGTTTAACAACATTTGGGAAGCCACCCAAATGTTGGCCACAATATCGGCGTTCCCTCCAGGGGGTTCCTCCATCTTATCCACTCTAGTCAGTGTTTTGATCAGCCTCATCCATCTCCACCTAGTGTTAAACTTGCGGCATACCCTATGTTAAACATGGGAATATGGGGAAAACCTTAGATACCTGCCCATGGAATATTATTCCCTACGTTCGATGTGGGATTCCTCAGGCTTCCATGCCCTTAAGAAGCCCTATAATAAGGGAAAGAAGACAGACACACCAATCCCCCAACATCCAGACACACCAATGATGTCCCATGTGACTACTCCCCTATCTGAAGGTTGCTTCCCTAACCAGACCCCTTGGAATGCCCTGAGAGAAGCGACGTAATTAACTATTATCCATAAAGATATGGCGTTAAAAAAGTTTAACGAACAACATCTTATGTGTATGAGGGAGACTCGTACTAGGTGACAAGTTCTGAGGAGGAATCCAGGGAAGGAAGAACCGACATCTCATCATACAGTTTATATCAAGGAGTAGAAGTCCCTGAATAAGGAGCGGATGCCACCCACCATTGGAAAGTGGGAATGTGGGGCAAGAATCACTGCATCCCTCATCCCTATATGGGACGGACGTGCATGCCCTGATGAAAGTGTCAGAAACAATAATTTATAGAAATCATACTGTGTTACATTCTACCCAAATTAAAATTAATTTATCCCTCAAAATTCATCACTCATATACAAAAATATGTGGGTACCTCTATCTCATCACAGCTTCGTCAAATTGGGGGCTTTTCCATAAAACATTATCCAAGTAAGTAGATTTGTTTCAAAGAACTTTATCTCTATGATAAATAATCTCTTCTAGTTATTATTCATAAGAAATATCTTCCTCTAAAAATACAACCTATGAGTTTATTAAATTTGAAATATAATGTATATAAATTCCAAAAATATATATATGGAACACATCATGAACATGAGAGAGGTTTTGTGGAAGCTCTAAATGATAATCTATTATCATGACGTGATCAAATATTTCAATGTGAATACTGTGCCTAGGTCATAGTTTTCCCTTCTTCCAACCATGAATAAATTCATAGAAAGACCTTATAATTATCCAAAAATTTTAAATCACATCAAATATTATAATCATAAAATTTCAATCAACATTATAATTTATTTATAGTATATTTAATGGATTTAACCTTCCCATCCATCTCATCAAATTTCTCAGCTACTAATAACATTCCTTGTGTATTATTATTCTATTAAAATGGTGTTTTACACTTCTTTCATGAAAGTAAATTATAATGAGAAATATGACTGCTTGTGGGGAAGCTATTATTACAAGAAATATCAACTTGAGGAAGGTGTTGATCCCAACATCCTTTTTCATCCATAAAAAAGATCTTATCATATCCTATAGGGTTTGAATTATTATAATGGAATGACTATTTCTCTGAGAGTGATACATAGTGTTAAAACTCTAATATGTATCAATATATTTTTTATGACATAACCAAAACTATGAGGTAAAATTTATATCCCAATGAGATACAATTGAATGTGGTTCCCCATGAAACATTACCACTTCCTTAATTTATATTCCCATAAAATTATTACGAGATTAATTATCTTTGATAGAAAATAAGTGTTCTAATGACATAAGGTTATTAGATATAACTAATAATTACCTAAAAATCAATGATTAGTTAAACATTTATTGTTACTAGTACCTTTAATCATGTGTCCAAAAAGAATAAAGGAATTCTTCATTAAATAACTTTGTCCAAAACATATATAAAACCAAAGAATTATATTATTATAAATGCCTATTAAACTATTCTTTATTTTGATAAAATCCAATCACATAAAACCTAAAAAGGTATGTCATGGACTTTGAACTTTTGATTAACCTTATACTCATACGCCTATGATGGTATCAATAAATATTATGTTAATGAAAACAAATACACTTTAAAAAGTTAATTCACCCTTTATTCATTATATAAGAACTTAAGTTATACAAAAACATGTTCATTGGAAGCTTGGTTTCATCCTATTACCTATATAATATGAAAAGTAATTTTATTATCCTATAATCCATGTAGTGGGAGATAATCACAGGAAATTTCACTAATATATAAACAATAGTATTTTCCTTATGATCATTCATAGAAAATCAATCATGAAACTCCCAACTAAAAAGGGTAGGATTAGTGTAACCTAATTATAATGATTCACTTAATCCATTTTGATTTCATATATTTTTTCAACTATTTCACTAGGGAGAGAATCTGTTTTTTTAGGACACGTAGTTGTTGCCCTGCATTCCCACATCTCAAAGGTGGGCAGCATCTATCACTTATTCAGGGACGTTTTCTCCTTGATTGAAAAGGGATGATGGGATGTCAGTTCCTACTTTAGTGGATTCCTCCTTGGAACTTGTTTTCTAATCTGGGTCCCCCTTGAATACTAAGATGTTATTCATGAAACTCTTCCTAGAGTCATGTCTTCATGGATGTCGGTTAATTACACTGAATCTTTAAGGACATTCCAAGGGTTCTAGTGAGGCCAGAAACCTTCAATCGAGGGAGTACTCCCGTAGGACATCACTGGCATGTCTGGATGCCAGAACACTAATGCATATGGTTTTCTTAGACTTATTATAGGGATTCTCAAGGGCATGGAGGCCTGAGGCATTCCACATTTAGTGCAGGGAATTTTATTTCATGAGAATGTCTCTAAGGTCTTCCTCAACTTTCCATGTTTGAAAAATTGTATGCAATGAGTTTAACATCTAGGGGATAAGGATTGGACTGATCAAAACATTGATAGGAGTGTATCTAATGGATATATTCCCAAGATGGAGCACCTAGGGGGTTTACCATAATAGAGGACCAAGACGTCCAATGATGATGGATTCAGAGATGGTTGGGTCCTAGCAAGGGGAATACCGTGGTTTTCCATTGACTAGGATTAAACCCCGATAAGGTTTCCTAATGATCAATACCTACATAGTTTTAAGGGGAGATGAATCGGGGTGTACACTATGAACAACAACCTGGATACATGATGGGGCATACGCATGGATTGCAGCCCATCGCAAGAGGGAAGCTCTTGGGTGGATGATTATGGTCCGTGTAGGGATAAAGTGTGGTTAGATACCCAGATGTCGTACAGGTAACCAACAATATGGTTGTCAAGATCTCACCGGGATGTGGCAGCCTGGGTAAGAATTGGGATGGGTGATGGATGGTTCAGTGAAGTTTATAGGAGGAATGGAATGTAACTGACATAAAAAAGAATGTGATGTTGGGCCTCAACCTCAGAGAGGCTTACTACATATCCACATAAAAGGGAATCAATGTCTATGTTGTTTAGTGAGGTGATTGGATACCTAAGGAGGTGACCTATGAGAAGGATTCATGGATGGGACCAAGAGGAAGTAGAACCTCCAGGTTGGGGCATGAACTTCCCAAAACATAGAGGCTGAAGGGAGAGACTAGGATGAGACATGAATGTTGGGATTGGACCTCAAAGAGGCTTCCTATCTATCCTCGTGGTAGGGAATCAAAGTCCATGTAGTTTAAGATATGTCATGGAATCATGGTGTGTGCAGAGGATAGTAACCCAATGGAATACAAAGGCTTATGCATGGTTAGTATCCCAAGAGTTAGTCTAACTCCACTAGGATGGACCAAAGATATGGGTCCCAATATGGGGGACACCAAAGTTTACCAGTGGCTAGGATTGAACCTATAGGAGGCTTCCTATGTACCTTGCATGGAGAAAGGGATCAAACCCATGTAGTTCATATGAGATTGGAGAAAACAACTTCTTACCTTTTGTTGAAGACAACAGTGGCATACCACTAGTTGGGGACTACTTCGGCTTACCATTATTTGGGGACTACAATTCCATACCATTGGATGGAAACTACAATGTATTATCACTAGTTGGGAGTACAATGGGTTACCACTGGTTGGGGACTACAATGGATTACCACTAGATGGGGACTAAAACGGATTACACAAGATCGGGACTATAATTTCTTATCGTTATTTGGGGTTGAACTTCATGGAGGCTTCCTACATACCCTTCCTAGGAGACAGGGACGAAAACCCACATAGTTTGTTGGTAAATAGTTTAACATCATGCAATATGAGGTTGAACCATTGTGAAGTGGTTTTGACTGATGGATGTTGGGCTTGAACCTTAGGGAGGCTTCCTACATACCTTTCTTCAAAAGGGAAAAGATCAATGTACACATAGTTCAATGTGAGAGGCTTGAGGATTATATGATAAGGTGGTCGAGGGAGGATATCATGGTCGATGCTTACTCTATGACCACATGAGTCATGCTCAGTGTGAAAAAACATGAGGTATTAAAGACCAAATGATCACATCATGAAAGGTTTGTATGCAATGAATGGATTACGGATTATGCGTGGTTAGTGTCTCAAAGAATAAATAAGGTCTTATGTTTGTTTATCCACATAGGGAGCTTGTGATTGGTACTTACTCAAGGGTGGAGGCAAATTGGAAAAAATCCCATAGGGAGAGAGATAGGGCAATGAATGTCCATGTTCCCCTCTCTCCTCTAGTCTTTGGGCACTGAAAAAGAGAGGAAAACCTAGGATGATACCTACTGCAAGAAAGTATAGGGGATTACACTAGGATGGATGCCCTAATCCATAGACATAATCCCCTCTATAAAATAGGATATCATTCCATATGAGGAATATCTCACTCTCATGGAGACCAGTGGGTGTAGAGAATGTTTGAGATTGGGAACCCTATGTATATTGCACGAGGTGTGGCTATAGATTAACATCATGTGTTGTGAATGATGATGCTTGGATGTTTAATGTATTGCATTTTGGACAAGGTGGGTTCACACTACACCCATAGGACTTACATAATTGGTACCCAACCACCCTTGGAGAAGGGAAGGCAAGATAAATTCCATGGTGAGGCAGTTTTGTGGAGTGATCCATTGAGGGGATCACATTAGTGTGGTTATGAGATGAAGCCATATCTATTAGCATGCCTATGAGAAGAAGCATGAGGATAAGAAATGCAAAATGAAGAACCACCCAAGGGACCTTGAAATCACTTTGCACGAGCTTGGAGGGTCATATGGGAAAATGGCCTGCAAAGAAAAAATGTTCATAGGAAAGGACCTTGCAATGCTGTAGTGCTCCACAAAGTGGAAAGACGCTACAAAGGTGTATTCATCACGAATTGGAGTTTTCTTTCCCTTTAATGGAATACATTTTCATATGAAGGGCTCTTCGTGAATTTCAAGGGTATTCACGGAGTAGGAATTTTCATAGCATGGGTGCCTTTCGAATTATAGCACTACGAAGCATAGTGATCCTGCAATAACATGTGGTTTTCATATTCATGGAAGGTAGTTCACAAAGAATAAGTTCTTTACAAAGACCCGAGTCCCCTTAGGGATCTCTTTACTTCATGATGGAATGTGGGCTCTGTAAAGGGAATCCTTGCTTGAGGAGGGGTTATATTTGTGCTAAAGGAAAGGTACTTCACAATTCTCAAGTACCTTAAATAGATCATTTTTTCTAAATGACTCATAGATCAGTGGATGCTTCATGATTTGATGGTTTAGAAGGTGAATGGTTAGGGTATCCATCCTTTGGGTATGAGGGAAGTCGGGTATTTATAAGCAAGGAATGTTGTGAAGCTCCGACAATTCATTATGGACCCACGTGGCACTTCAAAATCAGACATGGATTGTGTTAAGTTTTCCATAACCTTGGAGTCAACCTCCATCCCCTCCTCGGTGTAGACCCCTCATTAATTCTTACCACGATGCTCCTGGAGGCTTCCCTCAAGTTCCAAGGGTTTGCAGAGGAGATTTGATTCCCTCCATAGTTCAAAGATTTTGGTCAATTTCACCATAACTATAGATCCTCCCACCTCTTTTACTTGGTGGTGACCATAGAGGGGGCTTTGACATCTTTCCAAATATGGTTATGAGGGAATACATGAAGGATATTCACAAAGAAGATCCTTTTTCATTGGTTTCCTCTTTTTGTTTTTTCTCTTGGCACACATTTTGGAGCCAACAAATACCAACCACAGACATGGAGCCGAGGAGAAAATGAGTGTCGAAATCTGAGGGTAGATCACCAATGTTTTTAGGTTAAATGGAAGGCATGTTCATGATGTAGTTTCATGAGGTGGAGAGGTGAAACATGTATTGATAATGTCATGATGCTCTATATGGATAGGAATGCCTTGAAGCTCATAGGTCTTTTCTTATAAATATGGGAGGCTGACCCTTTTTTACTTAATCATCTCCAAGTTTTTAGCGATTATGCTCTTGATCCATGAAGCTCCACGAACTCATAAATATTCCTTCTGGAACCAGATCCTTTCTGCTCTATGGAATATAGTGAGTCTTCAGACTCCGTGATCGTGTGCTCTGGGACTTTTTCCTACGAGGTCTGTGGTATGTCTCTACGGCCTGCCTTTACGACTGAGCTCTTTGAATGAGCTCTATAAACAAACTCTATGAACCAGTATAAAAAATATAAAATTTTATGACTGAATGGCTCATAAAGTAGCCGCTAGAGGGGTCCTTGTGTATTCTTCTCAGTGTGTTGAGTTGGCTGAAAACCCGAGCATTAGGGCGTATGTGTGAAGTCAATCAAACCACAGATATTTAGTGGAGCTGTTGCTAAATATCTATAAGAACTAAACCTTATGAACAAGACTTATTCTATATTTCATTGTTCTTAGAGATGAAGTTATAATTCCTAAAACCAGTAAGGTTGAGCCAGCCTACTGGTTCAAGAGTGCACTATTCCAGTTCCAGATGTTCAAGGCAGCTGACGGTTATACATGGGAGGATTATACACCAGTGAAGGCTGAATGCTTTTATAATCATGTATACAATGTTTATGGGAAATTTTGGCAGCTAGAAATATCTCCCCTATAGTACCATGCCATTTTGAAGGCAGATTTAGGGAACCCAGAGAAGTGGTGGACTAATAAATAGGATTTGTGGCAGGGTAGAAACTTCACAGATGACTGGGCATGGGCTTACTAGGTAGGTGTCTTGTGTGAGGAGTTTGGGGTGGAGCGTAGGTGAGTGGGCCTATATGAGGTGGCATGGGCCTCCAAATTCCACATATACTAGCCAAAGCAGCTGATTCCATATTTTCTGAGAAGGTGGTCATCGAGGATTAACACTTTCCATTTTCACCATGGAGAGGTTACTATGAGCCTCTGACACCTACAAAAAATCTCAGGGGGGTAATGTTGGGGGTGAGGTATGATGAGTTCATCCCTACTATGAATACATGAAAAGACCCAAAGCAGATTTCATTACTGGAAAGGGAATCGATGGACCTGGTGTAGGGTAAGTATAAGCAGTTAGTGAGTGATGTTCCCTTTAAGCGGTGGTTTAGTCAGTTCCGAAATTCCCCTACTGATGGGATGTTTCCCATTATGACTCCAACATACCCAAAGAGGGTTAAACATATCAAAGAGAAATATTACTGGAGACACTTGGTGGAAATCAAGATGAAGACATGGGGGTTTAGTATCATCACTATGTAGAAACTGGTGGTTAGGTTTGATTCTTTCATTTTGATGCTCATCTACCACTGGATTCTTCCAGTGAGGGACACAAACATGGGAATGTGGTCAAGAATGTTTTTCACGGCATACATTTTGGAGATAGGGATAGGTTCAATCTGGTGATATTGATGTTGGATATGGTGTACAAAGTAATGTGTCATATCAGTTTGGGGAAGAAGCCACAAAGGGTGTGTGGGTCATTCCATTTTCTATATGGTTCGATCGTGGCACACATGGGAACCTAGGGATATTTAAACCCCATTTCCCTTATTGGGTCAGACTTTTGACTGGTTATTCTGAACCCATTTGGGAGTTTTTTTATTAATATGACTCTGCTGCTAGTGCTGGAATGGATCTATAAGGCGGACGAGTTCAACTTCCACCCATTCCCATTACCTATAGGTGTGTTCACTGAGGATCGATAGGGAAAATAGGAGAAGTGGTCTTACCTTTTATCTTTTTGGGGTACAGTCCTGGTAGCACAGGTTGACCACGAGACTCTCTATGAGCCGTACCCCCCTTACTATTTTTTGATGCAGTTCTAGTGCATGCAGAGGCTCACACTGCAGGTCTACTAGGGAGTGTACCATGAGTACCATCTATGTGTGATGAGGCAAATGTGTCTCTTGTTCACTCAAGAGGATGGAAAGATGCAGAATGAGCTACCTGTACACATAGATGTCTATGGGATAGTGAAGGAGTATTCCAAGAGTTAAGAGGTAGATTACCTAGGTGATATTCTAAAGCGAGAGACCGTCTGTCCTAGTGACGGAGTCCCCCCCCCCCTCAACCTTAAGGCCAGGACCAGAAGTGGGGGAGCACATCCCGTGGTGGTGGGGTTCTAGTTACAGTGAGGCCTTCACCAACAGAGAGGCAGGCAGTAGTGGTAGACCCGGTAGTATTGGAAGAGCAGAGTCATCCAGACGGGGGGCCACCTAGGGGTTTCTATAGGATACCCACCTAGGCTCCAGGGAAGAAGTTGCACCATATAGATATTCCCGAGGATGTTGTCTTCCTAAAGGCCTCAGACATCTAGGTTGTTAACTGGAAATTTCTCAAACCTTCCTAGATGTGGGATTTTTTAAACCACCTCATGATGGATTTAGTAGGAATTGGTTAGGCCAGGTCTGGTTTTGTAGTATCTCAAGCAGAGGGGGGGGGGGCAGTATATCGTCGAGCTAGAGGAATGCATGCACTCCCGGCGTTCTCCACATCCAATGTCGGATCTATTGAATATAGTTTTCAATAAAACATCTCCTTTGTAGATATCTTCTACTGAATTTAGGGAGAGCATAACTCTACTAGAAGAATTAGAAGGGACTTCCTTGTGGGAGGAGGCTGGTATATGGATCCCTGTGAAGGAGGTTGATGTCGCAAACTCAGAACTGGGGGAGTTTTTTGAGGATCTTGATGTAAACCCTAAAACGATTTCCAATAGTCCTTATCAATTCCATTTAAGACATTTCAAATAACATTTGTCCTATGTAGGAGGTCCAAATACGTAAAACCCTCTCCCAGACAAAAGTAAATGCAGCTATTGGAGCTTTGGGATCCGTACCCATGAAAATAGCAATTAATGAACCTTGTGGGTCCTCGACACCCAGGTTGGTTCTCCTGGAATCTTTGGATTTCAGAAATATATACAGGAGACATGCCTCGGGGTCCTTATAGCAACCACTCAAGGCCCAGATCGACTATTTTATCTCTATAAGTATTCCTCGTAGACATTGTAATTGTCATCCATTGAATCAGGATAATTGATGTCTGTATGTATTTTACATTCATAGTTCATCAAATGGAATGGTATTCATTGGAATGGATGGTTAGAGCTCCTTATACTACCTTTCCTAGGGTAATTCTGGTGGTCATGAAAGAAAACACCTAAACTAACAAAACTTTAACACACCTGATCACAGGTGGGACCATTAGTAGGACCGATCCTGAAATCATTGAGGTAGAATCACATAGCAAGGATCAATCAGAGCACATGGGTCCTACTATATCCAACCAAACACCAGATTAGGATCTTATTGATGAATTCTTGGTGGAATTAACTATATATGACCCCACTGATATTGAGGACCAGGATGATACCACTTCCGATGAATAGGATAGTAATTTCATTCATCGCTGATCATGGATACTGATCATGTTCTTCATTGGGGAGAACCCATAGGCACAATGGATAGATCAAATGGATAGGATTTGTTTATGGATGTGCAAATAGTTCACTAGAGGAGTGGATGCCCAGTGTCCTCATATGGTCATCCAAGACATCATGGAAAAAAAGTACAAGAACATGACCATGGCCATGGTGTGGCCTCGCAGTGGAAAATATTTGTAAACATAAAGAGAATCCATGAGGCTAAGAATAAAATATAGTGGTTGGAGGCACGATCGAATGAGTATTGTGCTTTCATCGATGCATAATTACGACATGTATTGCGCCTGAAGGCCCATCTTGTAGAGGTCAAAGAACAGATCAGGCAAGTCTATGCAGAGATGGTTATCGTCCTAGATGACAATGAGAGGTCCCTGATCATGGCTGATGAAATATGTACCATCGCCATAGGGGAGGAGTGGGATGTTATTTGGCGACACTGGATACTATACACCACCATCAAGAGAGAGGTGGATATTGAACACTCTATTGATGAGGTTAACCCATCGTGGGAGGGGAGATCCTTGGGTGTTGTAATGTGTGTAAACTCATTAACATACATTCATGCATGGATTGTTTATACTGGCTGCATTAATGATTTCTATTAGTTGTATTTGGTTTACTGCATTTCCAACACATTTCTGCAATATCCAGTGATTAATTCCTATGCTCTCGTGGGTCATGAACAATGTGAGAAACAAGGAAAGACCACGTCATTATTCCACCAAAAATTTGAGAGTTCCAACCAAGATTCAGGCATCTGGGGTTTGAACAACATACCCATATTTTTGGGAAGAAATAGGGAGGTATGAATGTAGAATGAAGTTCTCATAATAGAGAAATTATAATCTTACCAATGTGCTCTAGTGAACGAGTGGGGTAACACCATGGGCATTAGAATCGATTTGAATAGAGGGGAGTGGAATGTGTGAATCATGGTGCCCAAAATTCAGAACACTGTTGGGGTGGAATGATAATGAAGGATAACTATTGACCATGTGTGAAACACAGTATCACTATTGCATTATCCTAAAATGGGGATAAAAAATGTGGGATGACTGCTAACTGTGTTTGAAACATGGGGCTTGACATGAGATGTCATCCATTAGTCTTCCAGAATGTTATACCAGGATAGTAGGTGAGCCATAGGCCAAGAATCTGTATTGTTAGAGGGGTCCTTCAGGCATGAAATAGGATGAGGATCCAAATAAAGTGCATGTAAAGCATGTAAGGTGAAGTCATGGGTTACTCAAATGGATTCCAACACTCTTGAAATTATTATACAGTGATGATAACACATTAGTTGAACACATCATCCTAATCAAGGATTATACCGAATTTCAAATATTACTTCTTTGGTGAGGACCTAGAATGCCTTATAGTTTTACATCATACCAATGAGGACAATAGACACATAGTTGAACATTGTACAGTAAGGATGATACACAATGTTTTAAGGCCATACTACTCGGAACAAGGATAATAGTTTAAATTCATGTTGAATGGACTATAGGATCCTAGTTTAGGGTCATAGATATTGTACCATGATTGAGGATGAGGGTCCAGAATGGTTAATGACCCTAGGGCTAGACACGAGGCAAAATTCCTTGATGTTTCTACATATCCCATAAGGATGAGAATAAAGACAAAAATAGTTCTAGTGCACGGAGTGGTCAGAGACCAATTGTGGTAGGGGAAATACTCTCTGGAGAGGATGATAATGCATCACATAGTTATCATGATGCATCATAAACTTATTCCGGGTAGATATGTAGTTTGAATTTGTGAATTTTGGAAATAGTTATGCAAGAATAGAATGTGTGGTGTGTTCCCAATGGGTTTATTTTTATTGTATATATAGGTGGGATCACATAGGGATGAACCCAGCTCATGTGCTTCTACATATCCTATGAGGATGGGAATGAAGCTATACATAGTTTTGAGAGTGTAGTTTTAACATAATATGGGACAAGAAGTAGGATAGAATAGCTCCTTAAAGGGGAGTATGTGGTGTGTATTTTTCAAATCCAACATGAATAAAGACAAAATACCATACCACACTGCATGCCCCCCTATTGGAGGACTCATTCCAAGGGTCAGATGGATGGGGAGGTTCTCAGAAGTAGGGTTAGATCTGATGACAAAATGTCTTGGAGTTCTTATGTATCCTACAGGGGAATGAATCAAGCCACGCATAGTTTTTAAAGATGGTAGGTAGTTTAATGTCATGCAATAAGAATGGATATAGGAGGGGGGATCTCGATGAGAAATTTTTTTAGTGTGGAGAATAACCTCACATAAATGATGACATAATCCCACATGCCACCACATTCATAATTCCAAGAGAGAACTCAGGCCAAGAGGTTGAGGGTAATAGTCAATGAATTTGGGATAGTCCCAAAGAAAAATATTTCTGGGTTTTCATACATATCCCTTGAGGATGGGAATCAAGAAAAACATAGTTCTCGGAGATGCGGTTTAGTTTATAAACATGTGGAGAGGAAATGGTATATCTTTGTTTATGGTCATATAGCTTAGACTGTAGATGCCCATTTTAATGTCATATGTGTGGGAACTATGGGTGGAAAGGATGAATCATCATGCATGCTATGTGGAAGAACACATAACGAAATCAATGATTGGGGATAACAGGTGACCTTGTTCACAACATGGATTCTATACCATTTCCTAGAATAGGGAAAAACAATGAGTGTCGACGACTGACTATATTCTCAATGCGACACTAGTATCAAATTGTCATTAGAATCCTCAAGGACATTGTTCTGAGACAGTAGGAGATCCTTGAGGCCTAGCATTCATGATTTTCGGGGGTCCTTTCCGATGTGAAAGATGATGGGAGCCCAAATGATGGGATGCATAAATCATGTTGGGATATGTGCAGTTTAACGTCTTATGGAAATGATGATGGAAGGGGGTATGTCTCAAGGGGATGTATGTGGAGTGGTAAAATTAACATCATGTAATTCGGTAAATAGAGTCCACACCACACCACATAATCCTAGGTGAAAACATCAGATAGGGGCCTAGTAAGGTCAACTATCCTAAGGCTAGGCCAAATACATAAAGTCACATCCATTTTAGAAATTTATCATCATGAAGGATGAGTGTTGAGAGGGTTTACCTCCCTCTGTGAAGGACGGATTATGAATTTTAATGTCATGCTATGTGGATGGTGGTGATCTTATTTTAAGGTCATACAGCTCAGACAAGGCTTTCCTGACTCTTTATGTGGGTATAGCCCTACCAAATCTCTTAAGCCCATGTGATAAATCTTAGTGTGTGAAAGAAGGTATGGGATCAAGTTATACCAAGCATATAAGGGCATTAAAATAAAATAAAGAGGTCGTTTATTGTCTATCCCACCCATAACAACTTACTTGCTCGCACATAGACATTAAAATGGATAGAATGAAAAAATGAATCAATGAACCCAATATTTGGGACATATAGAGGTGGAAATAATGATGGAGGATGGTTGTTTACTATATTCAAGACACAACATCCATATTGTGTGACCCGAAATGCGAACAAACAGATGAGCATCGACCATAGACCATATTCACAGTGTGGGACTTATATCAAAGTGTCATTCAAGAACCTCCAGGACGTTGTCTCAAAACAATAGGTCAGACATGAGGTTAAGAATTCATTACATTATGGGGTCCTTTCAGATGTTTATGTTGATGGAGACCCAAATAAAGGGTAAGCATGAACCATAAACATACCAGTGGTCTAACATCATGGTGGAAAGGGTGAAAGAGGTGGAGATCTCCAAGGAGGTGAATACATGGTGCGATTATGATAAACCTGATATGAATTAATGAAAACCAATCCATCACCACAACATGTATTAAGAGAAGCATCTAGGCCAAAGTGCCAGACCCAATGGGCAATCTTGTAGTTCGGGGATAGTCCTATGGACAAAATGTATGGGCATTACAATGTATCCTATAAGGATAGGAAACAAACAACACATAGTTACGAATAAACCATGCAGTTTAACCTTATGCAGTAAAGATGTGGATAGGGTAGAATAATGAGAGGATCACATGGTGGTATCATCCTAAACCTAGCATAAATTGGGGCCAAATAAGTTTAAACGATACTCTATTCAATCCTCCAAGAGAACTATACCTAGGGGTAGTCAAGGGGAATAATTTAGGGATGGAATCTAAGACAAGGCATCTGAGCATTCCTACATATGGAATGTGGATGAGAATCATTCCATACATATTTCTTCAGTATGTCGTGCATTTTAAAGTCATTTGAGATGAGAATGTGGGGAGATCTTAGTTTTAATTCATAGATCTCAAACCAATTTTTAGATTATTGTCATGCATGATGCGTTCTGGGTCATTTTAAGTCCTTCATCCTAGATAGATCATGTATTTTAACGTCGGGCAGTGAGGACGGAGGAGTTTAAGGTCATATGGGACTATATACAGTTTAACATCATGAGGGATGACATACAGTTTAATGTCATGAAGTACAAGCTTCAAGTAGTTTTACATCCTTCATCTCGGACATATAACACATTTTAACGTCATGTTGTAAATACATCACAATTTATTGTCACTTTGGGCCAGTTTACTCAGGAAAATTATTTCCTGTGGAATTTAGAATTGGTGGGAGAAGTTATACGATCACCGTCCATGGTAACTAGGGAATATGTTCCAATGGGGAAAACCTTATGAATGATATAAGGTCCTTCCAATTGGGGCTCTAGTTTGGGTGGTTTCCCACAAGGTATCATTGGTGTTCTTAGAACCAACACCAAGTCGCCTTATAAAAAAGAGTAGAGGTAAACATTCTTTTTAAAAGCTATGGATATATTGTTCTGATGCCTTTCCAGATTGTGCAGGGCACAAATACTATTTTCATAACATGATTCAAGTTCAGTCAGATAGATCTTGGATACCTTATCTGGTGTCTATTTATCATAGAATGTTATGCGCCCGGAAGGCAACTGATATCGATGGGCAGGACTACCTCTATTCCGTACAGAAGGGGATATGGGGTCACCTGAGTGGATCTGAAAGTCATGTTTTGATAAGACCAAATAGCATTGATGAGTTTATCTGGACAAATCATCTTGTTTTTATCAAACATATTTTTCAGAATGTTAGAGAGGGTTTTCATGAACCCCTCGATCTTTTTTTTTTGCATGATAGTGGGATATATTGTTAAAATGGATGTTGTAATTGGCATACAACTTATTCACCTTGGATTCCTAGAAGTTGATACCATTATCGGTGATGAAGGAGTGAGGTACTCTGAATCGGTAGATGATATTAGAGATCACAAATTCAATGATAGAATGGGACTTGAACTCCTTGAGCGAAACAACCTCTGCCCACATGGAAAAGAAATACATAGCAGTTAAGATGAATTTTCATTGGCGAGATACCGTAGGTGGATTTGGTCCCACAACATCAAGTCCTCATACCACAATTGGACAAGAGTACATGGTAGCGTGGAGAGGCTCCGATGGAAGATGTACAAAATTATTCTGGATTTTCCACGCATGGAACCTCTTGGAAAACTCGATACAGTCATGGATCATAGTGGTTCAAAAATACCCTAATCTCCAGATCTAGTGAGATTGTTTTGAAACAATTTAATTAGCCCCACTGGAATCAGTATGAACATCCTGCAGGACATGAGAAATCTCACCTCTCTGATTGAAACATAGGAGACTCTCATAAAATGCCCATTTGTAGAGGATCTTCTCATGACTTGGACCACTCTAGAGGTTGAATTGCAATGCGTGCTATTCGATTCACACATGTTGTACTCAATATTCTAGGAGATTATCATGCTGGTGGTACTCGATAAATGGAGTCATCTTTCTAGGAGTCACCTCCAACATTGTGAAAGTGGGAATTGGGGGTCCTGACGTGGAGGCACCAACAGTATGATGGATTAACTATGGGCTACACTCATTGTCCTAATTAACCGGGGTGATGGCTCCTTGATGATCCACATTGATATTCAAATAATATTAATCATTCTTTGCAATAGTTGCATCCAAGCTCTCCAAGGTGTCGACTTGATCATTATGTGACTAAGAGACATGAGTAACTTCTATCCCATATGGGAACTAAGCCATCAATTGATGGGTATGTTCCAAAATTTGTATAACCTTTAGATTCCTAACATCATAGTCACTATTGATCTATTTGATGACTAGTTTGGATTCCCCTTTATCTTGTAAGTGGGGAGCTTCAATATCGATGGATAGCTCGAGACCAGTAATGAAATCATGGTACTCCCCCTCATTGTTGATACTTCCTTCTAGAAATAGGAATGAATATTCAAGAACATATTGGGCTAGCAATGTTAAGATGATACCCGGTCCCACTCTGTTGAGTTGGGGAACATTGAGTCTTCTATCGGTAAGGATTTGGGAACCACATTCAATGTGCATTTTCGAACACATAATAGCTTGTTCTAATAAGAGGATTGGATCATCGAGAAAATCAATATCCAATGAGTATTCTATGAGAGCTAGATGGGTGTAAATGAAGTATGTCAATGCATGTCCCATAGTGGACTTATGAGGGACAAATCTGATTTTAAACTGTTGGAGGATCCCTTCCCACTGATCCAGACAACCTGTTAACATGGGGACATTCAGAATGTAATTCACCAGATCCACTTGGGACACTATTTTTATCTCTTGATGATGCAAGTAATGTCTAAATTTCATCACTATGAATACCAGCACAGGGAATCATTTCTCTATAGAGAAATATCTTGTCTCTATATTTAGGATCATGCGGCTAAGAAAGTATAGACTATTCTATATCCCTTCATTGTTTTTCTATGTAAGAAGGGTGGTGACGGATCACTCCAGAGCAGTCATATAAAAGACCATCGACCTTGTATAAATGAGTGGTATCATAACAGGGGGTTGTAACATGTGCTACTTGTTTTACCTAGAAGAATTATAACACTCCTCATCCCATTGATAATCAGCACTTTTCTTCGTGAGTTAGGAAAAGGTATTACACTTTCAAGTCAGATTTGCAATGAGTCGGAATATATAGGCTAACTGACCTTGAAATCCTTGAATCTCCTAGATGTTACTCGAAAGATACATCTAGACGATGGCCTTGAACTTTTCTAGGACAACCTCAATGCCCCTATATCGGAAAATTATGTCGATAAACATTCTAGAAGTGACCCTGAAGTCATACTTCAAGGGGTTCATCTATAAATGGTGGGCTCAAACAAAGACAAAAACACTCTCGAGATATTTGAGATGGTCCTATAACTAGTGATATTTAACAACCATATCATCCACGTATAATTCCACCAATGTCTTGAGGATCAGCTAAAAAATGTGATGCATGGCACGCTGATAGGTGGCTCCTCCTTTCTTTAGATTTAATGGAATCACCTTGTAGCATAAAGTACCTTGTGGTTCCCTGAAGGCTGTATACTCTTCATCCTTGGGGGAAATTCAAATTTAGTTATACCCAGAACCCCTATCCATGAAGGAGAGATCCTGGAACCCAAAAATGATGTCAATCAATAGTTATATCGTAGAAAGGGGAAAATCATCATTCGAACAGTGAATGTTGAGATCTCAAAAGACAATGTAGACTCAAATATGCCCATTCTTCTTATTGATAGGGAATATTTTTGCTAACAATATGGGGTATTTGGAATCCTTAATGATGTTGGCTCTGATGAGCTTATCAAACTTGGCCTCAACCATGGCACCGTGAGAAGGGTGCATCTTTCTGGGTGGTTGTCTGAACCCACGATGAATTTCCAGAAGACCAAGGTCATGGAAGAAGACCTAAGGATCTTGTCCTGGTATCTCTTCATAACTATAGGAAAATATATCATGATGTTTCTTCATGAAGTCCATGTATTTTTTTTCTCTTCGATAGGCATATCGTCACTAATTATTGTCGATTTTGTATCCATCTCATTATTGAGGTTCACCTTTGCCAACTAATCGACTGTGGGGGAAACACCCTCTTCGAAGGTGGTAGGGGCATCCTTTAAATCCTCTTCATCACTTATGGTGAAGGGATCCTTGGTGGGAGGTGATTACTCTGAGACAAAAGATCTTGATGGGACACTGGTGCCAGCCTGGGTAACGGTTGACACTGTATCGGGGGGCTCCCATATATCCCAAACCATGGAAATGAAATCTTTTGACCCAATATCTTCTAGCCTTCAGACTAAGGGGCCACGATTGATGATATTAAATAATTAGTGGCATGTCGTCTTGAGTCAGTTTATCCCAGCCTGATGAGAGTAGGGGGCTTTAGGATCAGCTGAGCCTAATCTTTGTAGGAATATGAGGTGATCTTCGAACATACCATAGACTTGGGAATGTGATTCCCTATCATTATAGAAAGAAATTCCCCATATCTATGTTTATGGCCTTCAATGATGGATAGGAAAAATGTCGGCCTTGTCTATACCTCTCCATGGGTCGGTTTCAACCATAGCATGTTTAACATTGCTAGCCTAAATCTTATTATCCTTAATATTTTAATAGTGAGAATCCATGTTATGGGCTTCACAAGAGGAGAAAGGGGACACAACACATTGAAGCATGCCCAACCATCTGTTAAATGAGTACATAAGTTATTGGTGATATGAATAAGGGACTACTACTTGCAGGTGATTTCATGGCCTACCCATGAATGTGTGTTAGGTAGTGTCTTGGGAGACAAACATGATCTCAGTGCTAGCTACCAGGACACTGAAATGGGTCTTCAGGAAGATCTGTCTAACTAGTCTATGTACCGTCCTATCATAACATTGAATTTTCAGGTCAGAGGGAGTCAGATCGTCCTCAAACAACCCCATTTTTTGGAGTGTCTGTGTTGGTATTAGGTTGATAGCTAACCCTGTGTCCGCAAGACAGCGACGAACCTCCATGTTGTTTAAATGGACAATGATGTACGGTGGGATAATATGGCTATGTATGAGATAGCCTTCATCTTCTCTAGAGAAAGAAATAATAACCTAATATTTAGCATGCTCAACTACTTCCACATGTAAGGCTTCCACGGATGCAACCTCTATCTCGAATTTTTGGGGGCTTCTTAATGTCTCGCCAAGGGCTTCATACATATTTACTGATTGGTGAAGATCCTAGAGGATAGAGAGTCTTTCAAAGATTAAATAATTATTCTTAAGGATATCATACTTCTATTACAAGTGGGAAATTCTACATACATGAGGTTGTTATGTGGTAGGAGGTATGACGTGCCCTTCTGGATGAACCGATAACCGACGAGTGCCAGAAATGTCCCACTTCTCACCATTTGAAACACATAGAGAAACCACCAGATGAGGGATATAGGACTGAGGCTGATCCATAATATAATTTGACTAATCATGGTGTGGTCATGGTGGTTCCGCGTGGTCAAGTGGCACAAACAGCGGTGATAGTGGGCCTGATGACACCAGATAATAAGGCTATGTGTGTTGAGCTCTGTGTTGGGCCTCTTGTCTGGTTTTTCTGCCATGCATAGACTGGATGGATGTATTGATAGAGGCATCCTAAAGACCCATATATCCATGGCTCCATTAACACTGGAAATGACTGGGGATGTTAGGAGGATCCATCTTGCACTCCTCATCCTTAGAACCCATATAAGGGTTTACCTACACCACGGTATTAACTGATACACACCCTTGATCATCACATGAAGAATTCTCCACCAGCAGAAGGATTTTAGGGTTAATTGCTATCTCCAGGGGAATTAAGTCACTGAGAGTAGGAGATGACGATGACATCGGTGGGGGATTTGTTTTCCCTTGCGCTGCCGATGCATTCCCTTCTGTGAAGAAGAAGAATGGAACAATGACACAGAAGTAGTGGTTGTGGGTAATGCAGAAAATTATGAATTTCTTGGTCGATTCATACATGTATGGATAATACCATGGGAATGGAAAACTATCCTATGATCCATCCAGTCATCATATTTTTGAGACCCATGGTTAGAAACCTGCTTCCACTCACCTTGATTGTCGTTATATCTATGAGGCTATATGAACACACATGCCACCTATGCCGATGTGGGGCCTAACCTAACTATGTTGTCACCAATATAGTCTTGAATCTAGTATTTAAACACATATAACTTATTGAGGGTGTGCCCCATTATCTGATGATAGGGGCAGTAATTGGGGCGATCAGTGAGCTCTGCCTCTTTGGGCCTCCTACATTCTAGGAGCTTCAAAATTCTATAATCCAAGGAACTTAAGAAATAACTGGGGATCTAGGACTCATTTAATGAGAAGGTCTAGTTCCTTCTATCTTGTATGGGATATATAAGAGCCTATCCCAATCAAGGGGATGGAAGAGCATATTGAAGCGGTGGAATTTGGTAATCTCACCAAGGAGGTGGTAGCACGTTACATGGGGGAACCTTCCGATTACAAGGTAGTTGTTTTTTGGCTGGTGGTTGTGTCGTATATAGCAGGCCTCATTAAGGCTGTGGAGGTGGTTCCAACGGTATTAAATCCAACTACCATGGGCCTCTATCTGTGATACCATGGAGGGATCATCTTTAGCGGCTCTTCTCGCATTAACCGCAAGAGGAAACAGACGTTCCTAGTTGGCCTCCTGTAAGGCTTACTCTAGATGCTGGTCATTATCAGATAAAAACCGAAATTCCATGGGATAACTTTAGGTTATGAGAGAAGGGACCAGTTTATATTTGACATTCCCCACACACTTTATCGGCAATTCTTCTTGAGTTGGCAGTATATCTTGGGAGTAGGTGAGGGCTTTCCACCAGGTGACAAATGCCATGACGTTCTCATCATACCTATGATAGCAATTAATGAGGTTTTCAATACTCTTATCTAAGGTGGTAGAGATTAAATGGTAAATAAAATGCCTATAAAGTTCTTCCCATCAAGCTACTGACTCAATGGGTAGGTGGTTGTACAAGACAAATGCATGCCCTTCTAATGTTTGTATGAAACACCAGAGTTTGGCGGCCTCCTGCTACATTGGAGTTCCCAGCATGGGTACACACCTTGAGATGAATTCGTCCAAATGATAGAGTGGATCAACCATTCCATTATAGTGGGAAAAGGTAGGGTTTCAAAAAACATGAGGTGTTGGCATATCATTCACTCATGTCGAATATGTCTTTCAATCAGGCAAAATTTCCTCCTGTCGAGTTTCTAAATCCTCAAGGTGGGAAATGAGCATGGTAATTTGATCATATAGGTGGGGATTATTATCATGGTGAGTGTGCCTAACCACTAGTGTGTTGATATATTCTTCAACATGATTGGAAGTCCCCATGGAACATGGAGAATCCAATGGGGGAAAGACATGTGGTGCGAATGGGGGAACCTAAGATGGGTCATGAGGATTATCACGCTGCTCATAAGGATTTGTTGATAAAAACCACACCCTCGTTAAATAATCTCTAACTTATACCCTTTCTATATAGGTAGGATGTTCAGGGTCATCCATAGGAAACTCATCAGGTAGTAGGTTTCACCTACCAATGCTACCCCGTCTAAGGATTATCATAGTCTGGTTGCCGCTCTGCAACACATTTAGCATGGATTTCATCGACCATCTTCTTATGATCTGTGAGATATTTTTTCAACACAGCCTTTTCAAGATAATTTTATGCTTTTTTAACTAATTCAGATGGGTTAAAGGGTTTGACATCCCCAAGATTCTCTTTTCCATTACTGGGATTCTGGCCAAGGGTTAATGACTTGGTAGGTATGGGAAGACCTAGTAAATTTTTATTTCTGGCGAGTAACCCTTCCCAATGGATCCAATAGTTATGTCAATCCACTTGGGGGTTTGTCGAATTTAAGGAGTTATAGATTTTTCTCTCCATAGAATAGGTCATCCATGTTAACTATGACTCTACCTAAAGGAATACCATAAATGTCGCCTGAAAAGTTAGGCAGTCACCAGATAGAATTGAAATGAAGGGAATCATACTTCCCCCACCACATAACTGAATATAGGAGGAATCCTTCTTGATCATTATGTGGAGTACTGTAAATCAATAAACGTATCATTGTTGAAGGGTCTGATGGTGACTGGATGACTGAAGACACTGGCCCACAGGGACTGCATTAAAGTTGACCATGCTTCATTATTGGAAAATATCATCAAAGTGTGCCTCACTATTAGGGAAAGCCACTAGCTGATAATGGAGATGAAAGTGAATTTCCCAGAGGGTTTAGAGAAAACACATGGCTTTATCCTAGGTAAGATTTTCTTGGCACACTGAAGTTCGTGGTTTCAATTGGCCAGATCATCTCTGTTAAATGGTTTCCTGCCAGGATGTCACACAATCTCCTCAACTCAGACTCGGGATCTTACACATGGTTACCCCATTCATCAACAAGTGACAGATGTGGGACCAGTAGTTCCACTGAAGGAGGCCGCTAAGACGGTAGACTTGATAGTGGTGAATACGGTGAATGAGCTGATAAGCTGCCACATCGTGGGATTTCTTTTGAAGAATGTACTGATTGAACCACCACATCTGGATAAAACAAACTAGCAACTACAGCATCCTGCATAGGGGTTGTGGTTACTGGTGGTGGTTGAAGGTACTATTAATCCTCTATCTATCCCTAGATTAACTCTCCATGATCTCTGTTCAAGGTATAGGATGACTTTATTGACGATAGGGAGGATTTCACGGTCAAGACCTAGAAAGAGGAAAAATATTCCTCCCCCAGTATGTATCTTTGGAGGGAGGAGGGAATCATATGGTCCTCACATTCTAGATGTTTGAGGTGAGGGTTCAATTATCGAATCGAATTATTCCACATAATCTGAGAAATAGAATGGTTTAATTATGGTCTGAAACATCTCAGTATTATTTTTATAGCGGTAGTGGCCCACCGTGCTACATTGTGATGGTTCTTTAGGATTGTTTTTCTTTTCAACTCGAGGATTACCTTCTTCCAAACTGATGCTGGGAAGAGAGGAAATATTCATGGGTGATCTGGGGTATGTGGAGCACATGGACAATTGTCAAAGGGAACACGGGGAGGACATTTTTGTCCACAGGCTGACACATAGAGGGAATCTATGTGGGAAGTTCTAGAATAGGTAGGTCCTCTATTGAACTATTATTATAATGGGAAATATCTCCAGTTTTTTCCCTTAATAGTGATGGTATAAAGGGGGCCTTCATACTAGTCAAACTAAACATGGGGAAGACTTCCGTTCTAGGTGACAATAAAGCAAGGAAGACCTTCGCTTCTTTGATTTATGGGATGAAGAGAACCTTTTTAAGTTTCTATAGGAACAATGGGAAGAGACCCATGCAGATGGTTGGCCAGATGAGGTTATTCTTTACATCTATGAATTGTGATAAGAGAAATAGATCCATACAAAAGGTCAGAGACATATAAGAGACTTCTTTACTGGATGTCAGTGCAGCAGGGAGGAGCTTCGCTCGAACTGATGGTGGAATAGGGGGGACCTTCACATGATCTTGGGAATAGGGAGGACATTCACTCTTATTTTTGGTGGCACAAGGAGGACTACCTTGTTTGATGTCATTTCTGCGGGTCAGCCTGTAATGGATTCCACCTGTTTTGGCGACCAGGAGAGTGGTTCCAACCTCTCTATTATGTGGTTGGGGCCTCGATCTGGGTTGGGTGTATAAGTTCCCTTGTTCAGTATTAATGGGTAATTGATGGTATACGTTGGAGGTGAAAAGTTACATGGTAGACATAGATGATGACGCCCTATGGTGGGCATCCTCTTTAGCTTGTTCCCAGTGTTGGCATTGGTTTAACCGTACCAAGGCCGGTGGTGAAAGTGTATAACATACTTACTCTTCAACATATGTGGTTAGGTGGTGGAGCTGATGCAGCCTAGTGAGATCCCCCTTGGTGGCCCCTGGGAAAGTATCGCAATTGGGTTGGCCCAGACATCCCTCGCCTCATTATCATAGGGGAGGGAGTCGTTAAAGCATTCTAGGGAGAGGATCCCGAAACAGTTGTAGGTCGTAGTGGGGAATAGTGGCTCCTTATGTGGCCCATGGGGCACTGGTGACGACGATGTGTAGAAGCCCCTCAGTCATTTCTGGCCATATCCCAACTTCAGTTAATCCCCTCTTCCTCGTATCGTCAAACGCGGTCATTAATCACCCTCCTCTTAACGAGTTCATATGGGGGAATAAGGAGTGGTCACCCAACAACAGTGATTGTGGGGATAGTCATAGAAGAGATGAGGTTACATGGGATTGTCACATTGATGTTTCTCCAGCTCCTACATCGGTGGATGAGTGGTGAACGATTTAACATTGTAGGATGTTGGGTCCTGTAAAGCATGGAGATTCAACCATTAGTGATGAAAAAAGGAAATTAACATTTAGTGCCCCAACTACATTCCTTCTCCCATGATTGGTAAGAAGGATACATGATGAAAAAGCCGCAGAACAGTATGCTTAATGTTCAATTTTCCCAATCTCAGGTGTGTTTGACTCCAGGACTAGTATTTTCTTAGTGGGACCTAGCACCAGATATATAACGCCCTAGTCCAAGTTACCCAGAGTCGGTACATTATTACATAACTTTGGCATGATCACAAAAGATCAAATATCTAAATACCGATTAGTTTAGTAGCCTTGGAAACACTATATACATTCATAAAGTTTACATTACATCAAAAAGTGAAAAATACAACAACATCTTGTCTCCACACTCATATCCCATTATACTATCCCTACAGGTCATTCATAAAATACTTCTTCTAATATTGGGAAGAGTAAAACATATAATGGGGTGAGCTCAGATGCCCAGTAAGGATAACAATATAGCAGAATCTTTCATAAATAAGCATAAACGTTTAAGGTAATGTATAACTAAAAAAGCCTTTTAAACTTGAACTCCAATAGAATATGGAAAAAATAAAATGAAATAATTCCATTTACTTATTCACATGGATATTCTACTAGTCGAATAATCACATAGAATATCAATATCCACTTTCATAATGATGGAATGCATAGTTCCAGACTATCATAACCACATATTCAAGGACTTGTGCCAAGACTACAAATAAGATTTTGTCAATGCCTTTTTCCAAGACACTAGTTTGTCTCATGACACCCACCGATGCATCGAGGATCTATAGCAGGCTCCACCAGTCACTTATTATGTCCAATGAATTCCTCATATGAACAGGATTAAACATAACATAAACATTCGTATTAAAACTAGCATAAGAAATGTCAATACTTTCTACATAAACCATGAATGGTATAAAAATAACACATCCACATTCAAACATATCACAAAACCTTCAATACGGTATGGAAGTTTTTCATCATAATAAATTAACTTCAATGAAGCTTAAAATCCATCAATGGATGTTGACATAGATGAAATCAAAACTATTTGAGAGAAATATCTATTTTTTTGAAATAATTTAAAAGTCACATAATTATGAAATAAAATATTTAATTTGAAAATATTCTTATATTCTTATAAGGGAAGCTTCGATGTTTTTGTAATGGCAGAAAATAGCCACAACCTCCGTATAAGTTAAAAAGAGACATTCTGCCTTAATTCTATCTAAATGGTTAAAAAGGACCTTGTTTGGAAAACAATGGAAAGATTCCTTTATAAACATCTTATAAAAAGTCAACAAGGGTATAAATGACATTAACCCATACTCTATAAAATATTTATAGTGATTTGGAATAAATTTTTAAGAAACATTGATGTGGATGATAAAAAGGACTAAGTAGATAATTACGTATAAACAACCTCAGATAATGAATAGATTTTGAAATAAACCCTTACCTTGTAATTTTATTTGGTTGATGGTAGGTAAACCTCCTGTATAATGGTGAAATGATTTTTATTAAATTATAAAATAATCATATACATTAAAATGATATCATATATTATCTTTTAACATTGTTTAGTTAATAATATCTTAGTATTATCATCGTTTCGGGTGTTAACTTACACGTGTTATTTTATATGTTTTGTTACATAAGCCATGTTTTTTATGGATTGGTTGTATATTATTCATATCGATAATGATATCATGTCCTTAAAAATTATTTTTAATCATCAAATGTCAATTATACTTGAATGGATACGATGGGGAATGAATCTCATCACGTTCATGGAGACGGTAGTCCGTACGTACGCACGAGCGACAATATCACTCTTTCGATATTAAAATAATATAAAATTGGGTATTATATCATATATAATAATATTTATCATGTTATATTTATTATTTACATTAATTACACATCATTATTCTACCCATCCAAATAATAATGTTTTTAATAACAATTACACCACGACATGGAGACGGTAAGCCGTACGTACGCACGTATGGTGACTTGTCATTAAAAGGATGGATAGAATACTGAATATGGTTGTAAAATATTTATAATAACATTAAATTATATATATGATACTGGATTTGTTATTTTAGAATGGGAAAAACAAATAATGAAGAAGTTGAAGAAGAATGGAACTTGAAAGAGGGTGGTGAAAACAATACCTCTTCTTCGAGTTCTTCCTTTTGATTTGATCAAAATGGATCCTTAGGTTGTCTTTATGATCAAGATAAGGCCACTAGGTTGAAGTGAGGAAAGCTGAGAGGGTATTTGGGTAGGGTTTGGCCAATCTAAAAGGCTATGAAGGTGTGAATTAGAGAGAAGGTGGAGTGCCTTTTTATAAGAGGGGTGAGGGGCACCTTAGGAAAAGCTAGAAATATTATTTTATAATAAATATATATTCGGTTTATAATAGCTCCAAAGTGAATTATTTAAATTTTAATGTGAGGATGGGTCAAAATCATTTCAACCAATAGATTTTAGACAGGTTTGTGTCATTATATTAACCATATCATTTATATTTATCTCTTAGTTAAATAGATTGACATTTACCATGCCTCTATGTATTTTTATATTATATAGTTAATAAACATAATATATACCTCCATGAGTCCCCAAAGGGGTCCATTAATGATATAACTATCATTATATAAGTCCTTTTTTAGAACCTTAAATTTTTAGGAATTGAATATCAATTAATAATATAATATTTTATTTAAAAACTCATTTATGTCAATTTTGACAGTATTTGGTATTTTGTTTCTGATAATTTCATAACAGCATTATTACTTTAAAAAAATTATATAATCAATCCTAATATGTCATATTAACCTAAATAATTAGTTGAATTCATATAAAGTATCAAATTATATTTTTTTGATATTTATAATATCAATTATTTTAATATTTCATTAATTAGGTAATTACTGAATCACCATTGTGTCAAAAATAAACTAAATTATTTAATGCCTAAAAATTATAAATAAAAAACCATTATATAGGTAATATTTTTAGCTTTCTAATTAATATTTATAATCGAATTTATCTTATGTATAACCAAATATTAAAAATGTTTTAGCAATTAAACTTTTATTTTAACTCTTTTAACTCTTCTTTGAATTAAATTATAATAATTGTCCTAATCTAATCCAAGTGGACCTAAATGATAATATTTTATTTGTAAGGTTGTTTTTGGTCTAGATACACATATCCAAAAGAATTAAAACATGTTTTAGGTTAATTTTAATATCATTTTTACCCTAAATTACCCTATTTACTTTTAACCGTGGTAAATAAAAGTAAAAAGTTACTATTCAACAAAAATTATTTTTTACCTTATCGAACCGAATTTTACTCCTTGATATTAACCGTGTCTCTTGGAGTTTTAAAATTCCACTCATAGAAGCTGTAAAATTAAGTTTTATGTGAAATTCCAAATTCTCTTAGGAGGTGGGTAAATGACGGTGAAAAGTTCAATGAAATTTTTATATATCTAAAATTATTCTAAAATAACTCCAATAAATTAAATTAAACTTATATTTGTATTATATATCTATTTTGACCCTAATTAAATTTAAATAAAATAAATAATTATTTTAAAAAAATCGGTTTTAAACTATAATTTAGCATTTTTTCACTACATCCTCAAAAATTGAATGTTTTCAGAAAACTACCAAAATTTCACCCTAGGCTATTTTCGATATTCTGAATCCAAAAATAAAGTCCATTTTGAAATATAAAATTTCTAAAATTTCAAAATGTTTGTATTACTATGCATAATATCTAGTTTGATTGGTTGTGGTGTGTGATAGAACTAGAAGTTGTGTATAACACACGCTACTGTATTATTCAAAGAGAAGCATATCGTGGATGCTTGGGGTGTTACATTCTCCCCTCCTTCAATTAATTTCATCCTAAAAATTTCTAGAATACTACCACATGAAAAGACTAGGGTGATTCTTCATCATATGTTCCTCGGGTTCCCATGTTGCCTCTTCCATCTTATGGTTTCTCCATAGAAATTTACCAGACGAGTCGTCTAGTTTCTCAGCACTTGTTCTCTAGTATCAAGAATCCTGATGGGCTGTTCACAATAACATAGATCAGGTTATAGTTTTAATTCCACATTAGTGAGTACATGCATTGGGTCAGGCATGTATTTTCCCAACAGTGATATGTGGAACACATGATGAGCTTTGGAGAGATTTGGCAGCATTTCCAAATGGTAAGCTACATCACCAATTCATTCTAGAATTTCAAAAGGTACGATGTACCTGGGACTCAATTTTCACTTCTTAACGAAATGTATAACACCCTTTCATGGAGATACCTTTAAGAAAAGATGATCTCCTACCTAAAATTCCAAATCCTTCCTTTAGTTATCGACATAGCTCTTCTTCCTACTATGACCTACATTGATGTGGTGTTGGATTACCTTCACCATTTCTATCATTCCTCCACCAGTTCTAGGCCTACAAGTTTTCTTTCACCAAGGTCATCCCAACAGGTTGGTGTGCGACATCTCTTTCCGTATAACACTTCATATGGTGTCATCTGAATACTTTAATGGATGCTTTTGTTATAGGAAAATTCAATCAGAGGTAAATATTTATCCCACATACCCTAAAAGTCATGTGAGCATGATCTCAACATGTCTTCTAAGGTTTGAATAGTCCATTCTGATTATCCATCAGTTTGGGGGTGGTAGGCAGTGCTCAAACTAAGTTCAGTATCCAAGGCCTTCTGAAGACTTTTCCAGAATCTTGAAGTAAAACATGGATCACGATCAGAAACAATCTATAGGGTTACTCCATTAATTCCCACAAATTCATTAATATATAATTTTTCTAGACTTTCATGTGGTAGATTCTCCCTTATAGTAAGAAAAAGTGTGGAATTGGTAAGATGATCAACAATGACCCATATTGCATCGTTCCTTCTAGAAGTCTTTGGTAGTCCCATGACAAATTCCATCGTGATATCATCCTATTTCCACTCAGGTATGGGAATAGGATTCATGACTCCTCTAGGCTGTTGCCTTCCATATTTCACTTGTTGACAAACCATACATTTTGACACAAAACCCGAAATCTCCCTCTTTATGTTATCCTACCAATAATGTTCATTCAAATATCTATACATTTTGGTGCTCCCAGGTTGTATGGAGAAATTGGAACTGTGAGCATCATCCAACAACTCCCTTTTTTGATCAGGAATATTGGGAACACAAAGACCCTTCCCAAATTTCAAAATTCGATCATCATACCCAAAGTCATTAAATCTCACATCATTAACAACTTTAATCTTCTTTTGAAACTCTTCATCAACGGTCTGAGAACTCTATATACTTTTGAGTAAAGATGTTTTGGAAACCATTTGAATAAGTATCAATGTTTCACCTTCCATAGTAATTCCCATATCCATCTTCACTATATCCATGAAAATAGGATCCCTTTCAATTCTCATCATGTTCAAAACTCCATGATCTTTTCTTCTCAAAGCAACTTTCACTTTATTTTCCTTCCCTAGGTGGTAGTGTATCGTGCAATCATAATCCTTTAGTAGTTCAATCCATCACCTTTGCCTCATGTTGAGTTCTATCTATGAGAAAATGTACTTCAAACTATTGTGATCAGTATAAATCTCGCATTTTTTACCGTAGAGATAATGTCTCCATATCTTCAAAGCAAATATTACATAAGACAACTCAAGATCATGAGTTGGATAGTTTTTCTCATGAATTTTTAGCTGTTGCGGTGCATAGGCAGTAACCCTATCATTCTGCATAAGGACACAACCATGTCCTTTCATTTATGCATCACTATAAATAACGAACCCATCATTTCCTGATGGTAGAGTCAAAAGATGAGCATTGACTAATATTCTATTCAACTCTTTAAAAACTTCTTTACACACATTTGTCCAAACAAATATAACCCCTTTACGAGTGAGGTTCGTTAATGCGTTAGCCAATCGGGCAAAGTTCTAGACAAAATGCCGATAATAACCTGCTAAGCCAATAAAACTACGTACCATAGTAATAATACTCACCGGGGCTCGCCATTCGTGGATTGCCTTGGTCTTAGAAGGATCAACAGAGATTCCATCCTTAGAGATAATATGACCAAGAAATGAAATCTCTTTATTCCCGAATTCACACTTGCTAAAATTCCCATATAATTCATGTCTTCTCATAGTCTTCAGGATAATGCGCAAGTGATTTTCATGATTCTCTTAGCTTTTTGAGTATACCAAGATATCATCAATAAATACCACCACAAAATCATCATGATATTCCATTAAAACTCTATTCTTTAGATCCATGAATACAGAGGGTGCATTAGTCAGTTCAAAAGGCATTACTGTAAACTCATAATGCTCGTACCTGGTTTGAAATGATCTCTTCGGAATTTCTTCCTTCTTCACACACAACTGATGGTATCTATATCGAAGGTAAATCTTTGAAAAGTATTGAGCTCCATGAAGTTGGTAAAATAAATCATCAATTCGAGGTAGGGGATACATGTTCTTCATTGTTATAGCATTGATTTCCCTGTAGTCGATACATAACCTCATAGATCCATCTTTCTTCTTAACAAAAAGGACAGGGGCTCCCCATGGAGAAACACTAGGGAGAATAAATCCCTTATTACTCAATTCCTCTAGTTGTTTCTTTAGTTCAACTAATTCCATAGTGGCCATTCTATAAGGTGTCTTCGATATAGGCCTTGAACCATGAATTAAATCAATGGAAAACTCAATTTCTCATTCTAGAGGATGTCCAGGTAAATCTTCTAGAAACACATCAACATATTACCTCAAAATTGGTACATCCTCTATTTGAACATTTCTTTACTCAACCACAGTCATTCCATTCTCTTCCTCCCCAATATTTCAATTTAGTTGAGCTACTGGGGGTGGTCTAGGTAAAAATTAGGTGGTGATGATTCTGCTCTAATGATAAGGTGTTCCTTATCATCACAATCAAAAATAGTAACCTCCTTCTTCTTAAAATAAATTTTTGCATCATTGTCCAAAAGCCAATCCATACTGAAAATTATAACAAATTCAATCATAGGTATGATGATGAGATGCGCAGATAAAGAATATTTATGTGTTCTAATAGGGACTGATTCACAAAAAATTTTTGCAATGATACTTCCATTAAGAGTTTTGACTGACAACTCCCTTTTAAAATCAAATTGGAAATATCTAATTTTCTTATCAAACTAGGATGATATGAAACAATGTGATGATCCAGAATCAAATAATGCATTTTTGAAACATGATGAAACCATTATATTACCTGTCACCACGTCTTTCAGAGATTCTACCTCAGCAGTAGTGATAGTATAAGCTTGGACTTGATCCCTTTTCCTTTTCTGGGGTAAGTTCCCTTGATGCTTAGGACATTAATTTTCATAATGTCCCAACTCCCTAAAGTTGTAGCTTTGAACATCAGTATCTTCTTTCTTCCCCTTGTAATCACGATCTTGGTGGCCTTTTTCACCACACTTGTAACAAACTTCTATTCCCTTAAAGAAAGTATCGGGGTGTTTCTTCCGACATTTACTACAATATGGATATTCAACTTTTCCCTTCTTCCCTTTATTTCAATTTCTAGAGTGATCATCAGATCTCTTCTTCTCTTTCTTTTCTTTAAAGTCATAAGAATTAGAGAATTCGTTTTTTATCTTGATATCACACGAGACAATATCTTCGTATGACGAGAAGGATTATGAGACCAATGCTCGAAGGAGAAATGGTTTTAACCCATCAAAAAAAAGATCAATCATACTTCTTGGGTTATGTATATAATATGTAGCATACCTTGCTAACCTTGTAAAGTTAGCCTCATACTTTTCGACATTCTCATCCTTCTTTTGTCTCAGACTCATAAATTGCCTTTCCATATCTTCTCGATGGTCACAAGGAAAGTATTTTTCTAAAAAAATCTCTTCACACTCCATCCATTCCATATTTGATACTTCATCATCTTCCTTTATGTTTTTTATCAATGACCACCATTAATCAGCATCTCTAGTGAGGTGAGAAATTGCCATGACAACGTTTTCCCATTTCAGTACTCCCCAAAGCCTGAAATATTTTCTCTAGGGAGCTTATCCATTGCTCACCTAGTAATGGATTTGTGCTCCCAAAAAATGTCGGTGGTTGTTTCCTCATGAAACGATCCAACATTGATCCTTTACACTGCGGATCAGCGTGCTCTATACGGGTAAGGTTATTATTCATAACCCGAGTGAGTTGTCCTAGTACGGTGATAAGCTAATCAACAACAGTTGTATCACCATATCCACTATAATTATCTTTATTAGGAGGGAAATCCCTACATGGAGTGTGTGCATTGATACGGTATCCATTCCTTCCACTAGGCACCATTTCTAAACAATGGCATAAACTAGATCAGTTTATGAATCAAAATACATAATTCTATACTTGTAAAACACTAAACATAAATTGAACAGTTTATGGATATAATCCATAATCATAAAAAAAAATCTTTGAGGGATTATATACTCATAAACCCTTCACAATGGTTTGTAATGAATATGAGAATTATATTAAGCATATCCCCCTGGAGTGTCGTAACCATGAGTGCAGCAAGGCCCATTGTCATGCACCAGTTCCCGTTCAAGTCTAGATCAAAGCGGTGTTTTCATCTTTTTCCCCAATGTACATCTGTTCCAAAGTCACCTCTACCTACTTGTATCCAGATAGGTATGTATTTCTCGTAAAACTCACAAAATATCTACAATACCAAAATTCATGGAAGTTCTTCTATACTAATCCTCAACGTCTATCTTAGGGATATGTGCTCTAGTCAGAGTTTATCTAAATCTAGATTCTAAGGTTTGTACTAAGCTTCCTCTGATACCAAATATAACTCCCCGACCCCAGTTACCTAGAGTCGGTGCATTATTACATAACATTGTCATGATCTCAAAATATCAAACCTAAAAAGACCGATTAGTTTAGTAGCCTTGAAAACACTAGATACATTTATAAATTTTACATTACATCACAAAGTGAAAAATACAACAACATATTGTATCCACACTCATATCCCCTTATACTATCCCTACAGGTCATTAATAAATTACTTCTTCACATCCTGGGAAAAATAAAACATAGAAAGGGGTGAGCTCAGATGCCCAGTAAGGATAACAATATAGAGGAAACTTTCATAAATAAGCATAAACATTTAAGGGAATGTATAACTAAAACAAAAGCCTTTTAAATTTGAACTTCAGCATAATATGGAAAATATAAAATGAAATAATGCCATTTACATATTCACATGTATATTCTACTAGTAAAATAATCACATGCAATATCAATAACCACTTTCATAATGATGTAATGCAAAATGCCAGACTATCATAACCACATAGTCAAGGCCTTGTGCCAAGACTACAAATAAGATTTCGTCAAGGCCTTGTACCAAGACACTAGTTTGTCTCATGAGACCTACCGAAGCATCTAGGAGATATAGTAGGCTCCACCCATCACTTATTAAGTCCAATTCATTCCTCATATGAATAGGTTTAAACATAACATAAACATTCGTATTAAAACGATCATTCGAAATTTCAATACTTTCTTCATAAACCATGAATGGTATAAAAATAACACATCCATAGTCAAACATATCACAAAACCTTCACTACAATATGGAAGTTTTGTATCATAATAAATCAACTTCAAATAAGCTTAAAATCCATAAAAGGGTGTTGACATAGATAAAATGAAAACTATTTGAGAGAAATATATCTTTTTTGAATAATTTAAAAGTTACATAATTATAAAATGAAATAGTTAATTAGAAAATATTCTTAAATTCTTATAAGGGAATCTTCGACGTTTTTATAATGGAGGAAAATAGTTGTAACCTCCGTATAAGTTAAAAAGAGCCATTCTACCATACTTCTGTCGAAAAGGTTAAAAAGGACCTTGTTTCGAAAACGACAGAAAGATTCCTTTATAAAAATATTATAAAAAGTCAACAAGGGTATAAATGACATTAAAACATACTATAGAAAATAGTAAGAAATATTTGAAATAATTTTTTATGAAACATGGATGTGGACGATAAAAAGGTCCCAGTAGGGAATTACGTATAAACAACCTCAGATAATGAAGAGATTGTGAAATTAACCCTTAACTTGTACATTTCCTTAGTTGAGGGTAGGTTAACATCCTGTATAATTGTGAAATAAATGTTATTAAATTATTAAATAATCATATACATTAATATTATATCATATATGATCTTTTAACATTGTTTTGTTAATAATATCTTAGTATTATCGTCGTTTCGGGTGTTAACTTACTCATTTTCTTTTATATGTTTTGTTATATAAGATGTGTTTGTTATGGATTGGTTGTATATTATTCATATCCAGAATGATATAAAGTCCATAAATATTAAGTTTAATCATAAAATGAGAATTATAATTGAATGGATATGATGGGGAATGAATCTCATCGCGTTCATGGAGACGGTAGTCCATACGTACGCACGAGTGACAATATCAATATTTTGATATTAAAATAATATATAATTGGATAGTATATCATATATACTGAATAATTATCATGATATATTTATTATTTACATGAATTACATATCATTATTATACCCATCCAAATAATAATTTTTTGAATAACAATTACACATCGACGTGGAGATGGTAAGTCGTACGTACGCATGTATGGTGAAATGTCATTCAAAGGATGGGTAGAATACTGAATATGGTTATACCATATATATAATAATATCAAAGTGTATAGAATATAATAGTTTTATTATTTTAGAATGGGAAAAACAAAGAAAGAAGATGTTGAAGAAGAAAGGAACTTGAAAGAGGGTGATGAAAACATTACCTCTTCTTCAGGTTATTCCTTTTGATTTGATCAAAATGGCTCATTAGTTTGGATTTCGGATCAATCTAAGGCCTCTAAGTCTAAGTGAGGAATTTTTATAGGGTATTCGGGTAGGTTTTGACCGAGTCAAAAGGATTTGAAGCTATGAATTAGAGAGAAGGGGGGGTTCCCTTTTATAAGAGGGGTGAGGGGCACCTTAGGAAAAGCTAGAAATATTATTTTATTATAAATTTATATTCCATTTATAATGGATAAAAAGTAGATTATTTGAATTTCAATGTGGGAATGGGTCTAAACCCTTTCAAAAAATAGATTTTTGACAGGTTTGGGTCATTATATTAACCATATAATTTATATTTAACTCTTAGTTAAATAGTTTGACATTTACCATGTCTCTTTGTATTTTTATATTATATAGTTAATAAACATATTATATAAATCCAAGATACCCCAAGTGGTCCATTAATGATACACCTACCATTATATAAGTTCTTTTGCTGAACCATAGATTTTTAAGAATATAATATCAATTAATAAAATAATATTTGTTTTAAAAACTCTTTTATGTCAATTTTGACAATATTTGGTATTTTGTTTTTGATAATTTCATAAAAGAAATATTACTTCGAAAAACATTTATATAACCAATACTAAAATTCTATATTAACATATGAAATCAATTTAAATCATAAAAAGTATCAAATTAAATTTATTTTGATATTTATAATATCAATTATTTTAATATTTCATTAATTACGTAATTACTGCATCACCATTGTGTGATAAATAAACTAAATTATATAATGTATAAAAATTATTAATAAAATACTATTATGTAGGAAATATTTTCATCCTTTTAATTAATATTTATAATCTAATTTATCTTATTTATAACCCCATATTAAAAATGTTTTAAGAATTAAACATTGATATTAACTCTTTTAACTCTTCATTGAATTAAATAATAATAAATGTCCTAATCTAATCCAAGTGGACCTAAATGTAAATATTTTATTCCTAAGGTTGTTTTTTATTGAGATACACTTGTACAATATAATTAGGACATGTTTTAGGGTAATATTAATAATATTTTTACCCTTAATTACCCTATTTACTTTTAACCGTGGTAAATAAAAGTAAAAAGTTACTATTCGGCAAAAAAATATTTTTTACCTTATTGAACAACATTTTACTCCTTTATATTTACCCTGTCTCTTTGATTTTAAAAATTCCCCGGATAGAAGTGGTAAAATTATGTTTTATGTGAATTTCAAATTCTCCTAGGTGGTGGGTAAAAGACAGTGAAAAGTTCGATAAAATTTTTATATATCTAAAATTAATCTAAACTAACACCATTGAATTACATTGATCATATATAGGTATTATATATCTATTTTGACCTTAATTAAATTTAAATAAAATAAATAATTATTTAAATAAAAATTTGGGTTTAAACTATAACTGAGTGTTTTTTCAATATTCATCAAAAATTGAATGTTTTCATAAAAATAAAAAAAAATCACCCTAGGCTAATTTTGATATTACGAATCCAAAAATGAAGTCCATTTTGAAATATAAAATTTCTAAAATTTTAAAAAGTGGGTATTACAATTCATAATGGCTAGTTTGATTGGTTTTTGTGTGTGTTAGAACTCGAAGTTGCGTACAACACACGCTATTGTATTATTCAAAGAGAAGCGTAGCGTGGAAGCGTGGGGTGTTACATTCTCCCCTCCTTCAAATAATTTCTTCCTTGAAATTTCTAGAATACTACCGCATGAAAATACTCGGGTGATTCTTCATCATAAGTTCCTCGGGTTCCCACATTGCCTCTTCCATCTTTCGGTTTCTCCATAGATCTTTTACCAGATGAGTTGTCTAGTTTCTCAGTACTTGTTATCTAGTATCAAGAATCCTGATGGGCTCTTCTCAATAAGACATATCAGGTTTCAGTTCTAATTCCTCATAAGTGAGTACATGCATTGGGACAGACATTTATTTTCTTAACAGTGATACGTCGAACACATCGTGATCTTTGGAGAGATTTGGCAGCATTGCCAAATGGTATGTTATAACACCAATTCGTTCTAGAAATTTGAAAGTTCCGATATACCTATGACTCAATTTTACCTTCTTACTGAAACGTATAACACCCTTCCATGGAGATACCTTTAAGAAAACATGATCTCTTAACTGAAATTCCTAATCCTTCCTTCAGTTATCGGCATATCTCTTCTGCCTATATTGACTTGCTTTGATGTGGTTTTGGATTACCTTCACCTTTTATATCATTTCCTCCACCAGTTCTGGGCCTACAAGTTTTCTTTCACCAACGTCATCCCAAGAGGTCGGTTTGCGACATCTCTTTCTATATAACGCTTCATATAGTGCCATATGAATACATTAATTGAAGCTATTGTTATAGGAAAATTCAACTAGAGGTAAATATTGATCCCATATACACTGAATTTTAAGTGAGAATGATCTCAACATTTCTTCTAAGGTTTGAATTGTCTGTTCTGATTTTCCATCTATTTGGGGGTGGTAGGTAGTTCTCAATCTACATTCAGTATCCAAGGACTTCTCAAGACTTTTCTAAAATCATGAAGTAAAACGGTGATCACAATCAGAAAAAATTGAAAGCGGTACTGCATGAAGTCTCACAACTTCATTAACATATAGTCTTGCTAGATGTTCAAGTGGTAGATCCTCCCTTATAGCAGGCAAATGTGCTAAGTTGGTAAGACGATCAACAATTATCCATATTGCATCTTTCCATCTATGAGTCTTTGGTAGTCCCATGGAAAATACCATCGTGATATCATCCCATTTCCACTAAGGTATGGGAAGAGGTTCCATGACTCCTCCGGTCTGTTGCCTTCCAACTTTCACTTGTTGACAAACCATAAATATTGACACAAAATCAGAAATCTCCCTCTTCATGTTATCCCACCATAAATTTTCCTTCAAATATCAATACATTTTGGTGCTTCCAGGATGTTTGGGGAAATTGGAACTATGAGAATCATCCAAAAATTCCCTTTTTAGGTCAGGTATATTGGGAACACAAATAACCTTCCCAAATTTCAAAATTCCATCTTCATACCCAAAGTCATTCAATCCCCCATCATTAATAGCATTAATCTTCTTTTGAAACTCTTCATCACTGGTCTGAGGAATCTTTATCCTTTCTAGTAAAGATGGTTTGGAAACCATTTGAAAAAGTATCGATGTTTCACCTTCCATGGTAATTCCCATATCCATCTGCACTAGATCCAAGAAAATAGGATCCCTTTTAATTCTCATCATGTTCAAAACTCCATGATCTTTTCTACTAAAATCATCTGCTACCTAATTTTCCTTCCCCGGGTGGTAGTGTATCGTGCAATAATAATCCTTGAGTAGTTCAATTCGTCTCCTTTGCCTCATTTTGAGTTCCTTCTATGAGAAAATGTACTTCAAACTCTTATGATCAGTATAAATATCACATTTTTCACCATAGAGATAATGTATCCATATCTTAAAATAAAGTATTACAGCAGATAATTCAAGATCAGGAGTAGGATAGTTTTTCTCATGAATTTTTAGCTGTCGTGATGCATAGTCAATAAACCTGTCATTATGCATAAGGACACAACCATTTCCTTTCATTAATGCATCACTATAAATAACGAACCCATCATTCCCTGATGGTAGAGTCAAAATAAGAGCATTAACTAATCTTCTCTTCAGTTCTTGAAAACATTCTTCACACTCTTTTGTCCAAACAAATTTAACTCCTTCACGTGTGAGCTTCATTAATGGGTTATCTAATCGGGAAAAGTTCTGGAAAAAATGCCGATAATAACCTCCTAATCCAATAAAACTGCGTACCTCAGTTATACTGGTCGGGGTTGGCCATTCTTGGATTTCCTTGGTTATAGAAGGATTATCATAGATTCAATCCTTAAAGACAATATAGCCAAGAAAATAAATATCCTGAAGCCAGAATTCACACATGCTAAACTTCCCATATAATTCATGTCTTCTCAGAGTCCTCGGGATAATGCGCAAGTGATTTTCATAATCCTCGTAGATTTTGGTGTATACCAAGATATCATCAATAATAAACACCACAAAATCATCTAGATATTCCTTGAAAATTCTTTACATTATATCCATGAATATAGAGGGTGCATTAGTCAATCCAAAAGTCATTACTGTAAACTTGTAATGCCCGTACCTGGTTCGAAATGATATCTTCATAATGTCTTCCTTCTTCAAACACAACTGATGGTATCCAGATCGAAGGTCAATCATTGAAATGTATTGAACTCCATGAAGTTGGTAAAATAAATCATCAATGTGAGGTAGGGGATACTTGTTCTTTATTGTTATTACATTGATTTCCCTGTAGTCGATACATAACCTCATAGATCCATCTTTCTCCTTAACAAAAAGGACATGGGCTTCCCATGGAGAAACACTAGGGAGAATAAATCCCTTATTACTCAATTCCTCTACTTTTTTCTTTAGTTCAACTAATTCCATAGTGGTCATTCTATATGGGGTCTTCGATATAGGACTTGAATAAGGAATTAAATCAATAGAGAAATTAATTTCTCGTTCTGGAGGATGTCCAGGTAAATCTTCTAGAAAAACATCAACATATTCTCTCACAATTGGTAAATCCTCTATTTGAACATTCCTTTCCACACCCACAGTCATTTCATTCTCTTCCTCCCTAATAATTGAATTTAGTTGAGCTACTGGGGGTGGACCTAGGTAAGAAATAGCTGGTGATGATTCCACTCTAAAGATAAGGTGTTCCCTATCATCATCATCAAAAATAGTAACTGACTTCTTCTTACAATGAATTTTTGCATCATGGTCCGAAGCCAATACATACAGAGGATTATATCAAATTCAATCATAGGTATGATGATGAGATATGCAGATAAAGAACATTTATGTGCTCTAATGGGGATTGATTCAAAAAACATTATTGCAATGATAATTCCATTAGGAGTTTTAACTGACAACTCCATTATTAAATCAAATTTGAAATATCTAATTCTCTTAGAAAACTGGGAAGATATGAAACAATGAGATGATCTGGAATCAAATAATGTATTTTCTAAACCTGAGGAAACCATTAAATTACCTGCCACTACGTCTTTCGAGATTATACCACAACAGTAGTGATAACATAATCTTGGACTTGATCCCCTATCCTTTTCTATGGTAAGTTCCCCTAACACATAGGAAATTCATTTTCATAATGTCCCATCTCCCTTCAGTTGTAGTATTGAACATCGGTAGCTTCTTTCTTACCCTAGCAATTACGAGCTTGGTGGCCTTTTCCACCACACATCTAACAGACTCCCATTCCTTTCAAGCAAGTACCGGGGTGTTTCTTCCCACCTTTACTATAGGATGGATATTCAACTTTTCCCTTCTTCCCTTTATTTCTATTTCTAGAGTGATGTGAAGATCCCTTATTCTCTTGATTAGATTTAAAGTCATAAGACGTAGAGAATTATTTTGCTGTCTTGATAGCACATGATACAATATCTTCGTATGACAATAAGGATTGTGAGACCAATGCTCAACAGAGAAATATTTTTAACCCATCAAATAAATGATCAATCTTATTTATTGGGTTATGTATATAATCTGCAGCATACCTTGCTAACCTTGTAATGTTCGCCTCATACATTGCGACATTCTCATCCTCCTTTTGTCTCGGACTCAGAAATTGCCTTTCCATATATGCTCAATGGTCACAAGGAAAGTATTTTTCTATGAAAGGCTCTTTGAACACCCTTTATTCCATATTTTATACTTCATCATATTACTCTGTGGTTTGTATCAATGACCACTATTGATCAGCATCTCCAGTGAGGTGATAAACTACCATGACAACTTTTTCCATTTCACTACTCCCCAAAGCCTGAAATGTTTTCTCTTGGGTACTTATCCATTTCTCAGCTACTAATGGATTTGTAATCCCATTAAATGTTGGTGGTTCTTGCCTCATGAAACGATCCAACAATGATCCTCCATGCTGTGGATTAGGGTGCTCCATATGGGTATGGTTATTATTCATAACCTGAGTGAGTTGTCCTTGTACGGTGATAAGTTGATCAGCACTAGTAGTATCACCATCTCCACTATAATTATCTTTAGCAGGAGGGAAATCCCTACATGAAGTTCATACATTGATACATTTTTCATTCCTTCCACTAGGCTCCATTTCTAAACAATGGCATAAAATAGATCAGATTATGAATCAAAATACATAATTCTATACTTGTAAAACACTTAACATAAATTGAACAGTTTATGGATTTAATCCATAATCATAAAAATGATTTCATTGAAGAATTATATACTCATAAACACTTCATAATGGTTTGTAAAGAAAATGAGAATTATCCTGAGATTATACCCCGGGAGTGTCATAACCAAGAGTGCTGCAAGGACTGTTGTCGTGCACTAGTTCTCATTCAAGTCTTGCTCAAAGCGGTTTTTTTAGGTTTTACCCCTAGGTACATATGTGCTAGAGCTTCCTCAACCTACTCATATCCAGACAGTGATGTATTTCTCGGAAAAACACTAAATCTCTACAATACCAAAATTATAAGATTTTATTCTATACTAATCCTCAAATTCTATCTTAGGGATATGTGCTATAATCAAAGATTATCTAAATATAACTTCCTATGTGGTACTAAACTACCTCTGATACCAACTGTAACTCCCTGACCCCAGTTACCCAGAGTCGGTGTATTATTACATAACATTGGCATGATCACAAAAGATCAAATCTCGAAAGACCGACTAGTTTAGTAGCCTTGGAAACACTAGATATATTCATAAAGTATACATTACATCACAAAGTGAAAACTAAAAAAATCTTGTATCCACACTCATATCCCCTTATACTATCCCTGAAGGTCATTCATAAAATACTTCATCACATCCTAGGAAAAATAAAACACAGAAAGGGGTGTGAGCTCAGATGCCCAGTAAGGATAACAATATAGTGTAAACTTTCATAAATAAACATAAACATTTAAGGCAATGTATAAATAAAACAAAAGACTTTTAAACATGAACTTCAGCATAATATGGAAAAAATAAAATGAATTAATTCCATTTAATTATTCACAGGAGAATTCTACTAGTCGTATAATCACATGCAATATCAATAACCACTTTCATAATGATGGAATGCATATTTCCAGACTATCAAAACAACATAGTCAAGGGCTTGTTCCAAGACTACAAATAAGGTTTTGTCATGGCCTTGTCCCAAGACACTAGTTTGTCTCATGAGACCTACCGATGAATCGAGGATCTATAGTGGGCTCCACCAGTCACTTATTAAGTAAAATGCATTCCTCATATGAACAGGTTTTACCATAACATAAACATTCATATAAAAACTAGAATATGATATGTCAACACTTTCTCCATAAACCATGAATGGTATAAAAATAACACATCCACAGTCAAAAATATCTCAAAACCATCAATACAATATGGAAGTTTTGTATCATAATTAATCAACTTCAAATAAGCTTAAAATCCATCAAAGGATGGTGACATAGATGAAATCAAAATTATTTGAGGTAAATATCTCTTTTTTTGGTAATAATTTAAAAGTAACATAATTAAAAAATAAAATATTTACTTTGAAAATATTCTTATATTCTTTTAAGAGAAGCTTTGATGTTTTTATAATGGTGAAAAATAGTCGCACCCACCGTATAAGTTAAAAAGAGACATTCTACCTTAATTCTGTCGAAAAGGTTAAAAATGACCTTGTTTGGAAAACGACGGAAAGATTCCTTTATAAAAATATTATAAAACGTCAACAAGGATTTAAATGACTTTATCCCATACTCTATATAATAGTAAGAATCATTTGAAATACATTTTTATGAAACATGGATGTGGATGATAAAAATGTCCCAGTAGATAATTACGTATAAACAACCTCAGATAATGAGGATATTGTGAAATAAACACTTAACTTGTACATTTCCTTGTTTAAGGGTAGGTTAACTTCCTGTATAATGGTAAAATAATTGTTATTAAATTATACAATAATCATATACATTAATACTATATCATATATGATCATTTAACCTTGTTTTGTTCATAATATCTTGGTATTATCGTCGTTCTGGGTGTTAACTTACTCCTTTTCTTTTATCTGTTTTGCTACATAAGCCATGTTTTTTAATTATTGGTTGTTTCTTATTCATATCCAGAATGATATGAAGTCCTTAAAAATTATTTTTAATCATCAAATGAGAATTATACTTGAATGGATACGATGGGGAATTAATCTTATCACATTCGTGGAGACGGTAGTCCGTACGTACGCACGAGCGACAATATCACTATTTTGATATTAAAATAATATATAATTGGATATTATATCATATATACAGAATCATTATAAAGTTATATTTATTATTTACATGAATTACACATCAATATTATACCCTTCCAAATAATAATGTTTTGAATAACAATTACACCACGACGTGGAGATGGTAAGCCGTACGTACGCACGTATGGTGACATGTCAACAAAAGGATGGATAGAATACTGAATATGGTTGTACCGTATTTATAATAATATCATAGTATATAGAAGATACTAGAGTTATTATTTTATAATGGAAAAAACAATGAAATAATATTTTGAAGAAGAAAGGAACTTGAAAGAGGGTGGTGAAAATATTTCATCTTCTTCAGGTTCTTCCATTTGATTTGATCAAAATGGCACCTTAGGATGGATTTCTGATCAAACTAAGGCCTCTAGGTTGAAGTGAGGGAAGTTGAGAGGGTATTTGGGCAGGTTTTGTCTGAGAAAAAGGCTTTTAAGGTGTGAATTAGAGAGAAGGGGGATTTCCCTTTTATATATAGGTGAGGGGCACCTTAGGAAAATATAGAAATATTATTTTATAAAAAATTAATATTCCATTTATAATGGATCCAAAGTGGATTATTTAAAGGTAAATGTGGGGATGTGTCTAAATTCTTTTAACAAAAATATTTTAGACAGGTTTGGGTCATTATATTAACCTTATCATTTATATTTAACTCTTAGTTAAATAGATTGACATTTACCATGTCTCTTTTTATTTTTATATTATATTGTTAATAAACATACTATATACCTCCAAGAGACCCCCAAGTGGCCCATTAATGAGACACCTATTATTATATAAGTCTTTTTTCTAAACCTTATATTTTTAGGCATATAACATCAATTAATAATATAATATTTGTTTTTAAAACTCTTTTATGTCAATTTTGACACTATTTGGTATTTTGTTTTTGATAATTTCTTAAAAGCATTATTACTTTTAAGAAAATTTATATAACCAATAATAATATGTCAAATTAACCTAGAAAGTTAGTAATTCATTAAAAGTCTCAAATTACATTTATTTTGATATTTATAATATCAATTATTTTAATATTTCATTAATTAGGTAATTACTGCGTCACCATTGTGTCATAAATAAACTAAATTATTTAATGTCTAAAAATTAAAAATAAAATACGTTTATTTATGAATTTTTTTTATCTTTATAATTAAAATTTATAATCTAATTTATCTTTTGTATTACCCTATATTAAAATGTTTTATTAATTAAACTTTGATTTTAACTCTTTTAACTCTTCTTTGAATTAAATAATAATAAATGTCCTAATCTAATCCAATTGGACCTGAATGATAATATTTTATTCCTAAGTTTTGTTTTTATCTAGATACACTTGTTCAATAAAATTATGACATGTGTTAGGTAATATTAATATCATTCTTACCCTTAACTTCCCTATTTACTTTTAACCGTGGTAAATAAAAGTAAAAAGTTACTCTTCACCAAAAATTATTTTTTACCTTATTGAAGAAAATTTTACTCCATGATATTAAATGTGTCTCTTGGATTTTTGAAATTCCACTCACAGAAGTGGTAAAATTATGTTTTATGTGAATTTCTAAATTCTCCTAGGAGGTGGGTAAAAGACGGTGAAAAGTTCAATAAAATTTTTATGTATCTAATATTATTATAAACTAACTCCAATAAATTACATTGAACATATATAGTTATTATATATCTATTTTGACCTTAATTAAATTTTAATAAAATAAATAACTATTTAAATAAAAATTCGGTTTTAAACTATAACTGTGTTTTTTTTCACTATTCACCAAAAATAGAATGTTTTCAGAAAAATACCAAAATTTTACCCTAGGATAATTTTTATATTCTGTATCCAAAAATGAAGTCCATTTTAAAATATAAAATATCCAATATTTCAAAAAGTGAGTATTATTATTCATAATGTATAGTTTGATTAGTTGTGGTGTGTGTTAGAACTTGAAGTTGCGTACAACCCACGCTATTGTATTATTCAAAGAGAAGCGTACTATGGAATTTTTGGGAGTTACATTCTCCCCTCTTTCAAATAATTTCTTCCTCAAAATTTCTAGAATACTACCGCATGAAATGACTTGGGTGATTCTTCATCATAAGTTCCTCAGGTTCCCACGTTGCTTCTTCCATCTTATGGTTTATCCATTGAACTTTTACCAGACGAGTCGTCCATTTTCTCAGCACTTGTTATCTGGTATCAAGAATATTGATGGGATCTTCACAATAAGACAGATCAGGTTCCATTTCTAATTTCTCATAAGTGAGTACATACATTGGGTCAGGCATGTATTTTCCTAACAGTGATATGTGGAACACATCGTGAACTTTGGAGAGATTTGGCGGCATTTCCAAATGGTAAGCTACTACACCAATTCATTCCAGAATTTCGAAAGGTCTGATGTACCTCAGACTCAATTTTCCCTTCTTACCGAACCATATAACACCCTTCCATGGAGATACCTTTAAGAAAACATCATCTCCTACCTGAAATTCTGAATCCTTCCTTTGGTTATCGGCATAGCTCTTCTTCCTTCTTTGACCTACTTTGATGTGGTTTTGGATTACCTTCACCTTTTATATCATTTCCTCCACCAGTTCTGGGCCTACAAGTTTTCTTTCACCAACGTCATCCCAACAGGTTGGTGTGCGACATCTCTTTTAGTATAACGCTTCATATAGTGCCATTTGAATACTTGAATGGAAGATATTGTTATAGGAAAATTCAACCAGAGGTAAATATCGATACCACATACCCTAAATATCAAGTGAACATGATCTCAACATGTCTTCTAAGGTTTTAATAGCCCGTTCTGATTGTCCATCTGTTTGGGGGTGGTAGGCAATGGTCAAACTATGTTCATTATCCAAGGACTTCTGAAGACTTTTTCAGAATATTGATGTAAAATGGGGATCACGATCAGAAAAAATCGAGAGGGGTACTCCTTGAAGTCTCACAACATCATTAATATATAGTCTTGCAAGACGTTCAAGTGGTAGATCCTCCCTTACAGCAAGAAAATATGATGACATGGTAAGACAATTAACAATGACCCATATTGTATCATTCCTTCTAGGAGTGTATGGTAGTCCCATGACAAAGCCCATCATGATATCATCCCATTTCCACTCAGGTATGGGAAGAGATTCATGACTCCTCTAGGCTATTTCCTTCCAACTTTCACTTGTTGGCAAACCATAAATCTTGACAAAAAATCCGCAATCTCCCTCTTCATGTTATCCCTCCATAAATGTTCCTTCAAATCTCTATACATTTTGGTGCTCCCAGTATGTATGGAAAAATTGGAACTATGAGAATCATCCAAAAATTCCCTTTTTAGATCAGGTATAATGAGAACACAAATCCTCTTCAAAAAATTTCAAAAGTCCATCTTCATACCCAAATTCATTCAATCTCCCATCATTAATAGCTTTAATCTTCTTTTGAAACTCTTCATCACCGGTCTGAGAACTCCTTACACTTTCTATTAAAGATGGTTTGGAAACCATTTGAAAAAGTATTGATGTTTCACCTTCCATGGTAATTCCCATATCCATCTTCACTAGATCCATGAAAATAGAATCCCTTTAAATTCTCATCATGTTCAAAACTCCATGATCTTTTCTGCTCAAAGAATCTTCCACCTTATTTTCCTTCCTCGGGTGGTATTGTATCGTGCAATCATAATCCTTTTCTACTTCAATCCATCTCCTTTGCCTCATGTTGATTTCTTTCTGTGAGAAAATGTACTTCAAACTGTTGTGATCAGTATAAATCTCACATTTGTCACCATAGAGATAATGTCTCCATATCTTCAAAGAAAACATTACAGAAGATAATTAAAGATCATGAGTAGGATAGTTTGGCTCATGAATTTTTAGCTATCATAATGGATAGTCAATAACCCTATCATTCTGCATAAGGTCACAACCAAGTCCTTTCATTGATGAATCTGTATAAATAACAAACCCATCATTCCGTGATGGTAGAGTCAAAATAGGAGCATTGACTAATCTTCTCGTCAGTTCTTCAAAACATTCTTTACACTCTTTTGTCCAAAAAAATTTAACCCCCTTACATGTGAGCTTCATTAATGGGTTAGCCAATCTGGAAAAGTTCTGTAAAAAATGCCGATAATAACCTGCTAAGACAATAAAACTACGTACCTTAGTTATACTCGTCGGGGCTGGCCATTCTTGGATTTCCTTGGTCATATAAGGATCAACAGAGATTCCATCCTTAGAGACAATATGGATAAGAAAAGAAATCGCCTGAAGCCAGAATTCACACTTGCTAAACTTCCCATATAATTCATGTCTTCTTAGAGTCTTCAGGATAATGCGCAAGTAATTTTCATGATCCTCATAGCTTTTGGGGTATACCAAGATATCATCAATAAATACCACCACAAAATCATCTAGTTATTACTTAAAAACACTTTTCATTTGATCCATGAATACATAGGGTGGAATAGTCAATCCAAAAGGCATTACTGTAAACTCATAATGCCTGTACCTAGATTGAGATGCTGTCTTCGGAATGTCTTCCTTATTCACACACAACTGATGGTATCCAGATCAAAGGTCAATCTTTGAAAAGTATTGAGCTCCATGTAGTTGTTCAAATAAATAATCAAGGAGAGGAAGGGGATACTTATTCTTTATTGTTATAACATTGATTTCCCTATAGTCAATACATAACCTCATAGATCCATCTTTTTTCTTAATACAAAGGACAGCGGATCCCCATGGATAAAAACTAAGGAGAATAAATCCCTTATTACTCACTTCTTCTAGTTGTTTCATTAGTTCAACTAATTCCACAGTGGTCATTCTATAAGGGGTCTTCGATATAGGCCTTGAACAAAGAATTAACTCAATGGAAAACACAATTTCTCATTCTGGGGAATTTCCAGGTAAATATTTTGGAAACACATCAACATATTCATTCACAATTGGTAAATCCTCCATTTGAACATTCCTTTCCTCACCCACAATCATTTCATTCTCTTCCTCCCCAATAATTGAATTTAGTTGAGCTACTAGGGGTGGACCTAGGTAAGATTTAGGTGGTGATTATTCTACTCTAAAGATAAGTTGTTCCTTATCATCATCATCCAAAATATTAACCTACTTCTTCTTACAATAAATTTTTGCATCATGGTCCGAAATCCAATCCATACAGAGGATTATATCAAATTCAATCATAGGTATGACTATGAGATCCGCAGATAAATAAAATTTATGTGCTCTAATAGGTACTGATTCAAAAAAACATTGTTGCAATGATAATTCCCTTGGATGTTTTGACTGACAAATCCTTTGTTAAATAAAATTGGAAATATCTAATTTTCTTAGAAAATTGGGAAGATATGAAACAATGCGATGATCCAAAATCAAATAATGTATTTGATAAACTTGATGAAACCATTAAATTACTTGCCACCACGTCTTTCAGAGATTCTACCTCAGCAGTAGTGATAGCATAAGCTTGGACATGATCCCCTGGCCTTTTCTGAGGTAGGATTCCTTAACACTTAGGACATTCATTTGCATAATGTACCGTATCCCTACAATTATAGTGTTGAACATCGGTATCTTCTTTCTTCCCCTTGAAATCACGAGCTTGGTGGCCTCTTTCACCACACTTGTAATAGACTCCCATTACCTTCAAGAATGTACCGGGGTGTTTCTTCCAACATTTACTACAGGATGAATATTCAACTTTTCCCTTCTTCCCATTATTTCTATTTCTAGAGTGATCATCATAACCCTTCTTCTCTTGCTTTTCTTTAAAGTCATAAAACATAGAGAATTATTTTTCTGTCTTGATAGCACAAGAGACAATATCTTAGTATGACAAGAAGGATTGTGAGAACAATGCTCGACAGGAAAACGGTTTTAACCCATAAAATAAACGCTCAATCTTACTTCTTGGGTTACTTATATAATCTACAAGAATACCTTTATGACCTTGTAACGTTAGGCTCATACTTTGAGACATTTTCATCTTCATTTTGTCTCAGACTCAGAAAATGACTTTCTATATCTGCTCAATGGTCACGAGGAAAGTACTTTTCTAAGAAAATCTCATTGAACTCCCTCTATTAAATATTTGATACTTCATCATATTCCTTTGTGTTTTGTGTCAATGACCACCATTGTTCTGCATCTCTAGTTAGGCGATAAACTGCCATGACAACCATTTCCCTTTCACTACTCCCCAAAACCTAAAATATTTTCTCTAGGGAACTTATCCATTTCTCATCTACAAATGGATTTGTACTCAAATTGAATTTTGGTGGTTTTTTTCTCATGAAATGATCCAACATTCATCCTCCATGCTATGGATCAAGGTGCTCCATACGGGTAAGGTTATTATTCATAACCTGAGTGAGTTCTCCCAGTACAGTGATAAGCTGATCACCACCAGTTGTATCACCAGATCCACAATAATTATATTGATGAGGAGGTAAATCCCTACATGGAGTGCATGCATTGATATAGTTTCCATTCCTTCCACTAGGCGCCATTTCTAAACAATGGCATAAACTAAATCAGTTTATGAATCAAAATACATAATTCTATACTTGTAAAACACTTAACATAAATAGAATAGTTTATGGATATAATCCATAATAATAAAAATGTTTTCTTTAAGAATGTAAATACTCATAAACCCTTCATAATGGTTTTTAAATAAAATGAGAATTATCCTATGCATATCCCCCAGGAGTGTCGTAACCAAGAGTGCATCAAGGCCCATTGTCGTGCACTAGTTCCTGTTCAAGTCTAGATCAAAGTGGTGTTTTCAGGTTTCAACGCTAGGTACATCTATGCTAGAGCCGCCTCTACCTTCTCATATCTAAATAGGGATGTACTGCTCAGAAAACTCACAAAATCACTACAATACCAAAATTCTAATAAGTTTTTCTATACTAATCCTGAAAGTATATCTTAGGTATATGTGTTCTAATCATATTTTATCTACATCTAGATTCCAAGGTTTGTACTAAACTTCCTCTGATACTAACTGTAACTCCCCGACCTCTGTTACCCAGATTCGGTGCATTATTACATAACATTGGCATGATCACGAAATATCAAATCTCGAAAGACCAATTAGTTTAGTAGCCATCGAAGCATTGGATATATTCATAAAGTTTACATTACATCACAAAGTGAAAACTACAACAAAATATTGTCTTCACACTCATATCCCCTTATACTATCAGTACAGGTCATTCATAAAATACTTCTTCACATCTTGGGAAAAAGAAAACATAGAAAGGGGTGAGCTCAGATGCCCAGTACGGATAACAATATAGCAGACACTTTCATAAATAAGCATAAACATTTAAAGCAATGTATAACTAAAACAAAAGCCTTTTAAACATGAACATCATCATAATATGGTAAAAATAAATTTAAATAATTCCATTTTATTATTCACATGGATATTCTACTATTCTTATAATCACATTCAATATCAATAACCACTTTCATAATGACAGAATACGTAATTCCAGACTATCATAACCACATAGTCAAGGCTTTGTGCCAAGTCTACAAATAAGATTTTTTCAAGGCCTTGTGCCAAGACATTAGTTTTTCTCATGAGACCTACCAATGCATAGAAGAGCTATATTAGGCTCCACCCATCACTTATTATGTCCAATACATTCCTCATATGAACAGGTTTAAACATAACATAAACATTGGTATTAAAACTAGCAATTGAAATGTCTTTACTTTCTCCATAAACCATGAATGGTATAAAAATAACACATCCACAGTAAAACATATCACAAAACCTTCAATACAATATGGATGCTTTGTATAATAATAAATCAACTTCAAATAATCTTAAAATCCATCATAGGATGTTCACATAGATGAAATCAAAACTATTCGAGAGAAATATCTCTTTTTATGAAATAATTTAAAATTCACATAATTATAAAATAAAACATTTACTTTGAAAATATTCTTATAATCTTGTAAGAGAAGTTTCAACGATTTTATAATGGTGGAAAATAGCTGCACCCACCGTATAAGTTAAAAAGAGACATTATTACCTTAATTCTTTCGAAAAGGTTAAAAAGGACCTTGTTTGGAAAATGACGGAAGATTACATTATAAACATCTTATAAATAGTCAACAATGGTATAAATGACATTAAAACATAGTCTATAATATAGTAAGAATTATTTGAAATTCATTTTTATGAAACATGGATGTGGATGATAAAAAGGTCCCAGTAGATAATTACGTATAAACAGCCTCGGATAATGATGATATTCTAAAATAAACCCTTACCTTCTACTTTTCCATGGTTGAGGGTAGGTTAACCTCCTTTATAATGGTAAAATAATTTTTATTATATTATACCAGAATCATATACATTAATATGATATCATATATGATCCTTTAACATTGTTTTGTTAATATCTTAGTATTATAATCGTTTTGGGTGTTAACTTTCTCGTTTTATTTTATATGTTTTGTTACATAAGTCGTGTTTGTTCTTGATTGGTTGTATCTTATTCATATCCAGAATTATTGCAACTACTTAATCATTATTTTTAATCATCAAATGAAAATTATACTTGAAAGGATACGATGGGTAATGAACTTCATCGCGTTTGTGGAGATGGTAGTCCGTACGTACGCACGAGCGACAATATCACTCTTTTGATATTAAAATAATATATAATTGGATAGTATATCATATATACAGAATCATTATCATGTTATATTTATTATTTAGATGAATTAAACATCATTATTATACTCATCCAAATAATAATGTTTTGAATAACAATTACACCATAGCCTGGAGGCGGTAAGCCGTACGTACGCACGTATGGTAACATGTCATTCAAAGGATGGATAGAATACTTAATATGGTTGTACCATATTTATAATAACATAATAGTATATAGAAGATACTGGAGTTATTATTTTAGAATGGGAAAACAACAAATGAAGAAGTTGAAGAATAAAGGAACTTGAAAGAGGGTGGTGAAAACATTACCTCTTATTCGGGTTCTTCCTTTTGATTTGATAAAAATGGCTCCTTAGGTTGTCTTTTGTATAAAAATAAGGCCTCTAGGTTGATGTGAGGGAAGTTGAGAGGGTATTTGGGTAGGTTTTGGCCGATCCAAAAGGCTTTGAAGGTGTGAATTAGAGAGAATGGGGAGTTCCCTTTTATAAGAGGGGTGAGGGGCTCCTTAGGAAAAGCTGGAAATATTATTTTATAACAAATTCATATTCGGCTTCTAATGGCTCCAAAGTGGATTATTTAAAGTTTAAGGTTGGGATGGGTCGAAATACTTTCAACCAATAGATTTTAGACAGGTTTGGGTCATTATATAGACCTTATCATTTATATTTAACTCTTAGTTAAATAGTTTGACATTTACCATGTCTCTTTGTATTTTTATATTATATAGTTAATAAACTTACTATATACCTCAAAGAGTCCCCCAAGTGGCCCATTAATAACACAACTATCATTTTATAGGACCTTTGGCCGAACCTTAGATTTTTATGAATAGAATATCAATTAATAATATAATATTGTTTTTAAAAACTCATATATGTCAATTTTGAAACTATTTGGTATTTTGTTTTTGATAACTTCATAATAGTATTATTACATCGAGAAAATTTTATATAACCAATCCTAATATGTCCTATTAACAAATAAAATTATTTTAATTCATAAAAAGTCCCAAATTACATTTATTTTGAAATTTATAATATCAATTATTTTAATGATTCATTAATTAGGTAATTACTCCATCACCATTGTGTCTTAACTAAACTAAATTATATAATGTCTAAAAATTATAAATAAAATACTGTTATGTAGGAAATTATTTTAGATTTATAATAACTATTTATAATAGAAATTATCTTATGGATAAACCAATATGAAAAAAAATTTAGTAATTAAACATTGATTTTAACTCTTTTAACTCTTCTTTAAATTAAATAATAATAAATGTCCTAATCTAATCCAAGTGGACCTAAATGATAATATTTTATTACTAAGGTTGTTTTTGGTCTATATACACATGTACAATTGAATTAGGGCATGGGTTAGGGTAATATTAATATTATTTTTACCCTTAATTACCCTATTTACTTTTAACCGTGGTAAATAAAAGTAAAAAGTTACTATTCACCAAATATTATTTTTTACCTTATTGAACCAAATTTTACTCCTTTATATTATCCATTTCTCTATAGATTTTTGAAATTCCACTCGTAGAAGTGGTAAAATTAAATTTTATGTGAATTTCTGAATTCTCCTAATAGGTGGGTAAAAGACGGTGAAAAGTTCAATAAAATTTTTATATATCTAAAAGTATTCTAAACTAACTACAATGAATTAAATTGAACATATATAGGTATTATATATCTATATTGACCTTAATTAAATTAAAATGAAATAAATAATTATTTAAATAAAAACTCATTTTTAAACTATAACTCAGTGTTTTTTCACTATTCATCAAAAATTAAATGTTTTCAGAATAATACCAAAATCTCACCCTAGGATAATTTTGATATTCCAAATCCAAATATGATGTCCATTTTGAAAGATAAAATGTCTAAAATTTCGATAATTTGGTATTACTATTCATAATGGCTAGTTTGATTGGTTGTGGTGTGTGTTAGAACTCGAAGTTGCGTACAACACATGCTACTGTATTATTCAATGAGAAGCGTATCGTGGAAGCTTTGGGAGGTACAAGAAAACTGGATCTGGTGACATGCTTATGCACTGATGTCTCGAATGATAATAATCTCCACATTGAAGAGAAGAACATCATGTCGGGTTCACCATTAAATTTTTTGACGCTTTCTTTAGGGTGTACATCTAATTTTCAGGGATGCACAGTTGTTTCCACGCATTTCCTCTTTCCAAAGGCGGTCAGAATCTATCACATGTTCAGGGATGTTTTCTCCTTAATCAAAATGGGATGATGGGGTGTCAGTTCCTCCTTCCATGGATTCCTCCTCAAAATTCATCACCTGGTCCAGGTATCCCATAAATATTGAGATGTTTTTAGTGAAAATATTAATACTTCCATGTCATCATGGATGTCGTTTAATTACAAAGCTTCTATCTCGACATTCCAAGGGGTCAAGTTGGGGAACCAACCTTTGATTGGGGAAGTAGTCATGTTGTACATTGCTGGCCTGTATGGATGATGGAACACTGATGTTTCTCTGTTTCTTCCCATAATGATAGGCCTTCTCGAGGGTGTGGGAGCCCAAGGCATCCCATGTCAAGTAAGGGGAATTTTATACCACGGGTATGTCTCTGAGATTTTCTCCAGCTTCCCATGTTTTGAACAGGTTATGCTGCATGTTTAACATCTAGTGAAGATGGATTGGACAAATCAGAACATTGATAGAAGAGGGTCATATGGATACATCCCTAAGAGGGGGTACATGGGGGGTACCAGATGGGCGTATCAAGTCATCCAATGAAGATGGATCCGAGGTTTTTTGTTGGGATTGAACCTTTGGTTGGATTCTTATGTGCCAGGTCTTGAGATACAGGGATCAAAACCCATGTATTTTTATGGTGTTATGAATCAGGGATTACACTATGGACAACAACCTGAAGACATGTCGAGTCTTACACATGGATTGCATCCCATCGCAAGAGGGATGCCCTTGGGTGGATGAATATGGGCTGTGTGGAGCTTACGCATGGATATTTGCCCAGATTCTACAAGGGGAAGCAACTGGATGGTTGTCTTGATCTCACCCGGATGTGGCGGCCCAGGTAAGAATCGGGAGGGATGATGAATGGTTGTGTGAAATGGATGGGAGGAATGGGATAGAACCGACATAAAGATGACAGTGATGTTGGGATTGATCCTCAGAGAGTCTTCTTACATATCCACGTGGAATGGAATAAAATTCCAAATAGTTTGGTGGGGGTGATGGGACACCTAAGGAGGTGACCTGTGAGAAGGACGTGTGGACTGGACCTGGAGGAAGTAGAACCTCAAGGTTGGGGCATGGCCTTCCCAAAACACATAAGCTGATGGGGGAGACCAGGATGAGACATGAGCATTAGGATTTAACCTCAGGGAGGCTTCTTACATATCCCTATGGCAGTGAATCAAATTCTACATAGTTCAGGATAGGGCATGGAATCAGGGTGTTCATAGAGAATAGCAACCCGATGACATACTGGGTCTTATGAGTAGTTAACAACCTGAGAGTTGGTCTGACACCACTCGAACAAACCAAATATTTGGGTCCCAATTGGGGGACACAAAGTTTACTATTTTGGGGTTTGAACCTATGGGAGGCTTCATATGTGTCTCATCTATGAGATAGGGATCAAACCAACATAGTTCATGAGGGGTTGGTGACTACAACGGCTTATCGTCGGTTGGGGACTACAACGGCTTACTACTAGATGGAGTCTATAGTGGCTTACCGCTAGTTGGGGACTAGACCAGATTACCATTGGATGGGGACTACAGTGGCTTACATGGGTTGGTTACTATGGGGGATTACCTCTAGTTGGTGACTATAGTGGCTAATCGCTGGATGGGGACTATAATATCTTAATTCTGGTTGAGGACTACATCTTCTTAATGATGGATGGAGTTTAACCTCACGGAGGCTTCCTACATACCCTTCCTAGAATAAAAGGATCAAACCCCATGAAGTATTGTGGTATATTGTTTAATGTCTTGTGGGATGAGGGTGAACCAGTGTGACGTGGATGCGACTGATGGGTGTTATTCCTGAACCTTTTGGAGGCTTACTACGTACCTTGGTTGGAAAGGGAAAGGATCAAGGTCTACATAGTTTGGTGTTAGGAGATTGGGGCTTACATGCTAAGATGTCCCAGGGAGGATGTCATGGTCTATGATTATTCTAAGCCCAAGTGAGTCATGCTTGGTGTGAGAAATAAGAGGTATCAAAGAACTAGAGATCACGTTGCAAAAGGTGTGTACACCAAAAATGGAATGGGGCTTACACATGGTTAGTGGACCACAGATGAAATGGGGGCTTATGATTAGTTATCGACCCCTGGAGATGGATATTGGGACTTACTCCATGGTGGAGTCCATTTGGCAACAATGCCCATAGAAAGAGTGATCTGGAAAAGATGGTCCCTATGCCTGTATCTCCTCCAGTATTTTGGCATCGAAGAAGAATGGGGGAGCAAGGATACTACCTCCTGCAAGAAATACTTGGGGATTACACTAGGATAGCTTCCCTTCCCCATAAATAGATGCCACTCTATTGAAGAGGGTATCATTCCATATGAGGAATATCTCACTCTTGTGGAGACCAGTGGGCATAGATAATGTTCGATATGGGAAACCCCATGTATATTGCACGGGGCAAGGATACAATTTAACGTCATTTGCTGAGGATGATTATTCTTGGAAATTTAACATCCTGAAGCTCGAAAGAGGTGGGCTCACACAGCACCCCTCATAATTAAATAACCAATACCTACCCACCCTTGGAGAAATGAAGGAATTACCAATGCCATGGTGAGGTGGTGATGTGGAGTGATCCATTAAGGGGCTCACATTAGGGTTTCTTTGTGAAGAAGAAATAGCTGTTAGCATGCCTATGCAAATAATCTTGAGGATAAGCAACACAATATGAAGAACCTCCCAAGGTACCTTGAAAGCATTTCACAGGAGCCTCAAAGTCATAAAAGAACAGGTTATATGAATAAAAATGTTTTATAGGAAGGGACCTTGCAAGGAACTAGTGATCCATAAAGTGGAAAGACACTGTGAAGGGGTATGCTTCACGAAGTGGAGTGTCCTTTCATAGGCAATGAGTATAGATGAATATGAAGTAAAATGACCTTTGAAAATTAGGACTTCACAAAGCATGGGTGCCTTGAAAAGCATAGCACTGTGAAGCAATATACTTTGTGAAGCACAATGATCGGACCTTAGTATGTGGTTCACATGTGCATGGAAGGTACTTAGTGAATTGTAAGTGCTTTGTGGATATTCGAGTACCTTTAAGGATATTTTTTCCTAATGATGGCATGTGGGATCTGCGAAGGTCATACCTTCTTGGAGAGGGGCCGTATTTTAGCTAATGGGAAGCTAGTTCACAATTTTCAAGTACCTTGAATAGCTCATTTTTTACCAATGACTTGTAGAGAAGAGGTTGCTTCATGATATGTGAGATGAGAAGGCAAAAGGTTAGTGTATCTGCCCTTTGGGTCTAAGGGAGGTTGTGTATTTATATGTAAGGGGTGGAATAAAGCACTGACAGCTCATTGAGGAGCCATGTAGTGCTTTACGATAAGTCATGGATTGGGTCAATTTTTTTCGTAATCATGGATTCGACCATCATCCCCGCCTAGGAACAGATACCTCCTTAATTCCATTTGGAGTTTTCATAGAGGCTCCCATCAAGTTGCAAGTGATCAAATAGGTGATCTAGTTCCTACATTGGAGTGAAGCTTCCGATCAATTGTTTCATACCCATGGATCCTCCCACTTCTTTTACTCTACAGCGATTGTAGAGGGTGCTTCGGCTTCATGCAAACCTTGGTGTTGAGGGCCTCCACGAGGGATCATCATGAAGGTTCCCCTTTGCATTGGTTTCATCTTTGCATATTTTCCCTTGGCACACATTTTGAAACAAAAAATAGATTTCCCATATTCCTTTTTCTTCAAATGTAACAATGGATTATTACCCAAATTATCCCTTAGATTGGGGAATATTTTTGAATAACTCTCGATCTCCTTGAACATGAAACATTGGAGAGTGGGTAGGGAATTAGTTATTTTACCCTTCTCCTCCACTAGATTAACTAGAAAATTATTCTAATTTCAACATTCATAAGATTTATGACCCACCATTCCATATTTAATCCACCTCCCATTTCCATTCGATCAATTCCCTTGATAATTATTCCCACATTTCTAGCCTGTAGATGGCTAGAATTTGTTTCCACATTTTCAATTTTCCTATGAATCCATCTTCCTTTTCTAATAAAAACCATAATAGTGGTTGGAATATATAATTCCCATTTCAAACTTTAGATCACATTGAATAACTACTTCATAGATACTAAATTGTCTTATAGCCATATCCATTTAATGAATTAGTTTTATTACTCAATATAATTGGTCAATTATTTTTCAAAGATAATGATTAAATCAAAATTAGACCTTATTGGACTTGTAAAATTTCCATCTTGGGTACCAATAGTTTCATTATTTTTTGAATTAAGCTCTATAAATTCTTCCTCTATCATATTTCATATAATATGAGGGAAGAACTTACTAAGATATTTCCTGATAAATATTCCCTATTCTCTAGATTCAACTTCATTTTTCCCATGTGTTATTAATAAGAGTAATCCATGGATCTTATTCTCCATCCAAGTGATAACTAGATAGGATAACATTTTTGTTCCCTTAGAATTAAATAACAGAAAATATTTTCTCAATGGTGTTAATCCATTACTCATACAGTAGTGGATTTGATGATCCACTAAAAAATGTGGTTGTTTCCTCATGAAATATTGAAAAGTATGTAGTTATATCCTTTGATTATTTGGAATTATGGCTTGATTTATAGCCTATGAAATTTTCATGAACATAGTAGTAATATTATGCATTCTAGCTCCCATAATGTTTGTTTTCTTAGGAGGGAAATCATTGTATTATCTATCACACATAGAATTAACACAGTTCATTCAGGTTCCATCCATTGACTAAAACTAGAAATAATAGTGTTAGAAATACTAATCATAGAGTAAAATCCCACAATAATTAAAAAATAATTTATAGGAAGTCTCGGTCATGACACCTTGTTTTATATTTATAAAACCATGGGATTAACCTAGATTATTCATGGTCATTATTTAAATCCTTTACAATGGTTTGTAAGGAGTTTTTGAATTTCAAAATCATATACCCCAGGAGTTTCAAACCTGGTGTGTAGAATGTCCCTTTTTAATACACTAGGTAATGATCGAGTTGATCTCAATGCAGTCTTTTTTGACTTATTACCCTTAGGTACCTATGTTCCATAGCCACATCTAATAGTATTATCTAGGTAGGGATGTATTTTCTTTGAAACCCCTTACTATATCCTTCAAAAAAATCCAAGATAGTTTCTTATATTGAGAATTATCCTGATATATAACATTATATACATCCCTAGACATATCCCTAGACATATATTTTAGAATATCCCATGGGATCTCACTAATGTTTTTTTAATCCTAATCTCCTAATATTGACTAAACCTTTCCAATAATATAGACTATAATGATCTAGTTATTTCATACATAAATATCATATATTTTTATATAAATATTAAATAAATATCATAAACACATGCCTGAGGACTATGATAGTTCAGTGACTTTGGATAGTAGAAAAACAATATTCTCATTTCCTAAATGTTATTCAATATCTCTGATACACCTTATTTTTGTATACATTTCCACATATTTTTTTGAAAAAGAGAACATTTTTTCATTAAATACCTACTGCCTAGTGGAAAAACACTTTGATTTTGGTGATCTTCTTCATTTGAAAGTGTTTTCTGGACAAACACACAATCCAGGAGAACTCTGAGAAAAATTCCCAACTACACGGTGTATACATTCCTACATGTCATGTACATTTAGACTCAAACACAGATCGGCCAGACGAGTACACACCCAAGTCTCCAGAATAGATATGAAACGTCATGTGGGTCATACCTACATGTCATGTATAACATTCTAGATGCATTTGATGGCATTTTCTAGATAATACATAATATGTGTGGTGGAGGCACACAGGGTGTACCTTTCACAAACTGACCTTCGACACAATGGAATTCAAGGGTGGCAAAGATAACCACCTAACATCGGAAAACTGCGACAAAAATGTGTTGACGAAACTACACGAAATTTACTATACATACATGTTGTGTACTTTTTATCTATAAATAGAGGGCCTGGTCTCTAGTTTGAGGGTCATTATTCAATACAAGGAGTAAGTTTTCTCTGCCCTAAAACCATGATATTGTTGTTCTGCTACTCTGCCATTCCACAATCCAAACAAAGAACTCATCTCCCCTTGATGTTTCTAAGATGAAACCTTCAGTATCAAGGGTTCTATTGTCGTATTTTCTTCCATGTGTAACTAAAATCTCCATGTGTTGGGGTTGTGGGTGAAGGAAGTGTGATGTAATATAGATAAATTTTTATGTCTGTGTTATTAATTTTTAAATATTATTATTCTTCTTCAATCATTTTATTATATTACTAAAAATATTGAGCTAGACAAAGGTGTTAATTTCTAGGGACTCAATGGAAGAATAAGGATGAATACCTTCAAGAACATTGGAAGTATTCATCGACTCGGAAATGGACAGATCTAAATAAATAATTTTGAAACACTAACTACCAGACCAAAGAGTCGGTTTCTTCAGTTCAATTTTATTCTTTACCAAAACATGAAAACCTTTTAAATAATTAATCCCAAAGTATAAGGTTATCATGAACAACACAACCTAATAAGACGTTCGTTTAACCTCAATAATAACCACAACACCAACATGCTCCTTTTTCTATCAACCACATTAAAAACATATTTTTTCTTTAACAATAAACATTAATCTTTACTTCATCATTAAAAATAGTTATCATAATAAAAAAAAATCCCAATCTAATTTCAGCATCTTCTACTAAGCTAATTTCAAACGTAATAAAATTAGTGCACTCATCTGCTCCTTGTGAATTTACCCCGCACGTACAAAATACTAGCTTAAGAGTGGGTAATATCAATTTGGGACATCAATAACATACCTTTGGTGAAACAACAGACCGTCGTTTTGCATCGTTTCCAAGGAAATAAGGTTTGAGTGTTCAATTTAGTTGAGTTTTAATTAATTTAGTGAAAATTAAAATTAAAATTTTCAAAAATCCTTTTTCTAATCCCATTTCTGTTTATGTTTTTTTTCTTTTAAGAATGGTTTTTTTTTCATGCATGTGCAGGATCATAGTGGCATTACCAAAAAACCCACATGGTTTAGGAGAGTCGAGTCATCAAACATTCTTCTGATTCACCTAGAAATAAAATGTAAATTGTTGGGACAATCGATGTGGACTAGTGGAAGAGAACATCCAGAACTCACCACCCATAGAGAACAAGGAGGAGAGAGAGTCATCCACCAAATCTACCGTGGGACACTCGTACCAGGACCCACAGCCACCCACTACAGGTATGCCGATGTAGGCCCTACAAGGAGTCTTCATAGAGTTCTTTCCAAGGAACTACCAGAGGCCACCACAACAACCCCATTCCAGTGTATGGACATCCCCAATAGAAGAATAAGATCTTTCAACAGTCGTACTTCGCCCCTAAGGAGCAGAAATATATGACACCTCTACTCCCTTAGCAGCCACCTCCATGTTGTACCATTATAGAGTATGGCCAACCATCCATTCAGGGAGCTGACACAGGCATCCTCTGTCTTCCAGTACAGACCCAACATTTTGATATTAAGACTGCTATCATGCAACGGATCCAAAACAGAGTTCCGTTTAGCAGCCTACCAAGCGTGGACCCAAATTCTCATCTCTCCAATTTTTTTGAGATCTTCAACATATTATGCAACCATGAAGTGTTCGAGGATTCCATTTATCTTCACCTCTTCCCCTTATCTCTAAGGGATAAGGTGAAAGACTGTATAAATGGTTTGGCACAGTGATGTATCCTCAACATGGAGGAGATAGCCCATGAAATACTGTAAAAATACTTCTCACCCTTAAAGGTGGTAACCTTGTGGAATGAAATACACAAATTCTAGCAGAAATACTCTGAGTTCTTGTACGAGTCATGGAAGCATTATAAAGAGATTTTGTGTAAATGACCACACCACGAACTCCCACTCTGGATGCAGGTCCAGACCTTCTATATAGGGCTTAAAAAAACACAACGTCTGTATTGGATGATGCTTCTGGAGGTACGGTTATGAAGTAGTCCCCTAAAAAGATTTTTTATTTGCTGGAAGACATGTCCACCAATATATTATAGAGGTATTCCGAGTGGGGCACAAAAAAACAAGGTATGAACAATATCGACGCCACTAATATCCTTGTATCTCACTTCGACGTTGTGTCCAAAAAATCGACATTCTGAATCTGAAGATTGTATACCAAGTACATGAAGAGAACCATATGACGTGCAGCGAATGTGGTGACAACCACATTTTTGGAGAATTCTAGAGTCCTACAGCCAGCCCTTCAATGAGTGAGGTGAGCTATGATTTTCAAAACCATGGGCCAAACTAGTACCAGTTGTACCAGAACTCGACATGCAGTGATAACCAGAACACAGGATGGGGCCCACATCTGATGAATCTTCCACCCCAACGACCACTTGGCTACAGTCATCCCTAGTATCAGATTCAGTACCCGAGGAAATAGCAGTATCAGTAGGGATCTAACCAATAGAAAGGGTACGAAAACCCTCACCCACAGCAGTCGAAGAATCCATCTGCTACACCAGATGTAGAACCACCTCAGCTGGAGAACACCTCAAGGTTAGAAGATCTCAAGGAAAAAGTTTATATCTACTACATAGACCATATTCTAGAATCATGAAGCTTCCATTTGGAGCCTGGGGAACCAAATCAGCCAGCTGGAAAACTAGATCTCGGGAAGGAAACCCAGTACACTACTAGGTAACACAGAGAAAAACCCAAGGGAGGGGGACCATGCCATCACATTACAGAGTAGAAAAGAGTTAAAATAGAAGAATCATTCACAACCAACTTCACCAATACCCCTACTGGTAATGAATGTACAGTTACAGACCCCTCTTACTTCAAAGGATCACCAAAGGAGGCCGCATAGGGAAAATGAAAGGAGGTAGTCAAACCCTTTGAGCCTCCCTTACCCTTCCCAAAGAGGATGAAGCAGATAAAGTTGGACCACTATCTCGGAATGTTAATGGAGGTGTTCTGTAAGCTACACATCAACATTTCATTTGTAGAGGCACTAATGCAGATTCCCACATATGAAAAAATCCTGAAGGATATCCTCTCCAAAAAAAGGAAGATAGAGGATCTAGGCACCATTTTAGTAACCAAAGAGTGCTTTACGGTCATACAACATTTGATTCCTCCCATGTTCCAAGATCTCGGTAGCTTCACTATCCCATGCACTTTTGAACAATGTGAGTTGGTTAAGGCCCTTTGTAACTAAGGGGATAGTGTCAACCACAATCCCTTCAGGGTTTTTAATAATCTAGATATCAACGACCTGAATCATACCAGAGTAGCCCTTCAGCTTGTTGGATGATCCATGAAATATCTTAAGGGGCTACCTGAGGACATGCTAGGAAAGGTGGGTAGGCTAATCCTCCTTACAAATTTCATCATCCTAGATATGGAGGAACACTAGGAGGAACCTCCCATTCTAGGAAGGCATTTCTTGGCCACTGGGAAGGTATTGATTGATGTACACTAGGGGGAGATGATTTTTAGAGTAGGAGATGAAAAAGTATCCTACAAAGTCCTCAAAGTCGTCAAGCAAGAATCATTACCTAAGAATGAGTGCTATTTCATAATGACATCTATGTATGATCACTTGAGAAGAAATGTAGATGATCTAGTATGTTCTTCCACCTTAGATGACTTGGTTTTCTAGACATTTCAATTATTGAATCACCAGAGGACCTGCACTTCCTAGAAGGCCAAGGCAGCCACTACTAGTAATGTGTTGTTATTACCAACATTTTGTAGTGGCCAGAGGTACAACAACTTGTACCTTCGATTATAAAGGTTATTTCACTAGAACTGATGCCTCCCCCATCTTATCTAAAGTATGGATACATGGGAGACCATCATATGATTCTCATCATACTTAGTGCAGCACTGTCATAAGAGCAGGAGGGTGCACTTCGGCATATTTTGAAGTTGTGGAAGTATGATATTAGCAGGATAGTTGTAGACTTGATGGGAATCAGCCTTACCATTTTTTACCTACAAGGTAATGCTCGAAGAAGGATAGAATTTATCTCAACAACCACAAAAATGCATGAACCCCCCCCCCCCATTAAGTATGTTGTGAAAAATGATATGATCAAATTTTTGGGTGTGTGAATCATATACCACATATCAGATAGTCAGTGGGTGATTCCCCTACAAGTGGTACTAAAAAGGGGGGTATCAATGTGATTTTAAATTACAAGAATGAGATAATCCCCACACACACTATCATAGGTTGGAGAGTTTGTTTGGACTATATAAAGTTGAATGAAACCACGAGGAAGAATCATTCCCCTCTGTACTTCAGGGATCTAATGCTAGAGAGACTACCAGGGAATGAGTTTTATTGCTACCATGATGGTTATTCCAACTACAATCATATCTCCATTACATTAGAGGATCATGAGAATAACAAATTTACTTACCCCTATGATACGTTTTCTTACCGAAGGATTTCTTATGGCATGTGCAATTCTCCAACCACCTTCTAGTAATGCATGATGGCTATCTTCAATGACATGGAAGAGAAGATCCTAGATGTTTTTATGGATGTTTTTTCTGTTTACAGAAAATTATTCATCACTTGCTTGCTGCCCCTTGAGATGTTACTAGAAAGATGTGATAACACTAACCTGGTTTTGAACTAGAAAACTGTCATTTCATAGTGTAGAGTGGCATTGTCCTTGGCCACCGAATCTCGGCGAAGGGGATATAGGTGTACCAGAAAAAAGATATAATTCATTGCACGACATTCCATTCTAACTTCTGTTAGATCCATCCACATCTTCCTGGGATATACTTGTTTCTACAGGGGGTTTTTCTGCAACTTCTCAAAGATAGCTCAACCCCTCACCAAACATCTGACCAATAATGATTTTTTTGAGTTTGATGAGGCATGAACCATAGATTTTTCACACCTGAAGCAGTTCCTGTTATAATCTCCATTGATGATAGCTCAGAACTAGGAGGAGGAATTTTAATAGGTGTGTCATGAAAGCGACTATGCAGTGGGAGAAATCATGGTCCAGTATCTTGGAAAAATTTTCCAACCCATCTATTATTCCAAAATAATTCCCAATGAGTTAAATATGAACTACACTACCATAGAAAAGAATATGCTTGTAGTGGTTTTCACTTTTGACAAGTTCTATTCTTAATTTGTGCTATCTAAAGTTATTATTTATACTAATCATGAAACACTCACGTACCTTCTGAAAAAGAAGGATGCGAAGCCATGACTGCTCTGATGGGTACTCCTCCAACATGAATTTGATCAGGAGATCCAAGACAAGAAGAGGAGTGTGACCATTTTTGGTGATCATATTTCCTGGCTGGAGATGCCACATTTAGAAAAAGAGGAAGATAGAGAGATCAAGGAGGATTTCTGTGATTAGCACCTTTTTCATCAATGAATCTCCTCATCCCAGGTATCCTGATATTGCTAATTATTTGCTTACAAGTTTCATCCACCCCGACCTCTCATTCTAGTAGAGGAAAAAATTTCTCTTTGATGTCAAGAGGTACTTCTAAGAAGATCCTCTACTATATAGATCCTATAGAGATGGGGTGATCTAACTTTTTATTCTGAAAACAATGGTTTGCGGAGTCCCGGAATTCTATCACGCCTTGCCAGTTGGCGGTCATCATGGACCAGAATGTACTAAACAAAATATCATGCAGTCTAGGTTTTTCGATCCCACAATGCATATAGATTTTCAAGCCTATGTTTCCTGCTATGATCAATGCCAAATAATAGGTAATGTGGGGCACATAGCTAAGATGACCCATCACCCCATCTTGGAGATTGAGATCTTCGACGTCTGGGGAATATACTTCATAGGGCCATTCCCCCATCTTTTTTGGGATACTTACATCCTGTTCCGCATCAAATATGTCTCTAAATGGGTGGAAGTTGATGCTACAACACATGACATGACCAAGATAGTCATGGCCTCTTTAAATAAAAAATATTTAAGCAGGTTCGGTGTTCCATGTGTACTGATCAGTGACAGAGGGACCCACTTCAACAAAACATTGATGAAAGTAGTAATATTGAAGTACGACATGAAGAATCATATGGGGATTACATATCATCATCAGTTGAGTGGACAAGTGGAACCATCGAAACATTATCTCATGTAGATTCTGGAAAAAATAGTGAACACTTCCAGGAAGGTATGGTACAAAAAGATAGACAATGCTTTGTGGGAATATCAGACTACCTTTAAGAAACCACAAGGGATATCCCTGTTCTGCCTCATCTATGGAAATTAATTCCATCATCCAGTAGAGTTGGAGAACAAATCTTACTAGGCCGTTAAGGCCCTCAATTTTGATCTGATGACAGCTGAAGATAATCTTTAGTTCTAAATTTTGGAACCTGATGAAATACCATATGAGGCATATTCTAATGCCAAGTGATACAATGAGAAGATTAGAGAAATCCACGACTAGATATTTTTGTAAAAAAACATTCCAACTCAGTGATCAGGTTATCATTTATTACTCTTATCTTCAATTATTCCCAAGAAAGCTAAATTCAAGATGGTCGGAACTATTACGAGTCTTATGAGTATTCCACCATAGAGCGGTGGAAATAGCTGGGTATGATGGTCAACCATTCAAGGTGAATGGAAAATGGATAAAGAATAACCATCACATGGAAGACATATTGTGAATGCTCTCCACCATGCATCTTAGGTAAGAAGAGGTAAGTTGGTTAAGCAGATGAACTAAAACAGTGGCGCTTCCTGGGAGTCAACCCAGAGGTTACACGTCATGTACCTCTTATACACACAGATTGTACTAATATTTTTAGTTTTTATTCTCAATAATATATAGATTAACTAACTTAATAAATATGGATAATTTTAGTGCCAATGGTAAGTTCAATAGAGTCTATCTGAGCCATCACCGATTTTAATCCCTCCATACCTACATTCGGCACAAGGTTCATCCTTTTTATAATCATGTTAACTTACACGGTGTGTGTGGTAATTTTCACACACACACACAGATATATATATATATATTTTGAATAAATACAATAAAAACCATGATGTGGATGGACCAGTTGGCCATGTTAATAACCTGGTTCCAAAATACCCGAGTTATAATCCTGAAAACCGCCCCATTCTCATCATTTGACATTTTTATAGAGCTACACGACATGTATTTCGATATACGTCCTGTGATCCATGTATTCATTAATAACTAAAAATATTTTCAATAAAATGGAAGACATGGAGGTGAAGTTGGAATATTGGTAGAGTCTCAAGCTTGGATAAAAAGACTTGGGTTTGAACTTGGCAAATTTCCATGCTTCATCCCTTTTATTCTAATTAAAAACCGCATGTTGTTCCTTTAATTCATCATGTGTAGTATTTTCCCTATACATTAAATATATATAATGAATAAACATGAGCAGTAGTACAAACATTGCTCCAGTGATTGAGGTCTTGCGTTTGGATTGGTCAATCGTCAATTCGATCCACACCCTAAGAACCGAACCAAAGGTTGTAATTCTATTTTTCCAATCATTAGAAAACACGCCGTGTATTTCCCAAAAAATTACATGTATAGATTTATTTTTAATTTATATATATATATATATATATTATTTTAATTATTAATATTAATTATTATATAGTTCACAAGAATAATTATAATATATACTAGAGTAAAAAAAGGTACTACACGGCTTTTCTGTTAGATTACATGCTATTTACTCTGGATATGAAAGCCGGAAACCCTAAAAAGCCACACCATGTGTCATGCGGACCCCCCCCCCACCATTTTCTTCTCTTGTAAGTAGCATGATATCCCCTCCTTCAATCCACCATTTTCATGTGTTTTGGGTCCGGATTTCTTCTTCATTTTGTTCCTCAATCAAGGTATGTCATTTTCACTCCTTATTTCATTGTTTTCATAGAATTTAGGGTCTTTTTAGATCATCCATCGGTTCGGATTCCTGTAGTATACTGGAATGATATAAAAAACACATGATGTGTAATTTTGTACATGCACATGCACTGAAAATTTTGAAATTCGAATTTACACAGTGTGTCTGTTTGGTACACACCATATACCATCCAGAATAGTGCCCAGGTACTTCATTCACATGACCATGAAATCCATGTTTACACACATGCTGTGTATGTTCTATACATGCCCTATATCCAATTTCTATTGGCCAACCCATGATCCACACTCTACATGGCCATATGCACTTTGTTGTTACACATCCCATATCATACCTTCACAAGGTGTGTACATCATTTTTTTCTCTACTCGAATAGTTACTGTGTCTTTGAACCACACGACTAGGATCCCATTTGCATGTACATGGCGTGTATGTTCGATACATGCCATGTATTCTTCCCTGTATCATGAAAAACCCACTTGGTGTGTCTATCTAGAGAACACGGGATTCTAACCCTCTTAAACTACACGCCGTGTACTCTAGATATACATGTATTATTCTTTTACTTTTTTGATTTTCTCACATTTTCTTCTTTTATTTTTATTTTATTTTTCTATTTTTTTGTTTTCTGTACTTTTCTAGGATATGGCAGACAGTGACCCTGCATATAGGAAGTGTAATGCCCCTGATATGGAGTGTGAGAGGTCCAATTTTCACCAGATATGACTCTGACTCACGACAGCACCAGCTCCAGACTTCCTGGAAAAACAACATCCTCTACTGGACATCATGCCACCACACACCACCCCCACAGAGGCTGGTACTAGTATGGCATCTCCACGAGCCAACACAAAGCCTCCAAGCAACATTATTTATTCACTACCAGCTGACACACCTCATGATCACTCCTCAGTAGCGGCTAATCCTTCATCTTCCACCCCATCCATTGGACTTTTTCCTACAGAGGCTACTCCACTACCAGAGACAGCACCTGATGCTACCCCACCTAGGCCAACCTATGTCAGTGACCCCTATCCATCCCTGGTGTATCTATTCATAGACATAGCAAATGGCTGAGTCCATCATTTCTCTTACTTCACAATCTAGTTGAGCATTAGTTACATTGATTGTAGTGTGCCTTAGCAGTAGGGTATCTGGGGATTTAGAGGATCTCCTCGGGCACACACGATTACTCATGATATTCCAGGTCAGAACTTCTATTTTCAGAGATTTATTTTTGGAGCTGCTTCCTTTGAGTTCTATGGGCCCAAGTACTGGGTGACACCAGTCCCAGTGGTCTGATTTTGGCTAGGAGGTCAACCTTTTTCCCTTACCATGATGAGTTTTTGTTGAGGGTGTGTCTTTTATCCCCATCCAATAACCCCACCCATTGTCTGCACCCTGACGTACCCCGATAATTTTGAGCTCATTTCCATGGGGTGGGATATAATTATCCCCAACCGCTGCTACACCCCCACTTCCCAGAAGAGTACCCTCATCATTGACCATATCCTCCATTTTACCGACAGGTGATTTGGCACCATTTTGTTTCCCCGCCATAAGGATATAAAAGTTGTGACTGGATATGATAGGGAGCTCCTCACCTATGTCATCCGGAAGGACTACCTGGACCTCCCCTACATTGCCACCTCTTACTTTAACACCAAGTTCACCAGCCAGTAGGGAAACCTAGATGGTGGGTTCTATGCAACACACCTTTCCCACCACCTCAGCATTTTCAATACTTCCCTTCCACATGACCGATTAGGTTCCCCCAGCAGATGGAATCTCTCATGCTTATTTGAATGATATTGATCTGGATTTATGGGAACTTATGTAAATGCTAATACCCCACCACTACCCACTGTCTACCCTTTTTCCCCTGAGGCTGCACCTGCACCTCCTTCCCCACCCCTTCCCATTTCCTAACCCTTTCCTACTTCCTTTCCCGTTCCCCCTCATGGACCTTCCCCTTCCCCTTCACATTCTGTGTCCTCAGCTGAACTCCCCAACACCATCTGCCTTTCCATGATGGGCCATGTCCTGGATCATCTGGAGCATTAGTAGGCTTATATCCTATAATAGTAGTCCATATCTACTCAGTGCCTAGAACTCAGTGAGAAAATAGGGGAGCTACTACTACAACATTAGGGGATTCCCATTCCACTGGTGTTTCAATCTACTTCCGTGCCTCTGGCTTCTACCATACCCACTACTGACATTTTCATAGTGACGAACTATGTACTCATGTTTACTATAGGTATCGGCCCATCTCCTCTTGCAAAGATCACCATCCCGGAATCCCCATCAACAGAATCATTACCACATGCCAAGGGATCTATTCTACCCACTACGAAATCTAATGATTCTTCCCCACTTGTAATAGATTTTGCCTCCCCTGAGGCCACACCGTGACTATTCCATTTGTTTTTTCTTCTATGTATATCTTTTTTCCATTTCTATGTTTTGATGATGTACTTTCTTGCAGTTTTATTTTCCATTGATAGTCACAGGTACACTGGAGCGACTTTTGGACATCTTGAATTCTCACCACAGTACGAGGTGATTATTCATTCTATTTTCAAATTTTTTTAGTTTATATTGTCTTTCCTCCCCTCTCTCATGCCTTTTTTGTGTCTTCATCCTCTTTCTCCCCTTAGTAGTGCACTTGTTGGACCATGTGCAGTATTCAATGTGGGGGAGAGTCTCTCAACCACCTTAGTCTTTTTTCCTTACCAACATCTATGAGACATCATTATTGGAATCTATATTTGAAAATGTGATGAAATTTTGGTTAGTCATATTTATAGATAATAAATCTATAAGTTGATATTTTGTAAAGGTTGCATGCTTATTTTGGATCTTAAGATTCTTAAAATGTTTGATGATATAGTTGAAATTGAAACTTGTAATCCATGTCTATTTAAATTGATTAGGTTATCCATTTATATGAATTTAATGACATGATTGTCCATATATTTTATTTTCCCACTCCTAAGAGGCATTTTAAACCCTTCATCATATTATTTATTATACCATATTTCTTGAGAGATTCTTAGGATATACATGACTACCATAATTTTCATGTTTTTTTAAAACAAGATAAATTTTTGAATTACATTAAAATGTTTGAGGCATTAAATAGTTTCCAAAACATTTATATTGAGTCCTACCCTACATATGATCTTTTTAAATCCCATAGAAACCATGAACAACCTTAATATGAAGCCACATTACAACCCTAGTTCCTTTCCTAACCTAATTATTTTAACTTTTCATGATTATTAACATGAGCTTTAGAGAGGGAATTGGAAGTACATGGCATATTTTTGTGAATAGTCATGAAATTAAGTGTGGGGGAGAGCCTCTTGTTTATTTGGGTAAGAAGGGTTCCAAACCCCTATTCGTGGAATTCTTAAGTGGTCCCATAGGTTCAAAAAATAATGATAAAGATAAGGGGACCTTATATTCACTTGATGGTTTGTGAACCCTACCCGACAATGGGATATGGTGGTGATGAGATCGTTAGACAGATGATGTTAAGGATATTTTTCCATTGAGATTTATTTTTAATGGGAGGTCTCTGATGCAACGGTGGTGCTACGTCCCGATGAACAGTGTGTGATGTTTTGCTCGTGTGTTTTGTGCGGGTTGGTTTTGGCAGCATTCCTTGGCCAGTCCATTTTTTGGATTCTAGTTGTTGTTGTGTGTTTTTGGGTGAGTTTGGTCTTGGGTGTGGTTCCACGTCAGACCCACATATCGTTCATTTTTTATTATTGGTGGTTCTCACTTATCATCAAATTGTTTTACAAAATAAAAAAATATTGGCTATTTAAATAATTTGACCTCCCTTTTCAAGCCTCAGAGTTTATTTTTCACATCTTTACCTACCAGTTCTTAGCCACAGAGACATCTGATCCTTATTGAAAATCACTCATGATTTTTTTAATTTAATTTTATGATGTATAGAACTATATTTATTGAAATCCTATGGATAGAGTGTATATACCTTGGATTGAGCATAACTTTGATTAAAAATATCTTGAGTGTTGAGTGTGTTATTTACTGGTGAGATAGATCATCAAGTGGAATTCTTATTTTTAAAAGGTGGAAAAATGTGTTTAAAAGAGGATGAAGGTAGTTATTTGAATTATATATGAGGCATTATAATAATATCACATGAATTGAATCTGTTTTGTACCATTTTGGAATTTTCTTCAGTGATTGTATCATTTACACTTATGATTAATTTAATTCATTCCTTTTATATTATAGACCCTTCTAATTGGATAGTGGGATTTTCTTGAGGGAAAGAAAATTACTACGTGTGAGGGAGTTTGATATACCTGATTTATATATACATTTATACATATATTTTTGAAAAAGAGAACACATTTTCAGTAAATAACTCCTTCTTAGTGGACAAATACATTGATTTTGGTGATCTTGTTCATTTTCAGGTGTTTTCTGGCTAAACACACAAATCAAGAGAACTCAGAGAAAAATTTCCAATTACACAGCATGTATATACCTACACACCATGTACATTTAGACTCATACAAGGATTATTCATACAAGTACATGCCCAACTCTCCATAACATAGATGACACGCCATGTGGTTCGTACCTACACGCCATGTATAGGATTATAGATGTAGTTGGTGGAATTATACAGAGAATATACCACATGTGTGGTGGTGACACACTCCGTGTTCCCTTTACCAATTGACCATTGATACTGTGGAATTCAAGTGTGGTGCAGTTGGCCACCTACTAAAGAGAAATTGTGACAAAAACTCATTGATGAAACTACATGTCGTGTACTTTCTATGCACATGGTATACTTTTTTTCAATAAATAGAGGGATTAGACTCTAGTTTTGAGGGTCATTATTCAATATAAGAAGGAGGGAGCTTTTAATTCCTTTCTATCATACTACCTTTGTTCATCAACTCCTCTATTCCACCATCCAACCAAAACAATTCATCACTCCTCGAAGTTTCTATGATGACCACATCAAGTATCGAGGGTTCTGTTGTCATCTTTTGTTCCATGTGTAACTAAACACCATGTTTTTTGGGGATGTTGGTGATGAAAGTGTGTTTTAATTTGGATTAATTATCATTTTTTTGTTGGTTTTGTTTAACTCTCTTTATTCTTCTTTAATCATTTCTTTGTATTACGAAAAATTCTGAGCTAGACTAAAGGCATAATTTCTACGGACTTAAAGAAGAATAACGATGAATACCTTCTTGATCATTGGAAGTATTCATTCACTCAAAAATTAATTGATCTAGATAATTAATTTTGAAACACTAACTACTAGAAAAAGTGTAAATTTCTTCAGTTCCAGGATATATTTTACTAGACCATGGGAACCCTGTCACAATTGAAGCCAGGGGTGTCGGGTAATCATAAACAACACAACCTAATAAGAAGTTATTTTAACCTATATAATAACAACAACCCCAAAAAACTCCTTTTTATATCAACATCATTAAAAGTCACTTTGTTTATCATTAACTAAAGACATTAATCTTTTCTTCATAAATCAAAATAGTTTCCATAATCAAAAACAAAAATCCCACTCTAAATTCCGAATCCTTCACTAAGTTAATTTCAAATGTAATCGAATTCACAAACTCATTTGTTCTCTAAGGATTGACCTTTCACATACGCTATACCAACATAAGAGTGGGTAATATAAATTTGGGACATCAATAACATACCATCAGTGAGACTACATACCAATCACCAATAAATATCCCCTCATAAATTACTGCTCTTAGGAATACCGTTCCTAAACCTTTCTTTATAAAATGGGGAACTAATCATAACAATGGGTGAACATATATTCTTAGTAAGGGTAAAAATAGTATATATAAATATATGATCATATTCAAGAATAATTTAATAATAAGGGAATGTGATCAAGAACATAACTTACAATGTTCATACCCAACCTTTCATATATCATAAACATGAGTCGTGTAATAGAACATTATGATTTCAGAAAAAATATGATCCCTAAGAGTAATAATTATTCATAAATAAATCCTGAAACATAAAATCATGTCTTAAAAGTGTGGAACCATTATAAATATATTATAACATTTCATATTTCAAGGATAACTAACAAGAAAATCAATATAGAATATCATGACTTCACACATTTTCCACATTATGGATCAAGACATACTTATTTCATATAGTAGATCTGGAAATACCTATTTCCTATAGTAGATCTGGACACACCTATTTCCTATAGTAGATCAATATTCACTTATTTCTTATAGTATATTAGGATACACTTTTTTCCCATATTAGATCAGGATGTACTTGTTTCCCATAGTGGGATCAAGCCCATCAACTTGTTTCACATTATTATCTCATGAGCTATTATATTTTACCCAATGAATTAGAGGTATATGTAGGTCTCACCCATACAATAAATAAAATCATACATATGTGTGCCATAGGATCCAAAATCATTCATCGTGGCAGAACCAATAAAAATAAATGGGTTTCAAAAACTTTTCATCATAACGTATCATAAGGAAAAAAAACTAGAATCGTAAATATAATTCCATCATAAAAACAAACCATCTAGGGAAATAATATATTTGGTATTAATTGATAATATCCCAAATAATGAATAAGAAAAATCAAATAATGTTATCTTAGATGTAAAATAATTTTGAAATATCATGTGGAATAATTCTTGAAGGAAATTACTTTTTCATTTCGAGATAACTTATTTTAAAAAAAAATAAACACTTTCAAAGGGTAATAATTTATTTTTAAATAATATTTTAAACATGTAAAGTGTGCCTCGAATAATTGATGCTTCATGATGGAGGAAAATATTTTACATTATCTATAAATAAAAAATAACAGTTCTTCCTTATTTCTATCAGAAAAAACCACAAAATACCTCGTTTGAAAAAAATGAAAAAAAAGTTTCCATTCAACCAATTTATTAATATTTTAATAATAGTTAAAAATGAAATTACAGATTTATAGTATAATAGTAAAAACATTGTTTTAAAAAAATTATAAAACATGGCAGTGGAAGAGAAACATTCCCTAGAGAATACTTAAACATAAACAATCTAGAATAATGATAAGAATGTGAAATATACTCGGACCTCAAGTCTCACATTTTGTAACTGATTTTAAAACATAATATATAAAAAATATAGTGTTATTATAAATTTTTTAAATAATAATATATAAATAATACCATTTATGACTTATTTATGACATATTATCACCTCTTTAGTAAATATTTATTATTAAAATCCTTGTTCAGGGTCATAACTGCTTTGTTTTCCAAGCATGGTTTGGTTTGAATGTCCCAGTCCTTATAGTTTGATCGTAATCCCATAATTTATATAATTTTAATAATGGTATAAAAATAACATATATTAATTATATACATATTTATTATCATTAATAAAAAGTACAAATAGAAAAATGAATTACACAGTTCATGGAGATGGTATGATGAACAAAAACATAAACGATGTTTCCATTTTTTGATTGATGGAATGAAAGAAAGTTAAATAATTATTAAACTTTATTGAATTTTTATTATCTCATATATATCATATATATTCATCAAATTATTATTTATTACCATCCATGATAAAATAAATAAAAAAATCACATTACATTATAGAGATGGTACTCTGAAGTATGCATGAGTAGCGTTGTCATTTCCCAAAATATTGGATGATAAGAAGGTAGACATTATATTGTAATCACATAAGTATAATAATTTTACAAATATCATATATAACAATTAAATCAATTTTAAAATCCATCCATATAATATAGTAATGAAAAATGAATTGAATCGCTATTTTGAGATTTTAATATGTATGTACACATGAGGGATACATTCACATATTATTTGATAGGAAAGAGGGGGTATAATGTTGCTTTCATAATCATAATAAAATTTAATAATATTTAGGATAATAAATTTATTATTTTATGATGAATTTCATTTATTTATATGAAGTGATTATTATTAAAAAAAATAAAGTGATCGATTAGAGCGATTACCTCTTCTTCAAAACGACTAATTAAATCACTTCTAAAGGGATCTAGGGTTTCTCTTTTAGGATGACTATAAAATATATAATTCTACTAGGGAATTGGATGAGATAATTTTTTAGATTATGGTGGAGATATTATTATACAATTTTTGTAATGAATTAAGGGATGTTGTGTCATTTTATAATTGAGGTTCGTGACACTTTTGGAATTTCTCAAAATACAAAAATATATTAAAAATACACTAGATTAAAATGCTTTCAAATGAATTATAAATGCATAAATGTGATATTTTACACCATTACATATACCCTTTTTTATGATTAAACATTTTCATGGTTTTTAAATTATTTAATAGAATATTAATCCCCTAAAATATCATTATTGTCAATTTTGATAGTATTTGTTACTTTAACTTTTAAAATATGAAGACAACACGTAAAATTCAAAAAAATTATTTCCTAAAAATTTATTTTCCATTTATATAATTTTTTAATCACCTTATATATCTCAAATTATTTTACTATTAATATTTTTAATATCATTTCATTTATTTTTTCCATTAAATGTAAAATTTATGTGTCAGTGTTGTGTATGGAATTAAGGTGACAATTTATTCTCTAAAAACTAAAAATAAATTACCATGATGGAAATAAATATTTTATATTTCAAAAGAAAAGTAATATTTTTACATACACTCTATATAACCACATATTAAAATATTATTATTATTAAAAACAAGAGGGTGAAATATTTTACTTGTCTTGAAATAAAATACTTTTAAGGACATAATCTCATCCAAATGTAAATAAGGTCATAAAGAATAAAATATAATGATTATGGAAGAAATTAACTCATGAAATAATATTTACATATGTTTTAGAGTTATTTAATTATTCTTATCAATTTATTTTTAGCATAAATTACCTAATTTAACCTTACTGTGATGATAAAATTACTATATTTACTATCATTAATAAAAAAGTAAAAAGGATATATTTACCATATTTAATCTCACTAATTAAAAATATTGAATCCATTTTTTGAGCTTCAACTCATAGAACTGGAATAATTAAATTTAAAATTAATTCCACAAAAACCAATAAAAAAAATTTTATTTAAAAAATGTGTGTTAATCCTAAAAATGTATTCATAGAAAAATATGTTATAATATTGATTAAAATTTAATTAATTATACTATATATATATAAATATTAATTAAGTTAATTTGATATCAAATTCAAATCATAAAATTTAATTTTAATATAAAGAATATAAGAGTTTTATAAAAATATATTTTTTTCACTATTCAATGAAAAATTAATCATTTCAAAGAATTATTAAAAATTAATCCTAATATAATTATGAAATTATTAATTAGACAATTAAATTAATATTTACATATATATTTTCTAAAAAAATTTAAACTAATTATAACATTCACTCATAAGAAAAACAATTTTTGGATGAAATATATCTTTGAATAGTAGATTGACTTTACTAAAAATTTAAAGATTATTTAATAAGAATCTATGAATACAATTATACTGAGTATTATGTTTATATATATTTCATAAATTAGTTATTCATATTCATACCCTCTAAATTAATGGATATGTCGTAACTATCATATTAAATAATAATTTTTTAATAGTGTATCATGGTTTATTTAAACTCAATGATTTGTGAAACACAAGATATAAAAACAATTAAATTATTTAAAAAGAAATATTTAATAAAAATAATGGAGTTTTAAAATATAATTTTATAATTGTAAAATAATTCTTTAAAATATATTTAAAAAACATGAATATGAAAGATAAAGGATATTGACAGAGAAGACAAATAAAGTCACTTTTCTTAAAAATAGTTTCCCAATTGTTTTAAATACCAAAGAGAGAAAAATATTACTATTACATGATAATTAAATGAATAAATAATTTATTATAAAATATAATTCATTTAATATAGAAAAATAAAAAATTACCCAAATAGAGACTTAAACCTAAATAATCTCTAATAATGATGAGATTGTGAAATGAAACCATACCTTTGATCTAATTTTCTTTTTACATATTTGATCCCATATATAATAAATATATGTGTGCTATAAATATATTACATAACCATAGTCATTTATATCAATCCATATATTATTTTCTTATAAGATTTTATAACCCATTTACAATGAATTCATTATTAAAATCACTATTTCGAGTAATAATAGATTCAATTTTCATTTACATTTTGGTTTTGTAGTTTTAGTCCCTTGATTTTTATCCAAGATCCATAATCTCAATAATTTTAATATAGATATAAATTTAAATTATTTTCAATATATTTATTTATATAATACATAAAGGATAGAGATATAAAATTGATTACACCATTCATGGAGAAGGTGAGTCGTACGTATGCACAAGCAATGTTTTCACTTTTAGTATGATGGAATTGATTTAAAATATGGTATTCCCATAATAATAATAATAAACTATATGTATATTTATGATACTTTATCTATTAATGTAGTATTGTTATAACACTTTAATAATATGTGGAAGAAGAAATATATTTGAAGGACTCAGTAAAGATGATTACCTCTTCTTCGGTTAACTAACTTTAGATATCATCTTAAGGGACTTAGAGTAGATATTTTGGAATAAACAAAACATATATAACATGGATAATGATTTTTATAAGAGGAATATTCCTGTTTTATTCAGTATAGATGTCTCAAACTGGTGTTAATAAGTGAAGGAAGGAGTCCCCTTTTATAATTGAGGGGTAGGTCACTCTTGATATTTTATAAAAGATAAAATTACAATAAAGTCATTATCTTGAAAAAATACATCCAAATGGCCATATATTCGAATTTGAGGAAGAATAGTGTTTAAATTTTTCCATTAAATGAAATTTGAATAGATTAATGTGGTATTTTAAACAATATATTTTGGTTTATCCCATTAGTTAACCTATTTTAATATTAAATTTCGTAACATATTTTTTACTCATAATGGGATATAATTTTATATATAATGTAATTATTGACTCATAAATGGATAAGGGATGAAATTTTAGACCATATATTTTACCTTTTGTCCTCTTTAAATATTTTGTTAATTTACTGAAATATTATTTTCATAAAATTTCATTAATGTCAAATTAGAAACTATTCATTTATATGGACATAAAATACTTAAATAAGAAGTTTGAATTTGAATATAATCCTTTAAATCAATACTAATATATATAATCATCTATAAAATTTGAGTAACACTATAACCCATTGAAATTATATCATCATTAATATTTTTAAATATATTTATTTTAATTTTCAATGAATTGAAGAATTACTACATCAACATTACATAATCATTAATGGTTTTAACATCCCCACCAGGTGTCTACTTAACTAGGGACCTAATCCATTGGGTCATATGGCCTCAATCACACCATCCCATACATCTGAAGAGACTAACTAGAAATGATGGTCTTGGGTGGTGCAGTTAGGAGATTATGCTCTCATATCAGTATGGAATAGTGGATATAGTAGACCACCGAAAATAGTTGAAACATAATATAAATATACACCATGTGATTGGAACAGCAACCCACTGTGGTGGAGGAAGATACAACGGATATAATAATAAGCTATATATTCTTAAATAACCTACAATGTAATAATTATAATAATCTACAAGGTATTTTCATGTATATTATGCCATGAAAAACTGATATACAAATAGTTAATAAGGTGTATACATATAAAACATGCTATAAAAATATAAAAAATGAAAAAACACTTACCCACTATCATCTCGAGCATTCGATTGGTCCAATTATCTTATGTTTCAACTAAAAATAAAGAATATAATGTATCCAAAGGATGGAACTTTCTTGTATCCAAACCTAAAAACAAATAATCTACTCAGGTACTAAAGGCAGCCCAAGAAGGATGTGAGATAAAATCCCAATAGGCCACCACCAATGGTGTATATATGTAACCTACTCAGTATACATAACTAAGCAATTTTTTGTATAATTAAATAATATGAAATTATGGAAGTAAATAAATAATTGTCTCTTCATGTTCTTATATGACACCTGGTGGCTCTACCTGCTTCAGCTCAAGATGGAATGATAGTTTCATCATTACCCATATAAATATATATATATATAGTTATATACTATATCAATCTATATGCACTGGGTACATAAGGATATTAGAAGCCATATACCTGGATACTAGGCATTGTCCTGACCGGGGTGTAACTCAAGCATCCATAACCATACTAGACAAGCCTATAATCTAAAGCAAGAGGGTGCATGACTTGAATCTGAAAATGAGTGAGTATCATCATATTCATCAATTGAGATTGGTGGGGTGAGATATCATTCCCAACATCCTAAATAGAGTAACATATAATATAATTCTCATCACCTAGATAATAGTAAAATTGTTAGAGATTTCATGCTCAACACCGATGTGAGGGAGAGAGAATCGATGTTCTCAACAATTCACTAAATTAGAATTCCATAGGCAATGTCAATATTGTAACCATAATAATATAAAAAGTTAAGGGATAACCTCTTAACCATTATAATTCATCAAAACCAATATATAATTGGGTTTATTAATTCATACAATCAATACATTTAGCATGAACCTATCGGGTTGTCCTTGACATCCATTAGCATCTATTCAATTAATCCATTAAATTAATTTTGGAAAGTGAAAGAATTATGATGAAATCCCTTCAATTTATAAAGCCATGTAATTTTTCAATTCTTCAATATTCAATTTCAAGGATCAACTAAGAACTTATAAGGTTATAATATCATGTATGCAATTAATTATAAGGAGTAAATTCATTTTCATATGATCAAAACAATTAAGTGGTGCTTTGGAAACTAAGAGATCATGTAGAAGAATGGGAAAACCCATTTATAGCCCAGTCTAAACACTTATGAGGTGTTATAGTCATTAATTTAATTAAATAAAAATTCCATTTCATGTCTCCACACCCAAGGGGTGGACATAATCGACCTTGGAATCCTCTAAACAATTAACAAGACTCAACCGAAGAATAAATATGTCATTATATCAGTTTAGAATAAAAGAAATCATTTTAAGACAGCGTATGTAAAAGGTCTGTGTGTGGAACAATGGTGAAGCTATGAAAACAACTCACTTTTCAAGGAAAACAACTTGAACCCCTACATTTCTTATGTTGATGACTCATCATCCAATGAGGGCCTCTGATTTCAAGTCATTTTAAATAAATTAAATAAATAGTGCAACATCCAAAAAATAGGGTGAATGAGCTCCCACCAATGTAGTGCATAAGATCAGAATAAAAATTTAAATATGAATCAAGCATAATAAAGATATTTTCTCAAGATATCCAATTCTAATAATTATATTCCCATCAAAGTCTGGATATAAGAGATATCAAATAACATATAATACAATTAAAGATGGATTATGGGAGGAATAGAAGAGATCTATATTATAGAAAAGGGTGGAGTTAGGAAGAAATTATCTTTTATGTTTCATTATGGGTGTAAATTTCATTTTACCCTAAATACTAGTGGCACATGATTTGGATGCATAATTTTTCAAAACAATGCACAAACTATTTTCTCCTAACTATCTGAAGAGAGACCCCACACATTTAAGGCAGATGGTTTCCCTAACTGTGCACAAATATGAAAAAAAAATCCTCTATCAATTTTTTTTGAAATCATTCAAGTTCAAGAACAAAGGTATTCAAATTTTTTGAAAACCCATGAAGCCCCTTCTACTCAAAATGTTCCCCACATTGTTAATACTAATAGAATGAGAACTATGCGGATTACCCTTTTTGAACATTTTCAAGAACTTTGGGCTTCAAAAAAGAACCAAAATTTCTTGGAACCTTCAATAGGCCATTTTGCACGTTTACCAATATTAAAATAAGGTTTTAAACTAAAAAATTGAGCCACAAATTTTTAAAACGATAGTTTAATACAACATCCCCTAAATAAAGAAAATCATCCCCTTGTTATCCTTCTAAAGCTAAAGTTGTATCATTTGAAAATAATTCTATCAACTGAGCATCTATATCATCTTTCAACTCACAAATCACATATTGTACTCATTAATACAACCATATCTCTTGTACTAAAGGAACTGACCCACCTTGAAGTGCCTTCATGCTCAGATCCATAGCATTAACTATATACTCCTCTAAGGAAGTATCCATGTCGAGCTCAACCTCATCAAGATGGAAGGCATTTGATGGGTTTGGAAAATAAGGTGAATCTAGGGTATGTGAAAGACATTATGCGTAGTCTGGTATCAAAGAGGATGTTATATATGGTATTTCATTGGTCTAGTATATTTGAAAAACATTAAGGGTCCAATTAATCAAGGTGAAAGAAAACAATGCCACAAAATTCATATATGGCCCAACTTGGGTGAGACTAGAAAGAAAACATGATCTCCAACCTCGACCTTCAAAGGTCATTGTTCTCTATTTTCATGACTACTATCTGGACTGAGCTATTGAAAAGATTTTCCTAATCAAATGAACATTCTCTATAGTCTCTTGAATAAGTCATGGTCCAAGAAAAACTACCTCCCCTTCCTCTTACCAGCATAGAGTTGAATGTAAAGGCCTACCAAATATGGCATCATAAGGAACCATCTTGATGGTGTTCTAAATCTTTCTTTGTATGATAACTCAACAAGGGGTTTGTGTTTCTACCAAGAACCCCCTATGTCATGAAAATATGATGGAGACTGTCCTATAATGCCTAAATTGTATGTTATGCCTGAACATTGGTCTGAGGGTGATAGGCCATGTTCAAAATCACCTATATACCAAAGGTACTCAATAAACCCTTCCATAATGATGATATAAAATGATAATATCTATAATAAATGATAGAATGGTTAGATCCATGAAGACTTATGGCCTTCCAAACATATATCATCACTACCTCTTCTATCGATAGAGTCTATCAAACATGTAAGAAACATGTGAGCTTCATCCAATGGTCATTGAAACCCCAAAATGTATCATTTTTTCAAGGTCATATAAGTAAAGTAGTCACAAAATTTGAAAAACATCATTCCATTTCCACTGAAGAATGGACAATGGCTATAAAATCCACACTGTTCAATGATGTTCCTTATTCACCTATTTACATATGGAACTCCAAGTGATAGAACCTACTATCTCATGTTTCATAGCAAGCCATCAGTACTGGCGATGTAAGTATCGATACTTATTTGTGACATCAGGATAAACTGCACATATTGAGGAAAGAAATTCACACATCATCTCTTATCTAATTTTTTTTGTGACCCATACACACCCATGAAATAGCAACTTATCAATCCCATCCATCGTTCAACCAGAAGTTGTATCGTCAGCTGATATGATTTCCCTTAAGACAATTCCCCCATGGTCTAAAAGTTTCCTCATTCTTAACTATTTAAAATGGTTAGAGGTCACTACTAAAGTTAGTAGGATAGTCTTCCAAAAATCCTTCTACACATAAAAATGTATCTCTATAAATAAAGCCATGAGCTTCTATTCTCCACTGCCCACCTGAACTACCTATATCTGAGTCCTCTTTCTCAATGCATCGGCTGCTGTATTTCCATTACTAGGAATATAAGAATGTTTGAATTTAAAAAATTGTTGGCACTCAACCCACCTATTCTACCTGAGATTCATATATCAGTGTGTAAATATGTACTTGAAGATTTTGAAGTTAGTGAACACCATATAATTCTCTCTAAGTAGATAGTATCTCCACTAACATAAAGCCTAAACTAAATTTAGTAGCTCGATGTCATTCATTGGGTTATTATTCTCATGAATCCTCAACTATCAAGACTCATACAAGATGACCTGTTATTAATTTATAAAAATAGATCCATGACTGATACCAGAAGTGTCTTGATACATGGTATTGATTCTATCTGTATCTGGTAAAATTAGGATCAGTACTAAAAGAAATCTTCTGTTCAACTCCAAAAAGGATGATTTACAAGATTTTTTCCATTAATATTTTATTCCCTTATTTATCAATCTTGTAAGAATCCATGTAAGACATGAGAAATTTTATATGAAGCATCTATAATTCCCTAATACCACCAAGAAACTCTGAATGTCAAATAAATTCTTAAAGTCTTCCCAGGAAACTACATCTCTCACATTCTATAAGTCTATTAAAACACTAGAATCCAAGATAATATTTTATAAGAGTCATAATTTGTGAATCCAAAAGTATCATTTGTTGACCTTTGAATATAGTTGATGCCCCCTTAATGTATTTAGCTCAATCTCAAGATGGATGTCATTGTCGTGTCGAGAACATGAATACACAATGATGTATTCAATAAATACTACCATAAATGAATCTAGATATGGGTATAAAACCCAATTTATTGGATCTATAAACATTTCATGTTCGTTCATGATACAGAACAACAAGACCAGGTGCTCATATAGATCATACCTGCACCAAAATGTTGTTCAATGTATGTCTAATGACTAGACTTCCACTCATTGATTCACTGGCATCAAATAAATCATTGAAAACACTTCCTCTCTCCTCAATGTTGGTCAAATAGGTCATCTATTTGAGGAATTATATACAGATTATTTACCATGAACTATTTTAATTGATTATAATCTATGAAAATAATAAAGGTACCATCCTCCTTTATGGTAAAAAGGACTAGTTAACCCCAAGGAGAACAAATTGGATGTATAAATAATCTATCATATAGATCCTACAACTATTTATTAAGAGTAATAATATCCATATGTTTTATCCTATAATGAGGAATGATCACTGGTGCTACTCCTGGAACAATGTCAATCATGAATTCTAACTCTCACAGTAGAGGTATCCTAGAAAACTCCTCAGGGGAGACATACATGAAACACACTACAGCTGGAGGTAAAAATCTATTCATAACCCCTGATCATCTAATAAGAGCCTGGAGATTTGAGTTGTCACACTACCCAGCCTTTGTTTCTTGGGATCATCTAAAGTCACATGAACATCTTATTCTCCCTTATCCATGTGCCTAATGCCCTTTGGTAATGTACACATCACCCTCTGATGATAGTAGTCCTCTTGGGATATATAGGGAACTAACTAGTTTATCCCAATAATTACATTGAATCATATCATGTTGAGGATGGAGAGATCTCATACCAAGAGATATCTAAATATCTCAAGGGGATAATATTTGAAACAAAGAATGTGTTATCATTAGATACCTAATTGGGCATCAAGAATCATCACATGATGAAATTGTTATATCTAAATTCCTAAATGTTCTATAATATTATTAGATATAAAAGTGTGTAACATTCCTGTGTCAAATAAGAAAGACACTAAATTGTTGGCTACTAGAACAATACTTAAAACTACAGAAGTTTTGGTGCTCTACTACTATAGCATATGCTTTACTTCATGTAACTCACTTGTACCATGGACTTGAGTCACAACCTACCTTCTTTGAGTGAGCCTGATCTACTCGTGTGGTGAATAAAGATTATGAATATGTTTTCCTCAACAACTCCCTCATCCTGATATATTGGTGGTATTACATCTATTGTCTAGAGAGAAAATATTATTCCTGCTCTAAAAAATATGGTAGGTGTAGATCCCTGCTTAATAGGATATAATGGAAATGTCCTGCAGAGGTTCAAGATATTCCCCATCATGATGTGACTTATACATTCAACTAGATCTCATAAACACAGGGATTTTTTATTTTTCTCCTCCTAACCTGGTGACATATTAATAATATCTTATCACGAGGATTCTAACTATTTATACCCCCATGAGAATCCTCAAGGAGACCCTTACATTCACTTGAAGGAGCACTGATAGCTCTAGGTGATGAGCCACCCTAAATCACACCATCATCTTACCTCAGATTATGCTCTGTAATAAGGCCTTGGTTTACTATATTAGAAATTTTAGACATCCTAAAAACATTGACATGAGATCAAATGGAATATACCATCCCATCCTTGAATCACATAGTGGTCATAAGATCATCCCATTCAAGAGTTTCTGTAAAAAAATTCATCTCAATAAAGTGAGCAGAATACTCAATTATAGACATGGATCCTTGCTGTAGGTTCATAAAATCTCTAGAATAGTCATCCCTCAAAGTCTATGGAAAGAGGTTGTTATAGAAGATATTATTTAAATCCACCCAAATCATATCATGATGTCAGTATACCTAGGTAATAACAACCCACCATTGCATGGAAAAATCATGTATCATATAAGTATCAAGCTCGAACCTCCATTATGGATATTTCTATATAAAATCTAATATATATTTAATATATTAGAGACTTGACTCAATAGAAGGAGGTCCTTTATCCCCAAAAAAGTGTGATTATAATACTATTGGAAATCCTAAGTCAGATCTTCCAAAGTTGGGGAAGGTCGGGTGACACCTTGCATATTTTTCATTATACAAAAACCCCCTCTCAAAAATAGGTGTCATTTTCCATATCAGGAATATAAAGAGGTTTCATTAGTGGCACTATATGTGTAATTTCTATAGGTTTGGTGTAAACCTCTGAACCTTCTCTTACAGATTTAGTACTAAAATATGTTGTGTAACTTTTTATAAGAGATAATAGAAAAATACACAGTATAATATACATTCTAGGACATTTACTGATGTAGGTTTTGTAGGATTAGAAAAATCATACATTAAATCTGAGTTTACAAAAATATTTACAAAATAAATAATTGGATTCAACTACATTAACACCTCAAATGTCCATTGGACATTAATGAATCATGTTAAAAACATTTCAAAAATGTGGGATGGTCGTAAAAATCTAATTAGCGTTCTAAAAATAAGGAAATAAATCATTATCCCATAAATACATATAAAACATTTTCTTTTGAACATAAAAATAATATCATTACTTATAAAAACAAGAGAATCCCATAAAATCATTAGAAGTATTAATAAATGTTATTTGTAACATGGGGAATTACATAATTAATATAATAACCCACAAGGCTACGAGTAACTGTATAGTTGACCTCTAACATAATGATACCCACTAAATTAAAGGAAGATATAGTTCATACACATTAGCATAAATAATTCCTAATAACCATAAAAGAATCATAAAACATAAATAATTACATAAAAACATTGCTTTTTAATTTCATAAAAGAGATTTTTAAAAGAGGATTTTTAAAGGAACGTCCCTTACAAGTATCATATTATTGAAGTAGGAATTAATAGGATGAAAGGATTGTGTTTATATACTGTAAATACAAATAATAAATCATAATATTAATGAAATTGAATACACAAATAATCTTGGTGGCACATAATTAATGATGTAAAAAAATTTACCCAATGAATGAAAATTGGGTTAAGAATTCCCTTACAACAAGTCGGTCTTACATCAAATATGATTAAAACTCATGTATAATTGATAAAAGATTTTTATTAGTATTTTAATAAAGAGTAAATTTTTTTAACACTATATATTATCATTTTATAAGATCATTCCACATATTTATTAATAATATTTTGTTATTTACATTGTTTCGGGTGTGTTCTTTACATGGTTTCCATGGTCAGTTCGTAAAAGTTTTTCTTTTCAAGTAGAATTGAATCTCTATTTTTGAATGATTTGTTAATTATATGTTTCCAGAATATTAAATTATATAATAAATCATTTTTCTCATATTCGATGTTAGATCATTTGATAAAATAGTAATGATGTTTAGATTATTTTGGATGTTTTTTGATAATCACGAACTTGTTTCATGATATACCTTTAATATTATGCATATAATTTAATTCCATAACATAATATAAAAATATAATAAACATTAAAATATTTTTAAATAATTAAAATGGTTTTAAAATAATATTTTAAGGAAGTAATGGAAATTTAAAACATATTATCCCAGATTTTCGTAAATCGATACATCAAGGGAGGTGTTTTTGTTTTCATTAGAGGAAGAGGATATGAAGAATGATGATGAATGTTTCCATAAACATGATAAAGATAAATAATATATATAATATTAGATATTTCATTCCTATTGGATAAGTGGAGGTTAAGAGAGTATAAGAAAAGAAAATAATTGAAAATAAAACAAAAGATAATTAGAGAGGCTTTCTACCTCTTGAACTTTTCCCCTTGAGAACCTCTTTAAGGCCTTTGGTATTGAGATTTTTGGGAGATCAGTAGGTATTGGATGTGGGGAATATCCTTGGTAAGAATATTGGAAATTATTTAGACAATTATAAAATCAAGAGAGCTGTGTGGGGAAGAGGGAGGTTAGGGTGGTATTTACAGTGGATAAAAGGAGGGGGTTTCCATTATTTTAATCCTTAGTTTAATGTATTTTCTCAAGACTATATATAGTATTGATTCATGTCACCCAAAACAATGAAGAGATTATGTTAGTTAGAACCATGGGTGCTAAAATCATCCATGGTGCTAGGAATAGTGTATTTAATATATAATGTATATATAAGTTAAATTATTGTATTTCATTATTCACAAAATATTCATGTATTTCAGAAAAAACACAAAAATTAACCTTAACCATTTTTTAATTTATATAATTCAAAAATGTAATCCGTTTTATCAAAATTATTATATATATATTTTTTGAAATTTAATTTTTAAATAAAATCATATTTTATTCAAAATATAAAAATTTTAAAACTATAACTCATTTTGTACTACCTTAAAAAAATAATTTAGGTCTCATAAAATTATCTTATAACCATAATATAATAAAATAAATATTTATGATTACATTTTATGAAAATAAATTTTCATTTAAATTATATAATTAATAATAAAATTGTAATTAAATATTTTTGACTTGAAAAAAAAATACCAACACTTATATAATGATCATATTTTTACTTATATTATACCTCTTTATTATACATTAAATGGTGAGTTTTCAATTATTTTTTCTATTTTACGATTAATAATGGTCATATTACTATTCATAAGGTTACCGTTACTATTTATAAGGGTACGCTACTATTCACTAAAAATAATGTTCGTCCTATAAAACTCAAAATATCTTACTGATCACAATTGTGTATGTCTATTTTTTGAAATTTAATTCATAAATGTAATAAAATTATGTTTAACTAGTAGGATATAATGGTCACATAGTATTTATCAGTTCATTTAAGCACATATTATTCCTTTTAATATCTTGGGATGTTACATTCTCCCCCCTTAAATGAATTGTGCCCTTGCAATTTTTTAATTGTAATTATAGTTATGATTTTGCATGTTAATAATTAAGAGAAATTACTTTCTTATTTATACTTAATAAAATATAAGATAAAAATTAAACTCTATCTATATTTTTTTAAATGACAACATCTAATCTCAAGAGTTGTCTAGACTATTTCTCTGATAGAAATTATAAATTCATGAACCCTCTCTTCTGGATTTCGTAATAAAATATGTTCTTGTATTTTATTTATAAGAGATAATATAAAAATACACAGGACATTACACATTTTAGAACCTCTTCTGGTCTAGTTTTTGGAGGATTATAAAATCAATACATTAAATCAATGTTTAAAAAATAATTACAAAATAACTATTTGGATTCATCTTTATTTTCACCTTAATTGTCCTTCTAAATTATAATAAACCCTATAAAAACATTTTAAAAACATGGGATGAGCATAAAAACATAAGTAAGGGTTATAAAAATAAGGAAAGAGACGGTTACTTCATAAAAATATATAAACCATATTCCTTATAAAATAAACATAATATCATTACTTATGAAAACAAGAGATTCCCGTAAAAGCATCAAAAGTATAAATAAAAATAACTAGTAACATGGGTAATTACTTGCTAAATATTATAACCCTCATGTATAACATAATATCTATAATCCTCACAGCTACCTTACATTGTAACCCTCAAGTCTTCCTTACAATTTAACCCTCATGACTAACTTTGAATGTACCCCCCATGGCTACTTTATATTGTAACAATCATAGTTACACATGGAGTAACCATACAGTAAACCTATAATAAAATAATAACCATTTCATTAGAGGTAGATATTGTTCCTAATGTTCATCATAAACAATTCCCGGGAATCATAACTGAATAATAAAATGTGAATAATTTCAGAAAAATGTTTCTTTGGAATTTTGTAAAATTGAATTTTAAAAAAGGATTTTTAAAGGAAAGTATCTTGAAAATATCATATAATTGATGTGATAATGTATAGAATGAAATTATATTTTAAGTACTATAATTATATATAATACATCATAATATTAAGGAAATTCACTAAACAAATAATCTTGGTAGCACATAATTAATGAAGTACAAGGTTAACCTAATGAATGGAAATTGGGTTAATAATTCCCTTACATTGGGTCGGTAATACTTAAAACTTGTTTAAAAATCATGTATAAAGGTTAAAATAAGTTATTAATATTTAGAAAATCATATCCATTTTTATAACACCTTATGTAATAATTTTATAACATCATTTCACAAATTTATAAAAATTATATTGTTATTTACAATGTTTCAGGTGTGTTCTTTAAATTGTTTCCATGGTCAGTTCATAAAGGATTTTCTTTTAGAATGTAAGAGAATCTATAGAAGTCCAATTATTTTTTATGATTAAGTTTCCATAATATTAAATGATACCATAAATCATTTTTCTATCATATATGATAATGAAACATTAGATAAAACATTAATGATGTTTAGATCATTTTGATGGTTCGTAGATAATCATGAACTTGTCTCATCATATACCATTAATATTATTCAAACAATTTAATTCAAAAACATATGGGAGGTAATATTATACACATTAAAATATGTTTCAACCATTAAAATGGTATTACAACCTGATTTTAAATAAATAAATGAAATTTAAATCACATCATCCATGATGTTGGTAAATCGACACATCATGGATTGTGTTATTATTTTGTGAATAAGAGGAAGAGCTGGGGAAGAATGATGATGAATTTTTTCATAAAAATATAAAAATATATAATATTTATAATAATATATCTTTCATTCCTCTTGTATAAGGGGAGGATAAGAGATTATAAGAAAATAAAATAATTGAAAAGAAAACACTAAAAAATGAGAGAGGATTTTTACCTCTTGATCTCTTCCACTTGAGATCCTCCATGAAGTATATGGTATTCAAATTTAGGTGAGACCAGTAGATCTTGGATGTAGGGAATATCCTTGGGAATAATATTGGTCAAAATTTAGATAATTCTCAAAATGTGATAGGTGTGTGAGGAAGAGGGGGTGTGAGGGTAGTATTTATAGTGGATGAGAGGAGGGGTTTTCATTTATTTTAATCATTAGTTTAATATTCTTTTTCAGGAATATGAATAGTATTGATTATTGTGACCAAATATTGTTAATAAAGCATGTAAGTTTTTACAAAGGGTTTTTGCATCATCCATGATGAAAGGAATAGTGTATTTAACATATAATGTAAATATACATTAAATTACTATATTTCACTGTTCACAAAAAATTCATGTCTTTCAAAAAAATCCCAAAACTCCACCCTGACTATTTTTCAACATGCTGAATTAAAAAATGATCTTCATTCTATAAAAATTATTCTATAAATATGTTTAATGTATTTTTTTAAATAAAATCATAATCGATTATAAAAATAAAAAAATTTAAACTGTAACTTATTTTATAACATATTGAAAAATTAATCAAGGTCTCATAAAATTATTTTATAAACATAAAAAAATAATTTATCATTTCATTTTATGAAAATAAATTTTCATTTATATTATATAATTAATAATAAAATTTTAATTAAATGTTTATGAATTTCAAAAATACCAACACTTATATAATGATCATTTTGTCACTTATAAGATCCCTTTTTATTATACAGTCAACAGTGATGTTACTATTCATTTTTCCATTTTACTATTCGTAGGGTTTATATTTCTTTTCATAAGGGTAAAATTACAATTCACAAGGGTAGGTTACTATTTTTCAAATATTATGTCTGTCCTATCAAACTCCAAATAACTTAATGAATGAAACTATGTATTCCCTTTTTAAATTCAATTCACAGAAGTGGATAAATTATGTTTAACTGCTAGGATATAAAGGTCACATATATTTTGCAGTTCATTTAATCACATAGTGTTTCCTTTTAAAATAACAGGATGTCACACTCATGGCATGCCACCTCAAGTGCTTAGTCGTCACTGCCTTCATGGAATATGACTGGTGGAAATTATGTATGCATGATTCTACAATTCCAAATTCACACCTTTGAATATATTTTAACAGCAAAAAGAGTCATAGATAATAAGCCGGGACATGTACATATCAATCCAATGAACATCTCACACTTCTCTACCTACTCTAAGATTCATGTCTATATAGTAAAAAATAGATCATAACAACCCATAAGAATGTAGGAAAATCTCAACTACCCAATACTAGGTCCATGTTTGGGTCTATGATTATATCTACCAATTAAATTTTATTAGGATTCATATTTTTTCAAAATTATCTTTTAATTTTTTTTAAAAATAGTTCACCGTTTTTTATTCTCATGTTTTCATACACCTCATGAACTGAAGTATGTCTCTCACCTACTTCACACCATAACATGTTCCATTCCATGAGACCAATTGTCCATGGCTCAACATTCCATAACTAACTTCTCAAGGTGTCGGCTTTATCCTATGTAGGAAAACCCTGTTAGGTTAAGGTAGTCACCTTAAGTGACAATTTATATTTTCTCCGTCCTTAAGGAATGTAAACACATTTACATAGATAATCAAGGTACTAATGATATAAAATAGGTTAATAGACACTGAAACTAGACATGGCATGGAAAAATACATGGAATATTACTTTTTTTGTCCCTATAATGATGCATGTAATGAAACACCCTCATTTAATTAGTCCATGGTACAACAAAATCTCATTTCAATAATACCAATAATAATAACATTATAAGACATGTCTGTATCCGATTAAGCAATTATTATCAACTATAATGTGCATAATTAATAACTTCAATACCTGATCCCAAGTAATTTGGGTTCTACCTGCACATGTGTTAGATATTCCTAGGCATAGGCTCATTTCCAAATCCCATTAACATATAGTCTTATATATAAGACCCAAACAAAAAGATAAAAGAAAAATCAGGCTCTGATACCACATTGAATCATCCTGACCTGGCGTCTATATAACCGAGGCTCTGAGCTAGTGGGTCACATTTACTCAAGCACACCTCACTGACTAGAAGTGAGGGTCTAGGGTGGTAAATTTGGGAGACTATACCCTCATATCATTTTGGAATAGTGAATATAGTAAACCACAGACAATAATAGATTGATAATATAAATAGACACCATATGACTACCCCATCAACCTGTTATAGTGAAAACAAACACAACAAATATAAAATTAAACCATGTAATCCTAAATAACCAAAAATGTAATAATCATAAAAAACTATAATCTTGGTTCATATACATAATATTTAGGGAAATTGATATTCAAAACCCGAATAGGGCACAAGAATATCCACAAGTTATAAAAAGGAAAAAATGAAATAACACTGATCCACGTGCATCTAAATCATTTGGTCAGTCCTCTTATCATATGGTAAAACTATATATTAATCATATCATGTAGCTTAATCTATGTTGTAACACCCCATGGTTTCATAGTACGTTATCTCATTAAAGTAATTCAATAGCTTGCACCTCACACAACACCGAGATTGAGCGCATGACAACTTAACAAACTAGTTGTTCAAAAGCAGTTATGAATATTATTAACTAAATTTTTAATTTTATATGTATTCCATATAATTTTAACATTCATGTTATGGGTTTCTTAGACATAATATAAGAACAAATTCATTTTTTTAGACAAAGGAAGTAGTTTAAAAAAAATCATTTTTACAGCATTTTATTGTTCAACCCTTTTTAAATCCAATAGTTTATACCATAATATATTCAATGTAACAAAATAAACATTTTATTTAGAATAGGAACATAAAATTTTAGTTTCGATTAATTTTTGTTTTTTTTTCTGATAACTTTCATATTTGGGTGAATAGTGAAAAATACTAAATTTTAATTGAAAAGAAATTTTTTAATCAAAATAATTTATTGTGTTAAATAATAGATTTTAATGGTTTGGAAGTATACCTGTGTTATATTTTTACCATTTAATCCAATTTTGGTCATTAGTATTAATTTCGCTTTGAAATTATACAAAACTAAGTGTCAATCTTTGGATAGTTATTATTTCTTAAAAACACGCTGGTTGTTTTGACAATGGGAATTAATTTTTAATTAATTAATGAAACATCTATATTTTAAATTTGGTAAAATAGACATCATTTTTGAATTCATAATATCAAATATATCTTAGGATGTATTTTTGGTATTTTTCTGAAAAACATCAATTTTTGATGAATAGTAAAACCACTAAGTAGTAGTTAAAAACCCAACTTTTTCATTTGAATGAAAATTTTCCACTTCTATGAATTGTATTTCTAAAATCCAACATACATGGTTGTTATTAGTAAGTAAAACATTCTTAGATAAGATGAAAATAATTTTTGGTGAATAGTAACACTTGGCAGTTATTTACCGGGGTAAAAGGTAAATATAGTAATTTAATGTAAAACTAATATTATAATAACACAGAATTTCCTTAAAACGTGTCCTAAACTTATTGGTTTAGTCATGGCCAACACTGGGAATTCTTGGGTCGATTTTGGGACCCCATGGATCCACATAATAATGACAATTACACTTTATTTTAATTAACTTAAAGTAAAGACAAAAATGACATTAACAAATATCTTTTAGTATATCAATTTTTACATGGCTTTATATAAGTCATATATTCAACTGAAAATATTCATTGTTATGATAATAAATTTTCCTACATTACCATATATTTTTTTTTAATTTTTAGACATCAAATAAATTAAATTATTTATGACACAATAATGATGCAATATTTACCTCATTAATAAATGATTTAAATAAATAAGATTACTAATATTAAAACAATATCCAAAACCTATCCAATTCTTATTGGATAATTTTATTTTGAACATGAGTCATATTATCTTCAACTTTAATGGGTTTTGGACCTTTTGAAACTGAAGATAGGTTTATAATAAAATAACATTTTAAAACATTCCTCAAGAGCCCCTCCTCTCCCTTATAAAAGGACTCCACATCTTACTCATTCTTCATACCTCTTAAGCCCCTTGAATAGTCCAAACCCTGCCCAAATAATCTCTCAAGATCACTCACTTCCACCTAGAAGCCTCACTTTATGCATAAGTTGTAACTCCCCGACCCCAGTTTCCCAGGATCGGTGCATTATTACAAAACATTGGCATGATCACAAGAAAGATCAAGTCTCGAATGATCGATTAGTTTGGTAGCCTTGGAATAACTAGATACATTCATAAAGTTTACATTACATCATAATGTGAAAACAATTATAAAAAAATCTTGTCTTTATATCCCCTCATATTATCCCTGTAGGTCATTTATAAATTACTTCTTCACATCCTAGGAAAATAAAACATTAAAGGGGTGAGCTCAGATGCTCAGTAAGAATTACAATATAGCAGAAACATTGATAATTAAGCATAAACATTTAAGGAAATGTATAGCTAAAACAAAAGCATTTTAAACTTGAACATCATCATAATATGTAAAAGATAAAATGAAATAATTCCATTTACTTATTCACATGGATATTCTACTAGTCGAATAATCACATTCAATATCAATAACCACTTTCATAATGATGGAATGCATAATGCCATACTATCGTAACCACGTAACCAAGGCCTCGTGCCAAGACTACAAATAAGATTTTGTCAAGGCCTCGTCGCAAACAATAGTTTTTCTCATGAGACCTACTGATGCATCTAGGAGCCATAGCGGGATCCATCTGTCACTTATTAAGTCCAATACATTCTTCATATGAACATGTTTCAACATAACATAATCATTTGTATTAAAACTCGCATATGAAATGTCAATACTTTCACCATAAACCATTAATTGTATAACAATAACACATCCATAGTCAAACATATCACAAAACCTTCAATACAATATGGATGTTTTTTATCCTAATAAATCAACTTCAAATAAGCTTAAAATCCATCAAAGGATGTTGTCATAGATGAAATCAAAACTATTTGAGAGAAATAACTATTTTTTTAAAATCATTTAAAAGTAACATAATTATAAAATAAAACATTTACTTTGAAAATATCCTTATAAGCATGTAAGTGAAGCTTCTAGGATTTTATAACGGTGTAAAATAGCTGCACCCTCCATAAAAGTTAAAAAAGTCATTCTTACCTTAATTCTATCGAAAAGGTTAAAAAGGACCTTGTTTGGAAAATGATGGAAAGATTCCTTTATAAACCACTTATAAAAAGTAAAACAAGGGTATAAATTACTTTAACCCATATTCTGTAAAATAGCATGAATTTTTTGAAATACATTTTTATGAAACATGGATGTGGATGATAAAGAGGTCCCAGTAGATAATTATGTATAAACAACCTCAGATAATGAAGTGATTGTGAAATAACCCTTACCTTGTACTTTTCCTTAGTTGATGGTATGTTGACCTCCTTTATAATAATTAAAACATTGTTATTAAATTATACAAGAACCATATAAATAATTATTATATCATATATGATCTTCTAATAATGCTTTGTTAATAGTACTTTAGTATTATCGTCATTTTGGGTGTTAACTTACTCGTTTTCTTTTACATGTTTTGTTACATAAGTCGTGTTTTTTATGGATAGGTTGTAACTTATTCATATCCAAAATGATATAAAGTTCTTAAATGTTAATTTTAATCATCAAATGAGAATTAGTCTTTAATGTATACGATGGGGAATGAATCTCATCACGTTCGTGGAGACGGTAGTCCGTACGTACGCACGAGCGAAAATATCATTATTTTGATATTAAAATAATATATAATTGGATGGTATATAATATATAAATAATAATTATCATGTTATATATATTATTTACATTAATTACAAATCATTATTATACCCATCAAAATAATAATATATTGAATAACAATAACACCACGACGTGGAGACGATAAGTTGTACGTACGCACGTATGGTGACATGTCATTCAAAGGATGGACAGAATACTGAATATGGTTATACCATATTTATAATAATATCACAGTATATAAGAGATACTGGATTTATTATTTTATAATTGTAATAACAAATAAAGAAGAAGTTGAAGAAGAAATGAACTTGAAAAAGGGTGGTGACAACATTACCTCTTCTTCGGGTTCTTCCTTTTGATTTGATCAAAAGGGCTCCTTAGGTTGGCTTTCTAATCAAAATAAGGCTTCAATGTTTGAGTGAGGTAAGTTGAGAGAGTATTTGGGTAGGGTTTTTTCTAATCAAAATGCTTTTAAAGTGTGAAGAATTAGTTAGAAGTGTTGTCCTTTTATAAGGGGGGGGAGGGGCAGCTTAGGAAAATCTAGAAATATTATTTTATAATAAATTCATATTCAGTTTCTAATGGCTCTAAAGTGTATTATTTAATTTTTAATGTGGTTATGGGTCTATAAAAACTCAACCAATAGAATTTAGATAGGTTCAGGTCCTTATATTAACCTTATATTTTAGTTCTAACTCTTAGTTAATTAGTTTGACACTTACCATGTCACTTTGTATTTTTATTTTATATAGTTAATAAAATTATAATATACCTCCATGAGACCCCCAAGAGGTCCATTAATTATAAACGTATCATGATATAAGTCTCTTCGACGAACCATATATTTTTAGGAATTTAATATAAATTAATAATATAATATTTGTTGTAAAAACGCTTTTATGTCAATTTTGACACTATTGGGTATTTTGTTTTTGATAAATTTATAACAACATTATTACTTCTAAAAAAATTTATATAAACAATACTAATCTGTAAGAGTAACCAAGAAAATTATTTTCAATTATAAAAAGTTTCAAATTAAATTTATTTTGGTATTTATAATATCAATAATCTTAATAATTCATTAATACAGTAATTACTGCATCATCATTGTGTCATAAATAAATTAAATTATTTAATGTCTAAAAATTATAAATAAAATACCATTATGTATGAAATCTTTTAGATTTATAATGAATATTTATAGATGAAAATATAACATATATAACTCTATGTAAAAATTGTTTTCCTAAAAGATATATGCATTTGTCATTTTTATATTTATTTTATCTTAATTAATATAAAGTGTCCCTATCACCTACAAGTGGCTCCATGGGGTTCCAAAATCGACCTAAAGATTCCCATGGTCGGACATGTATCTGCCATAATTTTAGGACATGTTTTAGGGTAATTTATTATTATTATTATATTATTTTTTTACCCTTATTTACCAAATTTACCCTTTAACCATGGTAAATAAAATATTTACCGAAGTAATTATTCAAATTTTTTAAAAATTAAAGTTACCGATTTACACAATTTGGACATCCTGATTCCAAATATTGAATCCATTTTTTCAAATTCAAAACACATAAGTGGTAGAAATTAATTTAAAATTAATTCCCGCTGTCAAAACAAAAACCGTGTTTTTAAGAAATAATAACTATCAAAATATTGATACTTGTTTATGTCCGGTTTAATTGTGAAATTATGTACAATGACCAACATTATATTAAATGGTGAAAATATATTATAAATATACTTTTAAACCACTCAAATTCATAATTTATCATTATTAATTATTTCAATTAAAAAATTTGTTTTTCATAAAAATTTAGTAATTTTCACTATTCATCAAAATATAAAAGTTATCTGAAAAGTAAAAAAATTTCATCCTAAGATAATTTAAATATTTTGAATCCAAAAATGAAGTCTATTTTGAAAGATAAAAGTTATAAAATTTAAAAAAGTGGGTATTACTATTCATAACGGCTACTTTGATTGGTCATAGTGTGTTAGAATCTCGAAGATGCGTACAACACACGCTACTATATTATTCAAAGGGAAGCGTACTGTGGAAGCTTGGTGTGTTATATTCTCCCCTCCTTCAAATAATTTTGTCCTCGAAATTTCTAGAATATTAATGCATAAAAATACTTGGGTTGTTCTTCATCATAAGTTCCTCGGGTTCCCACGTAGCCTCTTCTATTTTATGGTTTCTCCATTGAACTTTTACCAGACGAGTCATCCAGTTTCTCAGCACTTGTTCTCCCATATCAAGAATCATGACGAGATCTTCGCAATAAGAGAGATCAGGTTCCAGTAATAATTCCTCATAGGTGAGTACATGCATTGGGTCAGGCATGTATTTTCTCAACAGTGATACGTGGAACACATCGTGAACATTGGAGAGATTTTGCAGCATTGCCAAACAGTAAGCTATAGCCCCAATTTGTTCTAGAATTTGAAAAGGATTGATGTACCTGGGAATCAATTTACCTTTCTTTCCAAAACGTATAACTCCCTTCCATGGAGATACCTTCAAAAAACATGATCTCCCACATGATATTCCAAATCCTTTCTTTGGTTTCCAGCATAGCTCTTCTGCCTACATTGAGATGTTTTGATGTGGCTTTGGATTAACTTCACCTTTTCAATCATTTCCTCCACTAGTTCTTGGCCTAAAAGTTTTCTATCACTAATGTCATCCCAACAGGTTGGTGTGTGACATCTCTTTCCATGTAACAATTCATATGGTGTCATCTGAATACTTGAATGGAAGCTATTGTTATAGGAAAACTCTACCAGAGATAAATATTGATCCCACATACCCTGAAAGTCAAGTGAGAAAGATCTCAACATGTCTTCTAATGTTTGAATAGTATGTTCCGATTGTCAATCTATTTTAAGGTGGAAAGCAGTGCTCAAATAAAGTTCAATATCCAAGGCCTTCTGAGGACTCTTCCAGAATCTCGAAGTAAAACGGGGATCTCAATCCGAAACAATCGATAGGGGTACTCCATGAAATCTCAAAAAATCATTAATATATAGTCTTTCTAGATGTTCAAGAGGTAAATATTCCCTTATAGAAAGAAAATGTGATGACTTGGTAAGACGATCAACAATGACCCATATTGCATTGTTCCTTCTAGGAGTCTTTGGTAGTCCCATGAAAAAGTCCATAGTGATATTATCCCATTTCCACTCAAGTATGGGAAGAGGTTGAATGACTCATCCAAGTTGTTTCTTTCCAGATTTCACTTGTTGACAAACTATACATCTTGACACAAAATTATCAATCCCCCTCTTCATGTTTTCCCACCAAAAATGTTCCTTTAAATATCTATACATTTTGGTTCTCCCAGGGTGTATAGAGAAATTGGAACTATGAGTATCGTCTAGCAATTCCCTTTTTAAATAAGGTATATCGGGAACACAAAGTCTCCTACCAAATTTCAAAATTCCATCTTCATACACAAATTCACTCAATATCTCATCATTCACAGCTTTAATCTTCTTTTTAAATGCTTCATCGTCGGCTTGAGAACTCTTTATCCTTTTTAGTAAAGATGGTTTGGCAAAGATTTGAAAAAGTATCGATGTTTCACCATCCATGGTTATTCCCATATCTATCTTTACTAGATTCGTGTATATAGGATCCTTTTCAAATCTCATCTTATTCAAAAATCCATGATCTTTTCTACTCAAAGTATCTGCCACCTTATTTTCCTTCCCTGGGTGGTAGTGTATCGTAGAATCATAATCCTTGAGTAATTCAAACCATCTCCATTGCCTCATGTTGAGTTATTTTTGTGAGAATATATACTTCCAACTCTTGTGATCAGTATAAATCTCACATTTTCACCATAGAGGTAGTGTCTCTATATCTTCAATGAAAAGATCACAGCTGCTAACTCGAGATCATGAGTAGGATAGTTTTTCTCATGAATTTTCAACTATCGTGATACATAGTCAATAACCCTATCATTCTTCATAAGGACACATCCAAGTCCTTTCTTCGATGGATCACTGTAAATAACGAACCCATAATTCCTCGATGGTAGGGTAAATATAGGAGCATTGACTAATCTTCTCTTCATTTCTTCAAAACATTCTTCACACTCTTTTGTCCAAACAAATTTAACCCCTTTACGTGTGATCTTTGTTTATTGGTTATCCAATCAAGAAATATTCTGGATGAAATGTCGATAATAACCTACTAAACCAATAAAACCGCATACCTCATTTATACTCGTTGGTTCTGGCTATTCTTGGATTGCCTTGGTCTTATAAGGATCAATATAGATTCCATATTTAGAGACAATATGGACAAGAAAATAAATCTCTTGAAGCCAGAATTCACACTTGCTAAAAATCCCATATAATTCATGTCTTCTTAGAGTCTTCAGGATAATGCGCAAGTGAATTTCATGATCTTCATATCTTTTCGAGTATACCAAGATATCATCGATAAATATCACCACAAAATCATCGAGATATTCTTTGAAAACTATATTCATTAGAACCATGAATATAGAGGGTACATTAGTGAGCCCAAAAGGAACTATTGTAAACTCTTAATGCCCATACCTGGTTTAAAATGCTATCATCGGAATGTCTTCCTTCTTCACACACAATTTATGGTATCCAAATCGATGGTCAGTCTTTGAAAAGTATTAATCTCCATGCAGTTGGTCAAATAAATCATCAATGCGAGGTAGGGAATACTTGTTCTTTATTTTTATAGCATTTATCTCCCTGTAGTTGATACATAACCTCATAGATCCATCTTTCTTTTTAAAAAATGAACAGGGGCTCCCCATGGAGAAACACTAGGGCAAATAAATCCCTTATTACTCAATTCATCTATTTGTTTCTTTAGTTCCACTAATTCTAAAATGGCCATTCTATAAGGGGTATTCGATATAGAGCTTGATCCAGGTACCAAATCAATGGAAAACTCAACTTCTCGTTCTGGAGGATATCCAGGTAAATCTTTCAGAAACACATCTACATATTCTCTCACAATAGGTACATCCTCTATTTGAACATTCCTTTCCTCACCCACAGTTATTTCATTCGCTTCCTCCCTAATAATTGAATTTAGTTGAGCTACTGGGGGTGGATCTAGATAAGAATTAGGTGGTGATGATTCTGCTCTAAAAATAAGGTGTTCTATTTCATCCTCAAAAATCATAACCTCATTATGCTAACAATAAATCTTCACATCATGCTCTGAAAACCAATACATACCGAGTATTATATCAAACTCAATCATAGGTATAACAATGAGATCATCAGATAAAGAACATTTATGTTCTCTAATGGGGACTTATTCACAAAACTTTGTTGCAATGATACTTCCCTTTGAAGTTTTAACTAACAACTCCTTTGTTAAATCAAATTGGAAATATATAATTTTCTTATTAAACAAGGATGATATGAAACAATGTTATGATCTAGAATCAAATAAATCATTTGATAAACATGAGGAAACCATTAAATTACCTGCCACCATGTCTTTGGGAGCTTCTACCTCAGCAGTAGTGATAGCATAGGCTTTTCCTTGATCACTTGGCCTTTTCTGAGGAAAGATCCTCTGACGCTTAGGACATTCATTTGTATATTGTCCCATCTCACTACAATTATAGAATTCCACGTTGATAGAAAATCTCTTTCCCTTACAATCATGAGCTTGGTGGCCTTTTTTTACCACACTTGTAATAGACTCCCATTACTTTTAAGTAGGTACCGTGGTGTTTCTTCCCACATTTATTGCAGGATGGATTTTCAAATTTTCCCTTCTTCCCCTTATTTCCATTTCCAGATTGATCAGCAGATCTCTTCTTCTCTTTCTTTGCTTTAAAGTCATAAGACTTAGAGAATTCCTTTTCTGTTTTGATAGCACATAAGATAATGTCTTCGTATGACGAGAAGGATTGTGAGACTAATGCTCGACGAAGAAATGGTTCTAACCCATCAAAGAGACGATCAATATTACTTCTTCAGTTACGTATAAAATCTCTAGAATAGCATGCTAACCTTGTAAAGATAGCCTCATACTTTGCGACATTATCATCCTTCTTTTCCCTAAGACTCAGAAATTTCTTTTCCATGTCTGCTCGAGGGTCCCGAGGAAAGTATTTTTCTAAAAACAGATCTTTGAACTCCCTTCATTCCATATTTTATACTTCATCATCTTCCTTTATGTTTTAAATCAATGACCACCATTGATCAGCATCTTCAGTGAAGCGGTAAACTGCCATAATAACTATTTCCCTTTCACTACTCCCCAAAGTATGAAATATTTTCTCTAGGGAACTTATCCATTTCTCAGCAACCAATGGATTTTTACTCCTATTGAATTTTGTTGGTTATTGCCTTATTAAGCGATCTAACATTGATCCTCCATGCTGTGGATCAGGGTGCTCCATACGGGTAAGGATATTATTCATAACCTGAGTGAGTTTTCCCAGTATGGTGATAAGTTGATCATCCCTAGTTACATCACCAGCTCCACTATAATTATCTTGAGTAGGAGAAAAATCGCTACATGGAGTGACCGCATTGATACGGTTTCTATTTCTTCCACTAGGCGCCATTTCTAAACAATGTCATAAACTAGATCAGTTTATGAATCAAAATACGTAATTCCATACTTGTAAAACACTTAACATAAATTGAACAGTTTATGGATATAATCCATAATCATACAAATATTTTCTTTGAGGAATTATATCCTCATAAACCCTTCATAATGGTTCGTAAATAAAATGACAATTATCTTAATCATATCCATCAGGAGTTTCGTAACCAAGACTACAGTAAAGCTCATTATCGTGCACCAGTTCCCATTCGAGTCTAGCTCAAAGCGGTGCTTTTAGGTTTTACCCCTAGGTACATCTGGGCCAGAGCACCCCCTACCTGCTCGTATCCAGACAGGGATTTATTTCTTGGAAAACTCACAAAATCACTACAATACCAAAATTCTAGGAAGTTCTTCTATACTAATCCTCAATGTCTATCTTAGGTATCTGTGCTCTAATCAAAGTTTATCTAAATCTAGCTTCCATGGTTTGTACTAAACTTCCTATGATACCAACTGTAACGCCCTGACCCCAGTTACCCAGAGTCGGTGCATTATTACATAACATTGGAATGATCACAAGAAATATCAACTCTTGAAAGACTTATTAGTTTAGTATCCTTGGAAAAACGGGATACATTCATAAAGTCTGCATTACATCATAAAGTGAAAACTACTACAACAACATCTTGACTTCATATCCCCTCAAATTATCCCTGCAGGTCATTCATAAATTACATCTTCACATCCTTGGAAAAATAAAACATTGAAAGGGGTGATCTCAGATTCTTAGTATGGATAACAATATAGCGGAAACATTTATAAATAAGAATAAACATTTAAGGCAATATATAGCTAAAATAAAATCCTTTTAAACATGAACTTTAGAATAATATGGAAAATATAAAATTAAATAATTCCATTTACTTATTAACATTGATATTCTGCTAGTCAAATAATCACATGCAATATCAATAACCACTTTCATAATGATGGAATGCATAATGCCAGACTATCATAACCACGTTCCCAAGGCCTCGTGCCAAGACTACAAATAACATTTTGTCAAAGCCTCATTCTAAGACACTAGTTTGTCTCATGAGACCTACCGATGCATCGAGGAGCTATAACGGGATCCTCTAGTCACTTATTAAGTCTAATGCATTCCTCATATGAACATGTTTCAACATAACATAAACATTCGTATTAAAACTAGCATAAAAAATGGAAATACTTTCACCATAAACCATGAATGTTATAAAAATAACACATCCACATTCAATCATATCAGAAAACCTTCAATACAATATTGATGTTTTGTATCATAATAAATCAACTTCAAATAAGCTTAAAATCCATCAAAGGATGTTTACATAGATGAAATCAAAACTATTTGAGAGAAATATCTATTTTTTTAAAATCATTTAAAAGTCACATAATTATAAAATAAAACATTTACATTGAAAATATCTTTATAAGATTGTAAGGGATGCTTCTAAGATTTTATAACGGCTTAAAATAGCCGCACCCACCGTATAAGTTAAAGAAAGACATTCTTACATTAATTTTGTCGAAAAGGTTAAAAAGGTCCTTGTTTGGAAAACGACGGAAAGATTCCTTTATAAACTTCTTATAAAAAGTCAAACAAGGGTATAAATGACTTTAACCCATATTCTGTAAAATAGAAAGAATGTTTTGAAATATATTATCAAGAAACATGGATGTGGATGATAAATAGGTCCCAATAGATAATTATGTATAAACAACGTCGGATAATGAAGAGACTGTGAAATAACCCTGAACTTGTAATTTTCCTTATCAATGGTATGTTAACTTCCTGTATAATATTTAAAACATTGTTATTAAATTATTCAAGAACCATATAAATAATATGATATCATTTATGATCTTCTAATAATGACTTTTGATAATACGTTAGTATTATCGTCGTTTCGGGTGATAACTTACTCGTTTTATTTTATATGTTATGTTACATAAACGTGTTTGTTATGGATATGTTGTATCTTATTCATATCCAGAATGATATAAAGTTCTTAAACATTACTTTTAAACATCAAATGAGAATTAGTCTTCAATGGATACGATGGGGAATGAATCTAATCGCGTTCGTGGAGACGGTAGTCCGTACGTACTCACGAGTGACAATATCATTTTTTTGATATTAAAATAATATATAATTGGATGGTATATCATATATACAGAATCATTATCATGTTATGTTTATTATTTATATGAATTAAAAATCAGTATTATACCCATCCAAATAATAATATATTGAATAACAATTACACCATGACGTAAAGATGGTAAGCCGTACGTACGCACGTATGGTGACATGTCATCAAAGGATGGATAAAATAATGAATATCATTGAACCATATTTATAATAATATCACAGTATATAGGAGATACTATAGTTATTATTTTATAATGGGAATAACAAAGAAAGAAGAAGTTAAAGAAGAAATGAACTTGAAAAAGGGTGGTGAAAAAATTACCTCTTCTTCGGGTTCTTCTTTTTGATTTGATCAAAAGGGCTCCATAGGTTAACTTTATGATCAAACTAATGCCTCTAGGTTTAAGTGAGGTAATATGAGAGATTATTTGGACAGGGTTTGGCCGAACCAAAAATCCTTGAAAGTTTGAATAATTTGTTAGAAGTGGTGTCCTTTTATAAGGGGGAGAAGGGGCACCTTTGGAAAATCTAGAAATATTATTTTATAATAAATTCAAATTCAGTTTATAATGTCTCAAAAGTGGATTATTTAAAGTTTAATGTGGGTATGGGTCAAAAACCATGCAACAAATAGAATTTAGATAGGTTTGGGTCATTATATTATCCTTATCGTTTAGTTTCAACTCTTAGTTATTAGTTTGACACTTACCATGTCACTTTGTATTTTTATATTATATAGTTAATAAACATACTATATACCTCCAAGAGACCCCCAGGTGGTCCGTTAATGATACAAATATCATTATATAAGTCTCTTTTACAAACCATATATTTTTAGCAGTTGAATATAAATTAATAATATAATATTTGTTTTAAAAACTCTTTTATGTCAATTTTGACACTATTGGGTATTTTGTTTTTGATAAATTCATAACAGCATTATTACTTCGAAAAATATTTATATAAACAATCCTAATATGTCATATTAACCTATAAATATTTTTTAATTTATAAAAAGTCTCAAATTACATTTATTTAGGTATTTATAATATCAATTATCTTAATCTTTCATAAATACGGTAATTACTGCATCATCATTGTGTCATAAATAAATTAAATTATTTAATGTCTAAAAATTATAAATAAAATAAAATTATGTAGGAAATTGTTTTATCTTTCTAATTAATATTTATAGTCGAAAATATAACATATATAACCCTATGTAAAAAAGTGTGTTTCTAAAAGATATATGCTTATGTCATTTTTATATTTACTTTAACTTAATAAATATAAAGTGTCCCTATCACCTACATGTGGCTTCATGGGGTCCCAAAATCGACCCAAAGATGCCCATGGTCGGAAATTTATCCACCAATAAGGTTATGAAAATTTTTAGGGTAATTTATTTTTATTATAATCTTATTTTTTTTACCCTTATTTACCGGATTTACCCTTTAATCATGGTAAATTAAATATTACCGAAATAATTATTCAAAATGTCTAAAAATGAAAGTTACCTATTTACACAATTTGTACATCCTGATTCCAAATATGGAATCCATTTTTCCAAATTCAAAACACAGAAGTGGCAAAAATTAATTTAAAATTAATTCCCGTTGTCAAAACAAAAATCGTGATTTTAAGAAATAATAAATATTAAAAGATTGATACATGTTTATGTCCATTTTAATTGTGAAATTATGTATAATGACCAAAATTGTATTAAATGGTAAAATAATATTCTAAATATACTTTAAAACCACTCAAATTCATAATTTATCACTATTAATTATTTTGATTAAAAAAGTTGTTTTTAATAAAAATTTATTAATTTTCACTATTCATCAAAAAATAAAAATTATCCAAAAAGTACCAAAATTTCATCCTAGGATAATTTTGATATTCTGAATCCAAAAATGAAGTCCATTTTGAAAGATAAAATGTATATAATTTTAAAAAGTGGGTATTACTATTCATAATGGCTACTTTGATTGGTCACAGTGTGTTAGAATCTTGAAGTTGCGTACAACACATGATACTGTATTATTCAAAGGGAAGTGTACTGTGGAAGCTTGGGGTGTTACAAAAGTCACTTCAAGAAGTTTTTTTGGTTCATAGAAAAGGGAGTTACCCAAAATAAAGGTAATGGTTTCTCTTAACATCTTTTCTTTTATTTTTATTCTGTAACCCATAAACTATTTTTATTCCATTATTTTATAACAAACCCAGTATTATCAATATACTATAGTGTTTTTATGGGAAGAATGTGAACTAATATTACACAAACCTCGATCTAATGGGTAAAGAAGATACAATTCCTATAGATGGAAAACTGACACCTCATGAAACGATGATTGTTCAATTATCTCCTACCACCTCTCATGGTGGCCATTAAGATAGAACTGTATTTATATATGATATATATTATATTTATTTTTTCATTATGCTTCTGTATTTTCAATTTTTAGAATTCCTTTATGGTTTCCATTATTGGTAAAATGCAATAATTTTATTTGAGGAAATGCAGACTACCACCCCCTCAAAGTGACATGAATCATTAATTCCTTATGTGTCACATATAAAGGATGGAGTTAATGATATTATATATTATACTATACTATAATTATAATATAATTATGTATCATTATGTTTTAATTCCATTAAAATACAAAAATTGAAATGAAAGTAGTGTTCATGTGTACGTACATCTTACCATCTTTATGAACGGTGCATTTCATTTCTTATCTCCAAATGTTATATCCTGTTATAAATAATTATATATACTGAACATATAATAAATATATGATATCTAAATCATGTATATCATTATGTATATAATGTAATTTTAACCACATGGAAATTTTTTAATTATAACCTGTTTATTTTTTACTCATGTTCTGAACATCGATAAAATATCCAATATGAGCTCCAATAATTAATTATTTTTTATAGCAAGGCAATTAGTTATATAAAAGTAATAATAAACTTGAATAAATTTCTTAATCAAGTATAAATTAACTTATGTTTAATATTTAGGAAGAAAAGGGAACATATAAGACAAATCATACTTGAGGTAAGGGGTTTTATTATCTCTCTTTTAATTTTATGAGCTTTCCTTTGTTCGCCACTTATTTATTACATGTGGTGTATTGTATACTACCATTTGATATTTATTATCATGATTCTATTTATATTCATAGTATTCTGTGTGTGATTTGGTGGTTATTAACTTGTGGTCATATGACTTGATTGATTACAACGTGGTAACTGTTAAATCCTCAATCTCATTATTATTCAAGATTGTTTATGGGTTAGTTTTTTCTGGGACATATTTAATATCCAAGTCCATGTTTTATAAAAGTGTTTTAAAATGGATTTTTTAATGGAATATTTTATTAAAACATCATTTTAAATGTTTTAAATATTTATTCTTCTAAATCATTCTCATTAATGTCAATGTTTTTAAAAAACAATTTAAGGATTTATTTATATAGACATGACTATTTTTAAAATGTTAATTCCATTCAAATGTTTCAAAGTTGTATGGGACACATTGATTCAAAAATTTCTTTAAATGTCTTCTTTATAAATTGTTTAACTTGTTAATGTTTTCTTGAAAAATGGTTATCTCTCTCAGAGAGTTTTACAAATCATTTTCATCTATGTCAACATCCTTTGATGGATTACAACTTATTTGAAGTTGATTTATTATGATACAAATCTACCTTATTGCATTGAAGGTTTTGTGATATGTTTGACTATGGATGTGTTATTTTTATACCATTCATAGTTTATGGATAATTTTTTGACATTTATTATGCTAGTTTTAAAACAAATGTTTATGTTATTTTTAAACCTTTTCATATAAGGAATGAATTGGACTTAGTAAGTTTCAAGTGGATCCCTCTATATCTCCTCAATTCATTTGTAGGTCTCATGAGATAATTATATGTGTAATTGTCCGAGGCCTTCCCCAATTTGATATATGGTTTTGGATGAGGCCTTTATAAATTTTATACTTATTGGTCGAGGCATTGAAAAAATGTTTCAGAATGTCCATCATTATACATTCCCTCCTTATGGAAATAATAATGATGGTTCATTTGGTTATTCGTCTAGTAGAATACCTATGAATATGTTTTATTATGTAATTATTTACAGAACTCATATTCCTTCCATAAAGTGTTTAGGTTTATTATTTGTAAAGACATGTGTTTTCAATTATCCACCATGACTAATGTTTATATTATCTTCCACTGTATTGCTTATTCTTACTGAGAAATTGAGCTCATCCCTTTATTATATCTTATTTTCCCAAGATATGAAGAAGTTAGTTATGAGTGACTTGCAGGCATAATCTAAGAAGCTTGGATGTTTCTAATGGAATAAATCAGTTTTTTTTTCTTTTCAAGTTGTAATGTTGAACTTATGTATGTGTCTTTTTTCTAAGACTACTAATCTGATCGGTCCTTCAGGACTTGATTCCTTGTAGTCATGCCAATTTATAAAAATAATGCACCGGCTCATAGATTCTGGGGTCGGGGCGTTACAGTTGGTATCATAGGAAATTTAGTACAAACCTTAGAAACTAGATTTAGATAAACTCTGATTAGAGCATCTTACCCTAAGATAGACTTTAAGGATTACTATAGAAGTAATTCCTATAATTCTGGTAATGTAGATATTTTTTGTATTTTTCAAGAAATGCATCACTTTCTGGAAACAAGCAGGTAGAGGCGGCTCTAGCATAGATGCACCTAGGAGTGAAAACTCCAACAAGGAGTTTTAGGCTTGACCCGAGGTATCCTGGTACACAAAAATAGGCCTTGTTTCACTCTAGGTTATGACACTCCTAGGGGATATGCATAGGATAATTTTCATTTTCAAAACAAACTAATTTGAAGGATTTTAATATAATATGAGAATAAATGACCTTGGTTAATCTTGATGTGTTTTAAATTGAAAATTAGGTGTCATGATATTCTCTAAATGATTTTATGACTATTTTTACTCAAACAATGCTTTATAGTTTTAATCAATGGATGGATTCCAAGAAAGTCATATTAACATTGATCATGACGTAAAAGGTGGGAAATGTGGTGGAAATAAGAAAACAAATGGAATATTGATGGGCATAAAAATATTATGTTCATTACGAATCAGTTTTCCAAAAATATGATCAAAAACATATATATTAACCAACTCCCGATCTCAACAAAGAAGGTAAAGGTGATGAGTGATAAGAGCTCTAGTAGTGGAGACCATGGGGAAAAGAAACCTCAATTTCCATCATGTAGGAGATGTAGAAGGAGACACCCAGAAAAGTGTCAATGGAACAAAGAAAGGCATTATTTGTGGGAAAGAAGGAAATAGATTACAGAATTGTTGAGGAATAATGAAGAGTACTATGGAATAAAATATAAATGGTCCCAATAATCCTTTTACATTCATTTTCCATAAATATAGGGGACCTGGCCATTACCTGAGTGAATTCCCTATGCTATTTGATATCCTCTTCGTCATGGAAGAAGCTATGTGGGAATAAATGGATAGCGAAATATTTAAAAGTATTAGTGCTCTTTATAGATGGGATAAAATTGAAAGACTTTTCTATTGTATGTACTACCCTATAGTTTGTCATGTGAAAATGATATTTGAGGAAGAATTATTTTCTCTCTTATAGATATAGTTATAAATAACCATTTGGTTTTATATGAACCTTGTGTTTGAGTCAATTACAAGTTATTAAATTTTTGGATGAAAATGTGATGTATGAGAAAACATTTGTGGTTAAATTATTTTATGGTTATTTTGAGGAATTTATCTCATTTTGGTAATGTTATAAAATATATTTTTTGAAAAAGGAAAACATGCAGACCGTGTGACAACCAATTGTGTCGGACAAAGTTGTGGGAATTAAACCCAAAACCAATGTGTGATTGGGATTTATCACATACCACTGGACTACGTGATGTCCCTAGTTAATGTGACTAATTATTTTTAGTTAAAGGATTTTATTAAGTTGATTTGGGACCTTATGTATTATAAAATGGATATCCTTAGTGTAGAAAAATGATTTGGTGATTATGTGATAAATGTTATTTTGGAATACGTTCTCTTTGTTGGGAACACTATATGCCTAATGAGAATAAAATACTATAGAATTTCATTTGAGGAGTAATGTTGGATATTTTTCTATGTTTTTATTCTGTATTTATAAAGATTTGGGTTATTTATTGAAATTATAAACCTATCATAGAGAATATGTTATTAAGTTAATTACTTTAAAGTATTCGACTTTATGAGTAGTTGATGTTATTTGAAGATATAATTTAACAAGGAAGACTACGTAATCAAATTCTTTTGAGTTTTGGGTTTCAATCATAGTTTGGATTATATTGAATTATTTTAATGAAAATTGTTAATTGAATGGTATTTGTTGAAATTTGGGTATTTTTTGTTTAAATTTTGGAGATTAAGAGTAATATTTATCTCTATAAAGGATTTTCCTTTTTGGGGATCATCTGATCATGTACTAACCGTCTTGGTATTGGTTAATGTTTAATGACAAGGGAATTATATAGTTCATCCTTTGTGGATTATGTGATTCTCTATAAGGTAATTCTATCACTTCAGGTGTTACCAAGTCATCTTGAATACCATCATTTAGAGAAAAGATGAGTTTTTCATATAAATTTATTAATGGATGAAACTATACTTGTAAAGTAAGTATATATTCTTATGCTCCACGTAAATCTCATAATAAAATTCACCGACATTATGAAAATGATCTTAAAACAAAAATTTTGTTCTTTTACTTTTCTTACTGGGAAATTAAAGACCTTTCAACACATCACATCTTTATAGATTTTATATCGTTAAATTTATCCTAATAATATTCTCGATCACTCTCTATCCGAAATTGATGATTAGTTTTCTCTTCCATATCCATTGATTCCTACAAGGGATCCTAGTATGTGTTATTTTTGGTAACCTTGATACTTACCTTTATTTATTTTAAAATAGAGGCCACATTGATCGATTTTCGATGTGGGATTTCAACTAAGGTATTTTGACAAGTCAAAAACCAAATTTTCAATCCTGAGCTTAAATTGCAAGGATGCAATTTATTGAAGGATGGGAGAATGTGATACCCAAAGGTTTCACGGTACATTATCTCATTAAAGTAATTCAATAGCTTGGACATCACACAACATCGGGTTCGAGCGCATGACGACATACTAAAATCGCTATTCAAAAGCAGTTATGAATAGTATTAACTGAATTTTTAATTTTTTATATATTCCATTTAATATTAACATCCATATTATGTGTTTCTTGGACATAATATAAGAACAAATTCATTTTCAGATAAACAAAGTATTTTTCAAAAAATGCAATTTTACTGCCTTTTAATGGTGAACCATTTTTAAATCCCATATTTGAAACTTTTATACATTAAATTTTAAAAAATAAACTTTTTATTTAGAATAGGGACATAAAAATTTAGTTTTGATAAATTTTTGGTGTTTTTCCGATAACTTTCAAATTTATGTGAATAGTGTAAAATACAAAATTTTAATTGAAAACAAATTTTTTAATTAAAATAATTTACAGTGTTCCATTATACATTTGAATGGTTTGGAAGTATAATTATATTATATTTTTACTATTTAATCTAATGTTGGTCATTGGAATTAATTTCACTATGAAATTATACATAAATAACTGTCAATTTTTGAGTTATTGTTTCTTAAAAACACGCTATTTGTTTTGACAACATGAATTGAATTCAAATTAATTAATGAAACTTTAATGATTTGAATTTGTCAAAAAAGACATAATTTTTGAATTTGTAATATCAAATATAGATTAGGCTGATTTTTTGGTATTTTCTTGAAGAACTTCAATTTTTTTGAATAGTAAAACCACTAGTAGTAGTTAAAAAATAGGTGTTTTCATTTAAATGAAATTTTACCACTTCTGTGAATTTAATTTCAAAAATCTTGCATAATTTTTTGTTCTTAGTAATTAAAATTTCGTTCAATAAGATAATAATATTTTTTCAGTGAATAGTAACTTTTGACTATTATTTACTATGGTTAAATGTAAATAGAGAAATTCAAGGTAAAGAGAATATTATAATAATAAAAAATTACCTTAACACTTGTCCTAACATTCTTGTATGAGTCATGGCCACTCATTTCCATCATTGGGTCGATTCTGGGACCCCATAGAGCCACTTAAGAATGATAATGACACTTTATTTTAATTAACGTAATGTAAAGACAAAAATGACATTAAAAAATATCTTTTCGTATATTAATTTTTACATGGGTTTATATAATTTATCTTTTCGACTATAAATATTAATTGGAAATATAAAATGATTTCCTGCATTATGGTATTTATTTTATAATTTTTAGACATCAAATAAATTAAATTATTTATGACACAATAATGATATTGTATTTACATCATTAATAAATGATTTAAATAAATAAGATTATTAATATTAAAAAAATATCCAAAACCTGTACAATTCATATTGGGTGATTTTAATTCGAACATTAGTCATCATATCTTTGACCTTAATGAGTTTTGTACCTTTCTAAACAGAATATAAGTTTATAATAAAATAATAATTTCAAACTTTCCTAAAGACCCCTCCTCTCCCTTATAAAAGGACAACACTTTTGACCTATTCCTTGCACCTATCAAGCCCCTTGGATCATCCAACCCCTACCCAAATAATCTATCAGAATCCCTCTTTCACTTAGAAGCCTTACCTTAGGTAGAAGTCACTTCATGAAGTCTTTTTGGTTCATACCAAAGGGTATTACCCAAATTAAAGGTAATAGTTTCTCTTAACTTCTTTTCTTTTATTTTACTTCTCCAACCCCTAAAATATTTTTATTCATTTATTTAATAACAAAATAAGTATTCTAAATTTACTAGGATGTTTTTATGATAATTATTTTAACTACACTTACACACACCTCCATCTAATGGGCAAAGAACATATTGTTTCTGGGGATCGCAAACTAACGCCTCACGAAACAGTGATTGTTCAATTATCTCCTACTGCCTCTCATGGAGGAAATTAAGAAGGAACTATATTTATATATGATATATATTATGTTTATTTTATTATGATTCTGTATTTTCCATTTATAACATTATTTTATTGTTTCCATTATGGGTAAAACGCGATAATTTCATTTGTGGAAGTGTGGGCTATCACCCCCTTAATGTGATATGACTCGTTAATTACTTATGTAGGAAGTATAATGGATGGAGTTAATGATATTATATATGATATTATACTAGAATTATAATATAACTATGTATAATTATGTTTTAATTCTATTAAAATACAAAATAGAAATGAAATTAACATTCATGTGTACGTACGGCTTACGGTGTTAATAAACGGTGCATTTCATTTCTCATCTCCAAATGTTATGTACTATTATAAATACATATATATACTGGAAATATAATATATATATATATATGTGATATATAAATCATGTATATCATTGTGAATATAATGGAATTTTTAACACATGGAAAAATTGTAATTATAATAAGTTCATTTTTTACTCAAGTTCCAACCATCGATAAAATATCCAATATAAACTCAAATAATTAACTAATTGTTATATAAAGGTAATAAGAGATATAAAAGGAATAATAAACTTGAAAAATTTTCTTAATCAAGTATAAATTAACTTAATTATATTATTCAGGAAGAACAAGCAACATCCAAAACAAGTCAGACTTGAGGTGAGGGGTTTCTTATCTAACATTTAATTCCGTAAAATTTCCATTGTTCGCCACTTATTTAATGCATGTGGTGTATTGTGTACTGACAATTGATATGTATTATCATGATTCTATTTATATTCATGGTATTCTATGAATTCTTTGGTGGTTATTAACTTTTGTCCACACGACTCGAATGATTACAATGTGGTAAGAGTTAATTCCTCAATCTCATTATTATTCTATATTGTTTACGGGTATGTTTTTACTGGGACATATTTATTATCCATGTCCATATTTTATAAAATATTTTTCAAAACGATTATTTTTAAGTGCATCTTTTATTAAAACATCATTTTAAATGTTTAAAATATTTAATCTTAAAAATCATTCTCATTAATGTTCATGTTTTCAAAATAATTTTTTAAGGATTTTTTTATATGGACATGAATTTTTTTAAAATGTTAATTCCATTAAAAAGTTTCAAAGTGGTATAGTACAATTTGATTATAAAATTTATTTAAATGTCCTCATTTCTAAATTGTGTGACTTATAAATGTTTTCATGAAAAATGTATATTTCTCTCAAAGATTTTTACAAATCATTTTCATCTATGTCAACATCCTTTGATATATTTTAAAATTTTTTAAAGTTGTTTTATAATGATACAAATATAACATATTTTATTGAATTTTTTTATATGTTTGAATGTGGATGTTTTATTTTTATACCATTAATGATTTATGGATAAAGTATTGAAATTTCATATGCAAGTTTTAGTACGAATGTTTTTGTTATGTTTAAACCTTTTCATATGAAGAATGCATTGGACTTAGTAAGTGATAGGTGGAGCCCACTATAGCACCTCGATGCATTTATAGGTATCAGGAGACAATTTGATGTGTAATTGTGTGAGGCCTTTCCCAATTTGATATATGGTTTTGGCTATGGCCTTAATCATTTTTAGACATCTGGGCTAAGGCCCTGACAATATGTTTCGGACTTTCCAGCATTATACATTCCCTAATTATGAAAATAATAATGATGGTTCATGTGGTTATCAGACTAGTAGATTACTCATGACTATGTTTTATTATTACTCAGCTCATATTCATTCCATAAAGTGTACATGTTTATTATTTGTAGAGGAATGTGTTTTAAATTCTTCACCATGCCTAATATTTACGTTATTATCCACTTTATTGCTTACTCTTACTAAGAATTTGAGCTCACCCCTTTCTTATATTTCATTTTCCCAGGATATGAAGAAGTTAGTTATGATTGAATTGTATGCATAATCTTGGATGATTGGATATCTCTAATGGAATAAATAAGTTTTGTTTTCTTTTTAAGTTGTAATGTTGAACTTATGTATGTATCTTGATTGCAAGAATACTAAACTATTTGGTCCTTCAGGACTTGATTCCTTGTAGTCATTCTAATGTATTAAAATAATGCACTAGCTCCTAGATTCTGGGGTCAGGGTGTTACATGGGTGCTTTCCCTTATCCATTCCTATAGACAGGTAATATATTAGGGTACCAAAGGAAGCCATAATGGGGTGTGAGATAAAATCCCAATAGTCCACTGCCAACATTTTCTAGATATAATAGATGTAGAGTACATAGCTAAGCAGTGTGCATGTGTAACTAAATAACAATCACTGCTAAACGTAAATAATCAATAACCTGCTCAGGTTCCTATAATATATCTGGTGGATCTACCTATTTTGGATCTATCCAAAATGGTAGTATGACTAGTACCCATATATATATATATATATATATATATCAATAATATATCTATATCATAGTTATATCCCGTATCCACCTATATGCACTGTGTACTTGAGGAAGTTTGCAGCCATATACCTAGATACTAGATGTTGGATTGACCAAGGAATAACTAAGGTGTCTATAACCAAAATAAATTTTCCTATATGCTCAAGGAATAAGGTTCATGCCATGAATCTCATAATGAGTGAGATTAGGAATGCTCAACATTTGAGATAGATGGGTTAATACATCATGACCAACACCCCAAAAATGTTGAATGTGGAATATCATTCCTGTCAAATAGATAACAGTAAAATGGTGAGAGAATTCAGGATCTACACCCATTATAAGGGAGAGTGAATCATCTTGCTCAACAATTCCCTTAAACATCACCTCACATAAAATATCAATGTTGTAATCATAATAATAAAACAAGCTAAGGGATCACCTCATAAGTATTATAATTCATCCAACCAAAAATATAAGTGGTTGTTTCAATTCATATAATCAATACATTTGGTATGAATCTATCGGTGTGGCCTTGCAACCCATTAAACTCTATTTAATAAATCCATTCAATTAATTGAAGTAATGAAAATCATCACGATGCAATAAATTATATTTACACAACCCATTTAATTATTCAAGGCATGGATCTACAAGTCCAAGGTTCAAATAACCACTTAGAATGTGATAATATCATTTAGAAAATAACCTACAATAAGAAAATTCCATTTCTCATGATCTGAACACTTAGGTGGTACTTTATAAAATAATATATCATGTAGAAGAGTGGGGAAACCCATTTATAACCAAATATAAACACTGAGGAGGTATTCCAGTCTTTCAATCAGTTAAATACAAAGGTTAATTTTAATCCTTCACACCCAATGGGTTTCTGTGATTGTGGTTAGAATCCTCTAAACAATTAACAAGGGTAAAATTGTGTATTTCAAGGTGTGTATATCGATTGAGAATCAAATAAATCATTTTATGGAGATGAAAGTAAAATTTGTGCATATAATATAATCATTTTTCTATGAAAAAAACTCCATTTTCAAGGAGAACAACTAGACCAACTACCATAGGGTCATTGATGACTCCTTATCCAATAGATACATCAAATTTTAAGTTTCATAGATGAAATAAGTGAAATATAATAATGCCTTGAAAAATAGAGAGAATGATATCACACTAAAATAATGAAAGATATCATAAGAGAAATTGAAATAAGAAGAAAAAATAATAGAGATGTTACCTTAAGTTTTACAATGCATCCAACAGTGGTCCAATCAGTGTCTAGTTCTCGGAGATTTTTGAGAACCTAGTATATGATTGAACGTGGCTTATTTGAAGAAGAGAGGAGAGCCATCAACTAGAAATGGGAGGAGGAAGAAGAAATTAGGTTTTATGTTTCATTATGGAAAAATGTCATTTAACCATCAAAACTATGGGTGCACAATTTTACATCATGTTTTGGACAAAATGTACAAAAATCGTTCTCTCCTCACTATCCAAAGTGGGTTTTTTCATGGTTATGTTTCATGGTTTCTGTAACCTTGCACAAACTGCGAAACATGCCGCTGGTAATAATGTATGAAATCTTACATGATCATGTGCCTCAGGTCTCATGGTTACAAAGAAATTGTGTGGCCACTACTTCTAAAAATGTTCCATGCATGGTTACCTCATCTGGTTTGTACTAACTATGCAGTAATAGTGCAACCTTTCCTTTTCCCCATTTTCAAGAAATTTGGGCTTCGAACAAGCCATAGACGCCCATAGAACACTCCTTAGGCCATAGTGCATGTTTACGAAGATTAAAAAAATTTATTTGAAAAAGGAACTATCCACACATTTTTGAAATTTTGGTTCGTTACGAAGGTAATTATATAATTGTTAAAAATTAAAAATAAATTTACATAAAAAATATTTCATTAAGCTCAAAATGTACTTTAATTTAGTTCATAAATTACATTTTCCCTATATTCATGAATAAGAGATATTTAAAACTAATATGATAGAATTTTGTAACTTTTTTGATTTGAATATTTTATTTATCATATTCTTGGACTAGTATATATTAAACAAATCAATTTTAAGACTAAGGTGATTATGGTTGAATTCACTTTTTCCAATAATAATGAAGACGTAACACCCTGATAATTTTTATTAAATAGTTTTTTTAAAATAATATAACTGATTTAATTACAAGATAAACCATGTTATTATTAAATTTAATTCAACACCATATTATCTCACATTGCATGCAACACTTAGTTTCTACGTAATAATATTTTACTCTAATAAAAAAAGATAATTTATTTGTAGTCATTAAATTATAGGGAATTAATATTCCTAACTAAACCACGAAATATATAAATATATACATATACATATAAATATTTATATATTTAATCATATTTTTTGGCAATCATCTAACGGATTTCAAATAAGAATAAATCCAATTTTATGCATAAAAATGCTATAATTTCCGAAAGGCAGTTTTAACGCCTTTTAATGGAACTCTAGTTTTATACCTATATTTTGTAACTTGTAAAAATTATATTTGATAAAATATACATTATTTTAATATGTATAATTACAAAATTATCTTAGGGTGAATTTTTTTTATTTTTCTGAAATGTTTCATCAATTGATGAATAGTTAAAATACTGATTTCAATTGAAAACTATACTTTATTTTAAATATTTACATAATAAAATTATTTTAAGGGTTAGTTTTAATTTTAATTAGTTCATTTTTATTTTAAATTTTCTAATTATTATTTCTTAAAATTATTTTATACTTGAATTTATTATAATAATATTTTATGCTTTAAAAGGACATTTTTCAGAAAAAACTATTTTTCATAGAATTTCATTGGTTTTATTTTAAATTAAATTATGAAAATTATGTGTTTTTTAATTTTCATAAATTTGTTACAAGTTTTTATTCATAATATTAAAATTTATTCAATATAACCCTTTTATTTTTGGCTAATATGAATAGTATCTTTGGTAAATTTTATTACCATGATAAAGGGTAAATTGAATAATTTAGGTTAAAAATAAAATTATTATGACTATAAAATTATACTAACAAATGAAAATAATTTATTAGACATATAAAATTTTACCCATAGTATATAAAGACAAAAATTAGTTTTTTAATGGAAACGTGTCCCTAAAAAAATTATATAATATTTAAATCAAAGAATGTCACATAATGTCACTTTCTTTGTCTTTAAAATACCTTATGATTCCACATTGGAGAAAATATATGTTTTGAACGAATATAACTATAAAAGTTTAACATAATAAACAAATTTTCGTGATATAAATTTATTTTTTACTTTTTGGGTCACTTAGATGAAATTATGGTGTTTATAATATTTTATTTAATAACCATTTAAAGATATCAAATTCATTTTTTAAATACTATATCATTTTTAGAGGGTTTTAAAAAATAAATATTAGACTATAAATTCTATTCTGAAATATATATGTTTTTTATTTTTTATAGAAATTTTTGTTATGTTTTTTGTGAAAAAATTAGTATATAAAATAACTATACAACAATGATCTAGTAATTATTTTTTTAATGGAAATATCTAATAAATGTTCTTAAAAATATTAGAATAAATATAATTGTATATAACTAATGAGATAAACTAATTACATATATTAAATTTAAATCATTGGTACATAATCAAATATTTTTTCGAAAGTAACTTGTTATATTGATATTTTTAAAATTCCATGTAATGAATAATGTCAAAATTGGCCCTAATGGTATTTCATCAAAATAATATATTCTTAAATTATTTTAAAAATAATAAATCATATTAAAAATTTGAAAAATTATAACATGTTCTAAAATATTATAAATTATTCGCTTATTATTTAATTGATATCACATAAGTAAAATTTTCAACCTTTTAATATTGAAAACATTTTTTGCCTTCGTTAAAATTAAAATAGGATAACTATGGGATAATCAAAATGATAAGATTTCAAATAATACCAAAAATTTTATAAAGTCTATTAGTTGATGATATTAAAACCATATATCATCTTATATTTGAATACATGTCCTTTTGGGGATATTTTTATTGATATTGAAATTTTTATAAAATAATATTTTTAGAAAATTTCAAAAGTGCCCCTCACAGCAATTATAAAAGGGGTCATACTACCTAACTTATTCACATCCCATTATACCTTAATATTAGAAAAAAATATTTAAAAATAACTTCTACACTACCCAAGAAAAATTTTATAGGTTTTGTTTAACCCAAATATCAGCTCTAAAGTCCTATAGAGGAGATCTAAAGGAGCCGTTTTGAAGAATATATAATAGCTCCAATCGATCACTCTATTTTTCTACTGTTTTATACCTTCTCTAGATCTATGATAAAGATAATAAAATATTAATTTCAGAATAATCAATAATCTAAAATTTTATTATGATTGTGAACAAACAACTGTACGCCCCCTTTCCTGTCAAATAATAAATTAGAGTATCACTCGTGCGTATGTACGACTTACCGTCACCATGTAGCGATACAATTCATTTTCCATCAACATATTTTATGAGTGGTAATTATGAGTGGTATTATTTTTATATATGATATTTATAAAAAATTATACTTCTGTAAAGATAATATCATATCTTCCTTTTTACCACCTAATCTTTTGAGAAATGGTCACATCGCTCGTGCCTAATTATGGCTTACCATCTCTATGATACGATGTGATTCATTTTTTGATTAATATTTTACATAGATGTTAATAAGGATTAATTTATTGAGTATTAATGATATGTAAACCAAAAAAATTATTCAATAATTCTAATATATCATTTAATTTTATTTCTATTAATATAATAGGAAAATGAAAATAGTGTTCATGATTACATATGGCTTTCTATCTTCATAAATAGAGTATTTTATTTTCTAAATATTAGTTTTATAGATCTACAAGAATACATATATACAATATATATATATATATATGATATTTATACCATGTTTATCATTCTTTATTTTCTTAAATGATGATCTATGTAAGTCAAAAAATGTACAAAAAATGAACCGGTTATTACCTGAAACATAACATTAACATGAAATTGTTAATAAGAAAGTAATATAAATTCAGAAGTAAATCATCTATTGTATTATATATTTGTGAATATGGTTCTATGTTATATATATAATAAACTTATATTTATTATATATGAGGTTTTAATGTATAAGAATTAATTCAATACTTGAGGTAAAGGGTTTAGTCTCACTTTTATTTCTATGGGACACATGTCTTATACACTTCTTGATTCCTATTCATGGTTTATATACTACTTATGATTGTATTTATGAGTCTTATTTGGGATATTATTGTATTTTAATAGCCATATAATTTTCATTCCCTCAGTGGTAATATGATTCTACAGATTATATAGTGGTAAAGGATGGTTTGATAGTCTCATTATCAACCGAGATAGCTCATAAATAGTTATTTACTATGGAATATTTATCTTCGATGTCTATTTTTCTTAAAATGTTTCTGAATTTTTTTATATTCTTATAATAATTTTAAAATAATTTTTATCCATGTTTTAAATTTTACTAAATGGGTTTAAATGAATCATTTTTTTGTTTTTCTAATGAGGTACTTCTTGAATTTTTCAGAAAAAAGTATGAGATGGATGTTTTTTAAACTTATATGATATTAACAATTTTTTTTGATTTCATGACACATTAATGCAATGAATATTAACTTATAATCTTACAAGTTTATTTTCAAATAAAATGTTTAATTTTAAAATTACACGTCATTTTAATAAAAGGAAATATTTTCAAAGTTAAAGTGATATTTCTCTTAAGAATTAATTTAAAGTTATATCTCAGTATTATATTACATTTACAATAAAATTATTTTATTTTAATTAATTTTTTATTAGGCATATATTTCAAGTATATTATTCCTATTATTAAAATGGTTGGTTTATTTTTATGATGGATTGATATTTGTGAGACCCATTTATTTTCCATGGGTTATGTTATGATTGAATGACATTTGGGAAACCCATTTCTTTTTTTGGTTTTTGATATGATAAATGAATTATATTATAATGGAACACATATGTATGGAATTTAATTATGTGATGGGTGTGGCCTATATCTCCCTCCAATGCATTTTGTAATGATTTATATCTCATTATATAGATAGGATCGGAACATGAAGTGGAATCATCTATGTAATACATGACTGGAATGGGAGTAAACTCAGTTTGGTTATACATGGATGGAATAGGTAGTGAACCCAGTTTAGTAAGGGATTTACCACTATTATGTTTGTGTAAATGATCCTAGACTAATAGGAAAATGATTTTATTTACTTATTTATATGCCACAATTTCTTATATTATGTTATTGTCTCACGTAATATGTTATTTTATTATTTATGAACTTCTATTATTTATTCTATAAAATTATAACATGGTCTTTTTTATGCAGGATATAATTTTAGGATGTTATTTTCATCTTATTATTACCTTATGCTTATGTTATCCCCCATGATTAAACATTATTTATATTCTTAACTCACCCTTTTCTTATGTTTCCTTTCACCATGTTATAAATAAAAGTTTTCTATAGGAGTAACAATGGGGAGGATCATTATGGGATATGTTGATGATATTTTACAAAATTAGAAGAATGTGACACAAGTCTCCAAAGAAACTAAACTATTATATTCTTTGGGAATTTTTTTTTGTAATGTAATAAATATTCATTTATTAATATGTAATATCCATATAAATTAATCAAGTGTCATTATAGTTGGTATTAGAGAAAAGGTTTAATCATCCCTTTTAACCTAGGATAATAGAATATTAGTGAGATCCCTAGAGATATATATAAGGATGTATCCTGGGATGTACTTAAGGATAAGTCTAAATATTGATTATAATCCTAAATTTTTCCTAATAATCATTAATAACCAAGGATTAAACCTTATGTGTCCTATATTGAAATATTATATGTAATGTACATTGATTACGTGGTTATTAAAGTATGACTAGTGTAGCTAAAACAATTCATTCTGGATTTATTCAATTGATGGAACCCAAAGAAACTGTGTTCATGATGAATGTGATGGGAAATGAAATGATTCTCCTCCTATGATACCTAATGCTCTTGGCACAGAAATTAAAAATTTTGTTTCTGTGCTCATGCATCATTTTTAATATATGAATCATACTAGACTAACAAATGAGAAAATGAGGGAACAATGTCCTCTTCAGTCCTTCATGAGGCAATATCTACCATAATTCAGTGGGTTTTTTGATCCAATAGTGGTTTAGAAATAGATCGTTACCACTAAAAATATTTTTTTCATATCTCCAATGTTCAAGACATTAGTAAGTCGCTTTGGTTGTCTATCATTTTGATGGTGAAGCAGATCAATGGGGGAATCTCATCAAGAATACAACGAAACAATATTAAATTAACTCCATGGAATTGGGTGAGTTCAAAAAATTATTTTTCAATAAGTAATTTTCTTGTATTTTTTGTATGAAAATAGAAAAGGAATTTCTTGAGTTAAAAAAATGGATATTGAATTTATTGGAACCTATAACGAAACTTTTACAAGACTCGGGAGGTACTCTTATAGAATTATCATCCAGCCTAAAAGTAAGGTTGATCTATTTTTAGTAGCATAAAACCAAGGATTCTAAGGGTTTTAGCCATATGGGACTTTAGTAGTTATGAAGAAATATCATGATGTTCCATCAAGGTGGAAATGGAGGTTTGTGATATATATCAATCTCATGGTTTTGAAGTGTGGAAAGAATAGTGGTGGATATTGTCTTTAGGGGGGATGGTAAATGTATGCAGTATATAAATGTAGGTCATCTACAAAACTAATTCCAAAATAATGGGAAAAAATTATCTAATGACACAAATAGAGATTGGATTACACATAGTTAACCCCCCTCCCCACACACACACATATATTAATGCTTCAAGGTAAGGAAAATGGGCATTAGGCTAATAATTTGTCAAATACAGGGGTTAACGATGATAATCGACGTCAGTAACCTCTTAATGCCAAAGAAAATGAGAAATCTCATGAGATCACTATTGGTGATGTGGAGTATGAAAACAAATTGGTGGAATGATTGTGTATTTATTTAATGAAATTTAAGAATAATTTTGCAGAAGTTCTATTATGGTATTATGGAATAATGGAACATCTATGTATTGGACCAATATTGTTTTATAAGGATTTAAGAGCATATGTTTAATGGTACCCATAACTATGAACAAATATTAAGGTGGTAAGGTGATATTTTTGAAAATAACATGATTAATGGGAGGATAACCCTTAATATGTCCATGATTTTGGGATAATGAAATACATATATGTTTGATTATGATAAAATAAATGATAGGTATTAATTATAATGGGACTGATATGATGATAAATTGTTTTATTATATCATGGATTGAGTTTATTGAATTTTTTGTTTTTTGGTATGAGGAACATGTTTTGGGAAGGATGAATAGTTCACTAAGGTTTTATGGTAATTTAGTTTCTTACAATGTTTCGATAGATTACAAGATAATGATCTTCATATGTTTCGTATGTGACAATTAAGAGATACATCATGTTTTTTGAGTTAAATTATAAGTTTGGTGACCTTATTACAAAATTATTAGATTTTAATCTTTTGGAAGGATCATAAGGTTAACCATTTATGAAATTGTTTATATTTAAATTTATATATTATATTTTAGTGATTAATTTTTTGTAATAAAATGATTTATGCATAGGGATAACTTATTTTAACATTTCAATTATGATGTTAACTAAATATAAACAGAATTACCAATCATTATGTTTATGGATACCATTATCTGGTATTGTTTCATGAATGAAAAATCACCTATATTTCTTGGAATCCAAGATGAATTGGAAATTAATCAAGTAACAATGATATGATATAATGATTCTTATGAAGTGTAATGAAAACAGGTAGGTATTTATTCTCATGAAAATTATTTAACATTGTGGAAAGGAACTTGAAAGGAAAAAAATTTATCGTAGTCACTTCATTTTTTATTAATAAAATGGTCCCTTAAATCATTTTATACTTATGGTTTTGTAAGTGTTAATGTTCGTAGGAGTATTTTCTTTATCACTCTATCAGAACATTATAGTAAGATTTCTCTTCCATGTCCATGTTTTCACTTTCAACCCATGTTATACTATATGGAAACATAATTATGAGTTTTGTTGGGTACCTTTTATGTTTCCAAATGTTACTTTTAAAATAGAGTTTTAGTATTCATTTTTACGATGTTTATTTCTATGAAATGAGCTTTCAGGTATTAAACCTTTGATGGCCTCGGTGAATTTTGTTGGTGAAATTCATTTTAAAGAGGTATAATGTAACACCTAGATATTTTTATAAAATATATTTTTAAATTTTATTATATTTTTTATTACATGATACACCATGTTAATATTTTTTTAATTCCCAAAACTAGCTTAGCTTATGTTTCATGTGACACTGAGTTTCTACGAAAAAACCTTTAATTTTAATTAATTAAACAAGAAAATTATATCCTAAAAATGAAATTGGTGGGAATGAATATTATTAACTGTGACATAATATTTATATATATATATATATTCAATCAACTGTTTTTTCATTCATCTAACATAATTTATTTCTGAATAAATCCATTTTTAAACATAAAAAAGTGATATTTTTCTAAAGGCACTTTTATCACCTTTTAATGGAACACCTATTTTGGAACTAAACATTCACTAATATAAATTCTATTTGAAAAAATAAATTACATTTCATAAATAGGAGTGTCAAAATTATCTCACATTTAACTTTTTGTGTTTCTATAAAAAGTATCATCTTTTTATAAATAGTGAAAATACTAATTTTTTTAGAACTTTATTTTAATTTAATTATTTAGAGAGAAATTTAATTTTTTTGATTAGTTTTAAATTTTAATTAATTCTTTTAACTTTAAAACAATACAATTATGATTTTTAAAAGTATTTTATAAATGTATTATTAAAAAATATTTTATGTTTTAAAGGGGAATTTTATTAAAAACTGTTTTCATGTCATTTTATTGGTTTTTTTACATTAATTTTTGAATTTTATGTGTTTTAAATTTTGAAAAAAGGATGCCAAATTCTGATTCTGAAGGGAAAAATTTATTAAATATTTCCCTTTTATTTCCATGGTAAATGGTAAATTGAAAAATTTAGGTTAAAAATAAATTTGTAAAGTGAATAAAATTACACTAACACGTGAAACAATTTTATTGGATGAATAACTTTTTACACATAACAAATAAGTATTTAAATTAGTTTTTAATGGACTCGACCCCCTAAAAGACATATATAATATTCAAATCAATGAAAGTCACAAAATATCACTTTGTTTGTTATTAATATACCTTAAGTGTGCACATCAGGAAAAAGTTATGTTATGAACAAATATAACTATAAAATTTTAAATTAATAAACATATTTTCATGACCATTTAAATACTATATCATTTTTATAGGGTTACAAAAAATATATATTAGACTATAAATATTTTTATTAAATTCTTAAGATTTAACTTTATTATGGTATCTTATTTTTAATTTTTAGAGAAAAAATAAGTATATTAAATAATTACAAAATATTGATAGACTAATTATGTTTTAATGGAAATATCAAATAAATGTTATTAAAAATATTAAAATAAATATAATTTGAGATAATTAATGTGATAAAAATATTTTTTAGATGAAATTTATCTCTTATACATATAATAAAATTTTGTTTTCTATGTTAATGTGTTATCTTGATATTTTTAAAAGTCTAAATGATGAATAGTGTCAAAATAGACACTAATGATATTTTATCACTTTAATATTATAATAATACATTTAAAAAATGAAACATATTTAAAAATAAAAAATATATGTATATATTATTTTCAAAAAAATTATACATTTTTCATTTATGTTTTAATTTACATCATATATGTAAAATGTACACCCTTTTAATATTGAATGATTTGTTGCCTTAGTTAAAATTAAAATATGTAAACTAAAGGTTAATCAAAATTACAAGGTTTAAAATAATAACAAAAATTTTATAAACTATGTTTTTTTATTATATTACGACCTTTTATCATTTTATCTTCGAATAAATTTACTTTTTGAGGTATTTGGTTTGATATTGTATTTGATTTAAATTAATCTTTTAAAGAATTTTCAAAAGTGCCCCGCACTTCAATTATAAAAGTGCACCACATCCCTCCCTTATTCACATCACATTGAGACTAAATTAGTTACTAAAATATAAAAATTTATTTTCTAAGCTATTATATCATCATTCTATAGGTTTCGGTCCTTCCAAAAGATCAACTTTAAAGTCCTATATAAGAGATCTAAACAAGCCATTTTGAAGAAGAGGTAATCGCTCTAACGTATCACTCTCTTTTTCTACTCTTATATACCTCTTCAATTTATATGATATATATCATAAAATAATAAATTAATCGTACTTAATATTCTTAAATTTTATTGTGAATAATAACACAACACTATAAATCATTTTTCCTAAGGAATAATAAATGAAATTGTCGCTCCTGTGCACGTACGGCGTACCGTCATCATATAGTGATACAATTCATTTTCCATCACCATTTTATGAGTGTTAATTATGGATTTTTTAATTTTTATATATGATATTTATGAAAAAATAATACTTACTCATGTATAATATCATATCTATCTTTTTACCACCTAGTCTTTCGAGAAATGTTAATGTCCCTTGTGCGTACGTATGGTATACTATCTCCCTGATGTGATGTGATTTTTTATCATTAATATTTAAAATGGATGGTAATAAAGATTAATTTTACTATTTTATATAATATTTATATCATAAAAATGATTCTATAATGATAACATATCATATACTTTATTTCTATTAATATGATAAGAAAATGAAAACAACATTCATGCATACGTACAACCTACCATCTCCATGAACGGTGTCTTTTATATTCAATTCTAACATTTATGAATCACCATGAATACATATGTACTATATATATTATATTTACAACATGTTTATATATTTTATTTGATTAAATAATCATATTTGTAATAATACCAAGGATAATAAATCCAGACATGTATAAAAAACAAAGCATTTTTTACCTGAAGGATAACATCAACATGAAAATGTTAATAAGAGGGTAATATAAATTCATAAGTAAATTATATGTTATATTATATGTAAAATATGGTTCTTTTTATATGTATAATAAACTTATATTTATTATACATTAGGTTTTAATGTGTATTAATGAAGTCAAGACATAAGGTAATGGATTTTTGTCTCACTTTTTTTTCATGGGACTTATGTCATATTCACTATTTGTTTCTTCTTCATAGTGTATATGCTTAAAATGAATATATTTTATCAATATTATCATTAATATTATGATATTTCAAGATTAATATAATTTTCATTCTTTCATGGTGCATAAATTTCACAAAGTGTCCCGTGAGGCTCGTGTCGTGACTTGCCCAGGCCAGCCTTCTATAGGCAAGGGGTTGGAATCTAGCACTGAAAGATGTATTCCCTAATATAGGGAAGGAATTTCCTTTAATCCTATACAAACCCACAGTCTGAGAACACAACAAGAATCAACTGTGAAGTAAATTGTTGTAGTAAAAAAGGAGTACTGAAAGTAAAAGGGGCCAGAATACAATCCCAACTAAAAGTTCGAGTACATAGAAAGTAAAAATACAATTGTATGGGACAACACAATTTAAAAGGGAAAATAGCTACTGAGTCCTCATCTAAGGATCATACATGAAGGGTAGGTACATATCACCTCCTCCGCACTCTATTTTTTCTTATCTCTTCTGTGTACCGCCTAGTCCGGGATCCCTCTAACCTAATCTCAACTGCTCATCGTCAGTACAAGACACAACAAGGTGCGAGTGATGCCCATGCATGGGTGAGTATAATGATACTCATTAGGGACTACAAGACCCCAGAAGGTCTCATAGAATTCTATAATGAGAACCAAAAGGCATGATCTCAATCACAAAGCACAAAGCAATAGACACAGCTCATTTGGTGTCTCAACTCAAACCAAGTACAAAACATAGAGAAACAAGATATGATGCTGACCCACACAAGATCGGTATGAATGTTGATATCCAGCCACAAATTATATAGGCCAATGAACAATTAAAAATCTCAGTCACAACATCAAACACCTTAGATTATGTAGAACTCCTTCTCTATCAAGTATCGTGGGCCAATCGCGTCACACAGAGTTGGTTCCCACTAACCTTGAACTGATGCGATACTCCTCCCCATCATGTATCGTGGGTCTTCTGGGACACACAGAGCCACTCCTCCACCGTGACTTTCTATGGTACTCCTCCCCATCACGTACCATGGATGTTCCCCACCGTCTCCTACTGAGTTACTATTCCCCATCGCGTATTTTGGTCATCGAGTCACTCTCAGTCGAAAAGTCAGTAGTCTTCAGGTCTTAGCCAGTTGTAGGGTTCTGTATGTAGCGCGGTTGGGAGAACTGCTCCCCAATCCATCAGTCATATTTCAGCAAGCATAAAGTTTCATAAAGAATTAATCCAATTATCTTTTGTTTCACAAGGGTTCCAATGCAATATACAACGCGTCAACCAGACGCCTGGTGTGTGCATTATTGGTATTTCAATGTCGAGGGACCGGTTGGATTCACGTGAGATCCAACTCAGCCATACTCCAAGTTCCTCAAAAACTCTCTTGGAGTAATTCAAAATAAAATCCTAATTCAATAGATTCCAACTCCACGGATGGTACATCAAAAAAATTCTGGTTCTCAAGATAAGGCCCATTAAGTGTTTCTGGGCCCTGTTGGGCCCGGGTCCGATCCGACCCTGTTGGACCTACCCAGCCTAACCCGGTATGGGATGGGCTATGGTGGACTCATCACATTGGGCCGAGTTCTAGCCAGGCCCACAAAACAGGGTGGCCCGACCCATGTAGGGTGGGGCTCACAAAGGGGCGGCGACCTGCTGGACAGGTGGCCTGCTGAAGGGAAGTCCGACCATGAAGGGAGCGTCATGCAGTGCTTTTTCCAGGTGGCTCTGGGGATCTACTTCCTCGAGATTCTGAACAGCCAAAGGTTATTCCACCTTTAAAGTGGCAGTGCCCTGTGGGAATCACCCGATAGCCGCAGAACCCACCGAAGGTGTAGGTTCAGCCTCCTCTGCCGCATCTTCAGCTACAGTCTCCTACTCAATGGCGGTGCATGATGGTGGTCCACCCATCCCTTCGGTGGCCGGTCAATGATTTGAATGCCTTCTCTGTCTGCCACGGCTGACAAGCCATGGGCCCTTTTCAAAAAGTAGGAACGCTATGGTGTGCTACACCTCCTCCATGGTCGGTCAGTGTCAGCCAGTCCAATATCCTCCGCGGCTTTGTGCTATGACCTCATCTAGTGGCATGCATTGGTGTGTCTCCTCCTTTTAAGTCGGTTAGTGTCGTCATACTGGCGGTCTTCCAAGGAAGTCGCAATGGTACCAATGTTGCGGAGGGTTCGGATCAGGTTTGATAGGCCCGAGCCCTCCACTTCAGCTCATGATAAAAGGGAGGATAAAATTAATTTAATAATTTCTTGTATTAAACAACAAAAAAACCCCCACAAGGATACCCCGTAACAACCTCCCTCAAAACAAATGATTCGCGGTTCAACCCATTAGTAATTTGACCCGCATTCTTCGTATAATTTTCTACAATAGGGAAGTGGGAATCATTTAAGGAAACATAAACAAATAAACCCCCTACCTCTAATTATCAGAGAAATATCTGTTCTTAAAGGTTGGTCAGTGTTCTGCGTTCCTGCAATAGGATTCTAACAACGCCACTCACACATCATCCTCTAGTTCATTGTTTGGTGTCACCCATCACCTCCTGCTGGGATCATCTCTGTTTTCTAAGGGTCCAATATCATGGTGCTCCTTTAGAACATCATTTCATGGCAAAGCTATGCTGATACCCCTCCCCAAGCTGCATATATATAGAAGAGGGGGAGGGTAATTAACATCGTTATAATTTAATGGGGCTCATCAATTAAAAATGTTCTTAATTACCCAACGACGTCGTTACTTAGGGTTGGAAGGTCATTCCATTTATTGTCTTGACATGTAGTTGGCCCCACCCCTTTACTTGTCTATTTGAGGATATGTAATAAAATAATAAAACTATTTCTTTTGATTTATTTTAAAAATTTGTAAAAGATAACTTTCTTTCCAGACCTACTATGGTCCTTGAAAAGCCTTCCTGAAGTGAATCCTGACATTGTGGATTCAACGGTGCCCTCAAATTTTTAAATTGAGCAAAGGTTCAGAAGTTAGAAAAAAAAAATGCTCACATTTTTACTGAACGTACATGAAAAAATGTTCAATATATTATTAGCGTTCAACCTTGACAAGCACCGGTTTAGGTTGGGCTTCAACTAAGGAGAATACGCCTCAACGAACCCAACCGTACTATCAAATTATCAATCTGATTTACCGTTAAGAAGTTATGGATTTTACAACAAAATAATTGTCACTTAATTATTTTATTTATGGCCAAAAACTAACTTTCACTGGTGGCCTACACTGTCCAATGTTAGTATCATCCTAAACAAATCATACCCTCATGAGTTTAGTGGTGGTATCAGATTTTCAATCTGAGTTACTGTTTGTGAGTTATAAGAATTTGAAAAATAAAAAAATTATTTTTTGATTTTATTTATGGTTATTCCATTTTAGGGTTTAATTCACAGGAGACCTATACAGACTAAATTTATGTCACGTATAGGGTAAACCCGCCATCTTAATGCAATGGTTCCCTCAGATTTTTGATCTAGGAAACAGTTTAAGATTTATTCCATTTTTTAGGAAATATTCTTACATGCTCTATATAATGTTTAACAAAACATTGATGGATCATTCTGAGCACTCCGGGTCTCAGAATCACACACTGTCAGATTTCACAGTCTCGAAATAATTCTATATAATTAAAAAAATATACATAAATTCTAGGACTTTACATTCTCCCAACCGTAGGTACATTCATCCCCAAAATACAAAACACAGAGTAAGGAAATAAATGGGGGTACTGAGAAAGAATTTGAGCCTCTCTCTCTCTCATATGTGTTGTCCTGGAGGTTCCCGTGCTGCTATCGAACATGCACTGGATGTATCGATCATCTATGAAGGGCCCACTACTGTCGATCCTCAATCTTTTTTGGAACCTCTATAAACATCTTCTCATCATCTAAGTCCAACTCTCCATGGGTGATGACATGAGATGGGTTGTGCACATATCTCCTTGACTGGGATACGTGGAAGACGTTGTGCACCTTCTCTAACTATGGTGGAAGTGCCAAGTGTAATTCCACCTCACATATCCTTCAAAGTATCAGAAATGGACTGATAAAACTCTGTGATAACATGATGCCCCAACCAAATCTCCATAGTCCCCATCGAGGAGAGACTCATAAGAAAATGAGGTCCCCCACCTGGAACTTCAGAGTTCTCCATCTCCGGTTGGAGTATAACTTATGTCTGGTCTGTGCAGTCATCATACGCTTCTAGATGGTATGCACCTTCTTAGTCGTAGCTGGTATCAACGCTGAACCCAAAAGTGCTGACTCCCCTGGGCCTGTCCAACATAGATGTGATCTGCATGGTCAATCGTATAGGTCCTCAAATGGTGCCATACCAATGGTGGAGGGATAACTGTTTTTTTATACAAACTCTTCCAAGGTCAAGTGATACTCCCAAATTTGGCCAAAATCTAGGACACATGTACGTATCATGTCCTCCAGCGTCGGAATGGTCTTCTCCATCTGACCATCATTCTATGGATGAAAGGCGGTTCTCAAATGTAGCTAAGTCCTGAACACCTCATGCAATCCCTACCACAATTTGGATGTGAAACATTCATCATGATTAGAGACTATCATGTATGTCACCTCATGTAGGCGCACAATCTTTTGCACGTAGAGGCGTCCCAAGACCTCTACCGATCCCTACTCTTAGATGGGTAGGAAATGGGATGACTTGGTGAGTTGGTCAATGATCACGCAAATGGAATCATGTCTCCTAGAAATAAATGGAAGCCTTGTCACAAAGTCCATGGAGACCCCATCCCACATCCACTCTGTCACATCTAGTGGTCGGGAAATGGCTGCTGGAACCTGATGCTCAAACTTCACTTGCTGACAAGTAAGGCATCATGAAACAAACTCTACCACTACATGCTTCATCCCTGGCCACAAGTTCTAACACCGGAGGTCCTTGTACATCTTCCCCACACTAGGATGTACCGCCAGAGTGGATGTATGGAACTCCCTCAAAACCTCCTCCCGTATCACCACTGGTACCATGGTACATCCTATGAAGAGGATAACGTGATCCCCAGCTTCATAAAATCCATCACGTGTATGCCCTAAGGATATCTGAGCATATCGAGCCTCACAGTTGTTGTCCCCAATTTTCTCCTCCCTGACTCATTGGAGTAGTGGGGGAGTGATTGTCATAGACTGAAGGTATGCTACTCCATCTCTATTAACGAAGGATATCTGCAACATGGCTATCTGCTCTGTCACCTCACTCAGTAACTACATTCCACACCTCCTAATGAGTGCGTCTGCTACCATGTTCCCCAACCCATGAGTATAGATTATCCCAAGGTCATAGTCCTAGATGAAATCAACCCATGGTCGATGTCTTAGGTTCAGGTCCTTCTATGAGAAGATACACTTGAGACTTTTATAATCAGAGTAAACAGTAAATCATTCATCCATCAAGTAGTTCCACCACATCGTCAGTGCAAATACCACTATTGTTAACTCCAGGTCATGGGTAGCATAGTTCTTCTGATGATGTCTCAACTATCGTGATCCAAAAGTTATCACTGATCACTCTTACATTTGGACACACCCAAGTCTGATCCCTGATGAGTTGCAGTAGACTATATACCCAACTCCCTCTTCTGATAGCCTCATGTTTGGGGAACTTGTTAGTCTATACATCAGCTCCTGGAAACTATACTGGCATTTCTCCATCCAAATGAAGGGATTTCCCTTCTTTTTCAATGCTGACAAGGGTGCCACAACTCTGTAAAAGTCAATAATAAATCTCTGTTAGTACCCAGCCAAGGCAGAAGTCCCTACCCCTTTGGGGAGGTAAGCCTTGAAACATATTTTGAAAATATTTCCCCACATTCCTGTTGGGAATTAAAAACTAAAAACTCCTTCTATGATGAGGGTAAGGCTGGCCGACTCAAGAGTGATCAGTTTCACCCTCCTATGCATGAATTTATCTTGTGCTAACTGGGTTTCCTTCTTCACCGACCAAGGAAAACCTCATCCTAACATTGTAGATAAACTGAAACCTTTTTTCCTAATAATGTAAATCTGAGTATGAACTGTGGATGTCTAGCCCATATCCAAACTAACATCATAAGTCCTTGATGCTGCCAGCAAGAGGTTCCAACTGAAACTGTCACCTTAACGGTTAGATCACATCGTCACCATAATTTTGATTATTGAGTCTCCTCCCAAAGGTATGTCTAGATGTGAGGTCCAAGTCAACAGTTAAACCTAGAAATCTAGTTATTGGACAAGATCCATGGAAATAAATAATGATTGGTACCTATGTCTATTAATACGGAATCTAGTAGTAGACACAAACCATACCTTGAATCATTCTTGGAGCCATTGGGCCACACTCCTTAACAGCATGCAGCTACTCCCTTCCCCTGTCCTCTAGCTCCATGAGCCTGGTGAGGACCACATTGGGGTGGTGGTTGTAACATGTCTAAATGTATACCACCCCATGCTCCTCTCCTAGCTCCACTTCCACATCTGATGCCCTTCAGATTCATCTGTCCCTATCACTTCCTCTTTCTGATACATTTTACATGCCCAGGTCTTAAAGTCTGGCATTAGTTTCTCGCATTCCAATAATAAACATTCTCTAGGTGCATTTTCTCATCCAAATAACTTTCAAACACAAAGGTTATCTCTCTCACCCAAAAATAAGTATGGATGCATAGAATAATAGTTCTCTCTCAGATGTCCTTAAACAAACCTTGCTCAGAAGTCTGAGCCATAAAGAACTGATCGTATCATATTCATCGAGTACCAAGAATAGTCGGTATGCCTCGATGAATACTCAGATACTGACATGTAATCCTGCTGAAGCTATAGAAGATCTAGCTAACCCTTAGCCACCTCCTCAAGACAGTCTTTAGCCATTTGTGAGTTGGGGTCACCTCGAAACTTGGGGGCTATCTGATTCTGAAACACATGTAAGGCACCAAGCCTACATGTGTCCTCAACCGGTACCGCTGGTTTTAACTTCTGACCAATGGGTAGTGATATTGTTGGATCACTACCTAAAGGTATTGTCTCAAGAAACGGTCCATATACCAAAGACTCATCACCCTATGGACCATACTCATCATCACATACTAGAAAAGACCAGTAGTTAGGATCAATATCTACTCAATTGGTGTCCCAACTAAGTGGAAAACACTAGCTACAACCTCCAGCAAGTCCTCAGCTACCTGGGAATCTGTCTTTCCTTGAAACCTCAGAGGCCTCTACCATTGGAACTTGTGCAATACACTCAGTCGGTGTGCACCATCCGCCAGTGTGGCTATTGGTAACTGCTACCCAATGGGTGGTGGTGTTATTAGTACACAACCCAAAGGTGCCAACATCGTAATAGGGCCCTGCACTGGAGCCTCATCGCTTGGTGGGTCATCATCATGTAATCTCTCGTGAATACATGTTGGATGTCTATTTGAAGGATCCTGATAAGGAACAGGTGCACCATGATCATTAACTTATACATGGTGAGCTGACTCAAAATAAATCACAGGAAAATATCTTCCAAAATACATACAATCAGTGTTTCCATGCACTAAGTCAGAAATTAGAATTTAGGGTCCTAGTGTAAGGATACGTCAGCTGCTGCACCAACACTAGATTCCCCAAACTGAAATCCACACTCATAAAACATAACACTATTTCCACATAAAAAAAATCAGAGTCCTAGTTCTTCGGTAGAACCAAACTACTATGATGCCACTTCGCCACGACCCGTCCCCTGGGCCAGTGCTGTGACAACCCCAAACCCACCTTCCATAGGCCAGGGGCTGGTGGAAAGCACTAAAAGGAATATTACCTAAAACGAGGAAGGTTTTTCCTTTAAACATGTACAAACACACGGTCTGAGAACACAACAAGAAGAAACTATGATGTAAACTGCTGTAGTAAAAAGGAGTACTGAAATAAAAGGGGTTAGAATACAATCCCAAAAAAAGTATGAGTAAAAATGAAAGTATAAATAAAATTGAATATAATAATACAAATGAAATAGAGAAAACATCTATTAAGTCATCCTCCAAGGATCCTACCTAAAGGGTTGGTACAGATCACATCCTCCGTACTCCATGCCCGCATGTCTCCTCTGTGTTTCCCCTTGTGCTAGCTCCCTCAAACCTCATCCCAGCTGCTCGTCATTGGCACAAGAAACAACAAGGTGTGGGTGAATCCCATGTAGGGGTGAGTATAATGATACTCATTAGGGACCATGAGACCACCAATGGTCTCTCAAAACTCCACAAAGAAAACCAAAATGCATGATCTAAATCAAAAAACACAAAGTAATAGACATAGCTCAATTAGGGTCTCAACTCAAACCAAGTATACAGCTTATAAAAAAAATTTAGAATGCTAACCCACAAAATATCGCTATGAATGCAGATATCCCATCACGGATTCTCTAGGCCTAAGAACAAGTAATATTCCCAGTCACAACGTCGAACACCACAACTACTAAAGAACTCCTCCTCTATTGAGTATTTTAGTCATTCCACATCTCATAGCGACACTTCTAAATAACCTTGAACTATTGAGGTACTCCTCCCCATCATGTACCATGGCTGCTCCCCACCCTGGCTTGCTGAGGGGCTCTTCCCCATCGTGTATTATGGACGTCGAGTGTAAGGACTCGACCTTAAACATTACATAATATTGAAAAAAATAAATAATTCACATTGAGGATCTTTTCAGGATTAGAGTTTTAGAGAATTAAGCCATAACTATTACATTATAACTTGAATATTACAAGTTGACACTACTACTCAGCATCTTTTTTTCATAAAATAAAAACACTTAAAAAGAAACATGTCTACTTCTATGTTTTAGATAGCATGACTTTTCCTTGATCCCATCCTTAACCCTATTCATCTTTAAGCCATGTGGAAAACATTTCAAAAACATGGGATGAGTATAAAATCTCAGTAAGGGTTAAAAAATAAGGAAGTAAAACATTTTCCCATTAATAAATACAAATCAATGAAACCATACTTTTCAATCATAACATACCTTATGAAATAAGGAGATTTATGAATAACACAAACAAATCATAAATCATAAAGGTTACTTATAGCATCCATATCAAACATACATTGTAGCTATCATAGATACATAGTGAGTTACATTTGGAATACCCATCAAGGTATATTCCCTAAATCTCTTAGAAGAAACATCATGTTTAGCTCCATCACGTTACCCAATGAATTGTAGTGCTATCTCGGGCTCACCCACCATATTTTTATCACAGAACCACCTGTATACAGAAACCATTTCCAATAACCATAACATAATCATAACATATATCACATTTATATAGGAAAGATAACATTTCCACATTAAAATATATCAAATAAAGATATTGAAATAAACAATGTTTTATCAAATCATTTTCAAAAACTTTTAAAATGATATTTTTGAATCAAAGTGTCTCATACCACTTTGAAAATTTTAAATGAATTATCATTTGAAAACATTAATGTCCATATAAAAAAATCCTAAAACCCATTTTTAAAAAATGGACATTAATGAGAAATATTTATAAGAATAAATCTTAAAAACATTTAAAATGATATTTTAGTTAATAAGTTTTTTTAACCAAAAGAGAGACACTTGAATACAAATAATTAAAGAATAACATTTAATCAGAACATTATAATATCATGATAATAAAGGGATTCATGATATAATATGTTGAAGTACAGTATATACACCATATAAGAGTGAATTGGTGCATAACAATAATGAAGTCTCAAATGAAATGTAAATTGAGATGAAATCCCTAATAAATATGGTGTCCTTAAATTAAGGATAAATCAATCACATAATTATGTGTGAAAATTATAAATACGCCCAATATAATTGGATATTAAGTGTAAAAAAATTGGAGTTCCTTCACACATATTCATTGGAAGACATATTCAATAAGTACATGTTGAACCCGAAGAATTTAAATTGGGTTAAAATGTTCCCTTGTAAAAATTTGACCGCCAAACATCGTCACTTTAAAATTTAAAAAATGAGTTGATGAGATTAAAAAAGGAATACCATAACTTGGATATAAAGTTTACATCAATATGGATATAGAAGAACATATCCAAACATAATAAGATTTAAATTAAAAGACAAAACAAAAAGATGTCTCTTATAAAGAGGAGGGTGAAAGGTTCCCTTGACAATTTGGTAACTTACAAAAAAAATATGCCACATGAAAGAAGGATCATACAATGAAGATTTAAATACTCATAAATGAAATTATATTAAAAAAAGAGTACAATCATGGATAGTACATATGCCACATAAAAGGAAATAGTTTCCAATATAGCATAAATCTCACGGGAATAAAAAGTGAGATGAAAAACCCTTACTTCATTGTATTCAAATTGAATCGTATGACCAAAAGTTAACAACCACAAAATGAATCACAGAATACCATGAATATAAATCTAATCATGTAAATATATATCAATTTTAGTACACATTACACCACATGTAATAAATAAGTGGTGAATAATGTAAATCTCATGGAATTAAAAGGGAGATAAGAAAATCCCTTACAAAAATTCTGCAGCCTAACGGCGCCACTTGAAAATTATTAAAATGAATTGATGAGAGTAAGAGGGGGTAACTCATTATATGAAAATAAAAATTACATTATGGTGAATAAAAAATAACGTCCTCCAACATAAGAACATGGAACATAAAAGAAATGACAAAAAAGAGAGTACTTGAAAAGAAAGAGAGAGGACGAATCCCTTACCTCGTATCCAACATGACTCGATCGCTCCTTTAATCTACTGAATAATAACCTAAAGTTAATTACTAATTTCTTCAGAACCCATTTTTTTAAGTTTATTATTCCTTGTATACCACTTATTACCATGTTATAATCATTATGTAATCATTCTAGTTAATAATGTTTGTTTTGTCGATATTTGGTACTTGAGTCACAAATGAACACCATATAGTTACAAGTTGTTCATGTGGTCAATAGTAAATTATATACAGAATTATTTTAATGATTTAGATATCATATATATAATATATATCCAGTATATACATTTATTTATAATAGTACATAACATTTTGAGGTAAGAAATCAAATGCACCGTTCATGGAGACGGTAAGCCATGCGTACGCATGAACGCCACTTTCAATTATATTTCTTATTTTAATGGAATTAAAACATAATGATACATAGTTATATTACAATTCCAGTATAATATCATATAAAATATTGTTAACTCTATCCTATATACATCCCACATAAGGCATTAACGAGTCACATCACTTTGAGGGGGCGGTAGTCCGCACTTCCTCAAATGAGATTATCATATTTACCCACTATGGAAACCATAAAGGCTTGATATAATTGGGAAGTACAGAAGCATAAGGAAATCATAAACATAATATATATCATGTATAAATACAGTGACATCATAATGGCCACCATGAGAGGTGGTAAGATTTAATGGAACAATCATCGTTTTGTGAGGTGTTAGTTTTCTATCCACAGAAACATTATGTTCTTCATCCATTAGATGGAGGTGTGTGTAAGTGTAGTTCTAATACATCTCATAACAACATCCTACTATATTTAGGATACCAGTTTTGTTACAAAATAAAGGAATAAAAAGATTTTAGGGGTTGGATAAGTAAAATAAAAGAAAACAATTTAACAGAAATTGTTACCTTTAATTTGGTTAACTCCCTTTAGTTTGAACCAAACGACTTCGTGAAGTGCCTTATGCCTAAGGTAAGGCATTTAAGAGGAGTATAGGGATGTAGGGAGCTTAATTGGGCAGATTTTGGACGATCCAAATGGCTTGAGAGGTGTGTGTAATTGGTTAGAAATGGTCTCCTTTTATAAGGAGGAGGAGGGGCTCTTTAGGAAAGTGTGAAAACATTATTTTATTATATAATGATATTCAGTTTATAAAGGACCAAAAATAATTATACTCAAATATAAGATGAATCATAATCGAAATAAAATCATCCAATAGGAATTGAACATGTTTGGGATAATATTTTAATCATTATAATCTTATTTATTTAAATCATTTATTAATTAGGTAAACACTGCATCATTTTTGTGTCATAAATAATTTAATTTATTTAATGTCTAAAAATTATATAAAAAAACCATCATGTAGTAAATAGTTTTATCGATCCAATTAATATTTATAGTCCAAAGGATAACTTATATAACCCCATATAAAAAATTAATTTACTAAAAGATATTTGAATATGTCATTTTTCCCTTTACATTAAATTAATTAATCTAAAGTGTTATTATCACACCCAAGTGTCTCAATGGGATCCCAAAATTGACCCAAAGATGCCCATGGTTGGCCATTACTCATACAATAAGGTTAGGACAAGTGTTAAGGTAATTTGGAATTATTATAATATTTTTTTAACCATGAATTACCCTATTTACCTTTAACAGCGGTAAATAAAAGTCAAATGTTACTATTCACCAAAAATTATTTTCATCTTAATGAACCACATTTTACTTATTGATAAAAACCGTGTATGTAGTATTTTTGAAATTCAATTCATAGAAGTGGTAAAATTTCATTTAAATGAAAAAGTCTGTTTTTTTAACTACCACTAAGTGGTTTCACTATTCATCAAAAATTGATGTTTTTCAGAAAAATACCAAACATTCAGCCTAAGATATATTTGATATTCCAAATTCAAAAATGATGTCCATTTTTTAAAATTCAATACATAGAAGTGGCATTAATTAATTTTAAAATTAATTCCCTTTATCAAAACAAATAGCGTGTTTTTAAAAAACAATAACTATCAAAGATTGATACTTGTTTATGTCCAATTTCAAAGTGAAATTAATTCCAATGACAAACATTTGATTAAATGGTAAAAATATATTTCAATTTCACCTTAAAAAAAATTAAAAAAATAATCTAACCATATAAATAAATTAGATTAAAAGGCACTTTTGAATTAAAATACAATATTTTTTACTATTCATTAAAAGATGAACATTATCGGAAAAATTACAAAAAATTACAAAAAGTAAATTTTGATGTCCCCATTCTAAATAAGGATTTTATTTGGTTATATAGAATGAATTAAAGTGACCAAAACTATATTTAAAAAGGGTTCTCCATTAAAAGGCGATAAATCTGCCTTTTAATGTATATTATGCTTAAAATTAGATTCATTCACATTTTAAGACTCTAAATTTTATTGGATAAATTAAAATGCATTTAACAAACATGTACAATCATATTATAGTTAGTTTTGTTCATTCCATCCAATACACCTTCTAGGAGTTAACTACGGTTTAATATAATAATATATTATTAGTGTGCAACGTAAGATTTCAACGAAACCCATTTTGAAGTATCGGGTATTCTATCGAACATAGTAACCCATTTAAAGAAAAATTAATATTTAATTCAAAAATTAACAAATATGAAAAATTCATATTCTTTATTTACCTGGGATGTTACATCCTTCCCCCCTTTTTGGAATTGCGTCCTTGCAATTTTAAAATTTGTGCTTGGAAACTTCATTGAAAGTCCCACATCGGAAAAAGTGTCAGTAAAACTATCAGTTTAAAAGAACGAAAGAGAAGAAAAAAGGTCACCCGAGTTATCCCATATTAAGATTCCATGAAAAAATGGATATGGAGGAGAAAAAAATGGTAATGTTCTGATATAGGGTGTTAGGAAACATGTTTAGGAGAAAGTTAACCACCGAAAAATCACAAACTTGTGATGGGTTAAACAGTCTTTGATTCCCCAGTATAAAAAGTTAACAGAAAAGGTTTTTGTTTAAAGTTACTTATCTTTGAGGAATTTATTTATGAGCTTAACCAAAAACATATGGAAATATAATTACTTGTCATGCAGACATTCATATTTTTCTAGATTTCTAACACAAACTCATATTTTCTCCAAAAGATTAATATTCAGGATGGCATTTTTTCACATTAAGAGCGCTATAATCAACATCGAGAGAATCACATAATCCACAAAAGATGAACTATATATTTCCTATGTCTTCAGATATTAACTGAAACAAAAATGTTTAGTATATTATCAAATAATCACCAAAATGATAATCCTTTATAAAAATAAATACTACTTTTAATCTCCAAAATTCAACAAAAAGAACCCAAGGTTTAAGAAGGACTATTAAATAAACAGTTATCCTAAAAAATTTCAACGTATTCCAAACTAAGATTGAAACCCAAATCATTTAAGGATTTAATTACATAGTCTTCTAAGGTAAATCATAACACTTATCTCCAAATAACATCAGTTACTCTTAAAGTATCATACTAAAAAGTAATTAACCTAATCACATATCATGCATGATAGGTTAATCATTTACATAGATAACCCAAAATCAACTTATTCCTGATTCATAATATCATTTAACTAGAAATAATTAGTCATACTATCTAGGGACTTCACATAGTCCAGTGGTAGGTGATAAATACCAGTCACACTTTGGTTGTGGGTTCGATTCCCACAGCTTCATCTGATGCGATGGGTTGTCACAGGGTTTGAGTGTTGTCCCTTTTCAGAAATTACATAATTTTATAACATTCCCAAAAGAGATAAATTCATAAAAAATAACCATAACATATTTTAACCACAAAGTTTATCTAATAACTTCTTTTTTGAATCCCAAAATATATTAACCGGTAATTTCCTCAAATTCAAGGATCATATAAACCCAAATAATTCTTTATAACTATATCCACAAAAGAAAAGATAATTATTCCTTGAATAAAATTTTCATATATCAAACCTCAGGGTTACACATACTATAAAAAGTATTCTAATGTAATCACATCATCAAAAGAGCCTTAATACTTTTAAGCATTTCACCATCCTAAAATCTACCATAACTCTTGAATCCATTATATGTTGACCTCTTATAAATTCAACATTCTTCGTGATCCACTAACCGTTATTTACCAACTTATTCTTAAATTCTTCTTTCATACAAACAAAATCATGAATTATATCCTAAGATTTCAATAATAGGAAAACTATGTAAAGAAATAATCTATAATTTTCATAGGTCATTGTTAAATTCTTCATCCTCAATCGGAATGGCATTAGGTATTGGAAAACAAATATTTTTACGATCCTTGTGATCCCATTCCCGAAAATTCTTCATAGGACATGTGTTTGCATAATGACCATGATCACCACATTTAAAACATTCAATTGATCCTTCAGAAAGAATTTCTTTCCCTTTCCTATAGTCAACTAGATTCTTCCCCTATCCATGGTGGGTTCTTGCTTTATGACGTTCATTTACACATCTACTGCATCTTTCTGTCCCATTGAAATATTTTCCTATGTGTTTATTTCAACATCTTTGACACATAGGTTTTTGAACATACTTACCTTTAGGATTATTACCTGAAAACCTGTAGGGATTTGTATCTTGCATATATGATGTCTTACACAAATCACTAAGCTTCAAGTGGTTAAACATGACTCCAGATAGTTGGTTGAGAATAAACACAAGAGTTCTCATTGCATCTCCAATATCATTCAGTTGATCATTCAAAAAACTGTCAAAGTTTTCTTCACATCCACTGTTACTTTGGTTCCTGCTAGATCCATCCATTTACTATAACGAAAAAGGTCAGTGTGAGTATATCAGTAAAATAATCATATAATATCTTATGAGGAGGGTAAACACTAAGATATACTTATTCATGATATCTTAAACTCATTATCTTTATAAAAATAACTATGACTATTTATAAAATCCGAACCATTATGGTAATGTCACTTATGCTTAAATTGTATCCTAACCTCTAAATTTATCTAAACTGACCTCTGATACCAAATGTAACGAACCCGACCATAAACATTACATATTATTTAATTAAATGAATAATTCACATTGAGGATCTTTTCAGGTTTAGATTTTTAGATAATTAGTCCATAACTATTACATTAATACATGAAGATTGAAAGTCTACACTACTAATCAATATCTATTTTTTCATAAAATAAAAACTCTTAAAAAGAAACAGGTCTAATTCCATGTTTTAGATAGGATGACTTTTCCTTGATCCCATCCTTGACCCTATTCATCTTTAATCCATATGGAAAACATTTCAAAAACGTGGGATGAGCATAAAATCTCAGTAAGGGTTATAAAATAAGGAAGGAAATCATTATCCCATCAATAAATACAAATCAATGAAACCATACTTTTCAATCTTAACATACCTTATGAAATCAGGAGATTTATGAATAACACACACAAATAACAAATCATAAAGGTTACTTATGGAATCCATATCAAATATACATTGTAGATACCATATATACATAGGGAGTTACTCTTGGAATAACCATCATGGTATATTCCCTAAATCTCTTAGGAGAAACATCATGTTTACCTCTGTCACGTTACCCAATGCATTGGAGAGCTATCTCAGGCTCACCCGCCCAAGGTTTATCACAGAACCACTCGTATACGTAAAAAATGACTAATAAACATTAAATAATCCTAACATATAACACATGTATAAAGAAAATATAACATTTCCACATTCCAATATATCAAATAAAGATATTGAATTAAACAATGTTTTATCAAATCATTTTCAAAACCTTTTAAAAAGATTTTTTTGAATCAAAGTGTCCCATACCACTTTGAAGATTTTAAATGAATTATCATTTGAAAACAATAATGTCTATATAAATAAATCCTAAAACCCATTTTTAAAACATGGACATTAATGAGAAATATTTATAAGAATAAATCATAAAAACATTTAAAATGATATTTTAGTTAAAGAATGTTTTCCCAAAAAGAGAGACACTTGAATACAAATAATTGAGGAATAACATTTAATCAAAAATTTATATTATCATGAGAATAATGGGTTTCAAGATATAATATGTCAAGGTACAATATATACACAATATAAGAGTGAATTGGTGAAAAAAAATGAAGTATCAATGGAAAAGTAAATTGAGATGAAATCCATTATAATGATGGTGTCCATAAATTAAGGATAATGTAATCACATAATTATGTGTGGAAAATATAAATATTCCCAATTTAATTGTATATTTAGTGTAAAAAAATTAGAGTTCATTCACATATATTCATTGGATGACATATTCAATAAGTACAAGTTGAACCCGAAGAATTGAAATTGGGTTAAGAGGTTCCCTTGTAAAAATTCAACAGCCTAACGGCATCACTTTAAAATTTAGAAAATGAGTTGATGAGATAAAAAATGGAATCTCATCACTTGGATATATTTTTTACATAAATATATATATATATGAACATATACCAACATAAAAAAATGTAAATTAAAATACATAACAAAAAGATGTCTTTTATAAAGAGGATGGTGAAAGGTTCCTTTGCCAATTTGGTAACTTACAAAAATTGCGCCACATGAAAGAAGGTTCATAAAATGAAACTGTAAATAGTCATAAATGAAATTATATTAAACAAATTTTTCAATCATGGATAGTACATATGCCACACAAATGTAAATAGTTTGCAATATAGCATGAATCTCACGGGAACAAAAAGTGAGATAAAAACCCCTTACTTCATTGTATTCAAATTGAATCGTATGACCAAAATTTAAAAACCAAAAAATGAATCACATAATACCATGAATATAAATCTAATAATGGTAATATATATCAATGTAAGTACACATTACACCACATGTAATAAATAAGTGGTGAGCAATGGAAATCTCACGGAATTAAAAGTGAGATAAGAAAATCCCTTACAAAAATTCGGCATCCTAATGGTGCCACTTAAAAATTCTTAAAATGAATTGATGAGAGTAATAGGGGGTCTCTCGTCATATGAAAATATTAATTAAATTATGGTGAATAAAAAATAACATCCTCCAACATAATAACATGGGGAATAAAATAAATGACATAAAATAGAGTACTTGAAAAGAAAGAGAGAGGTCGAATCCCTTACCTCGTGTCCAACTTGACGCGATCGTTCCTTTATTCTCAGGAATAATAAACTAATGTTAATTCATAATTTCTTAAGAACCCTTTTTTTCAAGTTTATTATTCCTTGTATACCACTTATTACCATTTTATAATCATTATGTAATCATTCTAGTTAATAATGTTTGTTTTGTCGATATTTGGTACTTGAGTCACAAATGAACACCATATAGTTACAAGTTGTTCATGTGGTAAATAGTACATTATATCCAGAATTATTTTAATGATTTAGATCTAATATATATCATATATATCTGGTATATACATGTATTTATAATAGTACATGACATTTTGAGTTAAGAAATGAAATGCACCATTCATGGAGACGGTAAGTCATATGTACACATGAACGCTTCTTTCATTTCTATTTCTTATTTTAATGGAATTAAAACATAATGATACATAGGTATATTATAATTCCAGTATAATATAATATAAAATATAATTAACTCTATCCTTTATATATCCCACAAAAGGCATTAACGAGTTACATCACTTTGAGGGGGCGGTAGTCCGCACTTCCTCAAATGAGATTATCGTATTTACACACTATGGAAACCATAAAGGCTTGATATAATTGGGAAGTACAGAAGCATAAGTAAATAAAAATAATAATATATATTATATATAAATATAGTTCCATCATAATGGCCACCATGAGATGTGGTAAGATGAAATGGAACAATCATCGTTTCGTGAGGCGTTAGTTTTCCATCCACAGAAACATTATGTTAATCATCTATTAGATGGAGGTGTGTATAAGTGTAGTTCGAATACATCTCATAAAAACATCCTAGTATATTTAGGATACTTTTGTTGTTAAAAAATAAAGGAATAAAAACAGTTTAGGGGTTGGAGAAGTAATATAAAATAAAATAATTTAAGAGAAACTGTTACCTTTAATTTGGGTAACTCCTTTTGGTTTGAACCAAAGGACTTATTTATGTGCCTTATGCCTAAGGTAAGGTCTCTATAAGGAGTATAGGGATGTAGGGAGATTAATTTTTCAGAGTTTGGATGATCTAAATGTCTTGAGAGGCGTGTGGAATTGGTTATAAATGGTCTTCTTTTTATTAGGGGGAGGAGGGGCTCTTTAGGAAAGTGTGAAAACATTATTTTATTATATAATGATATTTGGTTAATAATGGTCCAAAAATAATTATATTTGATGATAATTTGACTAATAATCGAAATAAAATCATCCAAAGGAATTTTACATGTTTGGTATAATATTTTAATCATAATAATCTTATTTATTTAAATCATTTATTAATGAGTTAAACAGTTCTTCATTATTCTGTCATAAATAATTTAATTTATTTGATGTCTAAAAATTATATAAAAAACCCCATGATGTAGGAAATCATTTCATCTTTCTAATTGATATTTATAGTCGAAAATATAACTTATATAACTCTATGTAAAAATTAATTTAGTAAAAGATATTTGAATATGTCATTTTTTCATTTACATAAATTAATTAATCTAAAGAGTTATTATCACACACAAGTTGCTCAATGGGGTCCCAAAATTGACCCAAAGATTCCTATTGTCCAAAATTACTCATCCAATAAGGTTAGAACAAGTTTTAAGGTAATTTTTAATTATTACAATATTATTTTAACCTTGAATTACCCTATTTACCTTTAACCGCGGTAAATAAAAGTCAAAAGTTACTATTCACCAACAATTATTTTCATCATAATGAACCAAATTTTACTTCTTGATAACAACCATGTATGTCAGATTTTTAAAATTCAATTCAGATAATTGGTAAAATTTCATTTAAATGAAAAAGTCATTTTTTAACTACCACTAAGTGGTTTCACTATTCATCAAAAATTGATGTTTTTCAGAAACAATTCCAAAAAATAAGCCTAAGATATAGTTGATATTCTGAATTCAAAAATGATGTAAATTATTCCAAATTCAAAACATAGAAGTGGCATTAATTAATTTTAAAATTAATTCATGTTATAAAAACAAATAGCATGTTTTTAAGAAAAAATAACTATAAAAAGATTGATACTTGTTTATGTCCAATTTCAAAGTGAAATTAATTAAAATGACCAAAATTTGATTAAATGGTAAATATTTGTTTCAATTTATCCTTAAAACCAATTAAAAAATAATATAACCATATAAATAAATTATATTAAAAGGATCTTTTGAATTAAAATACAATATTTTGGACTATTCATTAAAAAATGAACTTTATCGGAAAAATTCAAAAAATTTACAGAAAGTAAATTTTGATGTCCTAATTATAAATAATGATTTCATTTGGTCATATTGAATGTATTAAAGTAACTAAAACTATATTTAAAAATTTTTCTCCATTAAAAGGTGATAAATCTGCCTTTTAATGTAAATTATGCTTAAAATTAGATTCATTCACATTTTAAGCCTTTAACTTTTATTAGATAAATTCAAATACATTTAACAAACATGTACAATCATATTGTGGTTAGTTTAGTTCATTCCCTCCAATAAAATAGCTAGGAGTTAACTACCGTTTAAAATAATAATATATTATTAGTGTGCAACGTAAGATTTCAAAGAAACCCGTTGTTGCATATCGGGTATGCTATCGAACATAGCAGCCCTTTTAAAGTAAAATTAATATTTAATTAAAAATAATAATAAATATGAGAAATTCATATTATTTATTTACCTGGGATGTTACATCGAGTCACTGTGAGTCGAAAAGTCAGTAGTCATCAAGTCTTAGCCACTCACAGGGTTCCGTACGTAGCGCACTTGGGAGAACCGATCCCCAAGCCATCAGTCATATTTCAACCAGTAAGAAGTATCATAAATAAGAAAATCAATGATTCATTGTGCCACAAGGGTTCCAAATCAATAGATGGCATGACAACCGGATGCTCGATCTAGGGGTTATTGGCATTTTCAGTGCTGGGGGCCCGGTTGGATTTGGGTATGATCTAACCCAGTTATACACTATGTTCATCCAAAACTCTCATGGATTAATTAAAAAGGACCATCTCACTCCAAGGATCCCAAAACCAAATATGGTTCGTCAAACAGACTTTTGGTTCTCGAGATAAGGCCCTTTATGTGTTTCTAGACCTGGTTGGTCCCTGGTCCGGTCCGACCCGTTCAGACAAACCCGGCCCCACCCAGTCTGGGCTGGCCAATGGAAAACTCAGATCGCTGGGCCGAGGACGAGCTTGGACTTCAAAAAGCGGTGGCACGCAAGGGCAGCCTGACACGTGTAGGACGGGCCCACAAAATGGCGGCCCAGCCCATGGTGGGGCGTGGCCCGTCCCGCTGCGTAGACGGCCCAGCCCATGGTCATTGTCCCACTAGAGGGCGGTCCAGCCGTGAAGGGCAAGGCCCTGTGGTGCTTCTACCAGGTGGCTCAGGAGAGCCACCTCCCTGAGATCCCGAATGGACAAAGGACATTCGGCCTTTAAAACAGGGGCACCACATGGGCACTACCAGGTCCTTGTAAAACCTGCTGGGGGCGCGGGTTCCGTCACCTCCACTGGGGCTTCAGCTGCGGTTTCCTACTCACTGGTGGTGCGTGATAGCATACCTCCCTTCTCTTCTGTCATCGGCCGACGATTCAGATATCTTCTTCCTTTACTACGGCTGACGAGTCGTAGTCACTTTGCACATCGGGCGCATGCAACGGCACGCCACACCTCCTCTGAGGATGTCCTGTGTCAGCCGCTCCGATCTCCGCCATGGATTCGGGTCACAACCACTTTTAGAGAGTGCATTGGTGTGTTGCTTCCTTCATAGATGGTTGGTGTTGTCGCACCAGCAGTCTTCCACGGATAGTGTAAGGGTATAAAAAGTTGTTTAGGGTTCGGGTCGGGTTCATTAGGCATGTTCCCTCTGCGTTAACTTAGGATCAAGGTGGTGATAAAATGGATTTAACAATTTCTTGTATTAAACAACAACAAAAATCCCACAAGGATACCCTATAACAACCTCCAGCAAAATGAATGATTCACGGATCAACCCATTAGTCGGTTGACCCACGTTCTTCGTATTATTTTCAAAAATGGGGAAGAAGAAATTTTTTAAGGAAACGTAAACTAATAAACCCCCTACCTTAAATCATCAGAGAAATGTCTATGCTTGATGGTGTCTCAGTGTTCTTCATTCCCCCAATAGACTTATAACGATGTCACTCACACATCATCCTCTGGTTCATGGTTCGGTGTCACCTTTCCCCTCCTGTGGGAATCGGCTTCGTCTTTTATGGGTCTAGCGTTGTAGTGCTCCTTCAGCACTTCATTTCTTGTCTAAGATTTGCTGATACCCCTACCTAATATCCATATATATAAGAGAGGGGGAGAATTTGTAACGATGTTAGAATTTAATTTCGATCATCAATTAGGAATATTACTAATTCCCCAATGTGGTTGTTGCTTAGGGTTGGCAGGTGAATCCATTTATTAGACTGAAACATCACTGGCCCCACCCCTTTACTTATTCATTATAGGATATGAAAGAAAATCAAAAAATTATTCTATTTCATTTTTTTTAAAAATTCCCAAAACATAACTAGATCTCCGGACCTACTGCAGTCATAGTAAAGCATCCCTTAATTGAATCCTGATGTTGTGCATTCAACAGTGACCTTAGATTTTTAATCTGAGCAATGGTTAAAATATAAGAAAATACTGCTCGCATGTTTATTGAACGTACTTGAAAAAAAGTTCCATAAATTATTACTGTTCACCCTCGACCTGCATCGGTCAAGGTTCAGATCCCCCAAAGTAGAAAATGCCCCAAAGAACCCAACGATACTCTCATATTTTCAATTCGAGTTACCATTTAGATGTCATGGATTTTACAATAAAATAATTTTTGTTTAATTATTTTATTAACGGCCAAAAACATACATTCAATGGTGTCCTGCACCGGCCAATGTTAGTATCATCCTAATAAAATCATACCCTCATAATTCTAGTGGAGGTATCGAATTTTCAATCTGAGTTACCATTCGTAAGTTATAATCATTTGAAAAATAAAATAATTTTATTTAATTATTTTATTTACAATTATTTCATTTTCATGTTTTTTCACAGGAGACCTGCACTGAAAAAAATTATGTCGCGGCTAGGGTTAACTCGCCTTCCTAAACGCAACAGTGCCCTCAGATTTTTGATCTAGGAAACTGCTTAAATGATATTCTATTTTTTAGTAAAACATCTTATGCACCCTATATAAAGTTTATCAAAACTTTAACGGATTATTTCAAGCACTCTAGGCATCAGAATCAAACACCGTTAGATTTCGTGATGTTAAATTAATTCCATATAACTAGATTATTATACACAAATTCTAGGACATTAAAATAAAATTCTACTGATTTTAAATTGGTAAGGGTTAATTTCACAGTCTTGTTATTATCTAATATTATTTATATGTATGTACTTACAAGGGAATATTTATCTTCCATTTCAATTTTTCTTAATATATTATCAAAAATATTTTTACTATTCTTATAAAATTTATAAATTTATCATTATTTTTGTGTAAAATTTTAATAGATGTTTTTAATGGAATATTTTTATCATTTTCCAAATTAGGTACTTTTTATATTTTCTGGAAAAACTATGTGAGGAATATTTTTTTAGCTTAAATGGAATGAATATATTTTTCCACTTGCATAACACCTTAGTACCTTGAATCTTACCTTATAAGATTACAAGGTTATTTTCAAAGAAAAATGTTTCTTTTAAAAGTGCACATCATTTTAAGAAAAGAAAAAAAAATTAATATATAAAGGATATTATCCTCATGAATTATTTTCAATTGATATCTCAAGATTATTTTCCATTTAGTATAACATACTTTGATGGTAATTATATTTTAATGGTGATATTTTTCAATGATAATATCCCTAATATTCCCATAGTTGTTTTGGGTTTATGATGGAATGATATTTATGAACCCAATTTCTTTCCATGGGTTATTTTATGATTGAATGATATTCATGAAAAAATATTATTTTTGTGAGTTCTGATATGATAAATTAATTATGTTCTCATGGAACACATATGTATGGGTTTTCATTATGTTATGGGTTTCTCCTATATCTCTACCCAATACATTAAGTAATGATTTATATCTCATGGGAAATACAGGATTGGAATGAGAAGTGGAATTAGTTTAGTAATATAGGACTAGAATGAGAGTAAACTCAGTCTAGTAATACATTGCTGGAATGGGAAGTGAAACTGGTACAATAAGGGGCTTTTCCACTATAATTTTCATTGAAAGTATCCATGACTAATATTGAACTGATTTTATATTTTTATTTTTATTCCATAATTTTATATATTATTTCATTCTTGAATGGAATATGTTCTTTTATTCTTTATGAACTTTTATTATTAAATCTATAAAATTATATCATTATCTTTGATATGTAGGATTTAATTTATAAAATTTATTTTCATGTTCCTATATCCTTAATATTATGTTATCTCCCTTTATTTTCCCTTATTGAGAATTTGAGCTCACCCATTTCTTAGGTTTCCTTTCCCTAGTTTATAAACAATTTTTTCAATTAGGATTACTAAAGGGGAATATCTTTTTGGGATATGTTGAAGATCTTTCATCAAATTCAATGAATGTGTTCCCATGTTTCCAAAGGCACTAAACTATTTTGATCCTTAGGAATGTGTTTCTTTAATGAAATGAATATTCATATAAAAATATATAATATCCATTTATTTTAATCCAGATTTGTTATATAATATGAATAATCATGGATTTATCACTTATTTGTAACCAAGATTATCCTGATTTTCCCTTTATAGAGTTATTAAATTTTTCCATAGTAACTATTCATATTGCCTAAAAATAAATAGGTCATATTTACTAAATTTGAACCACCATATTAAAACTATGGAATCCATATTATAATATTTAATACCTTTAATTGGTTGAAATTAATTTTAAAATATGTATATAGAAAGTGAAAAGAAATAGTTGTTATGAAAAATACAATTTTTTTGTATAAAAAAAATTTATTCCTATCTCATTTATTGAAATAATATTACCTGTATATTAAATGTTTTCTTGAATATATAATATATAAATTAATTTAAATTAATTCACCACCGGTGATTAATTTAATTTCTTAATTAAATAACTCATTTTTTAACTAAAAATAGAATTTCTGGAAAATACTTTTTTTAATTTCAAATACTTTTTATTTACGTTTATAATTACATAACAACCAATGAATTTTATTTATAAATGTGAAAACCATATAATTTTAAAATTTTAGTTTTTCACGTTAATACTCAAAAATTTAATTCCTATGTTATAATAGTATATTGAATTGTGATTCATTTAGACTCGAGTTTATGTGTATTGCATGTTATGTAAGATATTAAATTTATTTAAAATGAAAAATATCATTAATTATTAGGGTGTTACCATGATATAATTTATATGTATTATATTTAAATTAATATTAAAATTTTAGATATAGTGGAACCATGATCAAAGTATAAGTTCTAAAGCTACTTAACCAAAACATACATGAAAAATGAAGCAATTATTACCCAAAACAATAATTATTATAAATAATTATTAATAAATTAGTGATAATATATTATAATTAAATAATATATGGTATGAAATATATATTATTATAGTTTCTTGACATATTCATAATAAATATATATTTATTATACATGAGTTTTGAACACATACGAAGCAACTTGTACCTGAGGTAAGGGTTTATTTCATAGTATCTTAATTATTCAGGATTGTTTATGTTTAAGTATTTCTTAGGTAAAATATGTCATAGTTATATATTAAAACCAATATATTTTCTTCTCCTATTTTTATTTTATTAAATCTCAACATTTCATTAATTTTCCACTCTGTATGTACTCAAAAAAATAGAAATAATGTTTTTAATGAAAGACAACATTATTTTTTTACTCTCTTGGAAATATTTTTATTATATATAATAGTTTTCCTTAAACTTGTCTTAAATTATTTTTACTATTTTAAAAATATTTAGTAAATACATTCAATAGATTTTTTATAAAATGGGTTTAAAGTAATCTTCTAATTGTTTTTCAAATGAGTTACATGTTTATTTTTATAGAAAATGGGAAAGGAATGTATGTTATTATATACTCAGAATGAATGGAATTTCCCACTATCATGACATCTCATTACATTGTATCCTCCTTTATAAGTTTCCATGATTCCATTAAAGTAAAAAAATTCTAATATTTGTATAATTTTTACCTTTTAAAATTTATTTTTAAGGTGTACAAGGTATTTTATTATTGAATGATTTCAATGTTGGTTTTATGGTAGTTTTGTTCATAAATGAAAAAATATATATTTTAGATATTCTAACCTTGGGATATGTTGTTATTATAATATCATTATTATTTATCTATATGGTTTATTATTAGTTTTATTGTGGATGTACTATTTTGATACCATTCTCCATATTACACTGGATTCTTTATGGGTATATTTTTTAATTAGTAAAATTATTAGAATTTTGTATGCATGTTTTTCAATAAAAATATTTACGTTAATTATGTTTCACCCCTTTAATATAAAGAATTAATTGGACTTTGTATGTATTGGGTGGGTCCCAATATATCCCCTCAATGCATTAGTACATATCATGAGAAAAACTAGTTTGGGTATTTAGTGAAGGCCTTACCCATTTATGTATGATGTCATGTAATGGGGCCTTGATAATATGTTTACGATTTCTAGGACTTTTAATTACCCCATTGTGAGATTAGTTAATGATTTACATGATATTATTTCTTTAGTTATGATGTCCATGGATACGTTTCAAAATCATGGGATTATTTATATGAAATTATTTTATCACTATTTATTCCTTTCATATCATTCATCATTCGGAATTTATTGATTAAATGGGTTTTGTTTTCATATATTTACCTTTATATTTTGATTTTAACTTATTTATTCATGAAAAAATCTTTTGTATGCATACCCTTAATGAGACAATAAACTCACCCATTTCTAATGTTTCATTTCCCTAGGATGCAATGAAATGTATTGTGATTGACATGCAGGTATATTCTAAAGGAAATAGCGGTATTCTAAAAAAATGTTATGTTGTGTTTTAATATTTTAAATGTAAATTGGATTTCAAGTATATATCTATTTTCCATGTCTACTAAACAATTATTTCCTTAGGTATGTGATCTCTTATACATGTTAATAATGAAATAATGTAACTTATAACTATAGACAACTTGTGATATGTTTATTACATGCTATACATGGTGATATTGTTAATAATTCAAGAGATTCATCATTTATCATTTTAAAGTCATACATTTCATGCAGTGGAATAAATAATGAATCATTTTCTAACCAAATTAGTAGATAGTATCGAAATGATTTATTCAACTAGAAGAAAATTTTATTTTTTTACATATTCTTATATGGGGTTTTAAATAATTTGATAAGGGTAATCAATGTAAAAAATATATTAGAAGGAATAAAATAAATTGATATGGTGAATCTTAAATACAATAATGTATTTTATCTATATATTCCATTATATAGAAAGGGTATAATTAAGAGATGATTTGTATTTTAGGAAAGGATGTACATGTGGAAAAAAGAATATGAGAGCATGATAAACATCAATAAAGTCACGGAAAAATATGTACCAAGATTGTTTTATGAAAAAAATCCCTTAAACCCTATAAAAAATTCATTTTAGTGGAAGGCATCCTTCATATGTAAACAAGAGAATTCAGAGAATATGACATATGAGGTTTTCTTATCATAGAGAAATATACCATGTTATACATGACAATAATGAAATCTTATTATAGAAGAAGGTAGTAAATGACTTAGAACCTACCTGATTGAAAAAATTATATCCATGGTTTTATATAAGTATTTACCATACAAAATAATTTTAGAAATATGGTAAAAATTATAGCTAGATAGAATCTTATAATATTTAAATGGGTATTAATGAAAAATATTAACACGGATGGTAATTTTAGTACCTATATAGAAGGACCGATTACTAAATTTTTCATGTACCATCATGGAATATAATAATATGAAATAATCTAACAACTTTCAATGCTAAAATGTATTACGATTTCACCTTCTAGAACAACATAAATTGTTTATGATATTTGGAAGATGTATGTTAAAACCCCAAAGCAGAATTGTAAACTAGTGGTAGATGTATATATGATATATCTGTATGGGTTTTGACCCATAATTATTTTTATATGGTATAAAGGTTTCACAAATCCATTTATGGGTTAAATAAAGAATCTAAATCAATATTTTTTTATTTTTATGTGTTAGGGAGGGAAATTGTTTTCTTTTAAAATAAAATTGATTAATGTTTATATGTTTTTTTTTGCCATTATTTCTGGAATTTTATATTTATGTGTGTAAGTGAAATATTATTAAAGGGGAATTATATTCTAAACATAAATTTAATAAATTAATCATTTAATCAATGATTCTATTTGAAATGCCTAGTTAACACAACCTATATTCATAGGTTCATGATCAATATATATAATGTCTAGACCCTAGAATCCCAAAGCCAATGCCTTTATTAAATTTGGAATAGATACAAGTAAATAACACCCAAAATGATTTATCATTTTATTTGTCTTGGTAAACTAGAAATATACATGAGTCTTGTATTACTAATTAGTACACTAATTACAACATATGTTTCCCTTTCTTCCTTTTAAGGATAACATCATTACATCTAGAATATATTTTTATATCATTACTTAGTACATTTATATAAATCCTTGTTAAAAATGAAACAAATGAAAGGGGTGAGATAAGTATCTTCGTTAGGGTAATCTTACAGTAGAATAAATGAGTAAATATGGAATAAAAAATATTGAAATGTAAATAACTGAATCACATTCCATTTTAATAATAAAAAATCTAGGAAACATGAGCATGTATATTTAACTAATATAATAAAAACATTGAATACAAATAATGATAGAATGTATAATCTTGGACATATTCACTATTAATATCTATCCCTAACATGAATATTATCAATATATATACCCATGAAAATTTAAGTCTTTTGGTAGAAACCCATTTGATTGGTGTCAAGATATATCCTTTTATCAATTTGAAACTTCTTGGAAACAAACGTGAATTTTTTTTCACCAATGGATTTATTCACATGAGACCTACTAATGTATCAAGAAGCTATATCAGGACATACCTTTCACATACTAAGTGAAATGCATTCCTAATATGAAAAGGGTGGAACATAAACAACTTAAACATTTATTGAACATCTAACATACGAAATGTGAATAGTTCAACCATAAACTATGAATGGTATCAAAATAGAATATCCATAGTCCAATTGATCATATCCCATTCAATAAAATATGATAAATTATATCATAAGGTTTCAAACTTAATTAATCATATTAGTCAATATATAATGTTTAAATTGATGAAAATTATCTAATAAAATCATTGATTTGTTTGTTAGATTTTCCCTTTTTACATTTAAATAATTTTTTAAAAGATCCATGTATTTATAAATGAATACATTTTATTTTAAATGAACCCTATAAACCTTTAAATAAATATTGAAAATGTTAATGCATCATAATGGTGGAAAAAACCACTAATTCCACATAAGTTTAAAATATTTTCCTTCCATGGAAAAAGCCATAAAGTACCATGTTTGGAATATAAAAAAATATTCCTTTTTAAAAATTTTATAAAATTTAAAACATAGGCAAAAAGGAATTTAAAATTTAATTGGATAATAGTAAAAATATTTTGGAAAACAATTATAAAAAACATGGAAATTAATGATAAATGTTCCCCAATAGATACTTATATATAAATAATCTTGAACAATAATGAGATGAATTAACCCTTAGCTTGTATTTTCCTTTTGTTGATTGTAATTTAGCCTCCTGTATAATGGTTTAAAACAATTTATTAAATTATACTAGAACCATATCCATATTTATTATATCATGTATAATCTTCATTTATCGTTTTGTTAATAATATTTTGTTATTACCCGTGTTTCGGGTGTTATCTGCTTTATTTTCTTATGAATGTTTTCTCATGTAAGTCCTATTTATTATCCATATGATATATTTATTCTATATATAGAATTATAAATTTTTAATATATATTATATTTACTCATTATATATTTTTTCAATCATTCTTTAATGGTTAACATGGAAAATGAATAACATCACATCATGGAGACAGTAGGTCGTATGTACTCACGAGCAATGACGTCTGTCCCTTAATGGAAAAAGGGTAAGGAATTGGATGGCATATTAATTATATATAATCCATATCATTTCAAATTTATTATTTATTTCCATCATATCCATAATTATATCAATCCAAATAAAGTGGTGATGAAAAACTATTACACTCTGATGTGGATACGGTAAGTCATACTTCGGCACATGCGGTTCTTTTTTCGTAGGATGGATAAAAGGAGGAATATGATTGCACCATAATAATAATAACATATAATTTTATATATGATACTATACTTATTTCATTATAAAGGAAATAACACAGAATGATGAAGTATAATAATAAATGAACTTGAATTTGTTGGTACCTCTTCATCGGTGGACTTCCTTTAGATCTCTTATCAAGGGATCTTGAATTCGTCCTTTTAAAAGACAAGGACCTCCAAAACTTGTATATGGATTTTTGAAGTAGAAATGGATAGGGTTTAATTATTATATAAGGCTTAAACCTGTGTCAGGAAGTGTGGGAGGAGGTTCCCATTTATTACGAAGGTGAGAGGCACTTTTCATAATTCTCAAAATAATAAATTAATATATAATAATTTTCAATTTCAAATGGATCAAAATTCATTTATCTTGAATAATATTTTAAGATTCGTCACAATACTCCCAAAAAATAATTTTTATACAATTTTAGGTCAAATTATTACCCTTATCTTTTGTATTTAATCATTAGTTATACTCTTTATCTCTTACCATGAAAACAAATATTTTTACACATTAAGGGTTAATAGGGTACCTATAAAATTCCAAAAGAACCCCAAATAGACCATTGAGGAAAAATTTAACCTTATACTGATTATTTTTCTGAATTTGATATTTCTTTTAATTCAATAACATTATAAAATATTATTTATTTTCATGAAAATTTATTGTCCATTTTCATACTATTTATTTATTCACATTATAAAAATATAAACACACAACATAACATTAAGAAACATTTAATAGATCTATAATATGTATAGTTATTTTATAAAATTCATGGATTCCAATAAATATAGAAATTATATTTATTTTAATATTTGTTAATATCATTTAATTGATATTTACATTAATGAAATTATTACAACATCATCATTGTATAAGCCTCTAAAGTTATTATTAATTTCCTAAAAATTAAAGATAAATTACCATGATAAAAAAAATTATATTTCAAACTAATATTTATTGTCAAATTTATCCTATGTATAAACCTATATTAAAAATGGTATATTCATTAAAATACGAGTATGGCATATTTAACTCTTTATTAAGTAAAATAAAATATATTTTATACTCTCACCCAAGTGGCTTAAAAAAGGTAACATATCTTCCAAATGATGGTTTGGTCAAAACCCACATATCCAATGAAATTTTGACATGTTTTTGGTTAATTTTATAATAATTATAATATTAATTTTATCCTAAATTGCCTAATTTACTCTTGACCATGGTAAAAAAATAATTATTAAAGTTAATGATTAGATTACCAAATAATAAAAGAAACCAATTTACATAATTTATACCCATGGATTAAAAATATGAAATAAATTTTATAAAATTTAAAACATATAATTTTTAGAAATTAATCTCATTTATTTGGTGAGAAAATTGGTTATTAAATTTTAAACCTACACAAGTTTGAAACGTTTTTATAAATAAATATAAAAGTAAAATTGACGATAGTGAAATAAATTGTATTTAATGATAAAAAAATAATCTATTTAAACTTTACAATAAATAAAAAATATAATTATAGAGTAAATTTGTTTTATTAAAATAGCTTTTTATAATTAAAATTAGTATTTTTTCACTATTCATCAAAAAATGAAACTTATCCTAAAAATACCAATAATTAATTGAATGTAATTTTTTATATCCCAAATAAAAATAAGAATTTTATATTTTTCAAATAAGGTGTATATAACTGTCAAAATTGGTTTTATAATTGGTTATCCATTAGAAGGTGGTAAAATTATTTTATAAATATATAGGTTATTATATGTAATATTAGGATTGTTCTTATCTTATTACTATCAAATCTATTGGATGAAATTAATAAATATTTTAATAAATATATAACATATATACTACATTTATATCATTCACTAATATTAATTGATTAAATTTTTTATAATAAAATGACTTATGAGAATAAAAAAATTATTTATAAAAAAAATTCTTTTATATTTAGTTGGTTTCTATATTCATTTCAAATTAAATTCATAAGCAATGAATTTAGCTATATATTTTCACAATTGTTTTAAAACTATTCATAACCAATAATGTAATGGCTAGGTTATATCTTATTATATTAAATAATAATAATATATTGTTATTCAATAGAACTTGGCCTTACGTGTAACATGTGTCAACTCATATTTGTGTGTAACATAAGCTTAAAATGGTGTTGAATATATTTAAATCAAGAAAAAAAATTAATTTTTTAAAAAATGAAATTATTTTAATGTATTAGTGTGTTACATTCTCCCCTCTTTCAATAAATTACATCCTCTAAATTTAAACTTGGGATTTAAAACTATGTGTTTGACTTTTAGAAATAAATTTATTGAAATACCGTATTAGAAAGTGGATTAATGAGACCTGCACATTAAAATAAATAATGGGAGTAAAATGTTAATCGAATTTAACACATACTAGGATTCCCTAAAGGAAAACATGGACATGGAATAGAAATCTGACCATTACGTTCTAATAGAGAGTGGTAGTGAACATAGTTAGAAGAAATTTAACAATCAAAATGTTATAAATATTTGTTGATCTAAGGGGTCATTTCATTCATTAGAAAATAATGTACTAGGATAATAATTTTTATTTAAATGTCTTTTCCCTAAACTTGAATAATTATTTTACTATTAAAATCAGAACATAATTGATTTATTTTCATTTCATAATCCAAATATTATTCTTTTATTATTCTTTGATCTATTTTCAATTCATCCCTCACACCATGAAATGAATGTTCAAACTGGGTTTTTTATACTAGAAGTACTTTTTTTGAATCATAATGTCCTCAAGTATTTCCTGTATCCTCTATATTTTTACTAAAACCAAAAAACAAAGACCAAGGTATCCAAAAAATTATATTATAATCTCAAATAATAATATCCAATGTTCAACTTAATCTATTCCATACGTAAGACTTATCAAAAATACTTTTGTAAAAATTAATAGTCCAAAAAGATCTCTAAATTTGAAAATTCAGTTGTAACATCAGATTCACCAAAAAACATAATGCAGTTCTTATTTACACATAAAAGATATTTGATCACCTTCAAAACCTCAATGAAAACATTCATTCCTAAAAATAATTAATAAAGATGTATTGTGGTACAATCCTTATATATCTCATGATTCTTATAACCATAATATAATAACATAATTTTTTAATCCAAAAATATAAATACATTAATTATTACACTTTGACTATAGTAATAGCATAATCATGAACTTGATCCCTTTTATTTTTCTAAGCTATATTTCCTTGACTCTTAGGATATTTATTTTCATAGTGAACTATATCAATATATTTAAAACACTAAATATCAGTCTTTTGTTTCTTCCCTTTGCATTCATTATCCTAGTGACCCTTTACTCTGAACTTTTAACAATCACCCAACCCTTTCAAGAACTTCCTAGGTGATTCTTTCCACAAATGTCATATGGGGGTAAATCTTCTTTTCTATCTTCTCTTTATCCATTTATTTCTCCATCATTGAATTATACTCTTCCTTTACCTTAAATTCATATGATATAGATAATTTTTTCTCAATCTTGATATCACATGAGTATATATCTTCATATGATTAGTAATTTTTTGAGACCAGTACCCTTTGGATTAATGATTTCAACTCATCAAAGAATTTAAAAATCATGGTATTTAGATTATATACATATTCCATATAATGCATTCTTTTCCTTATAAATTTCAATTTATATTTATAAACATTATCATCCACTTTTTCCCTTAGATTCAAGAATTATATCTCTATATCTGCTCTTTATTCATGAGGGAAATATTTTTCCATGAAAATTTCTTTCAAATCCTTTAATTAAATTATTAAAATTTCTTCCTCTTCCTTCGTGTCTTGAATCACATACCACCATTGATATGCATCCCTCAAGAGGTGATACACTTCCATGAAAATCTCCTCCATTTCATTCCTTCCCAATGTAATAAATATATTCTCTAAGGAACATATAAATTTTTCAGATACAAATTTATTTTTAGTCCCACTAAATGTTAGAAGTTGTTGTCTCATGAAGCGTTATAACATTGTTCCTCCACATTGTGGATTAGGATGCTAAATATTAGTATGGTTATTATTCATAACTTGAGTCAACTGCCCCAGTATAGTTATAAGTTACTCAGCACCATTTTGAGCTCTAGACCCAACATCATTATCTTCCATTAGAGGGAAATACCACATGGAATACATGTGTTGGTACAGTTTACATTCCTTCTATTAGGAACCACTTATAAACAATGGAATACAATAGATTGTATTATGGCTCAAAATTCATAACTTCTAACTAGTAAAACACATAATATAAATTGAAAATTTTTGCATAGCTAATCTAATGATCATAAACAAGGTTTCTTTAGGGATATATTTAATTTTAAATCCTTAATAATGCTTTATAAAGAAAATTTGAGTTATTTTAATGAAATCCCGTGGGATTGTTAAATTGGGTGTCTATTAAGGCTCAATTTCATGTACCAGGTTATGTTGAGTTAGGTCCAACACACCTTATTGGAGTTGTTACTCCTTGGGACATATTTTCCAAAATCACATCCAATTTTTGTATCTAGATGAGGATGTATCTATATGAATAACCACATAATATCTACCGTACCAAAATTGTAGGATGTTATTATATACTTATACTCAGGTTCACTCTTAGGGTTATGTTCCCTAGTCTTTGTTTTCTAAATCTAGTTTCCAAGGTTTCTACTAAACTTTCTCTGATGCCAACAGTAAGGACCCAACCCCAGAATCTAAGAGTCAATACCTTACATTATTACATTGGAATTGATGCAATTAAATTGTATTCTATAAGACTGATTAGATTAGTATTATTGGTAGTGTAGATATATATATATATTATTCTTGTATTATATTACAAAAAATTATTTCTTTATTTTTATAATAATATTATTTCATCTAGTGTATCCTTGCATATCTTTCCTTAGTAAACTTCTTGGAATCCTATGGAAACCGAAACATATAAAAGGGGTGATCTCAAATTCTTATTAAGGGTCAGAGTAATATGAAATCTATGGATATATATGGCATAAAAAATAAGGGAATGTAAATAACTGATACAGGTTCCATTTAAATAATCACATGAGCGGGGAAACTTAGCCATGTATAGTATAATAAATAAAATAATCACATATAATAATAATGATGATGGAATTCATAATATTGGACATCTTCACTATTAATATCTATCCTCAGGATAACTACTATTGAGATATATCATCATTACAATTTCTGACTATGGGCATAAACTCATTTGATTTCTATCAATATCTATCCTCTTTCTAATTTAAAACATCATGGAAACAATAATAAAGGGTTTTTCACCAAATTATTTCATCTCATGAGACCTATGTATGCATTGAGGGTGTATAGAGTTTTCCACCCATCACATACTATTTCTGATTCATTCCTCATATGAAAATGGTAGAACGCAAACAATATAAATAGTTGTGTTGAAAAGCAAGCATAAAAAAATGTGAACTCTATGACAATAAACCATGAATGGTATCAAAACATCATATCAATAGTCAAACTAATCATAAAACATTCAATGAAATATTATAAAAGATATTATAATATATCATCCTCAATTAAGAATAATTTTTAATAGAGTATGTTTACATGGATGAAAATACTCTAATAAAATCATTGATATTTTTTATAGAAATACCCTTTTTACTTTGAAATTGTTTATTTATAAAATCATGCAATTATAAATAAAAAAAATTGTTTTAGAATAAAATTGTAAACATATAAAGTAAATTTAAAAATGTTAAGGGACCATGATGGTGTAAAAATCCACTAACGTCACATAATTTAAAATGTATTCCTTCCATTGAAAAAGTCACAATGTACCTCATTTCAAAAACGACATTGAAATATATTTTCTAACCATTTTATAAAAATTGAAACCAGGATAAAAAGGAATTTTAAACATAATAAGAAAATTTTAAAAATATATTATTAAAAATACATAAAAGAAACATGGACATGGATGATAAATTTTCCCCAACAGATACTTACATATAAATAATCACAAATAATAATGAGATTATGAAATAGATCTTACCTTGAACTTTCATTCAGTTGAATGTTATTTAAACTATTTTATATCTATTTAAAACAGGTTATTAAATTTTACTATAACCATATCCATACTTATTATATCATATATGATCTTTTTATATCATCTTGTTAATAATAATTCATTATTACCCTTGTTTTGGTTGTTAACTACTTCATTTTCCTAGGCATGTTTTGTTGTGTAAGTCATGTTTATTATGCATATGATATTTTTATTTCATCTAAAAAATGATATTGTGTTAATATATATTTAATATAAACATTATATAAATTTTAATAATCTTTATTTTATGGTTAACATAGATAATGAATCATATCACGTTGTGGAGAGGGTAGGTCGTATATACGCACGAGTGACAATATCATTGTCTTATCGGTAAAAGGGTGAAGAATTGGATGGTATAATACTTATATAGAATCAATATCAGGAAATATTTAATATTTATTTCTATTATATACACCATTATTCCAATCTAAATAAAGTTTTTATGAAAAACAAATTACATTGCGCTGTGGAGACGGTAAGTCGTATGTATTATTGGGTGATGCTTTTTTATTTTCGTATGATGGGTAAATGTTTGAATATGGTTGTCCCATAATCATAATAACACATAATAATATATATTATACTGTATTAATTACTTTGTAAGGGAAACAACATAGAAATAGGAATTATAGGAATAAATTAACTTAAATGACTTTGTAAACCAATTACCTCTTCTTGGGTGGACTTTCTTTATATATCTTCTCAAGGGATCTAGAGTTTATCTTTTTAGAAGATCAGGAAATACATAACATGGATAAGGATGTTTTGAGGATAAATGGGAAGGTTTTTTTATTTATAAGAATCAAATTTGTGCGATGAAGTGAGGGAGTAAGTGCCCTTATATAACTGAGGTGAGAGTCACTTTTGGGAACTCTCAAAATTTTAAATTAATATAAATTAATTTTCAAACTAAAATGGCACCAAAGTGATATATTTAGAGGATAAGATGATTATGGGTCCAAATACTCTAAAAAATAATTTTTAAGTGTGTTTATATCACATTATTACCCTTATATTTTTTCTTTCACTCGTATTTAAACCCTTCAAGTCTTTATGTGGAAAATTTATTTTTTAATATTTAAGGGTTAGTACAGTTAATATAAAATTACAAAAGATCCCCAAATATATAATTTATAAATAAATTAACCTTATAATCATAATTTGGATTAATTTTATATTTTTTAAATTTCATATCATTTAATAAAATTTTTATTAATATCAATTTTGATACAATTGATTTCATGACTTTTTAAAAAATGTCAACACACATAGTAAATTTGAAAAAAATTACTTTAATACATCCCTTATATGTATATGTCCTTTATAAAATAATTAATGAAATTAATGATAACAAATTATAATTATTTTAAATATTCAAATAACATTTATTTCAAATTTCCATTAATTAAACAATTAATACATCATCGTTGTATAAGCATTTAAATTATTTATTAATTTTATAATAATTAATTACAAATTTACATGAAAAATTAAAAAAAAAATATTTTAAATTACTATTTATAGTCGAATTTATCTTCTGTAAAACCTATATTCAAAATGGTATAGTCATTAAAATATGTGCATTACTTCCTTAACCCTTTAAATAAAATACAATAAATGTCACTCACACCCAAGTGGTATAAAAAGGTTTTAATTATAGCTCAAGGATGATTTTGGTCTAAACCCACAAATACAATGAAATTATGACAAGTTTTAGGGTAAGTTTATAATATTTATAATAATATTTTTACTCTTAATTACCCAATATACCCTTGACCATGGTAATAATAAAATATTACTAAAGTAACTATTCATATGCCTAAAAATATAAGAAACCTATTTATATAATTAGGACCTAAGGCTTCCAAATATGGAATCAATTTTTCAAAATTAAAATATCAAAATTTTCGGTAATTGATTTTAAATTAATCTCGTTGACGGGGTGAGAAAATGGGTTATTAATGTTTAAACATACAAAAGATTGAAAATATTTTATAACAAAATCTAATGTAAAATCGATGCTAATGACCTACATTGGATTAAATTATAAGAAAATAATATATTTGTACATTAAAACCAATAGAAAATATAAATTATCACTATAAATTATTTTGATGAAAAAAGTTATTTTCAATTAAAACAAAATATTTTTCACTATTCATTAAAACATTAAACTTATCAAAAAAATACCAATAGATAAAAAAATTAGATTTCTATATCCCTATATTCAAGAAGAATTTTATTTTTTAAAATAAATTATATTAAAGTGTTAAAAAATTTATTTAAAATAAGTTATCCATTAAAAGATGGTAAAACAAATTTTATAAATATATTAGTTTTTATGATTAATATTGGGTTTTTTATTATCTTATTAATATAAAATATATTAAATGAATATAAAAAAATATTTTATTTAATATATAACATTTATATTTAATTTATATCTTTCACTGATTATAATTAGTTTAATTAATCAGAATAAAATGACTTTGTGAGCATAAAATTCATCCCTATACAAACATTTCTTACATATTTAGTTGGTTATTATATTGATTTATAATTAATTTATAACCAATTAATTAAACCATATATTTTTGTAAGTTAGTTGATACTATTCATAATCACTAACTTAGTGGTTATTTTATATCTTAGTATATAAAATATTATGTAATATATAATTGTTCGATAAAACTAGGTCTTGTGTGTAATGCAAGACAACTCATTATAGTGTGTAGTTTAAGCTTAACATGGCGTTCCATATAAAGAAATCTAGTAGCAAAATTAAATTTATTCAAAAATAAAAATATTTTGAAGTCTTGGAGTGTTATAATATAGATAGACCCAACAATATTTATTATCTGTGTAAAATTATATAGATTGAAAAGGTTTTGAAAAACATATAAAATAGAAGAATCCAACAGAGTACTTTTACCAATATCACACTAAATAAATGTCTCTATGAATATTTTCCATCATAAATATGATGAGAACTAATGAATTAGTATAATCCCAAACATTTTAGGGTTTAGATCCATCAATTATTCTAAGTTATTTACATGTATTGGTGTTGTTTACATATTTATTGTGGTAATTAAATATTAATAAAATTCTGCGGATTTATATTTTGATGTTGTTTAAAAATTCCTAATATACTAGAGGTATAAAGAGGATATTTTCATGGATAATAGAATAGATAAAGAAAATTTATTTATGGAATATATAGATTATATTTAGATATAGATCAATATGATTTTAAATCATAGTCACTTTTATTCTTTAATTATGATACAAAACAAAATGAAAGAATATCATAGCTTCTAATGCAGCTAAAGAAGTAGTTCACATATATTTTAGAAATATGATATCTCATTGAAAATTTACCTATTGAGTCAAAACCATAATAAAATGTGTTACCACTATTGATTATTTTTAATAAAAAATAACTAAATTAATATCTTAGTAGAATCATGAGAATCATGTGACTGATTTTTAGTTTACAGTCATTTACAATTATATCTTGTATAAATGAGAGTTTATTATATTTTGTTTCCTTTAATAAACATAGTGATGTAATTTTTTTAAAATGAATATGTATTCCTTTATATATATGTGTATGTTTGTGTGTGTGTGTGTTTTATAATTGTCACATATTTTATTTTCATTAAAATAAAATACAAGATAATTTTATTCGATTGTATATCACATATAGAGGTTATAACATTTCCTTTTTATAATGGGAACCAAGAGATACTATGATAATGTTATTAAAATTATTTCAAATGTCATGATAATATTCTTAAGACTATTTCATATGGACTAAACATTTCATTATAATAATTCACATATTATGATTAATTATATGGTATTATAGGCTCAAAATACATTTAGTATGGTATCACACCTTTTTATTACCTAACTTTATATATCATTTTACAAACAGATGATTTTTTAATGTTTAGTCTGATGGATATAAGGTACATAATACATGAAAATGTGAAAAATATCTATAATACACTTTAAAAGATTCATAATAGGTTAATTATATGTTTAATTAAAACATCTCATATCTTTGGGACATACATTAAATGAAAGGGTGAGCATAAGGCCCAATAAGACAAAACAAGGGAAACAATTTACTTGTGATCCTGAGGAATATCAATTACAACATGAGGAAATACATAAAGGCATGAGACATGGAAATGAAGGAATATAAAAATAAAAATAACATTTTTTATAACATGGAAATGATTCTAAACATTTTAAATGATACATTAATAAACATATCACCAAGGTATGCTACTGAACGGTCATAAACATTTCCAAGGTTATTTACTAAGGTATCGTAAAACTTGTCATCTATAGAGAATTAATTATTTACCCAATGAATTTGAGTTATATCTAGGAGAACCTTTAATATGTATTAATTTTATGTGATAAACATAAACCACAATCAAGCATCTCATAAATAATCTTTGGGGGATAAAATAAATGGGTTTCATATCAATATCACGGTGTTTTAAAAAGTGATTAAAAACATGCTCATTATGTCATTTATAACCCACAAAAAGGGAATTAGGATTTTATATATGTAAATTAAAGAATAAAATAATAATTTTAAAATATTTGTGAATAGACCTAGAAAATTAATATCGTTAGTTATTCAAATAAAGAAAATAAAATAAATTCTTGAGAGACAGATAGAAATTTTGAGTTAAAAATTATATAGCATAGCAGGTAAGAAACGTGGTTATAGAAAGCATTAAAAAATATGAGGAAGGATGTCCCATTCATAAAAGACTATTAATACTATAAATAGATAGAAAAAAATGGATATAATAACATATAAAGTAAAATTGGATGAGATACCACATAAAAAGATATTGAATGGAAAAGGGATGTTGAGATTTCCCATTCCATGAAGAGTAACTCCTAAAACTCAATGATCGGGACATTTAGGGATTGTAGTAACCTTTTCCGGACTCTTTTGAAGGAAATACAATCATAGATTCATGTAAGATTAATTTTTAATGATATTAAGTGACGAAATGGGTTGGTATATGTAGATAATGTGATAGAGTTTTTTATTAATTTCCTTGGACTCCTCAGTAGTGGTATTTTTAAAACCATTGGAGTTCCCATGTATTGGCCTATGGTTTAGGGTACATAGGAATACTATTAAATTATTTTAATAAACAATATTATAAAATAATAATATATTACTCATTACATCATTATTTAATAGTTATGATGTCATTAAACATACAAAAAAAACTCAAATTGTATTTTTACTATTCATGAAAAATCTGATGTATTTTATAAAATTCTCATAAATTCACCCAAAAATAAAATCAAAGTTATTATTTCCAAAATGAAATTTATTTTATCATAATAGATTTATAAATATGATAAATTTAACTTTTAACTATAATAATGCACATTTATTAAAAATAATATAGAATAGAAAATGTATAGTAAAATTTCTGAAACATGAAAAGAAACATTTTATTATTTTTTATTAAATAATAGAGTTTTTATAACACTATATCATTATATAAAACATTATTAATAAAACAATATTTTATTATAATAATTTATATATCTATAAAAGTATTATTTTTACCAATAAAATTATTTTATCTAATTCCATTTCAATTTTTATGCAAAAATATTCTTAAAGCAAAAAATGATGGAATAAAAAATTTATTTAAAAATGGATTACACATTAAGTGACTAGGGAATGGAAAAATAACCCCTTATAACACTTCAAGATTGTTGTAACCCTCTCTCTTGGATTTTAATGATCGCAATCACTCTCATCGTGTTCTAACTTGTTTTCAAGTATTTTTCATGATAGGAAAAAGGTTGCCAAAGAGTTGGCCCAAGAAGACTGGAAAAGGACTCTCTGAGTCCACCGGCCAACTGGTGGATTACCACCGGCCAGCCGGTGGTCTCTGGCAGAAGCAATGCTCTCTGCCAGGTTCCACCGGTCAGCCGGTGCCTGACCACCGGCCAGCCGGTGGAACCAGACAGTAGGCCTTGCCCACTGCCAGGTGACACTGGCCAGCCGGTGGAACCCAGACAGAAAGCTCTGCCTTCTGTCTGGAGTACCAGCCAGCCGGTGGCCAAGCACCGGTCAGCCGGTAAGACCAGTCAAACTAGCTGTTGGGCTTTGACCAGACTTGCCCACTTGACCCCCAACGGCCATATTGAAGTATTTGGGGATATTTTTCCTATAAATAGACGAGGATGGATGCCGGGAACACTACCGAAACAAATTTTGATGTCTTGACGCTCTAACGACAAATCTCTAAGGCTACTTGTGATCCATTTCCATCCTTGAATCTTGGGCTGCCTCTACATCAACTACTCTCACACTCTTGGTGCTCAAGGCTTCCTCTAGTTTGTTATAATTTATTTATTTCAATTGTTTAGTTCTTCATTGGGTTTGTATTAAAACAAACCATCCTTTTCTTCCTCACTTTCATTTTGGGTTTCTTGCTACAACCATAATAAAAAAGCAAGTTGTACGAAGGTGATCTAGCCTACCTTAAAACGGCTAGTGGGTTTCTTGCTACAACCATTAAAAATCAAGCTGAAGTATATATCTCTCAACGGTTGAGTTGGGAGCGGAGACGTAGGCTTTGGTTTAAGACGAACTCTGTTATCAAATTGTGTCTTTTCCCCTTTTATTTCCGCTGCATTTATAAATTGTTTTTAAGTTGTTATTTTTTTTTAAAGGCAATTCACCCCCCCTCTTGCCATCACTCTCCGACCCAACATTTGGTATCAAAGGGAAGTTTGTGTAATACCTTAACTGGTTACAAACTTAAAATCCATAGTGATGGCTTCTTCCTCACAAGCACCCGAAGGGTATTCCATGACTCGGGCTCCATTCTTTGATGGAACCGACTAAACATATTGGAAAACTCACATGATTACATTTCTTAGAATTATTGGCTATCCTATATATAGAATTGTTATGCAAGGCTACACTCTCTCTAGCAAAGATGAGTCTAAATGGACCCCTGAAGACATTGCTAATTTTGAGCTTGATGGCAAATCCATGAATGCTCTTCATTGTGGGTTAGACCGTAATGAATTTAACCGTATTTCTACTTGCACCACTTCTCATGAAATTTGGAAGCTTTTGGAAGTGACCCATGAGGGCACTAACAAAGTCAAAGACACTAGATTAGATATGTATCGTCAAGACTTTGAAAGTTTCACCATGCACCCACACGAATCTATTACGGAAATGTTTACTCGCTTTACTGATGTGTGTAATGGGAGAAAGTCTCTTGGAGATGATGTTTCTGTAGAGACGATGGTCAAGAAGATTCTTTGGGTCCTACCAAGCTCATGGGCTCCAAAGGTGACGGCAATCCAAGAAGCGAAAGATGTCAAGAAAATGCCGGTTGAAGAACTCATTGGATCACTTATGACCTATGAGATTACCATGAAGAGGCAAGCCGATAAAGAAGGTAAAATCTTCAAGGAGAAAAAGAACATAGCATTCAAAGAAAAGCAAGAAAGCTCCTCCGATGATAACGAATCCGAGATTGCTCAACTTTCAAGAAAAATTAGCAAGTTCATGAAGAAAAAGAAGAATTTTCAAAAGGCACGAAAGGAAGAGCCAAAAGCAGAAAAAGAAGTTACATGCTTTGAATGTGGAAAGAAAGGCCACATCAAACCGGAGTTCTATCTTTTCAAGAAAAGGTTAAAGGAAAAGAAAAACAAGAAGGTTTTCAAAGCGTCAACATGGAGTGCAAGCGATGACTCCATGTCTTCAAGTGACTCAAGCGATGAAGGTGGAAAATTCCTAATGGCACTTGATGAGGTATCTTCTTCCGACTCCTCTTCCTCATTTTCTTCTTTTAATAATGACATGTCTTATGAAGATCTCCAAAATGAGAGAGATCAATTAGAGGAAGCTTTTCACGAACTTACCTCTAAATTTTTGGCCTTAAAAAAGAAACACAAAATTCTAATTTCTGAAAAAGGTCAACTTCTCAAAAAGAATGAGGAACTTTCCCTTAAGGTCCAAGATATTCCAAATGTTGATTCTTTGAATTCAAATATTAAATATTTAAGGGAATCTCTTGCCAATTTCACCCAAGGTGAACAAAATTTGACCAAATTGCTAGGTTCTCAACGTTCGGCTAGAACCACACATGGACTTGGCTTTAACAAGCAAGCCACTTCTTCTAGAGAACCCACTACTTTTGTAAGGGGGAGATCTCAAAATAATTTTTTTAATTATTGTAGAAAAACCGTACATATGATTTATGAATGCAATTGTAAAAATGCTAGATATGGCCGCCCCAAAATCATTACCTACTCGGATGAATATCTTAGGATGTATCCCTCTAGAAAAGTATGGGTTCAAAAGTCTCTTTTAGCTAATTTTTCCGGAACCAAACTTATATGGGTACCAAAATCTATTCTCTCTTGATTTTGTAGGATAAACACCAAAGAAGTAGGACTTCTAAAGGCTCATGGTATCTCGACAGCGGATGCTCGAGGCACATGTGTGGCGATCCCACCGAGTTCAACTCCCTTGAAGAATTCGATGGAGGATACGTCACCTTCGGTGACAATTCAAAAAGCAAGATCGTCGGAATAGGTACCATTGGTTTTGGTAGAACCTCCTTAATTAAAGATGTTTTATTTGTTAAAGGTTTAAAACATAATTTAATTAGCATTAGTCAACTTTGTGATAGTGGTTTTTCGATGAAATTTCAAAATGATTTATGCAATGTGTTTGATTTTCAAAACAAATTGATATTTTATGCTTCCCGTTTTCAAAATGTTTACATTATTTATTTAAAGACTTTAGCTAGCCAAAATGTTAAATGTTTAAGTGATCTTGACAATGAGTCTTGGCTTTGGCATAGAAGGTTGGGGCATTGTAGCTCTCATTCACTTCTAAAGCTTAATAAGAACAAGCTCATCCGTGACCTTCCTAAACTTAAGTTTAAGAAAGATTTGATTTGTGAGCCATGCCAACTTGGCAAGCAACACAAATATTCTTTCAAATCTAATAAGGAAGTGTCCACTTCAAAATCTCTTGAGCTCCTTCATCTTGATCTTTTTGGTCCTACCCCTGTAGCAAGTCTAGGTGGAAAATCCTATACCTTTTTCCTAGTAGATGACTTTTCTCGTTTCACTTGGGTTTTCTTTTTAGCTCATAAAAATGATGCTTGTAGAACCTTTTCGAAATTCTCTAGGAAAGTAGAAAACGAAAAAGGATATAAAATTATATCACTCCGTAGTGACCATGGAGGTGAATTCGAGAACAAAGAATTCGATGAATTGTGTTCCTCTCAAGGATACAATCACACATTCTCTGCCCCTAGGACTCCACAAAAAAAATGGAGTGGTTGAAAGGAGAAACCGAACTCTCCAAGAAATTGCTCAAACCCTCCTTAGTGAATTCAAACTCCCTCAATATTTCTGGGCCGAGGCGGTAAACACTGCTTGTTATACTATCAATAGAGTCCTTGTAAGACCCCTTCTTAAGAAAACCCCCTATGAAATTTGGAAAGGAAAATTGCCCAAAGTTGGTTATTTTAAAGTGTTTGGTTGTAAATGCTTTATCCTTAACACAAAAGATAACCTAGGGAAATTTGATGCCAAATCCTATTAAGGTATTTTTCTTGGGTACTCCAACTCAAGCAAAGCCTATCGTGTCTTCAATAAATGTTCAAAAACCATCGAAGAATCATCTCAAGTCAAATTTGATGAAACTCTTCCAAAACCTCACCCGGTCATTGAAGATGTTGAAGATAAGCTTGATAAGCTTCATTTGAATGATTCCTCTTCTCCTCCCAAGGAGGATGACCATCAAGAACCCTCTTCACCTTCTTCATCTTCCACCTTGCCTAAGGTTTGGAAACCTTCTAGAGACCATCCTTTAGAAAATGTTATAGGTGATCTTCAAGCCGGTACTCGAACTAGAAGATCAATCCTCAACGAGGTTGAACATCAAGCCTTTCTTTCTCAACTAGAGCCTCAAACCATTAATGATGCCATTAATGATGAGAATTGGTTTCTTACAATGCAAGAGGAACTAAATCAATTCCCTAGAAATGATGTTTGGACTCTTGTTGAAAGACCCAATGATCATCCAATTATTGGCACTAAATGGGTTTTTAGGAACAAACTTGATGATCAAGGAAATATAACCCGGAACAAGGCTCGCCTAGTAGCTAAGGGCTATAATCAAGAAGAAGGAATTGATTATGGTGAAACCTTTGCGCCCGTTGCTAGATTGGAATCCATTAGGATCTTGTTGGCATTCGCTGCTCACTTAAATTTCAAACTTTTTCAAATGGATGTTAAAAGTTCTTTTTTAAATGGTTTTATTTCAGAAAAAATATTTGTTGAACAACCCCCCGGTTTTGAAGATCCAAAATTTCCAAATCATATTTTTAAGTTAACCAAGGCTCTATATGGCTTAAAACAAGCCCCTCGGGCTTGGTATGAGCGGTTAACAAAATTTCTTTTAGAAAATGATTTTAAAATGGGTCAAGCTGATTGTACCCTTTTTTTAAAACACACTTCCAAAGATCTTTTAATTGTCCAAATTTACGTTGATGACGTTATCTTTGGTTCAACCAAATAATCACTTTGTACTGATTTTTCAGATTTAATGAGAAAGGAATTTGAAATGAGCTTTATGGGGGAATTAAAAAATTTTCTTGGTTTTCAAATCTTTCAAAATTCAAATGGTATTTTTCTAAGCCAAGGAAAATACACAAACGAACTTTTAAGTCGTTTTGGTGTGGATAAAGTAAAGGAAATTAGTACCCCCATGAGTACTTCTTGTAAACTTACGTTAGATGAAGCCGGGAAACCGGTGGATAACAAGATTTATAGGAGTATGATTGGGAGTCTACTTTACCTAACTGCGACCTGTCCTGACATCATGTTCAGTGTTTGCCTTTGTGCTCGTTTTCAAGCCAATCCCAAAGAATCTCATTTTAAATCGGTCAAAAGAATTTTTAAGTATTTAAAAGGATCCAAAAACATTGGTTTGTTTTATCCCTCTAATACTTCTTTCGAACTTTCTTCATATTCAGATGCTGATTTTGGCGGATGTCAATTAGATCGTAAGAGTACTAGTGGAACCTGTCATCTGCTAGGCAAGTCCCCTGTTTCATGGAGTAGCAAAAAGCAAAACTGTGTTGCTCTTTCTACTGTCGAGGCCGAGTACGTAGCAGCTGGTAATTTTTGTGCCCAAATTATTTGGATCCAGCACACTCTCTTCGATTATGGCCTTTCCTACGATCATGTCCCTATACGGTGTGACAACACTAGTTCCATTAGTATTTCTAAGAATCCAATACAACATTCTAGGACAAAGCATATAGATTTAAGGCATCATTTCCTTCGTGACCATTTTCAAAAAGGGGATATCACTTTGGACTTCATTTCTACCGATTTTCAATTAGCTGATATTTTTACCAAACCACTCCCGGTTGAACGTTTTGATTTTATTAAGGGGGAGTTAGGAATGATTCGTCAATGAGCACAATAAATATTTGACTTTTTTGTCTTGCTTATATTTCTATGTAACGTTTCATCTTTTATAAAATTCAAGTTGTCTTATCTATCAATCCTTTTTGTCATTGCTTACTTCCTTATTATTGTTTTTCTAATTTTCCTTCATACTTTTCCTCCTATTTTGATAATCCCAAAGGGGGAGAAAAACTCTCTATTACATAGTTACTTATTTCATTTAATTAAGTGCTCTTTTTAAAAGTTCAATTTTAAGTTATTACTTTCATCAAAATCTATTTTAAAATGGTTAAGTTATTGATTTCAGTTGTTTCTTTTAAATGACCTATGGTTACAATTTCAAAATGAACCATTCTCTTTATTTCAATCCTTTCAAGATTAATATCATGATACATCTATGAAATTATTGTATTAAAATGATCTCTAAAATTTTCCATGTCCATTTTTCTTATTTCTTTTTTACTTGGCATATCCTTTTTAAAAGCTTTCTCATTTGTGATTGTGATCATCAAAATAGGGGGAGATTGTTGTACCCCTCTCTCTTGTATTTTAATGATCGCAATCACTCTCATCGTGTTCTAACTTGTTTTCAAGTATTTTTGATGATAGGAAAAAGGTTGCCAAAGAGTTGGCCCAAGAAGACTGGAAAAGGACTCTCTGAGTCCACCGGCCAACCGGTGGATTACCACCGGCCAGCCGGTGGTCTTTGGCAGAAGCAATGCTCTCCGCCATGTTCCACTGGTCAGCCGGTTCCTGACCACCGGCCAGCCGGTGGAACTAGACAGTAGGCCTTTCCCACTGCCAGGTGACACCGGCCCCCCGGTGTCTGAATCACCGGCTCGCCGGTGGAACCAGACAGAGAGCTTGCTCTCTGTCTGGACCACTGGCCAGCCGGTGTCCCAGCACCGGCCGGCCGGTGGAACCCAGACAGAAAGCTCTGCCTTCTGTCTGGAGTACCGGCCAGCCGGTGGCCAAGCACCGGTCAGCCGATAAGACCAGTCAAACTAGCCGTTGGGCTTTGACCAGACTTGCCCACTTGACCCCCAACAGCTCCGAAAGCCCTCCGACGTCCATATTGAAGTATTTGGGGATATTTCTCCTATAAATAGACGAGGATGGATGCCGGGAACACTACCGAAACAAATTTTGATGTCTTGACGCTCTAACGACAAATCTCTAAGGCTACTTGTGATCCATTTCCATCCTTGAAGCTTGGGCTGCCTCTACATCAACTACTCTCACACTCTTGGCGCTCAAGGCTTCCTCTAGTTTGTTATAATTTATTTATTTCAATTGTTTAGTTCTTCATTGGGTTTGTATTAAAACAAACCATCCTTTTCTTCCTCTCTTTCATTTTGGGTTTCTTGCTACAACCATAATAAAAAAGCAAGCTGTACGAAGGTGATCTAGCCTACCTTAAAACGGCTAGTGGGTTTCTTGCTACAACCATTAAAAAGCAAGCTTAAGTATATATCTCTCAACGGTTGAGTTGGGAGCGGAGACGTAGGCATTGGTTTAAGCCGAACTCCATTATCAAATTGTGTCTTGCCCCCTTTTATTTCCGCTGCATTTATAAAGTGTTTTTAAGTTGTTATTTTTTTAAAGGCAATTCACCCCCCCTCTTGCCATCACTCTCCGACCCAACAAAGATGACCTAATGGTAAGGTGTGTGATGGTGATACAGTCTTGGTGTGGCTCAAATAGCACTACCCAAGTGATAATTTCCACCAACTTGAACTTCTCCTGTAGGTGATTTCAATAAAGATTAGAATGTTGTAGCACACATTATGCTCAGCCTAGAGTGAAGCCTAGTGATTCTACTTCCTTCCCAATATCTAAAAAATTTTGTTTTTACAACATGAATCTACTTTATGAGTTCATCGGGTCTTCTTTCTATATTAATTTTTCTTTTTCATTCCAATATATTAACCATAATTATAATGATAAAATTATTATTTTTTCCAAAGGTCATATTGACCAATGGTCATATAATGGTCAAAACCTGGTGGTAAAATTTCAATTATAATTACTTAATTATAAAATGTATAATGTTTTTGTTGAGTATAAAATAATATAACAGAAATTTTCTAGAAACAATTATCATTAAAAAATTCAGGTTATTACATTCTTCCCCTCTTAAAAAATTTCATCCCCAAAATTTCAACTCTATTTTTTTATTGAGGATAGGTGTGGGTACTTTTGTCACATTTTTTCCTCTGTTTCCCACATGGACTCTTCATATTTTTGGTTCCTCCAAAACACTTAAATAACGTGGGTAGTCTTGTTGTGTAGAATATTGTCTCTATAGTCTTAGATCTCCACCGTATGCTTCTCAAAAGGGATGTAATGTTCCATTTCTACCAATTCAAGGTTAATTACATTTGAAGGTTTAGTTATGTACTTCATCAAGAGAGACACATATAATATATCATGAACATAATCTATATTTAGCGTAACTACAAGATGATAGGCCACTAATCTTATGTGATCAAGGATTTCATAGGGGCCAATGTACTTAAGGCTAAGCATCCCATTCTTCATAAACTACATGACTTTATTCCATGTTAAAATTTGAAGTAATACATTTTCACTAAATTCAAACTCCAAGTCCCTTTGATGGTTGTCATCATAGCTCTTCTACCGACTCTGAGGAGCCTTAATTTTCTATTAGATGGCATGGACCTTTTCTTTTATTTCTTGCACAAGATCAGACCCCAAAATAATTCTTTCACCTGATACATCCCAACAAGTTGAATATCTACATCACTTCTCATATAGAGCTTCATAGGGTGCCATTTGAATACTCTAATATAAGATTTCACTGAATGAAAACTCAACTAATGAAAGATATTTATCCCATCCACCTTTAAATTACTTTGAGCATGTGTTTAAATTTTTATCAAGTGTCTAGAAAGTCCCTTTATATTTTCCATTAGTTTATGGGTGATAGGTCATGCTGAAATTCAATTTGGTATTCAAATAAGATGAAATAAGTCTCTATAATTTTGATGTGAACCTTGGATAGTGATAAAAAACAATAGAAAGTGGCACCCCATAAATCCTCACAACATTAATTACATAAATCTTGTAAAATTTTACAAGATATAAATATTCAAGAATAGATATAAAATGGGATGTCTTGGTGAGATAGTCCACTATAACCCATATTGCATTATTTCCTTTGGATTATTTCAAGAGACCGGTGAAAAATTCAATAGTGATATTGTCCCACTTTCATGCTGGTATGAGTAGTTGTTGTAATACCTCTTCAAGAAGTTGTCACTCAACCTAAGATTATTGACACACATGGAACCTTTTAGTGTAGTCAAAAATATCCCGTTTCATGTTATCCCTTTAACAATTATCTACAAGGTCCATATACATTTTTGTGATTCTAGGATGTATAGATAAATTAAATGTCACGAACTATCCTATAGGGTGTTGTTCCATGATTACCCCAAGACCTCATTCAATAGTACAAAGGATAACAATAAGAGATGAGTATGAATATCCCACAAATGGGAGGAATTTGATTATTTACCAATACACATGCACACATCGCCAAGCCCAAAATGATGGAAAGTAAAAACACTAAGTAAAAAAAATGAATGCATATCACTATATTCCAACTGATAGAGTATGAGAGGAATGTAAAGTGGAATAATGTACAACTGGGTCTGAATAAAATCACACAAAAAAGAATATGTAGCACAAGGTCAGAAATCTCATCCATAGAAAATCCTACCTAGAGGGTAGGTTCAAGAACAATTGTCTGAAGCTGTATGAGCACACCCAAAGTATGTGTTCTATATGTAATCACCACCTAGTATTATCTCACTTTTGACTCTGTCAATGAATCAATGGTCTTCACAAGACACAACACATGTGGAAAATGACCATGCAGTGGTGAGTAAAAAATACTCAGTAGGACACCCCAAAACAAAAAGTAAAATACCACAAAAGAAACTTTTGTAAGAAGATATAGTTAGCTCAACACATCTATAATTCTATGACACATAGAACAAGAATAACTTGGTATACACATAAAATGTTCTAAGACTCAAGGTCTCATCCACTACCACCTATACATTTCTTAATTGTAGCACACTCATTCTTGGAGATCTCACTCCTCATGTTATCTGGTAGTAAGCATGTAGAACAGTTCTACCAAAACTACCCTAAAAGAACACTTGGGTCTCGAAAAGTCATATGGTTTCCCTGATACATCTATTCTCTCTATGTCACAGAGTGTCGGTAACACACAGAGTGGTGGAAACACATGGAGTGTTAGTAACACATGGATTTTCGGTAACACACGGAGTTTCAATAAGTCAGGCATCCCCAAAGTCACATAGTCACCAAGTCATAGCCAAACATTGACCACTGAAAACCGCCTAAAGCACACTCATTAGGTATATGTAAATAGAATGGAAAGAATTAGATCTTGATACACAAATAGGGGTTCCTATGTGCCTATGTCTCACTAGGGGGAACTCCTCGCCCTATTGGAAATATCATCCTAGATAAGAGACATGTCCCCATGTAAATATTTGTCACACCTTATCCACAACCCCTATCTAAGGTACCACAAATATAAGAGAGTATAGAAATGGGATCTCAATGCAATACATGCTCCAACACACTAAGTCAACTGTCTATGCCAGGATGAGACTACTCACTTTAGAATACAAGTCGTCCTCTATGACAGTAATTGGATCCAACATCAAATGCATATAGGAAAACACCAAGGGTAAGCTCTTAACCACTTCTAATCCAACTAAAAACCCACCAAGACAACTCAAAAATGTTTCCTCATCACAAGAGTCCCAATGTTGTGGTAATCTGGTCAAACAGACACATGGTTTTAAATATGTGGAAAATTTAGTAAAAAGGGTCTTTTCTAGTCTGGGTTCGACCCGACCAGGTATAACCAACCCTACCCAACCCGGATTGGCCAACCCAACCCATCCCGGTCTGTCTAGGCTTGACCAATGCGACGCAGGGCCGCTAGACCCACGAGGTTCTCCAGATTTCCCTATGTCATGTGGGCTAGCCTTGCTCTATCAGATGTAGCTCACCCTGGGTACATCCCTCTAGTCCATGCGATCACCCGACCGCATGGCCAGCCAGCTACCCTAGTCAACATGGTCGGCGGCTTCTAGCTACCACCACTACATACTTTTGTTGTGGACCTTGGACTTTCCTCGAAACCCCATGTTGCTTCTCACAGCCTTTATCTCTATAGGCCTCCTCCAACGCGTCCCTTCCTACACCTATATTGTTGTCACAGCTACCAGCGACAGCCTGTCCTACTACACTACGCCCGACCCGACCTCCCCTAATAGGCTACTATTACCTATGTCTCTGTCCACCACATTGGTGGCCTATTTCTACCTCACACTCTCCTTAGACCAGCCCTGCTAGTCGCGTCTTACCATCGTAGTTCGTGGTCATGTCGGTGGCCTTCTTTACATTATAGCCTAGTGCCGGCACAAGTCGCTGCCTTGCCTGAACCATGCCGCACATCCACTGCGCCTTCTCTGTAACTTAGTGAGGTCAATCATTCAGTCTTGTATCATTATTCCATGGGTCGAGGAACAACGATTGATCCTTTATGTAATTGTTTCAAAGGAAACAAATGTTTAAATAACACTATATATTGAGGGCAGAGAGAAGGTACAAAGAACACTTGAATAAATGATCTTGTCATTTTTCATGTAAGACATGATTCATTCATGTTATATTGTTTAGAAAAGAATAAATAATAGATAATAACAATGATTTATCTCCATTTTTAAACACCGCAACAATTTATCTGTCTCACAAAAACTATCGATCCACAGGCCAATATGTTTATTGATTGTTCTACGTTTGTCATGTTATTCATGAACAGGGAAAATTAAGCTAATCACAAACACCGTAACTAAGGTTTGGATCATTCTTTGATAAAGGTTAAGCCTCATTATCATCATTCATTGATTCATTGATACTTGACCTGAGTTCCGATCTCTGATCTATCATCGCCAGTCAGAGATCCTCCTTCTCCATAACTTAGCGAAACTCTAGGGGTATGGAAATAACCCTGGATTTCTAAAAAGTTCTATTAAAAAGGGGAACCTCCACTTCATCATCACATAACGTTAAATAAAATATTTTTATTAAATATTATAATGATGATCACATCCAAAAAACTATATTTTATAGGTGGCTTACGCCAGTTGAGGATAGGCCTTGCCTAGTGGGAAAACACCTAACAAACTCAATGGTGGTGTTTAATTTACAATTAAAGTTATCTTTTATGAGTTATTAAGGTTTTAAAAATAAAATTATTTTATTTTATAATTTTATTTATGGTTATTCCATTTTTTTAATTTCCCATAGAATACATGTCCCAACTAAAGTTAAGTTTCACCTAGGGTAAAGTCGTTACATTGAGATCAGTGGTTCCCTCCGATACTAATTAGGGCACCCATTTAGATTTTGTTATATTTTTTCAGATAATTCATGTGTGTGTGCAATGAAAATCATAAATTTTTTCAGAGAATCATTCTGGGTACACTAGGCCCCAGAATTGCATGTCGCCTCAGTTCCTAGTCTTAGAATTTTTATAAGTAATTAATAAAAATAAATCATGGGAAAATCCATGTAATTATGTTCTACCCACCTTAGGTTTTTACATCCCCAAAATCCAAAATAAAGGCTACTCAAAAACACTAGGGTGTTGGGCATGAATTTGATCCCCCCACTCCTGATTTCTCTCCTATAGATTATCGTGTTTCCACCAAATACCCACTAGTGGAATCGACCAACCATGAAGGATCTACTCATGTCGATCCTTGATCTCCAATGGGTACTCCTCAAATGTCAACCTAGAAAAGGACGTTCAATTAATCATGAAAAAATTTCCATAGCTAAGACCCATGAAAGACATCACGTACCTGGTCCAACCATGGGGGTAGATCCATGTGGTACGCCAAATCTCCAACTCTACATAGTATCTGGAAAGGGATAATGAACATCAAAGATATCTTGTTTTCCTATACAAATCTATGTATCCCTAATCGAGGAGAGACCTGAAATAATGCATAGTCTCCCTCCTCGAACTACAAAGGCCACCATCTCTCATTAGCATAATATTTATGATGGATCTATGTGGTCTTCATCCACTCCTAGATGACCTGCACCTTCTATGTAGTCACCTGCACCAACTCTAGGACCATGAGTACTGACTCACCTAGGTTAGTCAAAGAAAGTGGTTACCTACATAGTCGCGTGTACTAGGCCTCTATTGGTACCGTACTGATGGTGGAGTTTTATTTGTTTTTGTATGAAAACATCATCAAAGGTAGGAGATTCTCCCAATTTCATCAAAAAAAATAACATGTAATACTGAAGCATGTCCTCCTGAGCATGAATGGTCCTCTCTGTATGGCCATCCTTTGGGTGGTGAAACATCATGATCAAGAATAACTGAGTCCCAAATGCCTCCATAAATACCTTTGACAACTGGGGTATGAAGTGAGGATAAAAATCTAAAATAATCGTCGATGGAACTCCAGGAACCCAAACTATCTCCTTCACATAGAGTCATCCCAATTTCTCTACTGAAAATTTATCCTAGATTGGTAGAAATTGGGTCGACTTGGTGTGTCATTCAATGATTTCTTAGATGGTATCATGCCCCCTAGACTTATGTGGTAAACTCATCACAAATTCCTTTTTATAATCCCATATCCATTTGAGCACCTCAAAGGGTTGAGCCAAACTCACTGAGACCTGATTCTCAGCCTTCACTTTTTCAAAAGTGATGCATCAATAAATGAACTATGCCACTGCCTTCTTCATCCCTAGACACTAGAACAGACGTCATAGGTCCTGGTAGATCTTTTCCACACCCAAATGTTCCACCAAAGGGGATGTGTATAACTCCCTCAAAACGTCTTCCCATAACATATCTGGTATAACTAAACATCCTCTGAAAAGAATAATAATCTCCCCACCTTTTGAAAATATGTCCTGGGAATGACCTGTGAACAACTGAGTACATCAGGTCTCGAAATTGGTATCCCAAAGTCTTGCCTACCTCACTCACATTATGATTGTTGGGGTGAAAACAATTGACTATAGATAGGATTATCTAATTCCATCCACCAAGGACATCTTCAACAAGGCAAACTGCTCTGATTCCTCATTCAGCAACTATTAAATGGATCTATGGCTGAGATTATCTACTACCACATTCGCCTTCCCATTAGTATAGACAATATCCAAGTCATAGTCCTTGAGGAACTCTAGACATGTATTATTTATCATTATTTGATCCTTTTGAGATAAGATATACTTAAAACATGTTTGTTTGAAGTAGATGATAAACTGCTAACCCATTAGGTGGTTTCATCACAACTTCAATGTGAAGACTACTACTAATAACTGAAGACCATGGGTCCCATATTTTTGCTCATGTAATTTCAACTGAAATGACACATAAGCAATCTCTTATTTCCTTAGCATTAGGACACTTAAAATCCTAGATCTTGATGCATCAAAAAACAATACATACTAAACAACCTCATCTTGAAACCTCAAGAGGGGAGGGCTCGTCAAACATTATCTCAACATTCATTGGTGCTCTCAGAGTGTGCATAAGAACATTATTAAGTGTTTCACATGCTCCTCGTCAGACATCAAGTACACTAGAATGTCATCAAATAATATCACATGGAGATGACTGGGGTAAAACACAGGGTATCATAGTTCCCTTACTCTATAAGTTCTATAAATGCACCCGCATCTCATGAAGCTCTATAAGATCCATCCGATATGCTACTATAGATATCAGTGTCATACCTAGGTGTAGATAAAAGCAGAAGTATAACTCATGATGGGGAGGTAAACCTGGAACATCTTAAGTGAATACATCCTTATACTCCACCACAATTATAGGAAACTGAGGACTCAAAACATCCACTACACTGAGAGTTATGCTAGAAAACCGAGGAATAATCAGTTTCAACCTCCTATGCATGATTACAACTTGAGGTTTAAGGAATTCCCTTTTATAAATAAAGGAAAATCTAGTTCTATTATCGCTGATAAACCACACCATTTTCCTAAAACAATTAATCTAAGCACAAACTATGGATACTAGTGTATACCTAAAAAATCATCATAAGGCCTCGATGTTACTACCACGATATTCCAACAGAAAATCTTTATTTTAAGATTCATGTCACACTTTTGGAATTAGTGTGTGATCATCATGTCTTCTCTAGTAAGTGCCTCTAAGTATAAGGATCAAGTAAACGGTTTAATTGGAATCTCAAAATATAAAACAAGAAAAGTGGTAGCAATATAATTCACTAGAACATGTTTATATCTACTACAAATAATGTAGAAGGACACAGATCATACCTTGAACCACTCCTAAAGTCATGGGGTCATAAGCCTTGACATCCATCAAATTCATCCTCCCATGTACTCCACCTCCATTAGTCTGGTATGGTCCACCTGGGGGTGGTGGTGGTAACACGTCTAAACATTGGCTACCTCCAACTACTTCCCCAGCTCCTCCTCCACATCCTCTTCCTGACAGATCTATATACTCCTATTTATACCTCTTCCTTGTATGTTCATAAACTGCCTCTCTAAATGCAGTCTGAATAGTGTGAAAATCTCACATGGAATGTCCCTTATCACAACAAGCATAGCAGTGCCTATATATTAAGGAACTAGCATGCCCATAGAACTTCTGACGAACCCTCCTTTTTGGTGGCTTACATCATGCTCCTATTATCGGTAGGTCCTACTGACCTTTAATCATGGGTTACCATTCCCTCAAAATCCTATGATATGTTCTTGGACCCTACATATCATATTACTGTGCCAAAATATCCATCCAAGACTCAGCATGGAAAGATGTGTCCACCTGAACCACTGGAGGTGGTTCGACGAACTAATCAATAGAAGAAAGTTCCCCATACTGACCATCCTGAATAAAAACTACTCTATGACTAGCACCCCTTAGGGAGGCCTCATAAAACATCATTTTGAACTCCTAATCCTACTACGGAAACCTCAATAGATTGAATCATGAATACATCTTATAAGAAAATAATATGTATCATGGGTAAAAGATTATACCTATTGAGCTGACTCAAGAAGGACATAGAAAAAACAACCCATTCCTATATGATGTATGTACTTTTATTTTTCCCCGAAACCAGTGTTTTCATGTAACGAGTGAAAAAATAGGTGTCCAAAGTCCTTTTGTATGGATATGTCAGTTGTTACACCAACACTAGAGACCCTAGGCTGAAATCCAAACTCAAAACACTTAACATTGTTTTCCTAAACCAATCCTACAGACTTCCGGTCCTAAAGTAGAACAGACCTACTCTGATACCACTCTATCCTTACCCATCCCATAGGGGAATGTGTCATGACTACCCTAATTACACCTCTGAAAGGATAGGGGCTAGAAACTAGCACCAAGTAGTTGTATCCCACAAATGGGAGGCATTTTCCTAAGTACCTATACACACACACACTTCTCCAATTCCAAAATACTTAAAATTAAAAACTCTAACAAAAAAATCCATGCATACCACTATATCCCAACCAACAGAGTATGACAAGAATTTAAATTGCAGTAAATTACAACATGTAAGACCACCAAAAAGAAAGATTTTATAGTATATGGTCCTACAGCTCGTCCGTAAGAAACACTACCTGAACGGTAGGTACTAGAACAGCTGTCTAAAGCTGCATGAGCACACCTCATATTTGGGGTGTCTCTCTAATCATCACCTCATCCTAGTCCCCCTTAGACTCTGTCAAATCATTGATGGTATGTATAAGACACAACACGTGTGGGAAAAGCCCATGTAGGGGTGTGTAAAACAATACTCAGTAGGACACCCCGAAAAAGTAAAAGAACACAAAGGAAACATCACCAAGAAGATATAGTCATATCAACACAAGTATATTTATATTACACATATAATAATAAAATCCTAGAATACTCATAATGGATTCCAAGACTCAAGGTCTCATCCACTACTATATACAGAGTTCTTTAGCGTAGCATGTTTAGTCTAAGATATCTCACTCCTCAATCTATCTGATAGTAAGCCCATAGAACAGGTCTAAAAAGTACCCCGATAGAACAGAAGGGTCTGAACAAATTAAGTAGTTTACATGAGACATCCATTCTAGCTATGAAACAAAGTTTTGGTAACACATGGAGTGTCGGTAACACATGAAGTGCTGGTAAAACATGGAATTTTGATAATACATAGAGTGTCGGTAACACACAGTGTGTCTATAAGTCATGCAGCCCCATGTCACATACTCACCAAGTCATAGCTATACATCAACAACTAAAAACTGCTCGAATCACACTCATCTAGTCAAGTCACATAAAAGAGAAAGAATCTGATCTCAATAAAAAGATAGGGGTCCTTCTTGCCCACGACTCACTAGGGGGGACTCCTCACCCTTCTGGAAACATCATCCTAGATAGGGAGTAGGTTCCCATGTAAATATTTGTCAAAACATATCCAAAAACCCTATATAAGTTACAAAAAATATATGTGAGGACTGACCGGGCCTCTTGGTGCAATACATGCTCCAAACTATTGAGTAAACTATCGACACTGGGCTGAGATAACTCACTTCAGAATATGGGTCATCCATTAGGATGAGAACATGATCCTGCCTCGAACCCTCATAGTAAAATACCAAGGGTGTGCTCTTAACCTTTTCTAATCTAATTAAAAACCTAAAAATCCATCTCAAAAGGATCGCATCATAGCAAGGGTCCCAACACCATAAATAGCTCATCAAACTGACACAAAGTTTCAAAGATGTGGACAATTTAGTAAAATGGGTATGGCCCTGTCTGGGTCTGACCCAAACCTATTCAACCAACCCTACCTGACCTGATTCGCCCGACCCAACCAAACCTGGTCAATCTAGGATGGCCAGATGGCCCGCAAGACCACGAACCACTAGGCTCTGTGGTCCAGTCATCTAGGCTGCCGAAGTGGCCAGGGTCGCTGTCTAGTCTCACATCGCATAGGCCGCCCTTACTCTACTTGATGTCGCCCACCTTGGCTGCATCCCAATGGTTCATGTGGTCGCATGACTATGTGGCTAGCGGGATCCCCCAGTCAATGTGGTCAGTCACTGCATTCAACATAGTTGGCCTCCACATTCAACATTGTTGGTCATCCGAGGTTCCACCTCTGATGTGGCTATGAACTGCATCCAACTACCTCTGATGGGGCCCCTTCCACATCATCCAGTCACCACCCAGAGGCTTCCTCTGATGTGGTACTACCATGACTATGTTTCATCATCACTGTTTCCAGTGGATTCACTACCAGAATCATGTACTTTCATGCTCCGCCAAACCTGCCCTCCCCTATCGAGCTAATACTTCTTACACCGCTAGCCACCCCACCGTCGTCTTGTTTCCACCTCACACTCCCAATGAATAGCCCTTCCAGCTTCGTTCTACCCTCACTGCCAGCCATCCCGCTGGCAGTCTACCATATGCCACATTCTTGTGTTTCCGTAATCCATTGCCTCACCCAAACCATACCACACTTTATTCGTGGTTTGTTATGCCATCATGGGGTCAAACCTTCAATCTTGGATCATTTCTCCATGGGTCGGGGCAAAATGATCGATCTTTTTCATAAGGGTTTCAAGGTAAAGAAATGTGTTAAGAATGAAATATATTGAGTGGAGAGACAAAGAACAAGGAACGCTTGAAGAATGGATCTTGGACATGTTTGTGACATCCTTGATCTATTCTTGTTATAATGTTAAAATAAGAAGAAATAATAGATAATTCCAAATATCTTTCACCATTTTAAAATCCCCTAACAATTTATCCATCCAGCAACAACAATTGATCTACAGGACAATATTTGTGTTGATTAGTCTACGTTCATCATGAAATTAATAAAAGGGGAAAATAATTCAAATCACAAACACAATACCCAGGGTTTGGATCTTTTTTTATGATGGTTGAATCTTTTTTGTCATCGTTTGTCGATCTGCCGAGGCTTGATCTGAGTTCCGACCTCTGATCTATCATCGCTGGTGAGAGATCATCCTTCTCCTTGCCATAAAAAAAACTCCATTTTTATGGAGAGAACCATAGAATTATGAAAAGGATAATTAAAATGTGGGAACCACCACTACATCATCATGTAATGTTAAATAAAATAGTTTTAATAAATATTTTAATGGCATTCATGTCCAAAAACTATGTTTCACAGCCGGCCCACATCTGGTCAGGTTAGGCCTCACCTAATGAAAACACCCCCTTACGAACTCAACAATGTTCTCAAATTTCCTATCTGAGTTATCTTTTCTGAGTTATTAGGATTTTAAAAATAAAATAAAATAATTTAATTATTTTATTTATGGTTATTCAATTTTTAGTTTTTTCCACAGAAGACCCCTGATTACTAATGTTATTTCGCGCCTAGGGTAAAGCCAATGATCTAAGATCAATAGTGCCCTCAGATATCTGATCTGGTCACCTGTTAAGAATTTATTCCACTTTTTCAGAAAATTCATGTGAGGGTGGTATTAAAAACAATAAATTTTTTAGAAAATCATTTTTGGCACACTGGGCCTCAAAATCGCATATCATCTCTGTACCTGGTCTCAGAATTTTCCCAATTAATATATAAAAATAAAATTGGGTAAAATTGGAGTTATGAAATTAGATATATGAGCTTTATCCATCAACTCCTTCTTTATTTCTAGAATATATTGAACACATAGTCTTGTATTAAATTTTATCACACCTTTTTTATCAATATTGAACTCATGAAACTTCACATTCTTTACATCATCTATCTTCTTCTATAAAAATGTAAATTCTCTTTGATATTTATTATTATTATCTAGTAAATACAGTTGAGAAATCATTTAGAATAGGGTTGATGATTTCATTTCCCTTAATATTAACATTTCCAATTTTAAAATGTCTTTGATTAAATGATCTACTTTAATCCTCATCATTATCAACACATTCGGGTTATTCCTACTTAATGCATCAGTTACTTTCTTTACTCTTATGGGATTATGATGAATCGAACAATCATAGTCTTTAATAATTTCCAACCCTATCTTATGTCTCGTGTTCAATTCATTTTATGTGAAAATATACTTCAAATGTTGACTGTCTATGAATATATCACATTTCTCCATGTATATATAGTGCCTCCAAATATTCAAAGAAAAACCAACTGCAACTGGCTCTAGGTAATGCGTACAATAGTTATTCTCATAACACTTCAACATTCAAGTCGCATAATAAATCACCCTTTTATTTTTCACGAGAATACACCAAACAAATTTTAGAGATGCATCACTAAAAATAATGAATCCTTCTCCAATAAAGGGTAGAGTTAACATGGGTGAAGTAACCAATATATTCTTCATCTCTTGAAAAATTCATCACACCCCTCTGTTCAGATTAACAAGGGATCTTTTTTAGTTAACTTATTTCGTGTATTTTAAATTCATGGATAGTTTTCACAAACCTCATATAATATCCAACTAATCCAAGGAAACTAAAAATCTCAGTCACTAGTATTGGATGATGCCACTCCACCACAACCTTTTTCTTGAAAGGATCAACTGAGATAACTTCATTGGTTACAATGTGCCCCAAGAAGGAAACTTCTTGTAACCAAGATTCATATTTTCTAAACTTTTCAAAGAGCCTTTCCTTCATTACAGTTTTTAATAATATCATTATATGGTCTACATGCTCCTAGAAAATTTTGGAATATATCATGATATCATTAATAAAAACTACCAAAATTTATCCTGGTACTCCTTAAAGACCCCATTCATAAAATCTATAAAAATAGAAGTTGAATTAGTCAAGAAAAAGGGCATAAAAAACTCATAATTCCCATATATTGATCATAAGGTGGTATTTGGAATACCTTCTTTCTTCACCCTTAATTAATGAAAACTAAATCGAAGATCAATATTTGAGAAGTATAGATAACCATGATGCTGGTCAAATAAATCAACAATTATTGGAAGGGGTACTTATTCTTCACAGTGATCCAATTAGGTTTTATATAATAAATGCATAATTGCATTGATCTATCCTTCTTCTTCACAAAGAGAAAAATTTATCCCTAAGGAGACACACTTAGAGGGATAAACATCTTCTCTAAAATATCTTAGAGTTTTTTCTTAAATTCCTCAAGCTCTATATTTCAAATTCTATATAGGTTATTTGATATCGACTTGGATCTAAGGATGAGTTCCATGGAGAATTCTACCTCCTTCTTGGGTAGGTCCAAGTAACTCTTCAAGAAACACATGCATGTATTCATAAAAACTGGGGACATTCGATATTAATATAATTTCATTTTCATATTCATATTCACCAATCATCTCCATAAAGAATGCAATGATAGGTGTCTAGATCTCTAGTCTAGATATCTCTCCTTGTAAAACAAATTTAGGTTTTCCATTCAAGACTACTGATATTTTTTTGCATCTGCAGTTGATCTTAGACTTATATTTTGAGATCCATTTCATTCCTAATATAATTTTGAATTCCAACATGGGAATTACTAATAGATTGGAGATAATATTATTCCCACATAGGTGAATAATAGTGTTTCAATAAACTATTTATGCTTGGATAATCCCTCTAGGATTCTTCACTAATAACCCCACTTCTATCAGTTTGGGGATTGATTCTATATTATTAGCAAATTTGGACCAAATAAAGGAATGTGTACAACCATAATCAAACAAAGTACTTTCTATCATTGAGAGAACAATAAGAGTGATTTCCACCACATCATTTGGATAATCAACTTCATCCATCATGATATAAAAAGCCTAAACATTCTATACTGTCCTATTCTGAGGTTGATGGTGATTCCCCTCCACTTTCCTTAAATTTGGTTACTAATTGGAAAAGTTCCCAAGGTGTCCACACATGATGAATTTTAATTCAGGAAGGACCTACACTATATTCCTTTAGTTGCTTATGTTGATAATTTTATGCTTCACTTAACTATGATATTTCATAGCGATATGACCGTCTCTTATACACTTTTAACATTTCCCAATCTTGAGTAGGCAGTTCCTTGAATGCTTCTTCCAACATTTAATGCATATGGAAAGTTGTAATTTTCCACCCTATTCTATGATTAAAGTTACTCCCCAATAATGGATCAAAACATCTCTTATTTTTATTTAATTAGTGAGACCATTATGTCTCACTGAATTCTAGTTTGACCATCAAATCACTTCATACTATCTCATCATAGTTATCATTGTCTCCATTGGAAATATTCTTCTATATATGTGGTTATACTCCCCTATAGGATTTATCAACCTTTCCATTAGTATCTATGATAAATCTATAGGTTTAGTGAGAATGTATTTTTGAATTTTATCTCATAGTTTCTTACATATTAATTCTCTGTCTACTTCAACTCTAGTAATTTCTTCTCCATTTTTGTTCTCATCGAACATGGAAAATATTTTTTGACAAAGGTTCCCCTAATCACATCCCAGTCCATAGCTTTAATCCCCCTTCTTGGATTGGTATTTTTGATTAACTCCCACCACTAATCAGCTTTACCCTCTAATAGGTAAATAACTACGATGACTTCCCCTTATTCTGAACAATGGAGTATAGAGAATATCTTTTCGATAGATCGTATCCACTATCCATCAATCAATGGTTTGGTAGATCCACTGAAAGTTGGTGGACGTTGATGCATAAAGAACTAAATAGAGATTTTTTACCTTAAATTTTAATCCTTTCTCTCATATGTATTCATGTTATTTCCCATAACATGAGTTAGTTAATTCGTCATTAACATAAATTCTTCAATTTCGGCTTCCCTCAGAATGTCATCCACATGTGCTCTGTTATTCTCAGCATTTACGTGATTTCTCATATTTATCACTATTTTCAAAAAGAAGAAAACCATAGTGTGGAATGTGTTTCATTTTGTAATATTTTAATTATAAAGTAATTTCATGTCATAAAACATCATTCTTAAATATGTTATTATTTTCAAATAATTGCATTTTCTTTAAATCCTTCATAATGGTTCATAAAAACTTATGATTAACCAAACATATCCACTGGGAGTGTCAAACAAAGTGTTAAACATGGACCATTTTCATGCTCCATTTCTTATTAAAGTATAGATCAAAGAATCTTTTTTTCCCTCTAGATACATTTTTGACATAGCCACATCCATTTTTCTGTATCAAGATAGGGATTTCTTTTCTCAGAAACCACTTACTTAATAATTTAACAATATTTCAGAATATTTTTATATGTTTTATCTTTTACATAGGGTTATTACTAATTTTTTTATATCCTAAATTTCATAAATAACTAATCCATGCTTTGATACCAACTATGTAATCACATCTTTTATTACATAACTTGACATAGCATTTTACAAAACATATGATCTTTTAATGTTTAGTGTCTTGAAAATAATGTACATAATACATGAAAACATGATAGAGAATATTCTAATTCACTTGAAAGGATTCCTCATAAGTTCTTCCAAGGATCTATTACTTCATCTCATAACCTGTGGATATACATCAAATTAAATGGTGATCATAAGTCCCAATTAGGGAAAACAAGGGAAACATTTTAGTTGTAATATTGAGGAATATCAATAAGAACTTGACGAAAAACATATAGGAATGAGGAATAGAAAATAGGAATATAATATTAGGAATAACATGATTAATAACATGGAAATGTGGCTAAAACATTTAAATTAGATATTAAAAAACATATAACCAAGGTTTGACACATAGGTGTCATAAATATTACCAAGGATATTCACCAATGTTTCGTAAAGCCTGTTATCTCAAGATATTAAATCCATTACCTAATACATTATAGAGTTGTTAGGTAACACCATTAATATGTATTGATCTTCATTTTAGCTATATATATCATAATCAAACATCTCATAAATAACCCTTTTGTAATAAAATAAACCGGTTTCATATCAAAATCATGGTGTTTTAAAAGGTTTTTAAAAACATGATCATTATGTCATTTATAACCCACTGAAAGGGAATAAGGTTTTTATGTTTGTAAATTATAGAATAAAATAAATCATTTTTGTATATTTTTTAATACCCCTATAAAAGAAATATGTATGGGTTTTCACACAAAATAATTTCTTGAGAAAAATAGAGAAATTTTGAGAAGAAAATTCTGTAGTATAATGGGTAAGAAACATGGTTTTAAAAATATTTAAAATGATAGGGGACATGTAAATTCCATTAAAAACACAATAAATACATTAAAGGGATATAATAAATGGATATAATAAAATATTATTGAAATTTTAATGAAATACCACATAAAAATAAAATTTAAAGGAAAAAATAAGATGGGATTTTCCTTACCTCAATGTGTGTCTTCGAAAACATGAAGATCGGGACCTTGAGAGATTACATACACCTTGGGAGGACTTCATAGAGGGTAATAATATCATATATTCTTGGATTATGAGTTATTAATTAGTGGAAATTAATAACTGGTTGGTATTTATAAAAAAAGCGAGGGATGTTTTTATTAATTTCCTGAGACACCTTAGTAGTGGTATTTTTAAAACCATGGACCTTCTCATGGTATTTTCCCATTTTTTGGGCCAATTGGAACACCTATTACATACTTTTAATCCAAAATAGTCTACTATAATTTTATATTACTCATTAAATAATTATTATGTAATTATGATGTCATTAAACTTACTAAACAACTCAAACTATTTATTTACTATTTACAAAAAAACTAATGTATTTCATAAAATTATCATAAATTCACACTAACTTAATATCGATGTTCTTATTTCAAAAATAAAATTTATTTTATCATAATTAATCAATAAATAAGAGATATTTAACTTTTAAATATAATAAAACATATTTATTAAATATAATAGAGTATAGAAAAGCATAGTAAAAATTTTGACAATTGAAAAAAATATATTTCTCTATTTTTTATTAAATAAGTGTGTTTTTATAATAGTATTTAATTATAATAAAAATTATTATTAAAAAATTAGTTTAATATAAATAATTTATATATATATAAAAGGAAGAAAATTACTTAAAAATCAATTTATCAAATTCTATCTCAATTTTTAAATTAATATATTCTTAAAAAGGAAATAATGGAATGAAATTTTAATTTTAAAAAATGTGATTATACATTAAGTGACTAGAACCTTGACACATAACCCCATATAACACCCACATAATACCTAAGGGTGAGGTGTGTGATGGTGATAGACACTTCGGGCATCTTAAATAGCATTGCACCACCAACATGAAATTTTTCTGTAGGTGATTTCATTAAGACTTAACATGTTGAAGCTCGAATTGGTATGGGTCCAATGTGAATCCTATTTATGATACCTCCTTCCCAAGCTCTAAATAATGGGCTTCGTATGGCCTGAATCTACTTGATATGGGCACATACCCATATTTTCTCATTAATTGTTCTTTGTCCTTTCTACTAATAAACAAAAATTATAATGTCAAAATTATTATTGTTTCCCACAGTCATATTGACCAATGGTCAAAACCAGATGGTCACATTTCAATTATAATCACATAATTATTAAAAGGATATAGTTATTTATGGTATAAATTAATACTATATATATTTTCAGGAAAATTTATCATTCAAAAAGTTCGAGTCATTATAATAAGACTTTAACTCATAATTTTATTAAATAGTTATCTCTAACTGATGGGATCATATGGAAGAACATTATATTAGGGACTATCTAGGACTTATGTTTCATTGGTTGATCCTATCCAAATTAATGGGCATTTGTATTAATAATTGAAATGATTATGATCATATATCATGAATCGCATACATTATACGCGGTGAAAACTATGATATATATACTAGACGTGACATAGCTTATGTTGGGTGTTTAGTGGTTGGTATGAAATTAATTGGATGGTATAGATAGAATTTATCCCTTACAATATAGTTATAAAGATATATTTAACACTTTTATTGAGGTAAAACTACCAAAATAAATTATATTGATATGGTGATCAAATGAAATATCATTTAGTAATTAAATAAAATTTAAATAATTAAATAACTAAGGGTAATTAAAATTTTATACATCCTACATAATGAGATCATAATTAAAAAATGTATTATATTATACAGTTGTGTTTGTAATAATTTTTCGATTGTTAAATTTTTTTTATTTATCCATAGAGTGTGATGGGTTGCAAGGCATCACACTTGTTCTATTGGTTTTACTAACTACTTTTGTGATATGGGACCAAGATGACCATTCACTATGTGTATGTAAAAAACTCATTATATACAATTAAAAATAAGTATGAGAATATAATCCATTCTTATTTATGGTTTATTTTTATTCAAATTATATGGATCATAATTGAATAATAATCTATTCAAGATCGTAATAAGTGAGAAGGGTTTTCTTCAAAAATTTTATTTACCAATAGTCCTATTTTTCAATATTTTTATTATAACAATAAAAAAAAATTTAACCATGGACCAATATAAAAATAGTTTCTTTTTAGTATAAACCATCCATAAAATAAGGGAAAAAATGGTGATTCATTTGGTGCCCCAACCCAAGAAACCAATGAAAAAAATCAAACAGGACCCCATATATAAGAACCAAACCATACAACTCTATTCCAATGCTCGAACCACATGGTTATTAGGTCAAAGTCCAATGGTGAATGTAGATGGTGGGGTCCCAAAGGTATAATGGGATACTTATCAAGATACTTTTGATCCCTATTCCCCCAAAAAACCACAAGTTTCATATCATACATTTACATCCTCCAAGACCTATAATTACATCACCATATTATCTACCAAAACCACCATCATTTTCAAAACATACCCCATACTAACGTCATCTCTACTAAAACCAACATTATCAACAGCAAAAAAGAACACTAAAAAATATTTTTTATGAATTAATTACTAGATTAAAAACAAGTTATCATCATGAAACCTTTTTAACCGCTAGAAAAAACACTAAATAGTTAGACTAAAATAATAGTCAGATAATCTTCCATGGACTTCCTAAGAGGTTTACAGCCACCTAGGTGAGTGTACCACCATGATAATATCTATCTTAATAGTGGAAAGGGGAGGCATCTCCCATAATTATAGAAAGTTTTCCCAAGTCCACCAAAAAGTAGAAAATTTATAATGAAAAAGAATATCAAAGACTCCTCCCTCTATGTCAACACCACTAGAAGTTTCCAATGAATATAAAGTTTCAAAACAAGTAGAGAATACCACATTAATAACCTTTCTAATAAACTTCTTTATGAGTAGGTGAGAGAGATAAATATGAATTTACCAAAAATAAAGAAAAACGAATCCAAGCACAAGGGAAAATATAATGGAATTATATATCAGATAATAAACCATTATAGAAATAAGGTAGTACTAACATAAATGTTATAAGATGAAAAAACTAAAATAAAACGTTCAAATTACCCCAATATTCCTTTAATATACTATTACCAGCCCCTATATAGCATCAAGGAACACAAAATTTCTATATTTTCATCTCACTCTTAATAATTGATAAAATATCTCTTAGGGAACACATTTGTTAGGATAATTCTTCATCCCTAAGAATAAAAATAAAACATTCATCTACTTGAGGTGAAGGAGATGCATCATCAAGTCAATATTGATTCAAACATAAAAATATGTTGCCAGTGTTCCCCTATAGATTCACTACTACAGAGAATGTAGAAAACATGACACAACCATCAAGGGTGCGTAAAATCCTAAACCAATAATGAGTTGAGAAGTGAAACATGCCATAAAATAAAGAATAAATAGATGGAGAATAAATCAAGAGAGATAAAATTATATGATAGATATCCATGATGTAGAAAATTTTTTGTTTATGAATGTACTCGATAAACCAATATATATGTTCAAATATTTAGGGATCAAATTTAAACTATTATATAAAATAATTAATGTGAGTTCTTAAATCATATGAATTGTTAAAGAAGATTAAATATCATATCAGAGGCATCAATTATGAGTAATAATAAAATTTAAAAACAATTAATTGAGGTAATATTTTATTTAATAATTAATTATAAATTAAATATGAATATATTCTTTAAGTATTTGGTTATCAATTATTTAAATTTTGATATTTATAAGGAGATCTTGGTAGAAATTATTTTTAATAGGGATCTCAAACAATGTTTATACTGTATGAGGATCTTATAAAACAATCTATCTATTTTGATCTGTATACTTTAATGGAAATATTTATGAAAAGATATGTTATTCAAAGATCCCTATGGTATTGATTTTTAATCCTCTTAATTATGTATCATTATTATAAGTATCCCCAACCAGTACACTTCTCTTTGTAGATGGTGTACAACTATAATGACATTTTATTATTTTGAGTATTATACCATAGTGAATATCAATTTTATGAAGGATATCTACATTTCAATCACAAGTGGATTCCTGGACCCACTTAATTAAGGAAGTGACTTGATCATTAATTTCTTAGTACTAGAATTCCATGATGTTGCATATTTTTTTCTTTATATTTACATGGTTTTTATCTAGAGATTATATAATCTAGAAACATAGTTCTAGGATATCTTCATCCCCAACATAAATGAAATTAAATTGAACATTTAGAAAAGTAGTTCATTTACCATTTTATTTATCATGATTTTTAAGGATTTGATTGAATATATTTCCTCCATAAATTGTTAAAACTTATAAAAAAATAATGTAAGGATAGTATAATAAAAAATATAAATAAAGTGGAAACATTGAACTTATATTTTGATACAAGTGATACAAAAATTTTTTGTATACAATTAGTTGATAATATCCAATTGTTTTTCATCCTATTTTTTTAAAATTGATTAAAATTTTTATAAACGGACTATGAAACCCAATATCAGTGCATTTATATATAGTGTTATAATATTATATTACCCATACATAACATAAACACTTATTATATTCCAAAATCCCCAAAAAACATAGGTTTAGTGCATTAAATAAGAGAATATTTTTTAGGAAAAAAATATTAAATTATTTATTTAATCAACTTATTGAGGTATAAAAAATATATAATCATTATACACTATAAAATAATATTTCATTCCCATTTAATACAAATATAAAGAATAGGGTGGGTTATAAAACTTTGTATGAGTAATATATAATTTGTATAGTGTGTTGAGTAATATTTCAACATGAAACATGTGTTAAAGAATGATATAAAGATAATGAAAGGAAATAATCATCAATGGTGATGATTCGTTAGTAAATATTTATAAATGTAAATCATGAAAATAATATTTAAAGGTCCTCCTATGAAAATAGTTCCCAATAATGTCACAATGTCACAATGAGACCCTATGAAAATGTTTATAAAAAATTTCACTATATAATTATCATGACTTCAATAAAGTATAATCAGAGATGAAATATTACCTAATAAATTAGAGTTAATGTTAATTTTATCCCAGAAACTTCATTATTTGATCATTATATGAGGAATAAAACTAAATAGATTATATAAATGATTTCATAATATACATAATTCATCTCATGGGAGAAATAACCAATAGTGTATCACTAACAAATGAAATGGATTTGAAATTATGAAAATCATCAATAAATTAATAGAATCATATGTAGATAATTATTAACTAATAAATATTATTTTATAATGAAAATAATAGTCGATAAATTTGGTTCCATTGTTTAAAGGATTTTAGTATATCAAATTGTTCTTGACTAATCAGTTATTTTTAATTAAATTAAAATAAGTATCCCTAATTAATAGCTGAAAGATTTTAGTGATTTAAAATAGTTAAAGAACAAGGAAGTGATGTATAAATTCCATCTAAAAATTGATAATATGTAACCCACATATATGATTCTCATTGTAAATACAATACTCTATGTACTCAAGGACTTGATAGAAAAACTTTACTTATATAAATACATTAGTATACTATAGTCCTAGAAATGGATGAACAATATATATATTTTCATGATTATAATAAATATCCCCTCTCTAAAATTTCAAATCCACAATACCTTCTATAGATGATATACTTAAGTATTTAGATAATAATAAGGTGAAAGTAAAGTAAAAGAATAAATAATTATTATTCAAATACCTTCAAGAATAATTAACGACATATTTTGAAAAGATCATAAAAATATTTCATGAAAAAAATAGTACAAAAATGGATATAGAAGAATAAATAAAACTAAAAATACTATTAAGAGATATTATTGGAAAAAATAAAATAAAAACTAAATTAAGATAAAGAGAAAAAAAATAAATTCAATGGAGCATTACTAAAACATGATAGATAAATAATTGACAGATTTTGTGATTCCTAATCAGATAAATGATATAGGAAATTATATTATAACCATTATAGAGGAATTTAAAGTGAATTTAAATTTTTTGAGATTGATTTATTTTTACTGAAATGAAGGGAATGAATTTATTAAGTTATTTTTTCCACTACTATCTCTATATTGGAAAACTATCATTTATAAAGTGGTAAATGGTGTCTCATTAAAGGTTGTCAATCATCATACCATTATATTTGATAAAAAATTATTGAATTTCCAACCCTTTATAAATCAAAGTCAATCCTCGTAAAAAATATACAATATGATTAATAAAAAATAGTTTTTAAATGGAATATAATATGTTTTATAAAATAAAATATTATATTAAGGTATTTTTGATAACTATATGGCATATAAGTAATTTTTGTAAATTAAAAAATAATTTTTGTTGTTAAAATAATTATTTCAATTATTTTTTAAAAAAATATCCTAATATACTCATAAAAACATTCCATATACGTAAATATTTTTTGAATATTATATGAAAATATTGAATGTATCCCAAAATTACTAAAATTTTATCATTTCCTAATTTCAATGTGATAACTTCAAATTATATATATTTTATTAAAATTAAATTCTATAAATATAAAAAATCATCTTTAAATAAATACAAGAGAAAATTTAGTCATGTATAATTGATTGTATTCGTAATAACCATATTACTATTTGAACCACATTAAATTTATAAGGGATACATTCTCAATTTTCAATAGTCATTTAATGGATAAATAAGTAATATATATTTCGAAAAATTTATCTATTCTAATAATACATTTCATCCACACATTTTCATTCATTATAAAATCTCATCTATTTATTATTTTTTAATATTTTTGTCCCATCCATTTTTTAGAAGGTGTTGGATTAGTTCAAGAACCTTGTTATTTTAATTATATTGACTCGTGATTATTATTATTCTAATAATTTTTATGTCTTGTGATAGTTAAAAAAATTTGTCCTAAAATAATAAAAATTAGCTAAGTACTAGATATTTTAAAGAAATATAATATCAGATATACCAACCTACCATTAGTTGAAATATTCAACTTCCAAATCATTTATCATCATATCATCTACCCTTTGTTAAAATTTAGTAACCACCGAAGTACTTACTTCCATAGAAGATCCATCTCCATAGAGTATCTACCATTATAACCTCTACCAGTAATTGATACAACTACCATATGAATCTATCTTCAAGAGCTCATACCGCAAAGTAATTCATATCGGCTATTATACTTCTACCACATCTATAAATAATTAAGATCAAACATAATTTCTCTATTGTATATACTAACAATTCAATACATGTTAGAGGCATTTGGATTTAAAAATTATTTTCCTTTAAAAATTTGTATAGGAATTATAGAATCAAACTCTTAGTATGAGGATTTAGATTCTCTTAATATTATTCTATAATATAGAATTAATCCATATTGAATTATATAAATTTATAGGATATCCTCATACATGCATATTTCAAGGAACATGAAAAGATAAATACATATACAGACTAAGATATATAAATTCATAGATACACATGTGTTAGGAAAAACAGTGCTCAATTGGATTAATTGAGACAAAAGATTTTCTAGGACTACAATGACACTATGTTTTTCTAAAATTTCTATTAAAATATTATTGATCCTTTTCCATGAAAACTTCAAGGACTCTTGAACAACTGAATATCATCAAACTAAGATGCATCAAATATTTATACTCTTTATTCCTTACTCTTTCTATTTTAGCATATATTTTGAGTTTTTTTACACTATTTATCTATAAAAAACAATCTCATGAAATAAAATAAATACTTAAAGTCAAAATTTAAAAAAACAATTATATGTACATCTATATGTAGTTTTGGAAGAGGTAGTGTGTGATATGAAATATTTTTATCCCCTGTATAATAGAGGAAGAGTCTTTGTGATTCAACAACCTCGTGTGTTGTTTTGTAAAACTAAATCTAGTTTGTGGATTAATTTATTTTATAATATAGAGCATATTAGTAAATGATCTATAAGTGTAGGGATCATATCTCTGCCTAAGACTAAACCCCTTGTTAAAATTTAGCTCTATGAATTTATCAATTTTCTTTCTCTATTTTAATCCAAACTAATATCAGTTTTTGAAAAAAAAATTAACAAACTATTACTCAAATAGTTGAAATTAGTTTTTTTTATATAAGTTATTTTATTACATAAATTAGTTTCAAAAGATAAATTATTTTCAAGATTATAATACCTAATCTTTGATCGATGTTTTTGAAAGATTTCCTGAAAATAAAATAATATAACTCTATATTTTTAATTAACTGGGTGTTTTTATCAAATTAGATGACTTAAGTTTTTAAATATTTTAAACACAAATTTTAATTGGAAACATAATTCACCACCTATTGTTTTTTATATTGGGAAAAATATTTGAAATTAGATAACCTTAAAATATCATATCCTTATAATCTAGTTTTATCAAAAGATATTAATTTATGTTCGTTCTAAATCAATACTTTTATGTATAACAATTACCATATAAGAGATTATACTAACCAACAAACTTATTTTAATGGTTCTAAATATTCTCAATATAAGATGGAGATGAAAATATATAGAGAGAGATCATAGGATTTGATATTTTAAATATAATTGTGGAAAAATATGAAATCCACAGAACTCTAATAAACACATGGGATGCTACTATAAAATTCACCGATGATTTAATTTGTAAATAAATCAATGCATTGTATTTTACTTTATGAGATGATTAATTAATTATAATATATGTTTTTTCTACAAATTTTGAAATTTGGGATATACTAAGTGTTTCTAATGATGTAACTTCCAATGTTAAATAAACATTCTTAAATAGATATACCCTTAAATATGATATATTCAAAATGAATCATGATTAATCCTTTTCTGATATGTATCTCTGGTTTAATGAAACCATCAATATAATTGATGCACTTGGAAATAAAACTTTTGACAAACATCAAGTGATGAAACTTCTAAGATTTGTACATGGTAGATATAGAAGAACCTCTGTTTCCAAAATAGAATCCTACAAAATTAGTACACTTCTAGTAAAAGAAATTATTGGAATGATTATGATCTATAAAGAGTAATTTCAATTAAAAAAATAAGATGATAAACATTAGAGGAAGTCAGTAGCCTTCAAGACTTCAAACTCAAAGCTAAATTAAAATATTTGATATAATAGTTATAGTGATGATAATACACCCCAAATAGTGATGAATAAACTCACCTAGACATAATACTCATAAACATCTAAAGGAAGAATAATTTACTCAAGAAATAAAATTATAGTGGTACGTAAAACAATAAATATAATTTGAGAAAGAGTGAAAAAATGAAGAGTCCGCTAATAAATTCACCTACTATGAGTGTAAAAGAAAAGGACTCATCAAGGAATATTATTTCGAGAAAACATATAATAAATAGTATGAGTACAAGGAAAATGAAAAAAATGAAATGAATGGAATATAGAGAGTCATTGAGGATAGTTTGAGTGAATTTTACTTGATCAGAGAATATATAAATAATCAAGCTAATATTCATTTTATAAAACACACATCTAACGTATTAAATAATTTTTAAATATTTCTTGAACATATTTCTAATCCTTATGAGAATTAAAAAATGATGAAAACCAGAGACTTAGGTATTTATTTGAATACTATAATATGATTTAATACACAATCCATGAACTTAAGGATTGATAGAAAAGTCTAAAGATTTATCTTGCTTTAAAGATTCGTTTTAAAACTAATTTTCTCATAAAAATATGATCAATTACAATAGGAAAATAATGAACCTAAAATTTATATTGAGAAATTTAATTATTATATGGAAATATTTACTAATGGTATAGAAATTATTCTTAGGAATCATGGAAAAATCATTCATAAATATACTACTTTAATTTGTTACCAACCTGGATAAAGAAAGATTTATGAAAATATTATTCCTAGATCAAGATCAAAAGATTTATTAAATAATTATTATTACTCTGGTCCTAATAAATAGTTTATTTATAAAATGATTAATTATTTTTATGGAAACCTAATTAAACAACTAGTGAGTCTTAATTCCCTTATGACTAAAATTTATAGACCTAAGAAAATATGGGTATAAAAATCATTTATTTATTAAAAAAATTAATTGGGAACCTAATGATGATTAAAAGTTAACATATATGGTATATAGATATTGGATGTTCCAAACACATGAATGGGGACTATTCCAGTTTCAATAACCATATCAAAGTATATGGAGAACATGTCACTTTTGATAACAGCGCTAAAAGAAAAATAATTGGACTCTGTTAAATCAGTAACTCTAATAATATTTGGATTTTAAATTCTTTATTTGTAGACTCTTGATACTATAATCCTATTATAATCTCAAAATTATATAATGATGGGCATCATGTTAATCTTCAAAATAATGTTTTCAAAATTTATAACATTAATCATGATTGATTTTTTACTTCTTTACATAATGATAATGTTTATATAGTTGATTCGAATTCTTTATTCTCTTATATTTATTATTTAATTGACTTCCAAAAAGAATATTTGATTCATCATAAGAGACTAGGACATTTCAATGTATACGCAGTTATAAATATATCTAAGAAATGATTAGTGAAGGTTCTGCCAAAACTAGATTTTCTTGATGAAAAATTCTACAATCCTCATCAAAAAGAAAAGAAGTATAAAATATCCTTCAAACCAAAGAAATAAGTGAAAACTTATAAATACATAGATTTGGATCAGTTCTATTTTTTTGGAAAATATATAGTTTCTAGTTTAACAAGAATCATTAAGCTTATGTTATAGTGGGTGACTATTCTAGATAAACATGGGTGTTTTTCTTCCTCATAAACGTGAATCTCTATCATATTTCTCTACATAATTTAAATCATTAGATAACCTTAGTGGAATTAATATAAAAACCATAATAATCGATCATGGTCATGAGTTTGAAAATTATAAAATTGAATCTCTATGCTCATTATATGTTTATAACGACAAATTTTCTTCTCATAAAACCGCATAGTTGAATGGTGTGGTTGAAAGAAGAAACAAAACCCTTTAATATATTTCCTAGACTATGCTTAATGATTATGATTTACCAATTTATTTTAGGGAAGAATATATAAATATAGATTTATATATTACAAATAGTTTATTAACTAGATAAATTTTAAATAAAACTTTATATGAGTAGTGGAAAAGGAATAAGACAAAAAGGTAATTTAATTATATTTTTTGATAATAAAGTCATTATACTCAATAAAAAAAGAATTTAGAAAAAATTTTATCTAAAGATGATGATGGAAGTTTCCATGAATATTCAATATCTAGTAAATCATAGAGGGTATTAAATAAAAGAAACAACATTTTGGAAGAATATATCCATGTAAAATTTGATAAAATAGATCCACATGATCCTATGAACCCTTTATAAAATCTTGAAGCCAACCTTTCCAATCTAAATATCAATGTGAAACCTTATGATAGTTCTGTGAAACCTATAAAAAATTCTCCCAAATAATAATAGTTTTAACCCAAACCTATAAAACATAAGGAACTATCAAATAATTTTATTTCTAGAGATATTAGTACTCATATAGACCATCCCTTAAATACATATATAAGAGGAATAGATAATGTAACTAATACTAGAACATCTCTTAGAAACAAAGTTAAACTTCATGATTTCTTATCATAGATTGAACTAAATAACATAAATGAAGTAATAGGTAATGAATTATATGAAATAGAAGTGAAAGAAGAATTTAATCAGTTTGAAAATAATGGAGTTTTGTAACAAATAGAAAGGCATAAGGACTACCTTAACATTGGGAAAAAGGGTATTTAGAAAAATAAATGTAATTAAAATAGGAACTGTAATTAAAGATAAATCTATATTTTTTTCAATAGGATATGGTGAAAAATAAATTATTCAGTTTGAGGAAACACTTTCACCAATAGCTAGAATTTATGTTTTCTAAATGTTTCTTCCATATACAGAACATTCTAATTTCAAATTATATTAGATGAATGTGCGGTGTTAATTCATAAATTATTACATAACTTGGAATTTCTATATGGATTAACCCTCTATATTAAAAATCCCTTGTTTTCTAAATCATATTTTTAAATTATCAAAATATTTTTATGTTTTTAAATAAGATCAAAGATATTTTTATCATAGGTTCACCTCATTTAATATTTATAATATATTTACTAAATGAATGGATTATACGAATTTCTTTATTAATTGAATTTACAATGATAATTTAGTAATAGAAATCTATGTTTATGATGTTATCTTCATATCTCCAAAAAATACTATTTGTACTAAATTTAAAAAAATAAAAAGTGAATTTCATATGAGTTTTATGGGTGAATTAAAATTCTTATTTGGATTTCATATTTTTTAAAATATTGAATTTATTATTTTAAATTAAATAAAGTACACCCAAATATATTTTACATTTTTTTTGGAATAGATAGTACTAAAGGTAGTGATACTGTCATGAGTACAACCTGTAAATTGGATCATGATGAAACTGGAAAACCAGTTGATCAAATGACTTAATGTGGTATGATTTGAAGTTTATTATACCTAAATTCCATCAGACATGATATTTTTTAGTGTGTTCATGTGTGAATGATTTCAATCAAACCTGAAATAATCACATTTACTTGTTGTACAAGGAATCTTTAAATACCTCAAAATTTTAAATTTTTTTGAATTATTTTAATCTAAAGAGAAGAATTTTAATTTAGAGGGTTATTAAAATGTAGATTTTTGTGGTTTTAAGATATATTGAAAAATACCTTATATAATAAGTCACCTTTTAAGAATGTATATAATTTATTGGTGTATTAATAAATATAATTATGTTGTATTATCCACTACTGAAGCTAGGTAAAGAACTACAAGAAATTTTTATACACAAATTATATAGATGAAACATGAATTACGTGACTATGGATATAAATTTATATATGGACCTATAAATTATGAAAATATAATTACTATATATATTTTCATGATCAATGTGTCTCACTCTATAAAACAATATAATGATATAAGACCTTGTTTTTTGAGAAATCATTTCGGAAAAAGTGATATAACTCTTGAGTCTATTATTATTGAACATCAACATGCTAAAATATTTACAAATCCATTTAATTTTGGGATAATGATCAATGTCATACATGGTCTTAGAATGATAAATTTTGGGAAGTTTCTTCTTTTTTAATATAATTTGTTTTTGGAAGAGGTAAAATCATAAAACCTTACTGTTGTGTGAATATAATTTGAGGATCTACCACCGGTATGGTACTGTGGGAACATATTATCAGTTTTACTATAGTATCTATAATACCATGAACTAAAACTAATGTAAGGATCTACCATTGGTATGGAATTGTGGGTATGATATCGCTAGGACCTATAATTCAGTTGTTAACATTCTATGCTACTACTTATATCTTTTTTTGAATAAAGTTATTATTTCTATAAAATTTATTTCATTAATATTATATTTAATTTTAAAATACCCAAATTATAAACACACCTAAATAAGATTATTAATTCAAAATTACCTCATTCATAGGATTTTAAAATCAGTTCTCATTATCTACCTACTAGTGACCCTTCACCTTCATCCTTTTACCCATGTCCATTCACCTTCAACCTCCAACCATTAAACTTATGAGAAAATTGTGTAACTGAAGTTTCTTAGTGTGTCTTATAGTTTTTAATATCTTTAAAATAAGTCTAGAATAGAATTTATCAAGTCTATAAATCTAAAAAAATCCTCAACTAGCATCAAGAGTATCTTTTTCTGAGAATGAAATTGATGGTTCTTTGTTATCTTCAAGAAAGTATATTTTTGAATCATGATTAAAGACCAAGATTGGTAATAATTTTTTTCCATGAATAATACATCATTCTTCCTTAGGTATGTTCATAGTTTCTATCTTCATGTCAAGTATTAGTTTGAAGATAAAAATGATATTATCATAAAAATAGTGGATGGAAAAAATATTTTATCCACATAAAAACAATGGAATAAATGTCTGAATGTTCATCATAAAGGTATCTAGGATGATTATCAAGGTCCCTTCCCAATCAATCAAGATAGATTAATTATTGATAATATTTTTGGTGAGATCTATAAAAATTACACTATGATAATACCTTATGTAGTTGAGTTTGATGGATAATGTCAGTTTCTTTTAAAGTTAATTCAGTATATGTTGTATCCTGTGAAGGGAGAGTTTAGTAATATGAGGTATCAATACATATTATTGTTTTATTAATAAAATTAGCCACTAAATTAATATTTTTAGTTATTTAATGGTTCACATGATTGTGTCATGAAATCCTACCCCAAGATTTAATAATCACGCCTAACCTATGATTATTTATACTCTATTAAAAGATAGAGATCTTGTTTCTGAATGGTAAGAAAATGTAACAAAATTTTATGGTTTTTTTATCCATGTCACTTGTAAGAAAATTAAATTCAACTAGATTACTTGTATAAAATATTAGGTTGTAAATAATTATAAATTTTATAAGAAGTTAATACTAGTAAATAAACCTTCTAAAATCATAAATTTTGATGACCCAAGTTTAAAAAAATATTAATTAGTCAAATATTATTCTAATGAATAATGTGAGTCCACTGTTATACCTAAAGTTAGATAAAGGTATGTTATAGATGTTATAGATGAGTTTGTTTTAATTTCAATGGAAGAAGGTTTTGACTCAGAAGGTTAAAAAAATATGTATCATAATTACCTCATAGTTCATAACTTTCTCTTTCTTCCAAAGATATTTTTATAGAAGAATAATCTAAAATATACGAAATAGAATTTTCTAATGTAAATTAATTTTAAATATATACTTCTTCGAGTCTAGAAAATGTTATTGGGTAGTATAATGACTCTGAGTATATTATTGAAAGTGGATATAAATATGAGAATTCATATCCTTCTCAAACTATTTTTGAGTCTAGATGTCTATTAGTAAAGAGTGGAGGAGCACTTCCCAACATGATTTATAATGTCAAGATTATGGAACCCATTTTAAGCTATATTTTCATATAGAGATAATAATGATGCACTAACTAAGGAAATAAATCCATGGGTTCAGCTATCCTTAGCCTATAATACTATTATTAAAATACTGATGATGATATTGATGATGATGCTGATAAGGGAATCCCATCAGATCATAGTATACCTTCTATCTCAGTCACAAAAAAGTATCCTAAGGGATCACTAGTAGAAATAATTTATAGTAAAGAAGTTTTAGATCCATTCTATTTTGGAGTAATTGTTATGGAAATTGTTCACATGGATAATTCTATGAACAATTAAGTGAGGACTTCACCTCCTCCTCCTTATCCTCCTCATTTTTGTTATCCAAAAAAAGCTAATCTAAATAAAATTATAGTATGTTTGTTATATGATCATAGTGATATGCTCATTTCCTTATCCCTTTAAGAAAATAAGTTAAGTAAAGATGAAAACACCTTGATAGTTTAATTGGTCATGGATCATCTCTAACCCAAGATTTTCATAAAAATTAGAAATATTGATGTTAAACACAAGAGTTTATTTGAATACATTAATTTAAAATATGCGAACATGGATGACATGAGATCTAGTTTCACTCAGGGAGATATATCCCTTTTAGAGAGGATAAAATCTTTTCCTACTATTGTAGCTTCTTCATCCAAATATCTACCTACCTATACACATACCTATGTTGATGATAATATGATTAGATATATTGGAAGAGAATAGATACGAGATATTTTAGGTGATTATTCTAATTATCATTAGGATGATATTCATTAGAAAAAACTCCTTAGTGGTTACATTCAGAATCTTGTTAGAGAATGCCTAAATGACTCTAGAAGTGATAGAGAAAACATCACAATGACTATTAAGTATTATCTCTATATTATTTTTAATAAGAATTAATTTAATTCCCATTTTATGTTCTTTGATGAAAATATGAGGACGTATCCCATTAACATGGCCTTAAAATAGAAATTGAATCAATTGAAGTCTTTGGAACCTTTTCTCAAGATGCTTTTGGAAAAAAGATATTATTGTTTAGATCCATGGAGTATGTTGGTAGGGTTATTACCTACTTTTTTGATTTAATGGAGTTTTTTATCTACACCCCCAGCGTAAATGTTATTAAACCTATATAAATTCTTAAGACTGTCACTCATTTTACAGACCAATTGGAACCTTTTCAGAAATATTTCATTGATGTTAGTCTTTTTTGACTTACAGAAGATGAAGTTGTGAGGTTTCTTAGGCAAGTTTCTTCTTATATAGTATTTACTCCTACTACACCTCCTTTTTCTTCCACATTTTTTCCCTATATTTCTAGAAAAAAAATGGACTTAGAAGATAATAACACTGATTTTATTGGGGAGGCTTCGTTGGACCAAGATTAGGATTTGATAGAGATTGTATTTTTTTTATTTTCCTTTATGAAGTATTATATCACTTTGATGCTTAATGAAAATACTCTTTTTTCATAAATGTATCATATTTTTATTTTAATGTTCTTTCTATCATTTTTATTATCCAAAAATGGGGAATAAGACTCTATGACATGAATTATAACTATGAATTTCATATGCATTATAACTACTAAGACTATTTTATTCATTTTATTCTTCTATTAAAATGTTTTTATATGATTATTAATTTCATGATTTTTGATTATTAGAAAGGGTGATATTATTTTATTAATAAAAGTACCTAATTATTTTAATGATCTTAAATCATATTTTTTATCTTTATATTATGTTTTATGTTTTATAGTAGTCAAAAACTTATATGGATAAAATAACCAAAATAAGATAAGTCTTAGATCTAAATTGGTTATCTACCATCATTCGTATCAACCTACCATTAGTTGGAATATTATACCATTGGATCATCTACTACTAGTTAAAATTATATGACTATCGAAGAATCTACCCCGAGAGAACATCTATCGCAAGATATTATCTACCATCAAAACATATACTGCCAATTGATGTTACTACCAGGTGAATTTATCATAAAGACATCATATCACCAAGTACTTTCTACCACTAGTTGCTTTGCTACATTGTCTCTTTATACTTATATTTAATCATAATTTATACAATTCATATATTAACCATTAAATTCACGTCAAAGGAATTTGAATTTAAGAATGATTATTCCTAAAAAACACCGTAGAAAAATTAAAGACATATTATGTCTCTCATTATGAGGATTTATGTTATCATAATATTATTATATGATATATAATTGGACAATATATAATGCTATAAATTCATAAAAATAAATCATAAACATAGAGGTTGAGTAACATTCAAAGATATAAAAATATACATACTATGACATAGAAATACATAGATACACATGTGTGGGGGAAATAATGATCAATTGGATGATTGAGGATAAAAGATTTTTTCAAAAACCCAAGAACACTCTATTTTCCTACATTTTCTATAAAAATCTGGTCAATCCCTTTTTGTTATAGATTCAAGGTCTCCTTAAAAAATGAAAGTAATCCGACTAAGATTCGTCAAATATTTATAATCATTATTCCTTCATCTTTATATTTTATCATATCTTATAAGTTATGTTTTTTTACTCTATCTGTAAAACACAGTCACATGCACTGAATTAGTGAGTGGTGGACACTCTATTTCTATGTTTTTTATTTTTACTCCCATTTATAATTGTTTAAGTGGTCATGTGTGACTTAAAACTTTTTAACCCATATAGAATAGTGGAAGAGGCTTTTGCCTATAAATCCTTGTGTATTATTGTGTAAAACCCAATCCATATTGTCAATTAATTTATTTTATAATGAACTATTTGGTAGTGCATGATTTCAAAGTGGATGGTACTAGGTCCTATCATGAGAAAAAAAACCCCTAGTTTAAATTCCAGTGTACATTACTTGTTTGGGTTTCCTTTTTTTAAGCTAAACTAATATCTATTTTCAGAACTGTTTAACAAAATGTAACTAAGATGGTTGAATTTAATATGTTTTTTAAAAAATTTATTTGATTATATAAATTAGTTTCCAAATTTAAAGTATTTTCAACATTATTTTAACTTATATGCGATTAATCTTTTAAGAGTATTTTTCAAAAGTAAAATTATATAACTCTATAATTTTAATTAACAGAAAATATTTGTCAAATTGGAGGACTATGCTTTTAGATTATATAAATAAAAATTTTTAATTAGATACTAAATTCATCCCTATTGATTCATCCACAAGGACCAATAGATTAGATATATTAAGGTGACTATTAGAAAATTGATTTTTTTATACAGGGTTTTAAATGTATTTTAATTTTCATATATATATTAATTTTAGTAGTTATGTAAAATATAATACTTCTATTTTTTCAATTATATAATTTATTGGTGAAATAATTCTTTTCCTTTCATTTTTATTATTTTTTTATGAGTATAAATATTTTTTATGAAGTAAAAAAATAATTAATCACTAATATTATACAAAATCAAAAAAAAATTATTTAAATTATTGGTTCCTTCATATATGTTCATGAGAAGGAAAATAATAAAAAAAATTAATTTTTTTCCACATATCTTACAAAAATTAATATTCTAAGGTGGAACATAGTGATATATTCCTATGGTAATGTCATTAATTGCATTTCCAAAGTTTCTAGTTTCTATTCCTCTTAGAAATTAATTTTACCCATTAATTATTTGTAAAAAAATTATATTCATCTATATTCAAAAAATAAAAATTATTATAAACTGTATTTATTGAGCTATAAATTTATAGTGAACTTTTTTAATCTTCCTATATGTTTTTTAAATGCACTAGTTGGAGTTATTGAAGGTACTACACCCTCATCCACTATTAATGTAAAGGTTACATTCCTCTATGTGTTGAACCTTTATTCGATTGAATTAATATTGGGGTTTTATCCCATTAATAAACCTTGATTGTATTTTAAATTTCCTAGGATATAACATTGACCATTAAGGTCCCTTGAATTTTTAATGGTTGAATAACGATTTTAATTCTTCATTTCTCTCTAACATAAATTTAATCCAATCATGATTTTTATTTATTATTTATTTTTATAAATTATAGGTTTACTGACATTTCTTTTGATAAATAAAGTGTGTTAATTTATATATCTTTTTTTGATTAGGATATGTGATCTTTCTGATGGTATCATTAATTTATTAAATAAATATGATCCAGTGAATGATTAGTACATATCCTTGTAACTTTTAAAATGGTTCAATATCTCAAAGCAGTCATTTTATTTATATAAAACTGTAAATTTCTATCAATAGTGTTACGAATATAGCTTCAAGGTTTTACTCTTATATTATAATATCTCATTTTCATTAAACATATGTGAAATTTCAATGGTTTTAATCAATATAAAAATTGGAGAATGAGAACCCTAAATCAACATATCTTACCCAAAAAGAATCAAAGTTGACATCGTATTTTTTCCTCATTGTGTTTTCTAGAAAAAAGTCAAATTAGATTGTTGATGCAAGAATATCATTCAATTGGAATCATATATGAATTATATATTATCTTATAATAACCATAGTCTTAAGAATATTAATTATTAATGAATGAAATCCCTTGATTGAATATATATTTTTCATGATAAATTGATTTTTTATGAGATAAAAGGTTATTAAATTTTCAATATTTCTCTTAAGGAAATTTAGGTTGGGAAAGATGAAGTAATTGACCAGATCATTAATCTTATAATTTTATAAGATTTAAACCCTATATCTGGAGATAATGTTGGTATCTCTAATTATACTGTTGATATAATTATACAAATTGGGGGTAGATCTTGCATTAGTTAACTTGTATTATCAATCAAGAATAAAAATTCCGTGGAAGGGAGGAAAGTTAATAGAATATAAGAAAAATAGGTAATAGTAAAGTATTTCAGGTCCAAATATGAATCTCCTGTTGTATACATGAATCAAAATCATGTTAAGGATAAAAAATTAAGCTCCAAAATGGACTAAATTATTTTAAAATTGGATATTCATAAGAAAACTGAATCATTTATTATCTAATAATTTCAAAAGAAATATGAAAAAAATGAAACAATGATGAAAGTTGTTGTGTTGGAAAGGTTAGATAGATGAACATGATATATAATAACTATGATCACACTATAAGATTATCCCAGAAGGAATTGAGAGATATAGGTTGCTAAGATTCTATAATAACAATTATTATGATATTTTTGGATTTAAATTAATAAGAGAGTTTTGGTGATTTGATGTTAACTATTAATGGATGAAATACAATAATTTAATAAGAAGAAACAAATATAATGATGAGAAAGAAAGACATAGTGTGGGGTCAAGTCAACATCTATGAAAAACTAAATTATGGATATGGGACTAATGATCATGTATGGGATTAGTGTTTTTAACTATGACACAAGAACTGAATATGATTATGATATAGTTAGATATTATACATATAAATCCATTTTCCCTTAATAGAAATTCCATTAATTATTCCCTTCAGAATATGGTGGAATTTTATTTTTCTTGGGCACTGGTTATTCTGTATTAATGGTTCAATGTGTTACTTGTAAGAAAAGTAGAGTTTTCAAAGTTCAAGGATCTTACATTGTGGTATCACCTAAAGTAGGGGCTTACCCAATTTTGAATAATCCCTTGTAAGGGATTTTTAATCTATCCATACTTCATTAAGGATTGAGTGATGATCATACTACTCTAGTTGATATTTAGAATATATTCAATATTCTTGTCCATGAAGAATAATTATAACTATCTATTATGTATTTTGAAAATAAAACATCACAGAATGATGAATAAATGGCTTAAAAATGATGATTTTGGTTTAAAATTAGATCACGTTAAAACTCATTCTATTTTGTTTTTTATATTGTGAAGGGAATTGATGCACCTAAAATGAATTGCTATCTATTTTCCTAAGTATATTTTTTTATTTTTATTTTTTATTTCCATTATACTTGTGAGTATTACACCCCTAAATATAGCCTTTTATAAAATCCCAAAAAAATATTTTGGTGGTAAAAAGATACATCACGGTGATATTAGAACCAATGTTTTAATAATAAATTTATATGGGATTCATCATTAAATATTGAATAAAAAATAAATGGACATAAAATAATTAAAAAGTATAGTTAAGTTGAAAAAATAATAGAAAAATAGAGTGTTTTAAAATTTTTCAAAAATACATAGATACTTGATTTAAAGAATGTAATCTTATCCTTTTGTGGCGAGGTTAGATGTCTCTCATGTAAAAATAAATATTTCAAATTTCAAAAAAGTTATATAAAAAAATGTATAATTATTTTTTTATAAAATACAAATATATATATTATAATCCCTTGAAAATCTAAGTTATTATATCTAAAACCATTATAACTCACTCAAAATCTGATATTCAAATACAGTCGTTACTAAATAATTCAATTTCAAATTATTAAATATGAGTATTCAATAAAAAGTGGAATTTGTTTAAGATTATATGTATAAAGATTTTATTTCTTAAGGAAATTAGATATATTGATTATAAAATAATATTTCTTGGACTTAGAATACAGATGTTTTAATCCTTTAATCCTTAAAAGGAAATTATTTTTCTATTTGATATTTTTCATTATTTTTCAATGTTATTGTTTATAGGTAATATTTTATATTTAAATTTAATTTTATAATGATTTTAACTATCATTTTTATCAATTTATATATTCATGTTTCATCCATTTAAAGTAAATATAATGTTTCATAATTTATTGGGTTCATCCAAACAAGGATATGAGCTATGTTATTTAAAAAATTATATATTGAACATAATAATGTTTATGAGACACTCGTTATTTGATTTTTTTTAATTATTACATGGTTATACTCTAATTATAATGAAAAACCCAATATAAGTAGTCAAACAATTGTTCCAATCAAAGACACATGACCCATCATGGTCAAATATCATATCCATTTCAATTTCATGTTTTTCGTTAAGAAATCTAAATAATGTGTTTAAAAATAAGAACTAAATGGAATCAAATATTTAGTTTTTTGGATCAAGATAATTCCAAGATTCAATATGTTATGTAAATTAAATATTAAGAAACTATAAAGTAAAATTTTAACACAATAAAAATGTTAAAGGAACATGAAAAATGTAAATTATGGTGCTAAAATAATTAATTAAATTAAAACAATTTAAAATATAAATGAATATAATATAAAAATTTTTAATAAAACAAAAATAATTTTATAATATAATTCTTGAAAAATAATTTTATTATTAAAAAAATATTATAATTAAGAATATGAATCAAAATATAATTTATTTCATACTTGACTAATTGTGAATATTTCTAATTACTTGCGACTGATTAAATTAATATTTTTATATAGTTGATAAGGATTTTATACTAACCTGACCCAACCCATTAGGGGCCTTATAACGCTAAAACTAGGTGTATTATTCCACAAAAGATAACCTCTAATAATAAAAGTGTTTATCACTAGAACTTGGCATGAATATCACAAAATATAAAAGGCCTTGTCATATGTTAACCGACAACAGAATCATATCTCCAATGAAAAAAATAAACAACACCAATATATATATACTAAAAAATTAAAAAAAATACATTTTTTTTAAAATAAAATACCATTATAAACCCAAATAAAAAACATACTAAAGTAACCATACATTAGATAAACTCTAGATATGACATAAATAAGGCATAGAGAAGCTTGTCCTAACTATATACAATCTTTGATCGGTTTCTAGATATAATAGTGATTGTCACAATCAGAAAACACCATACTCCATTATGCATCACCAAACATTACTATGCACAATCTCCAAATAAGTGAAACACACTACATATCCAACTGTAAAAACCTTCATCCCTACTTTATCCTTTTATATATGATAGATGTAGGAACAAATCTCATATAAGAGTTAGTATAAACATATTTTGTAGGATATCCCAAAAATGAAAAGTAAAGTAAAGAAATAATTTATCTCAAAATCTAGAACAAGAAGCTAGTCAACAGTAATATATTGAAAGATCCATATATGATCTATCACTATATGTCCCAGGGATATAAAGAATTATTATTCCTTATAGATCTAATCTTCAAAGGTAATATCTCATAAAACCATAAGGATCCACAAAATATCAAAAAAATGAAGTTGATAGATCAGTTTCATGTCAATTCTCAAAGGAAACCACATGGTTCCCAAGGAGTCAAAAACTACTGAAGTATATGATATAACTAGATTTTTTTTCACACTACCACTAGAAACTATATAAAGAACATAGTATTCACTGAAGAATGTGTATCAGCTGAAGGAGTTCTAACCAAACTTTTGATAATCTTTATTTAACTATTCTTAAATCCTTTAGATGAACTTTAACCTTTTCTATGGATTGATCTATTTCATAATATTAATAAACCCTACTATCATATCTATCCTTGAATGGAAACCCACAATCCTTGAATAATCTAATATAGAGGACCCATGCCTCATTTATTAGAACACATAAATTTAGGGAGTTTTTAAATCCATGGATAGAAGAAGTATTCCCTAAGAATGCATCATATACCAAACTCTATCAGATATTTAGGGGAACCATAACTTGTGGGTGATAAGGGAGTACTGACCCCATACCAATATGGAGGACCAACACCCAAAATATGTGGGGATGTATAAACTCAAGGAAAAATATAGGTGACTTGGGACCTATCATATAGCAATCCAAGAATCATATACATTTTATTATATTATTTTTAATATAAAATCCCATTAATTAAAACCCAAATATCATGAGTCCCAATGTATTTGGAGGAATATGTACTTAAAACATCAAAACAAACTAAAACATAACATCTTTGATTTTATTCTCCTTGGTGAGATCCCTAATCTATTTGTTCTCATAAAACTATATTGGATGACCTGGGGAATACATAAAAGATATGGGTGAGATAAAAAACCAAGTAAGGCAATAAACATGATAAAGAAACATACCATGTGAGTCAAAGGTATAAAAGGATATCATAAAAGATAAGGATCATGAGTAATCACATTGAACCATAACATAAAGAATGTGGTTACATAAGGTCATGGGAATATAGGAAACATTTTAGAAACATATAACATAAAATAAACATGCATCAATGTTAACTTTCTAAATAATATCACATATTGGAAAAAGTCCCATAATAGAAGAGTTTTACACACTAAGCCCATACATAACATATCATGAGACTAAAATTATTACCCCATAAATTAGAGTTATATCAAGGAACACAAATCATAACATATATATTCATATGTGTTCCACTAAGATTAAATCAATCATAATGTTAAAATATAATAATTACACATGAAAATTAATGGGTTTCATAATCTTTCTTCATGTCTTAATAAAAAAAATATTTCATAAATAATTCATTTGATAAATGAAATTTAGGCATGTATTACACCATAAAATGGTGGTAGAATGATCTAGGTAAATGTTTAAGTGGAATATATATAGAATTTATAAGCAATTTCTAATAATAATAGTCATCATTATTGATAAAAATTTCTTTAAAAGATTAAATTAAATATTTATTGAGGAAAATACCCTTTTAACTTCGAAATAACTTCTTTGAAGTTTAAAAATTACCAAAATATTTTAGTAAAAAAATCCTTGAATGAAACCATAAAAATATGTAAAGTAAAATCCAAATCATTCAGTGGTCATGATGGATGTAAATTTTATACATGTTTTATAAGTTAAGTGAAATTAATCCTTTCAAATATTTGTAAAAAAAGTTAAAAAGTGCATTGTTCAAAAAATGATAGAATGATTCCTTTTAAACAATTTTTTTTAAAAAAGGTAATACATTGGTAAAAAAATCATTCATAAATAATTGGATAATATAAAAAACTATTTTAAATACTTTAATGAATATATAGACATGGAAGAGAAATATTCCAAATCTATAAGAATATACAATATTGGTATTGCTTAAAAACAACTTTTTGGGAATTTATTTATTCAATAAGAGAGTAAATGGAAACCAAACATGTAAACCACGTTCATGAAGAGGGTGTAACAATAAATTTGTTTTTCAAAAAAATAATTTTATATTGTTTCCCCCAAATTAACCTTAAACATAAACAAGCATGAAAAGAAATGATATTGTAACATAATTCCTTTACATCTTTTGTAAATTTAAAAAAAATCCAATTTGATAAAGAAAAATGAATTGTAACATTAAATTCATTTAATTATAAAGCATTCAAGATATAATATTTAAAATTTTAATAATATACATCATATAAAATAAATTATACTCATTACATTAAAATATACCACATTGAAGTGAAATTGTGACAAAATCCCTTACATCAAAATCAACTCGTCACACACATAATTTATCTCCCGAAATGATAAACATATGTTAATTATTTGAATTCTTAAGAAATATTTTCATATTTATTATACATTTTATTATATTTATTACCATGTTACATTTATTTTCTTAATAAATTAATTTTACATCATATTTTTAGACAATATTCAGTTCATATGTTCAAAATTTCTTCAACAGGTTCAATATGGTAAAAGATGTCATTGTTCCATCATATTTAAAATAATAATAATGAAATAATTATCTTTTTTATACATAAATTTTACATTCAAACCCATCCATGAAAGATGATAATGAAAAATGAACAATGCTAAAATCATAGTGATGATAGGTAGTATGTAAACATGAGTAACATTTTCCTTTTTCAATGACCATGATGGAAAAAAGTTATATGACAAAACTGGCCCATACACCCTCTCAAACTGGTGGCCAAACATAATTTACACATACACTAAGCGGGTTATTGATATCCATGGGTTGGATACTATCACCCACGTATTAAACCAAAACAATAGGGAATGATTTCACCCAAAAAAAGTAAATAAGTGGCACACATATATATAATATAGAGAAATAGTGAAAGAGATAGTCTATAACAACCCTGACTTAACATACATGGATATTAAATCACTTATGAAGAATATTCATTATCTTAAAAAATTACATGATCTAGGATCGTAGTAGTTTAGTGTCCTTAGAAACTTGTAACAAAATATTCCTACTTGGTGAAAGGTCTTAAATGTCTCTAGTAAATATCTTCTCCTCTACTTCTTCTACTTAAAACATTCCTTCATAACCTAGGGAAAAGAAACATAAGGAAGTGATAAGATAAAATTCATAGAAAGGCTTAATAAGGTAAACACATAAGTATTACATGAATATTATGGTATGAGAAAATGAGTATAACATTTGAAGATCATACCCTACACATCAAAGATCATATTCATGAGACTTGTCAAAAATATTGATAGTTTATAATACATGATTCATAATGAAATCCAGAGCATAAGATGTAAAATCATAACATGTAAATAATAAATTGAATTTTGTTATAAACATAAACATATACCATCAAGAATATGAATAATTAGAAACAGGTTAACACATTAAATTAAGGACACAAAATCAGGCCCTCACGAAGACTTATGGACCTGAAACTAGGTCCACACACAATGTTATGAACATGGAATCAAGTTCACACATAACACTGTGAACATATAATTATGTTAGTGCATAAACCTATGAGCATGAAACCATGTCCCTACATAACATTCTGATCATGTGATTTGGTTCGTGTATTACATTATAAATACATGATAAGGTTCACTCATAACATTGGGAACATGAAATCAGGTTCATTCATAAACATATGGACATGAAAACAAGTCAATGCATAACATTATGAACATGTAATTAGGTTCATTCATAACATTTAAAATCATGATTCATCCATAGTTTCCTAATTAATTTAAGGTAGATATATTTCCCACCAATCTTATAAACACATCAATCATACATGTACAATAAAATATAACTTTTATCATATCATGAACAATATAAAGGGATAGGTTTTACAAACATTAAATAATAACCAATGAAATTAAATGGGTATCATTAGAATTCTATAAAAACATTACCTATGAAAATAGATAGGTTTTATTATCACATCATGGAATAATAACCTATAAAAATAAGTGTGTTTAAAAATCATATAGCTCAAGGGAGATAAATTGGTTTCATAAACATCGAGACATCAAATAATAAACCATTCATATAAAGAATATGAATGGAACCTTTAGATCATTTCATAGAAAGGAATGATTAAAATAAATGTATGTCATTTTAGATAGAAAATAATTTTGAAATATCTTTTGAAAACATTTCTTGAGGAAAATATACTTTCATGTATAGAAAATTATTTTTAAAACATAATAACTTTTGAAAATTATTTTCATGAAAACAGATAATTGACTATTTGAAAACATATTGAAAAAAAAAATTAAAACATGAAAATTATAATAAAATATTGAAAAGAATATAAAAACCATTTTCCTTTAAAACATATAAATAAATATAGAAATCATTTTGAAAATATTGTTCCCTGGAATCCTATAAAAGAGATTCGGAAATGTTTTAAAAACCATTTCATTGTAAACACTATAAAATAAACTTGAAAACGTTTGAAAACAATTTTCCACAAAATCATATAATATAATCGTGAAAAAATTTTCAAAAACCTTTATTTGAACATTACTTATAAAAAATAACTTTCTTAAAAATTATCCTTTTAAACAAGAAAAGGAAGCTTCAAGAAAATGATTGTGGGTAAATCTGTACAATCGTATGAGGCAAAAATAACATTCATTTTTTATGGTAAAAAGGTTAGGAAAAATGATTTTGTTATAAAGAGGCATGAATATTACTTTAAAAATATTAGTAAAACTAAAAAAGGCTAAAAATTTTATTTTAAATATTTTATGATAATGTTATAATATTCATGTAAATCCTTTTTAGAAACATGGTTTTGAAAGAACACATATTTTTGACTAAAGAGAGGGTAATGTCGGGATTTCTTAAAAACACATTCTTAACTATATTATGTACCAAAGAGTGAAAAAATGGTACCAATACATGAATATATCATGAATAAGCATAGTTTATTAAAATTCATAGATATTCTTGAGAGATGGTTCATGATATTTATTCAAAGAATCATAATTATAAACAATCTTTAAAAGCTATGAGATTATCTTAGTAAACTCTTACCACTTGGTAGATTTGAACCATAATCACCCATGTAATAAATTAAATTACATGAAGAGTAAAATTATATTAAAATAAAGATATTCATGATATAAAATTTTAAAGGTATTATATACACCTCATGGGGAAAAATATAGGTGTGTAACATGGCATATGTCTCAAAGAAGGAAAATTGAGTCAAAATTACGTTATTGATTGGGTAAATTTTGAAACATAAAACCCATGATATAAATATCAAAAAATTGGTATTTAAATAATTATAAATTTAATTATAATATTCATAGAAACATCCATGTATAGTATCTAAAACACACAAAAGTAATGTGTGTTGAATAAAGCTTGTAACTCACAGAAATAAAAAGTGAGATGAAATTCCCTTACCTTATGTCTTAACACTCATCATACACATTTAAAATTACTGTATAATAAATTTAATTTCATTATAAATATTTTATATATACATATTATTATATATAATACCATATATGGTTTTATTATTACTTTATATTACCCTCTTGTTAACAATATCATGTTAACGTTATGGTTTGGGTAATATTTTCTTTGTTTTTCTCTTGGGTTATAATTTGTTATTTCTTCAGTCCTCATACATATATCATGATTTTCATAATGTCAAAAATTTTATAAATATAATTAATATTCAGTATATATTTGTTATAATAATATATATAATATATAAGTATGAAATGGAATGCACCATTCATGGAGATGGTAGGTTGTACGTACTGATGAACATTGCTTCCAATTTATTGATGTGTTGAAAGAAAGAAAGTAAATGTAATATATATATAGGTTTAAATAATTTAGTTATAATAGAATTATTATGTCATATATATATTATTGTTTTAAAAAAAATCCTCAATACATTCCATTTAGTGTGTGAACAAATCACAACTCTTTGAGGGAGTTGTGGTCCAAACTTCCTTAAACAAAATTTTCATATTTACAAAAGATGAAAAGCATATGGTTATGTTATAAATAGAAATTATAGAAGAATAAGGATATAATAAATATAATATTAATGATATATAAATATTTTTTCCATCATAAATTCCACCATGAGAGGTGATAAAGAAAACATAAAGAATCATCATTTCACGAGGCTGTAGTTTGTCGTATACATAAAGAGTATGTTTTTTCTCAATAGATGGAAATGTGTGTAATTATAGGTTGAAACCTTATCCTAAAAACATACTATCAGATTTATTATATATATTTTTATATCATAATGAAATTAAAATAGTTTAGGGGTTGTTTAATGGAAATAAAAGAAAGGAGCTTGAGGAATGGTTTTACCTCTTAATCGGGTACCTCCTTTTGGTTTTCATCAAAGGGATTCCTTAGAAGTATCGATACCAAAAATAAGTGTTAAATGAGTAATTTGGGGCTTTTGGTAACATTATTAGTTATATAGTTTCTCAACCTAATTGGTTTGATAGGTGTTAGGAAGTGGGATAGGTGGTGGCCTTTTATAGGGAAGGGAAAGCACAATCATTGTATTTTTTAAAACAACTTAGGTGTACCCACGTTTTTTCCTAAAAAAGTCATACCGAACCACAAAAATCAGGAATTTAAGGTTTAAGGGTAAAATATGTCCATAAAATGGATGTTATTAATGTATATAGGTCATTTTTTCACATAAGATAAATGTTTATTCTTTTTTTAAACATAATTTTACCTTAATCACTGGAATTAAATTTAACTGCATTCACTAATATTTTTTGTCAAAATTTATGTTTACATTATTATAAATTATAAAAAAATAATGATTCCAATTTTATAATCCATTTTTCCAAATTTCAATTACATAAGTGGAATATATTAATTTAAAATTAATCTCGTAGATGGGATGACACTACGGGCTTTTAAAGTAAAAAAACATCCAAAAGTTTGCTAAGCGTTTATACTCAATTTCAAAGTGACATTGATTACAATGACAAAAATTTTATTAATTGATAAAAATATTATCTAATTAATATTTTAAATAAATTTAAAATATCATTTAACCTTATAATTAATTTTATTATAAATAATTTTTTGAGATAAAATTTAATATGTTGAACTGTTTATTAAAAAATGAAACCTTACATAAAAATATGAAAAATTTATCATAACATAGTTTTTAAGTTTATATTTAAAATAATAAGTTTATTTTAACATATTAAATAAATATAATTTCTTAAAATTTCAGTTTAAATGGGTTCTTCAATAAAATTCATTAAAACTATCTTTATAAAAATATTGGTTTTTAAGAATAAAATTGGGTTTGCTCTTAAATTTTGTCTATAATATCTATTGGTTGAATATAAAAATTATTTGATTTTATATATAACATATATATTACTCACTAATTTTAATTAATTTAATTTTCTAATAAAAAACACCTTTGATGGAAAAAAACAAAAAAAATCATTTATATTCAATTAGTTCTTTAATTTTCAATTCTAATTAATTTGTAACCTATGAATTCATATTATATTTTTGTAAACCATATATTTTCAAATGTTAGTTAATATTATTCATAAATTAGAGTTTAAAATCTAGGTTATATATTATTATATTAAATAACAATATATTATTTTTCAGTAAAACTCATTCTTGCGTGTTACGCAAGCCTTCTAAGAAAGTCATTATTCTGTGTAACACAAGATAGCCTCAGTGTTCCATATAGAGAAAGATAAAATTTACTTTTTGTGTATTTCATGATTACTTTTGTTTTTCATATATCTCAATCCAAACATTGTTCTTTAATATAAAAAAACTATTTTCAGTGTTGTCTTCCATTCAAAATATCAAAAAGATTAAAATAACTCAAAATCACAAAATATCAAGGAATTACATTATACCCCCCTTAAAATGAATTTGTACCTCATAATTCATTTGAGTTATCAACAGTTTAACTATTGAATATTCCTTTCATTGTAACCCACCATGTAAAACTTAATACTAAAACTTCCTTTAAGAATGTACTATTCAAAACATAGTGGTTACCCAAAGTAAAATATAACATGGTTTCCATGTACAATAATATAGGTGGAAAGTGAAAATATGGATATATAAGAGAAATATAACCATCATGTTTTAAATGAGAGTGATAGATAACCTATTCAAAAGAAATTTAAAAATCACAAATCCATAAATTGGAAAATATCTAAGGTGCTATTTGATTCATCAGAAAAGAAGAAACTATGATAACCTTTTTGGTTTCATGATAATTTAATCAGAGTTGAGTAATTTTCATGATAATTCATACATACTTTATTTTATTACCTTTCATATGCACAATATCATACTTTGGTTGAACTTTTATAGATTTACACTTCACATCTTACCTTAATAAATGAATGATATTTTTTCATTATTGTAATACTAATAGATCATGAGATCCATGAAAAGTCATCCCATCTATCTTTAGTTACCTTCAACACAAATAGTTTATCAATATTCATAACCCCTCATGTGGTTATATAATACGTTAATCTCAAAAAAATTACTTGATGTTTGACTTAAACTTTCAATATATGGTTAACCTTTTAATCCTTACAAAATATAATTCAACCTTTTATCCTTAAATTGTCTTTTATATTATACCAAAATAGATTTTTTTTAGATAATGGGGTTAATCCTTTCACTTATATAACATTAAATTTGATTTTATTATTCCAAAATACATGTAGATGTATATAATCACATGAAACTTTACTAAAGGATGAATAATAATATTATCATAGGGACTATTCATAAAAAAACCAACATGAACTTCCAATATAAGGGGAGAAAGAATATGTTTTCCATTAATTACCATTATTCACTTCATAAATTTTGATTTTATAATCATTCCCTTTTCCCTTTCTCCTCAATGGTTTTTGTGTCATATCTTCTATATTAGCCCTTATATTTGGGCATTTATTCACATAATTCCCAAACTCCATGAAATTGAAACACTAAAGTGTGGTTGGTTCAATATGATGAGCTTTTGTCTCTATTAATTTCATTTAATTTCCACTCCACATAAATTTTACATTCTTTTAATCGGTGTCTGGGATACTCATACTTGAAAAACCTTATTTTACACTTTAGTAACTATCCAATGTTCTCTTTCTCATAGTTTAGGAATGTAACATTTTGAAAATTTTTATTTTCTCTGTGGATTTTAGATTCTCCTTTCAACTCCATATTCATTTTCATGTTAAGATCATGAGATTGGTACATGAATAAAACCTTTATTTCAACTATTATTTCATAGTGCACAATCTCTTCATAGATACTAAAGTCTCTTATGCCTAACTCCTTTCTGATACTTGGCATTAATCCTCTAAAGAACCTTTCAACTTTACTTTAGGATTATATGATAATACTAGAAGCACAACTCACAAGCCCTGTGAAACTATCACCATAGTTATTGAAAATTTTATCATCCTTTGACTTCAAATAATGGAATCCCTTTTCTATCATTTTTTGAAGAACATGAGGAAAGTACATATTGAATAATTAGTTCTTGAACTAATACAAATATATGTATTCAATTACATATTGCTTCCTCATATTCTTGATTAAATTCCACCACTAGTATGTTCCACCTTCTAACCTATAAATATCAAGAATGAATTTCTCATGATATGAAAAATTGATAATAGAGAATGTAATTTTAGTGGTACTGATCCAGTGTTCAGCATAAAGTGGATTAGAAGACATATTGAAAATAGGTGGTAGATTCATCATGAAGGACTTAATATAACAGTTTTCCCTCTTTTCTATTTTGGAAGCTCATTGTGATTCATATCTTGAAAAAATTTGTAGATTATATCTATGAGGTTTTGTATTCCATCCCCCATAGACTTTAAATCCTAATGAGAATAATCATTTCAATATCCATCTTAATCACTATTAACATGGTTCTTTCTGGTTCCAACCATTGACTAAAACAAAAAAAACAGTAGAGTAAGAAACAATTATCCTAAATAGTAACCACATAATCATGAAAACTCATTTATAGGATGTCTAAAATATAACACCTTATTTAATCCATAAACACCTAGGTTTTCCCTTGGTTATTTATATATAACTTATTTGTAAATATTTCATGATGGTTTGTGACGATTTTGTAAATTACTAAAGCATATCATCCAGGTGGGTCAAACTATGTCCATAGTAAGGCATGTTTTGTTGTACTAGGTTACAAAAAGTTAGGACTGACATACCTTGTTGGAGTTATTACTCCTAGGTACATCTATTCCAGAACCACTTCTATTGTAGTATCCAAATAGTGATGTATTTCATTGAAACCACTCACTCTATTATTTACCAAAATTCCAAGACAATTTCCTAAATGTTGAATCATCCATATTCTTATTCTTCGATAAATCCCAATATATATCCTTAGAAATATACATAGAGATTTCTCTAAACATTTCTCAACTTAGTTTCGAAAGGTTCGTTAAACCTTTCCTTTGATACCAGCTATAATTAATCAGGCTTAACATATAAGCATATTACATATTTTATAATAAATATTCAGTATATTACCATAGTACATGTCAGAAGAATGTAATAGTTTAGTATCTTTGGAATATGAGAAAAATATTCTAACTTGGTGAAAGATCTTAAATGCCTCTAGTAAAGATATTCCCTTAGTACTTCTACTTAAAAAAATCCTTGATAACTTGGGGAAAGGAAACATAATAAAGGGGTGAGATTGAATTATCAGTGAGGTTAAATAAGGTAAATTCATAAGTATAACATGAACATAAGGGTATGTGGTGGTGAGCATAACATTTGTAGATCTTACCCCACATATCAAATATCATAATCATGAGACATGGCATAAATATTGGCAGTTCATAAGTCATGAATAATAATTAAATCAATCGAATAATCTATCAAATCATAAAATATGTATAAGACATATAATTTTGGATTAAATATCAATATATAGCATCATGAACATGTATAAGTTGAAACTGTTTCACACATTAAGTTAAAGACATGAAATCAGGCCCTCGCATAGACTTATGGACATGCATCCAGGTCTATGCATAATGTTGTGAATATGGAATCAGGTCCATGAATAACATTTTGATAATGTAATCAGGTTCACTCATAAACTTATGTACATGAAACCAGGTCCATGAACAACATTGGGAATAGATAATCAGGTCCACGCATAACATTATGAACACATAATAAGGATCACTCCAAAAATTTTGAACATGTAATTAGGTTCACACATAAAATTTATACCCATGAGTCATCCATAGTTACCTAATGCATTGGAAAGAGATATAGGTCCCACCCATCTCAAAATAACATCACCCATACATGTGCCCCAAAATAATTCTTTCATCATATCATGACCCATAAAAAGATAGAGGATTTATAAACATAAAATCATAACCCATGAAATGAAATGGGTATCATTAACATTTAATCACATTATAGCATATGTAAAGTCACATGTTTTTTAATCACTTCATGAAAGAATAACCCATGAAGAGATAAATTTTTAAACAGTATATAACTCATGAAAGAGTGACTGGTTCCACAAAAAACATGATATCAAAGAATAAACCATTTATAGAAATAAAGTGAGTGGAACCTTTAGATAATTTCTTTTAAAGTAATGATTAACATAAACCGATGTCATATTAGATGGAAAAAAATTCAAATATATTTTGAAAATATTTATTTAAGAAAATATCCTTTATTTTTTGGAAAATTATTTCTGAAAGAGAAACCCTTTTTGAAACCATTTTTATAAAAACTTATAAAGGAATCTATAAAATCATATTGAAAACCTTTTCATTTGAAAACTTCTTGAAAACATATAATGAAATCTTGAAAACAATTTGAAGAAAATTTTACTTGAAAATTTATAAATAAAGCTTAAATTCTTTTTGGTAACATTTTTCCATAGAAACATATAAAAGGGGCTTGGAAACGTTTTCAAAACCATCTCTTTGATAACTTTATAAAATATGCTTGAAAAAAAAATTGAAAACAATTTTCCATCAAAACTTATAAAATAATATTGAAAAATTTTTGGAAACCATTTCATTGAAAATTAATTTTAGATAAAAATTTTGTTAAAAATTACTCTTTTGAACATGTAAAGAATGATTCATAGAAATTACTATGGTTAAATCTTTATATGTCATATAAGGTAAAAAATCATTCCATTTGCATGGTAAAAAAGCTCAAGAAAATGGTTTTTTTGGAAAGAGAAAAACATATCCCAATGAAAAAATTGGTAAAAGAAAAAAAGGTTAAAAAAATTAAATATAATTGGAAAATACTAGAATATTCTTGTTAACCAATTTTAGAAAACATGGTTTTGAAGGAATACAAATTTTCTGACCTAAGATAGGGTAAAGTTGGGATTTCTTAAAAACATATTCTTAACTCTCTTATGTACAAAAGAGTAAAAAATGGTACCATTATAAGAATATTTTTTGAATAAACACAGGATAATAAAATTCATAAATGTTCTTCACAGATGGATTATAATATTTCATCAAGGAATTATATACATAAACAATCTTGAAAAGTGATGATATTGTTTCAATAAACTCTTACAACTTAATAGTATCAACCATACTCCCCGCATAATAAAATTAAATTATATGAAGTTTAAAATACCATGAAAATACTTTTATTAATGATATAACATTTAAAAAGTAGTATATATACCTCATTGAAAAAAAATATAGGTTCATAACATGGAATGTGTCTCAAAGAAAGTAAATTGAGACAAAATTACATTATTTATTTATTAAATTTTGAAACATAACCCAACAAAATAACTATCATAAAATTGGTATATATATACCCATAAATTTAAATATATTATCATATAATACATCTATGGGAATTATACACATCACACAAAAGGATTGGTCGGTTAAAAAATCATGTCTCTCATGGAAATAAAAAGTGAGATGAAATTCTCTTACCTTTTGTCTTAACTCTCATAGTACTTGTTCAAAACTCTTGTATAATATATTTAATTTTATTATAAATATTTTAAATAACCATACTTATTTATATAATACCTTATATGTTTTGTTTATGGCACTATATTACCAGTTTGTTAATAATTTCATGTTAAGGATATGATTCATGTAATATTCGCTTTGTTTTTCGCTCGTGTCTTAATTTGTTATAAATTTGGTACTTATACTTATATCATGATTTAAATAATTTAATACATGATATAAATATCATTAATATTAATTATATATTTGTTATAATAATCTATATAAAATAGATGTATGAAATTGAATACACCAATCATGGAGATGGTAGGTCCTACGTATACCTAAATGTTTCTTTCATTTTATTGACTTATTGAAAGAAAGTAAGTAAATAATATATATCTATATGTATATATGAATATAATTTTATTAAATTATAATTATTATGGCATATATATCATATATTTTCACTAAACATATCATTAATACATTCCATGCAATGTGTGAATGAATCACATCGCTTGGGGGGGTAGTCCACACTTCCTCAAATGAAATTATCATATTTCCATAAGATGGAAAGAATAAGGGTATGTTATAAAGAATAATTATATAAGAATAAGTAAATTATAAATATAATATATCTCATATATAAATATATTTTCCATTATAATGTTTACCATGAGAGGCGGTAAAGGAAAAATAAACAATCATCATTTCGTGAGGCAGTAGTTTGTTGTACATATAAACAATATGTGGGTTACCCATTAGATATAAGATTTTGTATTTTCAGGTCTGAAACATATCATAAAGACATCATATTATATTTATAATATTGTTTTTTATAAAATCATGGAATAAGAAGAGTTTATGGAGTGGAGAATAGAAAAAAAAAATCTTAAGGAAGGGTGTTACCTCTTAATCGGGTAACTCCTTTTGGTTTGCAGCAAAGGGATTCGATGGAAGTATTTATAAAAAATTTAGTCTTCAAGGGCTAAGGTATGGTTTTGGATTGTTTATTTGATATATCTTTCCTAAACATAAGTGGTTTGAGAGTTGTGGGGAAATGGAAAAGGTGGTGTCCTATTATAGGGAAGGGAAAGGGCACACATATCGATGTTTAAAACAAGTAACATGTACACATGTTTTTACCTAAAAAGTCAAAAAAAACAAAAAAGGAATAAATAATGGAAGTTTTATATCTGAAATAGTTCCATAAAATGGATTTGTGAAATGTTTTTATGTCATTTGGGCCCTTAAGTTTAAGGTTTATTCCTTTATTATGCTTAATTTTACATTAATCGCTGTAATTAATTTTAACTGCATTAACTAATATTTTTGGTAAAAAATTAATCTATCCTTATTAAGAATTATGAATTATTTTGATTCAAAATTTGGATTCAATATTTCCAAATTTAAAACATATAATTCGAACAAATCAATTTAAAATTAATCCTACAGACGGGACAACACTGCAGGTTTTTAATATAAAAAACATCCAAATATTTACTAAGTTTTTATTAAAAAATAAATATTTAAATTAATTTAAATTTCCAAAAATAAATTAAATTATAAAAATATGATATCATTAAACTTTTGAAAAAAATCTAAAATATAATTTAACCATATAAAAAATAGATGACAATAAATTTTGAATTAAAATTCAATATTTTTTACAATTCATCAACAAATGAATCCTTATAGGTTAATACCAAAATATTATCCTAACCTAGTTTTTATATTTATCATTAAAATATGATTTTTATTTTGTCATATAAATCTATAAAAGATCCAAAATTTTAATTTAAAATTACTTCTCCATTAAAAGGTGGTAAAACTACCTTTATAAAAATATTTGTTTAAAAGCATAAAATTGGGTTTGTTCTTATCTTATGTATATCAAAAAAATTGGAGTAATTTCAAAAAATATTATTGAATATAAAACATATATATTAAATTAATAAAACTCACTAATTTTAATTATTTTGTTTTATTAAGACAAAACACCTTTGGGAGGGGGAAATAAAAATATATCATTTATATTCAATTGGTTCTTATATTTTCATTTCCAAGTAATTGGTAACCTATGAATTCTTCTTATATTTTGGTTAACCATAAATTTTCATAATTTAGTAAATATTGTTCCTAGATGCTAATTTAATGTCTATTTTATATCTTATTATATTAAATAATAATATGTTATTGTTCTGTAAAACTTAAACATTGGTTTTTATGAAAGACATAGAGAAAATTCATTGTTGTGTGTAATAAAATCTAACCTCGGTGTTCCTATTGCATGTAATATGAATCTCTCCCCAGAAAGGCTATCCGGAAAACACCTAGGTAAAGAACCACAATATACACCTCATGAAACAGACCATTATGTCCACATAACCAAAAGTACCCAGCTAGTTTTCAGAAGCCACCAAATCCCTTATAATTTTCATCCTACATCGGGTATTATACCTCAAGCCATCAAAGCTCATACACCAAGTAAGGATCATCGAGCCATAATATCCTATACACATTATACATATAGTATTCCTTAGGAAACTACATCTAGAATACATGTGTGTGAAATAACCAAAAGCTATTACAACCCTATACAAATACATATGGGTAAAACTAATCGTCGTTCATACCAGCTGAAGTAACTACCAAGAGAAAAAAGTGGGGCCAATGGGGGTAGTTGGTCATCCATGCTCCAACGGGGATGTTTGGGAAAACACCCCCCCCCCCCCCCCTTGAGGACTCAGAATCCCTGGGGATTCATTTTCCTAAACTGACATGGTTCAGTAGAATATACAAACAAAAAAATTACCTGATATAATATAGAACACAACCACCTTATAAGAACAAACTAGTCTCAAAATCAACTGAAACTAATGTATATCAGACTTTTAGCTACCACTACTAGGACAATATATCTAAAAATCCCACAACCATTCAAAGAATTAAATTAAATTACTTTATTAATTTTCATCAATTTCACTTTATTATAATTATTTTTTTAACCATTAATTAACTATTAACATATCCACATTACATTACATTACAAACATTTATATTCCCTCCAATCATAAGAAAAATGAGTCCATGAGTTCTCAGAATTACAACCTTAACATTACATCCTAGAAAGTTCCAACCCCATGGTTTAATCATTTATTCATTAGTTATAATCATTGCTTTCGATATTACCAGGTACTATAGGAAAAGATCCTAAGCTACCAAACCATGTGATCAAGTAGTGGGGAAAAGAAAGTAGATAAACAAACAACCTCTTTGTTAACCAAACAGTATATTCAACCAATAATTCAGCTTTCATAACAATTGGTAAACCCATATTCATCTTATTTTGTCATCTATGGTGTCCTCTCTGATTCCCACATGCATATACTGATGCATCTTGCCACTCTAGGCATGCTTCCACCCCCCCCCCCCCCCCACACACACACACACAGACATCATACCATAATATCCCTCCTAGCTTAGCCATCCTATGATCATGTCACAGCAGGTCATCCTCTTCCCTCATACTATAACTACTCTTTAGGCTCACTATAACAGGCTCAAATCACATCATAAGAAATAGGAAAAATCACAGTAACTGGTCTTCTAGCCCTAAAATAAAGCATTCATCCTTCACACAAAACAAGATCTCATAGATCCAAACAACAAGAAACTAACACTTTACAAGTAAGATGGAAACATAGGCCCTAATATAGAATTATCTTTTATGTCAGAACATATTCTTATTACATCTTGAATTAACTAATCAATTTTTCAAAGGATATAACTATATGTAACCTAAGATATAAGCTATCACAGCTATCATAAATTATTTCAAAAATTAATTTAATATGCCTTTAATTACATTATAGACAAGCATCAACATGATCCTGGTTCATTAACCAATTCAATTAAACATTCAAACTTGCATCAATTTTTTATCATTAAATTAAAACAGAAAACATATTCATTATACATGACCCTTTAACCCTTATAGCTAATTAATTATCAATTAATTATGGATTTATCTTCGTTACTATTTTCACATTCTACTCCAATCCATTCATAGATGTCACACTATCTATTAAATCAAGATCCAAACCATTATCATGGTATAAAGAAGTAACAACATCATGCAATCGATACTAATTCTTTAGTCCAGTTCAAATAATTATTATGTTAATTTCACTGTGACCTAAGGGATAAATCATGATAGCTCTACGATTTTACATTAATAACTAGACAAAAAAACCCTACCTCACAAAGGGTTTCAAAGTTCTTCTCACAAGAATGAACTAAGAAATGGCTCACTGATAATGCCTCCTACAAGAATTGAAACCACTCTAGGATGCTGCACAACAACCGTACCAAAATAATGAAAAAAAGAACCTCTGTTAGAAACGTAGAGATCAAGTTTCATCACATGGAAAAGATAAATGGTAGTAAATTGATCAAATAAACCACAATAATGAAGGAATAACATACCTTAGATCTAATACATATTGTTATGGATCAAATAAGGGAAGTTAGGAATCAATCCTTCATGAAGGAATTCCTAAAACATTAAAAAGGAGAAATGGGTTCACCTATAACTAGAGGGAGAGCCACTGCAACCATAGGGTTATGAATTACTGAAGTGAATAAAAATACTTAATACATCACTGTATTAGTGAGTAACAAGATTTGAAATCCCCTTTCACATTATATAATCTGTGGGGTTTAGTTTTCTCCAAAAAATACATTACCTCTTCATTTTATTTATTTTCCAAACCCAATTTATTACACATAGTGAAACCTTATTTTTTTCTCATGAGACTTTACATGGCCTAAAATCTCCTCTTATTCTAGATCAAAATAACCAAACCCCTCTAGGATTCCTCTGAGTCTCCTCAAAGAACCTTGGTCTTTAGAAATGCACAATGGCTCGATCCACATGGATCACAGACCATACATTAGATACCCCTAAAAACATTATTTTCCTTAAGAATCAAAACCATCCCAGAGAGTAAACAAAAAATAAGTCATCTAAAAATCCACCCCATGAGATACCTCTCAAAATATATCCCCACCAAAGAAGCTTAACCACCCCCATCGAAGCACAAGGGGCTCTACACAGTGAGTAGATGAACTAATTGTCATGTATTCACCACCTATAGAAGAATATTATACCCATTAAACCTTAGGAATCTAAATATATAAATCATTTGGCATACCCTATGCATATTTATATTCTATGAAAATAGAGTAAGCCGCAACAAGTAACAAGAGATAGATCCCTATCATAAAACAAAAAGTTGTTTAGAACCAAAAAATGGAAATAATTATAGGATAAATGATAAACATCAAAAATATTAGGGATTTGAGTGTGTATTTATGACTCATATTCCCAAGTACTCTCCTATAAACCACCATACCTCCACAATACATGATCCAAGGGGATAACATGATCACACAACATCTTTTCCTGATGATCTTTGATCCCTATAGGCCAACACTCCAAGGTTACATCATCATCAACATCAATCTCACCCCAATAGATGATGTGAGAGTCCTCGTGAAGATGAATAAGGAGATGTTACATGTGAAAAACATCATGTATCTAGCTCATCTATATAGGAAGTTCTATATGATTTTCCATGGCTCTAACACAATCCAACACCTTAAAAGTCCCTAGAAATAAGATAGAAAGCATAATCCCATGACCAAACCATTACTTACCATGATTGAGAGTCACCTTCAACAACACATGATCCCCAAATTAGAACTCCATTTGTATCCTTCCATGATCATAAAAGGATTTCTAACGATATTGTGCTTCTTTCATCCTCTCGTGAATTTCATGAACATTATCTATCGTGTTCTATACCAGTTTTGACCTGAGAATTTATAACTCTCCAACCTCATTCAAGCATAATTTATAATGGAATGGTCATCCATAAAAGGGTTCAAATGGATTTATACTGATGTTGGAGTGAAAAATATTGTTTTATGTGAACTCTGCCAAGGTAAAGTGACTCATTTAGGAACCTCTAAAATCTAGGATACAAGAACACAACATGTATTCATGATTCTAGTTGGTATGCTCTGTCTGATCATCCGTTTGTGGATGAAAATAAGTGTTGTGGAATATATGAGAACCAAAATCATACTGGAGACCTCTCCACACCCTGTAGGTAAAACAAGGATCTTGATCAGAAATGATCACCCTTGGGACCCCGTGGAGTCTCATCACCACCTCCAAATACTACCTAGACAAAACATTCATTGAGTTCGACTCCTTGATCTCTATTAATTGGTTCGATTTCATTAGACAATCCTCTTCCACCCATATAGTATCATGGATTCCCTAATCTCAAGGTAAACTAGTAAAAAGGTCTTCTGAGAGGTCCCCCCACTTACACTGAGGAATATCAAATGGTTGTAGCAATCCACTGGGATCACAATGCTTAGCCTTCACCTTCTAGTAGACCAAACATCAAAACACAAACATTGAAATAGAATGCTTCAACCCAGACCACCAAAACTGACCCCTAAAATCTCATTACATCTTTTTCATTCATAAAAATACCACCTAAAGAGAACTATGGAACACTATGAGAACCATCTCATGCATCACCAATAGAATGGAAATCCTTCTCTGAAACAACACCTAGTATTGGTCATCCTCAGACCAACCATTCGAGGCCTCTCCACAAACAACTCGGTCTTTTTATACATCCACCACTAGATGTAATGTCGAATGTTCTTCTATCACACTCCAATAATTACTATATTCACACACTGCATCAAACATGACTTTTTTCTTAGCATATCAACTACAATATTCTCCTTTTAGGTGTATATGAAATCTCAAATTCATAATACTATAAGAACTCCATCCACTGACACTAAAATAAGTTAAATTCACATTGAGAGAAAATATACCTTAGCTTATTATGAATGTTGAAGACTGAAAAACACATGTTGATGAGGTAATGTCCCTACAACATCAGGGAAAACACCACTATCACTAACTAGAGATCATGGGTTTCATAGTTACGCTCATGGGGATGCAACTACCAATACCCATAAAAAATCAAAATCTAATGCATCAAAGCATAGCCTAACACAAAACATGAAGCGTCACATAAAACTTTTAATATAATTCCTCTTATTGGTAGACAAAGAACTGGCTCACAAACCAACATCTTATTTAGAAACTAAAAATAGTTCTATAAATTATTAGTCTATAATAGCGTCTAATTATATATGTTAAACACTATTATAGGAGTCAAACCCCAAGATAAATTAGATATGAACCTCTTGTAATATCTTGTAAGACTAAAAAAATAGATCACATATTCCATTGTTTTGGAGGATTCCTAAGACACGACTACTTATATCTTTGATGGATCCACAACTAATCATTACTAGGAAACAACATGTCCCAAGAAACAGACATCTCAGTCCCAAAATTCAAACTTTAGAAACATACCAAACAACTTATCATGACCACGAACTCCTAAAATTGCATGCAGATTATCCACATGATCCTCCAAAAATGTTGAGTACACAATGATGTTATTGATTAAAACCACATCAAACTCATCCAAGAACTCACAAAACACAACATTAATTAATCCCGTGAACATAGCAGGAGAATTCATCACATTGAACAGCACCACAAAAAACTCGTAATTCACATGAATATAATGTGAAGAAGTATTCATGATATCCTCAACCTTCACATGCATCTGATGACATCCCAACCACAAATAGATCTTCTAGAACCAACACTAACCTTTCAGTTGATCAAAAAAATCAATAATACATGGAAAAGGATAGAGGTTCTTCACTACAACTTGGTTTTAGTGATAATAATTGATACCTAATCACAAACCTCTACTATCCTTATTCATAAACAAAACCGGTGCACCCATGGTGACACACTTTCCTAAATAAAACAGCAATGCAAAATACTATCAAGATGTATAAACAGCTCTCACTACTGAGAATCTTCTATCCTATATAGGTAAATCGAGATAGGAGACACACTTATCTATAGTTCAATCCCGAACATAATCTCTCATCAAGGGGGTAACATTATAACCTACTCTAGAGATACATCAGGGTACTCTTCTATAACCTTGGGAAATTCCAACCGCTAAACTTTTAAAGAGCTCAATAGTTTCCCTGTCTTCAAGGATGACATGTACAGAACACACCTATGACCCATCCAAGCATTAATCTCTCTAACAAACATTATTATCTCTCCATCATCATAAAATATCACAATCTTCTCCATGAATCAATCCATTATATATTGACCCTAATACAACCAATCCTTGTCAAGGATGTTGTCATATGGTTGTATATGTAATCATAGGGAATCACCCCATGAGTGGTGCTTCCCAAGGACTAGTTCCAAGTCCTTATATACATCAAACAAGGATGATCAACCTTCAACTAGAAAAGTCCATACCAAGAAAAATGGAAGTCTCTATACCTCAAATCCCAAATCATAGATAGGGGTAGGTGATATGAAAGAGTGTGTCACTCATGGATCATACAAGGCATGCACCCAAGTAGAAAACATGCAATGAGTACCTTGAATAACATATGTATTGCATGGTGTTGGCAATGATAAAACATGAAGTTGACCCAGACCAACTAATCGACTCTCTGTCCATGATGGTGACCACCTCCATGGATGTGATCTACTCTATGAGAATAGGGAGAATCTAGGGGATATCCTCTTCCCTACCTAACTAATATATGTGGGTCGAAAACTCAAGTAACATGATGTTTCTGCCTTAGCTAGAACTTCCTTAGTAGAGGAACCTACAGTGGAACATCTGGAACATGTTGTCTACTTAGAAAGGTCGAGAAATATCATTTCTAATGACCACATCTTCCATAAGAAAAACATGTGTATAATACTTTGGTTGGGCCTGAGAGAAACTACCCCAAGAGAAATGATAAATTGAGGGGTGATACCTACCCTCATATGATTGGAAATGCCTATGTACGGAAAACTAGGAAACCTAGACTACAACTCTGCTTCATTAGGAATCCCAATGACTCCCCTATAGTGATGATCTGGTTCTAGATAATGGCCTCTCGATGACCTATGGACTTTCTAACACCTTGAGATATGTATTTGGAATAAATAGGGTGACATGGTGATGGATCTTAGGATAAAAATACGCCTCAAAATACTTTTTTTGGGACTCCCTATCTAGAAATAGGTATGAATCATATTGCAGAAGGTTCCTAAAAAGGATCCTGAACTCTCTAACACTAGAGCTCCCTAACTCAAGGGTAAGAATCTCTTAGAGACTTTCTTCTTTAATAGTTGAAAAAAACATGGCTCTAAAACAGTCTATAAAAACCTCCCACAATACTACCAACTCCATGTGGTCCTAGAGGAACAAGAACCACCACCTCCTCACTTCCGCATAAAACATTGTCACAACCAATGATACCAAGAGCTCCCTATAAGCACGGATTGAACTAAAGGTTATCTCAACCTCCTCCAACAAGTATTCAATTACTACATCTGAAATGGAAGACCCATACCTCTACAAACTCTGGCACTAAAACTCTTGTAGTGTCCTCCTCCAAGTTTCATCATCACCAACCTCCACCTTTGATGATCTGCTACCGCAACTTGTTGAACATCATCTGCATGAACCTAAAAATCTTTTCAACTTGGAGCCATACAAAAAAAAATAAAAAATAGTTATATCACTAAATCCTATAATATGGAAGTATTTAACATTAATTAATTGTTTTATATTAATTTTTTATGTTAAACTATCCCAAGGTATACCCATTCAAACACAAGCACAAAGAAGAATGGTGCATGATCCTTTCCTAGGTCTCTACCATGCAACCTGTATAACCTAGTTTAGTAATTGCGGTAAGATTAAAGGTCCATGCATTGGATCACAAGGTTCGCTGAATACCCCTTCCTCAACAAGTCTCTCGGGTTTATATTACTTGTTAAACTTAGGTGACATTGTTTCCCTACCAACCCATTCAACCTCACCTGTTACTAACTAAAAACTATATTTTATCCCTCAACCTGGCCTACGATACCATTATTTCATGACCACCTCCCCACAAATATTACCCCGCCTAAGCCGGAAAAGATAGAAGAGAGATAATGAAACCCAATGCTCACCTCCATTAGGCCCTTGGTTAGCGAATAGCACTGAGGGTATAATAAATATACAAATGAGAGGAATTACCCTCTAAGAGAAATACATCTGAAAGAGGGAGATAAGACAAGAATCATAAAACTCCTTATTAGACTCCAATGTAGAAGAAAATATAAAATTTACAAGTGAAATTACATGCAAGAACTACCACAACAAAATAGAAAAATTCAGGCTCCAAAAGAAAAGTAAAGACGACGGTGACCATAAATCCCAAACAGCTCCTGATAAACCCCAAGATAGTAGTAACTAGCTTGATCTCCGACCTGGTCCAACTATCATAAACATTATATATATATATATGGTTATTATAATAGTATACTCATGTGGATCCTCCTTGGAGCCCATCGTGAAAAATTAAAGTGAGCATTATACATCTTAGTGAACAATAAGTGAAACTAACTCATCACCTAAACAGGTATACTAAGTTCTCAACCTCTAAAAGGCCACCCTCACCAATTATCACATACAACATCATATAATATAATAAAATATATCAATATTACCCTACAACCACTTCCCCACTAGGTTTCCACTCTAACCAAACATCGCATGTCCTGAGCATCTCTCTCCATAAAGGCTATCCTGTATACACCTAGGCGAAGCACCACAACATGCACCTCGTTCAACAAAACAACACATCCATTTATTCAAAAGTCACCAGGTAGTTTACAAGAGCCACAAAATCCCATGTAAAGTGTATCATACATAGGGTATTATACATCAAACCATCATAGCTCATACACCAAATAAGGATCCTCAAGACATCACAACCTATAAATGTCATACCAATAGTAGTCCTTAGAGAACTATATCCAGAATACATGTGTTTAAAATAACCAATACCCATTAAATCCCTTTACACACATATATGGGGAAAAATAAACATTTTCATACTAGCACAATTAACTACCAAGATAATAGACTGGGTCTAAAGGGGGTAGTCATTCATCCATCCTCCCACCCGGGTGTTGGGAAAACACCCCCCCCCCCCCAAGCTCAGAATCCCCAGGGTGTCAGTTGACCTAATTGATAAGGTGGAGTAGCATATAGAAACACAAAAATTACATGACATAATATATCTCACAACTACTCTATGATCATAACCTATTCTCAGACTCGGCGGTAGTTAACGTCTCTTAGACTCTCAGATACCACTGCTAAAAACAAGATATCCCAGAACCACAGAACAATTCAAAGAGATACATTAAAATAAAATTTTAATTTCCATTAGTTTAACATTACATTAATTAATTATTTAACCATTAATAAATCATTAACATTTCCACATTACATTACATTACCATTGCAACAAGTTCCATTCTTTCCAATCATAAGAAAATCGAGTGCACAAATTCTCAAAATTATAACCTCAATATTTCATCCCAGCAAGCTCCAACCCCATGGGTTAAATATTTATTCATTAATAAGAATAATTACTTTCAATATTACTAGGTACTCTTGGAAATATCTTAAGCTACCAAAAAAGGCAAGAAACCAAGAACATTTATCTTTCTCAAATAGTGGGGAAAGAAAGCAGGTAAACAAACAACATGCCCTTCAGCCAAACAATAGATTCAAATAATCATATGACTATTATAACAATGGGTATACCCAGCCTAGACCTGTTCTATCATATATGGTGTCCTCCTTAACACCTGCATGCATATAACGATGCATCTACCCTCTCTAGACATTTACTGCTACCACAAAAACTATGCCTCCCCACCCCTCATACCACAATAACCCTCTAGGATTAACCCTCCTAAGCTCACTTAACATCTTTGACTCCTTTCCCTTCCTACCATAGCATCCCTCTAATCTCAGACATTCTAGGATCATGTCACATCACAAGAATCAGGAAAAAAATCATAGTAATTGGGATTGTGGCCCTAAAACAAGGCATTTAGTCTTCACAAACAATGATCTCTCACCGATCCAAAGCACAAGGAACTTAGCCTTTATAAGAAAGTGGGATACTCATGACCAATGAAGAAATTATTTTTTATCGCACAACTAATTCTTATTCCCTCTTGATTTAACTGATTCATTATTTATAGGTTCCAAGTATGGGAAACATAAGAAACAAGATATAGCAGCTATCACAAATTAATTAAATAATTAATTTAACATGCCATTAATTCTTTTATCAACAAGCATCAACATGGTTCATGTTCCTTAAACAATTCATTTAAACATTCATACTTACATCAATTTGATTATCATCAAATTGCAACAACAATTGGAGTCATTAAACATGACTCTTTAAACCTTTGAGAAAACTGATTATCAATTAATTCCCACTTTACATTCTTTACCAATTTCACATGATACTCCATGAAAGGCATAGATATAACAATATCTAGAAAATAAAGAGGCAAACCGTTATCATGGTAAAAAGAAGAATCATCTCCATGTGATTGATACCAATTATTAAATCTAGTTTAAATAATAATTTGGTTCATTTAATTACAATCCAAGGGATAAATCATTCTATCTTTATGATTGCATGTAAATAAATAGAGAACCAATGAATACCCAACCTCAAAAATGGTGTCAACATTATTCACCTGATAATGAACCATGAAATGGATCTCCAATAACCCCGACCACAAGAACTACATCCAATCAAGGATTTCATGTCACAACCATTCCAACAATAAACCAAAAAACTCTATTAGAAACATGGAGATCATGTTCCATGACATGGAAAAGAGGACTGGGAGGAAACAGATCGAGGAAACCACAATAACAGAGGCATATAATTCCTTAGATCAAAAATGGATCATTGCACATCAAAGGAGGGAATCTAAGAATCTATCCTTGACAAAGGAATCAATAAAATGTCAAAGAGGGGGTAGTCAGGTATCCTAAAACGAGAGGGAGATATTTTTTTTCCATAGTCTTATGAATGACCTGATTGGATAAACATGATTAACACAGCATTACAGTGGGGAATTACATGATGATTAATCCCCTTTCAAATTGTGTAATCCTCAGGGTTCTTTTTTTACTAAAAATCACATCACCTCATCATTTTATTAATTTTTAAAACCCTATTTATTACTCATAGTGAAACCATATTTCATGTCACGACACCTTATTTCATGGCGTGTAACATTACATGGAATGAAATATCCTCTTCTTCTAGCTCTTAGCATCCAATCCCCTCTAGGCTTCCTCCAAGCCTCCTATGTGCACCTTAGTCTTCAAAAATGTACAAATGGTTGATCCACATGGATATAGTCCCATAAAACAAGTCCAACATCAAAGGATCACTAAAATAGGAAATTGACTAATTCATGTGATAGTCTAGTAAAAATCCTACCATATCACCTCCAACTACCCAGAAAATTCTTATAGAAACCTATCTCCTCACTGCAGTATCTTTCCTTCCCTATGGTGAATGACATATGAAGTTTTATACACCATTGAGGGGGTGTGCATGGTGTTATCTAAACAAGATTAGTAGGATCCCACCCAGGTTTTCCATAAAAAAATATCTATAAAATAATCAAAATATGGTCAACTTTGAATAAAATAATAAATTATAATAAATAAAATTTTTTTTATCAAAATCATGGATTAATATTTAATTTACCCTTTTTCCATATTTTTTAAATAATCTAGGTTAAATGTTTTCAAATAGTTTTATATACATAAATCTACCCAGATAATTCATCTCATATCACATAAAATCCAATACATATTGGAAGAATAAGTAACACACCATGGTTCACTATAGTTCATGCTTGTAGACTACTTGTACCACAATCAATGGCTTTTGCACACTCAAATCTTTAGAACACATGCCTAAGAATAAAGGAACACCCCATGAGTGAACTCCCAAAATTTCAATTGAGTTCCTAGAATAATGGGCCTAGGGAGAAGAGGAACACAACATGAGTGAACCCCCACAATACATGGATGATGTTCCTATGATACACCTTCCACCAAAGTTCCCAAGGCTTCCTCGGTGATGTGTTTTCTAAACCATTTAATAATAATCATGACATCAAACCCATTTTAGAAATAATTTTTAAAATGATTTGAAAAACACATTTTCTTTTATCAAAACCAGGGAAATACCATATTTTCTTTAAAAATATTTCTACCCATAAACAAACCAATCACTAAATCATGTGATTTCATTTAGAAAAAAAATTTAAAAAAATCATATCAATAAAATTCATCGTATCTAGGATACAGACAAAACCACATACCTCAAATTAAGGTCATACACACCCATAATAGGATCAAACAACAATAAATAAGGAAAAAAAACTCTGGATTTCCCAATATTTATTACCATGTCTTGTAATCACTTCACAAAACAAATCATATGTAAGAAAGGGTGGATCATGAAAAAACTCAAAGAAATCACATCATCAACACTGAAAACAACAAAAGATTGGCCCCATAAACATGTTCAAATAGTGGTTCTAGAAATAATCAAGAATATTTTCATTACAAATCAATGGATCTAATAACACAACACAATGGTGCCACCACAATACATGGAAATGAATCAAAGTAAGGATTAATCACCCAGAGAAATGTACCCCAATCGTATTGATGATCAGTCACTAAATGAAATTATTCAGAAGTAGAAAAAGTTCCTAAAATTACTTGGGAGAGATCTTAGGTTTCTAGGGAAGAATCCTATGGTCTAATGAAATAAAAAACAATTGTGTAGTGCACTAAAATCTTAATCCCTAATAATTACACAATGTTTTATCCCTTTTCACATCATGTAATTAATTACTACCAAACCTTATATTGAACATATTACCTAATATTAATTGTTATGATTCCAGATACATAATACATTTAATCAAATCTAATTTACATAATTTGAATAATTTAATTTAACATTAAACCCACAAATTTTTATTAAAATAGTTTTTTCAAAAATATGCATTTTCCAAGAAAAAGATGATCTTATATTAAATCTATAACTTCTTATCATCATTATGTGAATTTAAATTCATTTAAATATATATATATATAATATATAAAATTAATTTAAATATTTCTTTAATAGGGGTTATTTTAATTAATTAAAATGGATAACTTTATCCCCTTAAAAACTTTTTACAAAAATACCATGTTTTTATGCATAAAAATAAACCTATACAAAAATCATGAAAATTATTGATTGAAGTAAAATTATTATAATATTTTAAATAAAATGGTTCATATTTAACATTTATACCAAATTAAAAATATATTGGTACATTTAAAATACATTATTTAATGAAAATAAATGAAAATAATTGAAAAGTAATAACTTTCACTATTCACTAAAAATCAATCATTTCATAAAAATATCAAAATTTCACTTTAAGTTAATTTTGATATGCTAATATAAAATAATATTTTAATTTTATCAAAAATAATTTATAAAATTTTCTTAAATTAATTATAATATTTTCTCATAAAAATCAATAAAATCATTTTTTAAGAAAATGTATTTTTTGAATAATAAAATGGCTTCTTTCAAAATTGATGGCTTATTTCCTAAAAAAATAAATACATTTATATTTAATAGGATATTTATATGTATATAGTTAATAATTTAATATTATCCATACTTATAAAACAAATATAATTTTTATAAAATAATTCTCTTTAAATAATATGAATTTTTCGATAGCTTGTGTTATACGCAACACTGAGTTTAAGTAAACTGTGACATTCTTCTAAAATATAATTATTTAAAACAAAAATTAGAATCTATCAATTGTACTAGAGGTTATTAATAAGAATAAATAAATTATGAAATATTTATCATTATATATTTATAAATTTATTCATTTGTTATAAATTTATTATAAATGAAAATATAAATCTTTTGAAAGAAAAAAAGAAATATTTTTCTAAAAAAATAGTTATTAAGCGTATAACGTGGTTTTATCATAATAAAATAAATTAACCCATGTTGGTGACTTATTTTAATTAAATTTATTTATTATTTAATTTATCAATTATTTTAAACACTAAACAAATATTTTTCTAAGAATAGGATAACAATAAATCTAGTATTCTACTTAAAAATATAGTTTTTCTAAAAAACAGTTTTCATCAAAAAATTTACAACTACATTAAAATTAATTTATTATATTTATATTTATTTAATTACATAAAATTAATTAATTTTTTATAATCAGGAAGTTAAAATTTGATAAATAGGCCCCTTTTATTTTTGGTTTATATGAATAGTAACTGTAGTAAAATCTATCGCCTTAGTAAAGGGTAAATTGGGTTAATTTAAATTAAAAATACATAATAAGACTGTAATTTATCTTCCAAATTATTATCTTATGAATTTAATTATACCATTAATAACTTATTATTGAGATTTATTATTTTAATGTACTCTTTCTATGAAAATTACTTATATAATATTTAAATCAAAGAATGTTACAAAATGTCACTCTCTTAGTTTTTAATATCCTTTATGTGATCACATAGGGAAAAAACATGTTATGAATGAATATTAATAGTAATTTTATGATTCATTAAATTATTTTCATGATGTTAATTTATTTATAATTTTTATTCTTTATATAATGACGTTAAATTCTTACACAATTCCAAAAGAATGTTTATTTAATTAATGGAAAAATAAAATAAATGAATTTGAAATATTAAAATTGATATAATTTGACTAATTTATAATTTTATAATAAATTCATAGGATAATAGGATATGTTTTTTTGGTTTTAAAATATTAAATTGTAATTTAAATTTTGTATTTATGTATTTTATTTCAAATTAAATAAATATTGTTAAAATTGAAAATAAAGATATTTTTTCGAAATAATATTGAATTAAATAAATTAAAAATCATAAAAATTATGAAATAAAACATGGTGATAATTATATTTTCTAAAATATAATATATTTTAAATATATTATAAAATTTTCCTTTTATAAGTAAAAAATTAAAATCATCAATATTGAAAATGTTTTTACGGTAGTTAAAATTAAAATTGGTTAACTAATGGTTAATCAAAACTATAAGGTTTTAGATGAAAAAAAATTCTATATTCTATTATTTAATGGGATTATTACCTTGTACTACTTTATATTAAAATAATTTTCTAATTTGAGGAATTTTTTGGATAATAAATCTATTATAATTTAATCTTTTGAGAAATTACAAAAGAACCCCCCCCCCCCCCACCTCAATTATAAAAGGGAGTCACCTCTATTACTTTACAACACCAAATTGAGGATTATATATCAAAAAAACTATACCCATATCCCTATAAAATTCTCTATACATATTATAGAGTTTTTAAACATCCCAAAATACCAACCCGATATCCTTTTAGAGAATATTTAAAGGAGTCATTTCAAAGAAATGGTAATCTCCTTAACAGATCACATTGTTTTCTAATCTTATTTACCTACAATAAATCTACGGTATTTATAATAAAATAATTATAATAAATATTATAAAATTTTATAATTATTATCCAAAGACCATTATACACCTTCTTTCCCCTCAATTGGAAAGTAAAAGCATCGCTCGTATATACGTACAACATACCATCTCCACATAGCATTACTATTAATTTTTTATCAACATGTTTTATGGATGAGTATTATGATGGGGTAAAAGTTTTTATGTTATATTTACTATATAATTATACAAATATATTTTTAATATCATGTATAACTTATTACCATCCAATTCATTGGAAAACGATAATGTTGTTCATGCATATTTGTGGGTTGCCGCCTCCACGAAGTGATGTGATTCTTCTTTCATTTTCATTTTACATGGATTGTAATTAGAATAGATTTATTGAATATATATGATATATATATAATAAAATGATTCAATAAATTTGAACTATTATTTTCCTTCCATTCATTCCATATAATGAAATGTAAAATCAGCGTTCATCCATACGTACGACATACTGTCTCCTTGAACAGTTTAATTCATTTTTCAATATCTAACATTTATATAGGATTATAACTATGTATATAATGGATATATATTATATTAATATCATTATTAAAAACATTAATATGATGTAACAAATTTTTAATTACATGTACTATAAGCTTTGAACTGAAATACTCACGGTAAATGAAACAGTTAACACACTAAAATGACACTTTTAAGGAATTACTGATAAAAAGAAGTGTTGACCTGTTATAAAGGGATTATATATGATATTATAAGTATGAAAATTACTATGGTATAGAATTATAAAAAATTTAAATTTATTAGAGTTTTTTAAAGTGATTTTTAAGCAGGGAAACCTCAAGGTAAAGGGTTTTATGTTACAATCTCATTGTTCATAAAGACTATTTATGATTAAGTTATGATGATGAAATATTATGATAAACCACAAACTATACTCCTAAATATGTTTCTAATTTATTTATTTCTTTCAAATAAATGTTTCTAATTTTTCCCCACGTTTTTTACTCAAGAGATAGATGTATATTTTTTAAGAAATATTAAATTCATTTCCAAATTTGGTCAAAAAAACTTTTTATTTCATATCCATGTTTTTTGAAAATATTTATAAGAAATATTTTAGTATTATCCTATGATTGTATAAAGTAATTTTCTACCATGTTTTAATTTTATAAAAATATTTTTATAGGAATATTTTTATTGTTTTCCATATGATGTAATTTTTACTTTTCAAACAAAAATATAGAAGAATATTTTTTTAACTTGTTCGACAAGAATAGTTTTCCCTCCATCATGAACATTTTTTACTTTGATGCTTCATTTATAAGTTTCATTGGTTATTTTTAATGAATATTTTTCCTTTATATTTTTAATTTTTTTAATAAGTGATATTAAAATGGAATGGTTACTTTCCCTTAGAATGTTTTAATGATCTTTTAATGGTTTTTCTATCCATAAATCACAACAAGATTTCATGTTGCATATAATTTATTAGTAATATGTTTTAATGGTACCATAAATATTCTTTCTTTAGATGGTTTATGTTTATGGTGGCTTGATTTTTAGGAAACATATTCCTTTACACGGTTTATTCTATGTTGAAATGTTCATAAAACCCATTTCATATCATGGGATCTAATATGATGAATGATTTATTATCTTGTAAAACACATATGTATTGTCACAACCCGATCTGTTCTAGGGATCAAGTTGTTACTACCCTAAACCCTAATCTATAGGCTATGGGTGGATACAATTTTTTAGGTAAGACAAACTTGGTGAGGCATTTTCATAAGTACCTGTACACATGCACACAACCAACTCAATGATTAAGTGTAGAGGAAATGGAACAAAATATACAACACTACTATATATAAACCACAAAGACAGTTCAAACTCTCAAAATGTCAAGCACAGTAGTTTTAAATGAAAGGGAAAGGGAAAAAATACACACAAAATTAGAAAAGTTCCACAACCTGACAACAACAAGAAAAGTAAAATTGATGAGAGAGACATGCTCCTGGATCCCAAGCTACGACCACCTTACGCAGTCTAAGAACCCTTAATCTCTAAGATCCCTTAAATTCATGATAAACATGTTTGTCATCTTCATAAGGAATGAAATGTGTGAGAAAATCCCATGCAAGGGTGAGTATAAAAATACTCTGTAGGATTCCCTGAAAAGGAGAAGGTAGAGAACTAAGAGATGCAATTGAAGAGGAAAGTAGTAGATAGAACAAGTTACAGTGAAAGAGTACAGGTCAACCCAATAAGAGAGTGAATTTAAACTCATCCAAGCACAAGGATCTATAAATGGTGAGAATATGAACTCTTTATTGAGTTTTTTCTACCTATAGTAGGAGACTAGACTCATCTAACCATAAGAAGCTAGACACGAAAAGCAGGTGGAATACCTCGCATGTCCTCGACTCTCTTAGAAAGAGAGTAACCAAAAAAAGGAGTGGGTACTAAAATAGGATATATATATATATATATATATATGCACTCAGTCAAATAATCCCAAATGAGATAGTAAGGGGATCTTCATATCATAGCTCAACCCAAGATAAGAGTCCCAAATGGTTCCAACAGTATCAGTCAATGATGCCTAGAATCCCACACGTTTCCCCTAAACACACAATTCAAAGGGGATCAATCACAAAACCTTGATACTATCCTCTTATGGTGGCAGTGAATCAACCTCATGGTTTTAGGTTGTGCCATGAGGATGCATCTCAGTGGGGGAAGTGTCCCTCTTTCTCGTGAGTCTAAAGGTACATTTAAACAAATCTCATTAGCCGAAGGTGTCTTAGTGGGGATGCATATTAGTACCAATTTCTCGGTGGGGCTAGATGTTGGTGGTCATGTTTGGCTGAGTTGGGGTAGTCAGTTCCCAAGTGTGTGGCCTGAGTGCGGTTGGCCAGAGGTTGTGTGGCAGAGGCAACATCCTGGAGGAGGCTGACTGAAATGATGACATGGGTGCATAGGGTGGCGGTTGGGGTGTATAGGCTGGCAGCCCGTGTGAGAGGCTGGTGGAAGGGGGAAACAAAAACCATAACCTTGATAATATAAAACTAAATATATTATTATTATTATTATTATTATTAACGGTTTAACCATCCATAACACTCTTGTGAGGCTTCCGATTGACACACTATTAGTGGCGGCCTGAAACTATCTTCAATACAATATTTTGAAGGCCAATTTTTGAAACCTTTATCTAACTCAGGTATTAGATCTATAAGACTCCCTAAAATAATAATAATATATTATTATTTTTGAATTATTGATTCAAACATAATTCTTACATGGGGTGTCCAATTAATGTGTCATCTATGGGATCACAAACCAGTTCTCAAGACAGTCATTTCGATGATGATGTTGGATGACTATCTTGGGTTTGAGTACTGGGTCCATGAAACTCCCAAATAATAATAATATATTATTATTATTATAAAAACATTGATCAACCAAAATTTCTGCATGTGACATCCAATCGATTCTCTATCAGTGGCATTGTGATCCTAAAGCTGAGGAGGAAGTTTTAAGACCAATTTGAATATCAAATTCAGGTTCATGGATAGGAATCATGAATCACCTAAGTATAATAATAATAATAATTTAATTATTATTATTTAGGATTTTCATGTTGGACCTAACTCCTTCATATGATCTCCGATCGATGCATCATCAGCAACACCACAACCCTAAAATTGTAGCCGAAGTTTCAAGATTTATTTCAGGTTCTTAAACGAAAATCATGGTGTAGGCCCCACAAAGCCTAGTTCAGGAGTGTTGCGGTGAAATGTGACTATTTAATTGGGTATCAATCTTGGACAAATGAATTGTTGATCCTGTGTGTTTTTCTATGAGTATTTTAATATTGTGATTCATATGATGTGTTTCGAAATTGAGGAACATGAATAATGAATCACTACTCATGTACAATGCTTTGAAATGAAGATTCTTCCTCAGGTGTCCATTTATGGTGAATGATTAGTCGATCCTGGTAATTTTTTTTAGAGGATCATAATGGTGTAATCTATTTGGTTAACTCAGGCTATTTCAAGAGGCATGCAAGTAAAAGTATATATTTACCCTTTGGACCAATGACGAGCATCATAGAGTAATCATCCTTTTGGGATAGATGTTCCATGTACTGTGGTAGTATATAGGCACACTGAGGGGGTACTTTTTCACAATTTAGTACCTGATAATGGATAGGTACCTGGACAGGCGATTAAGTGGGGTCACATGTCATGTGGGCCCCATGCGCATCGTGTACCACTTTATTAATCTTATATATCTTGTATCTCTTTCTTTTGGACTGAGATTGTGGCATACAAGTAGCCTATACTAAGTGTTTTTTTCATGTAGAACGTGATTGTTCCCTCTGTATAGTCTTTTTAGATATGATAAAAGATTTCTTGGGCATGAATCAATTTAAGGTGATGTCCGGTGAAGATTATAATTATGCAGGATTATCAATTCTTTCTAATATTACACTCTAGTTGGGATGAGAAGTAGCATTCATCATGATTTTTGAGATTTACCATCCATCAAGGATGGGTAGTGTAGTTCCTTGATGCCTTTTGAGTGGAATCCCCCTACAGGGTATAGTGTGGGTCCTTGATGACCTAGAGTTGAATCCCTATGAGTAACTAGGGTGTGGGGCCTCTATGATGATTTATAGAGTATAATCCTCCTAGTGCACTAGGGAACGGGTCCTATATAGCTACATGTTGAGTAGTAACCTCAACTATATTACCCTTCAGCGGGGCTAGACAGTGGGTCCCCGTCTACTCCCAGGTGTGGATACCCTTGACACACTAGGGTGAGGATCCCTGATGGCTAGAGTAGAATCCCCCTGACACACTATGGTGTGCTTCCTCAATGGCTATTATTTGATTGGAATCCCCCTGATGTACTACGGTGATGGTCCTCTACCTCGATTTTTCACCATCCATCAATAAAAATCTGTAATGATTTGTGATTTTAAATACCTTTGGACTCTTGATATATAAGGATACATTCCCCACAAAGATGTGTTCTTTTGACATGGCCTAAATCCATTAGGGTGATTTATTGCCACCCAAAGAGAGTATATTAAGGTTTGGTGATTGACCCCCTTTAACTTGTATGTTTGGGGTGGACATGTGCGATGTTGGGCATCATTGATGGTTACTCTTGGAACTTTCGGTGACTCTTTTCTTATGCTAAGATGTGATATGGAGGTCCCCTTACTCTCTCATTTTTGGTTCAATGACTGAGCATATATATATATATATATATCATTCTTCAGTACCCACTCCTTGGGTTGTGGTTACTCTCCTTCCAGGAGAGGTGAAAACATGTGGAGTATGATACGTGCTTTCCATGTCTATATTCTCATGTTTGGATGATTCCACTCTCCTAAAATAGGTAGAGAAGACTCAATGAGATGTAGATATTCAAACCATTTTTATCTCCTTGTGCATGGATGAGTTTACTTTCACTATCATTCTATCTTGAGATGTAAAGTTTCACTGTATAATGTTCTATTTACTAATTTCCTATTCAGTTGTATGTCTTACTACTCTACCATCAACTTTTTGTGGCATCCTACTGGCTATTTTTATACTCACACTTATATGGGCTTTACCCACACATGTCCTGCCTTATGCATATGACGGATAGGTTGATTGTGACTTCAGAGGAGCTTAGAGATATGGGGTGCTTGGACTACATACGATGGTTATATCTTGGGATCTAGGAGCAGGTCTCTATCCTTTATTTTACTTTTTTAGTTGTTTTCAGGTTGTAACAATTTTTGGGTTAGGTGTGTATTTTTCAGCTTTCCCTTTTAGTTTACACTACTGTGCTTATACTGTTTAGAGTTCTATGAATGTTTTTGGTTTATATATATTATTTTTAATATTTTTTTCCTTTTACTCTTCACTTTTTCATTGATTTGGTTGTGTGTGTGTACAGGCACTTATTCAATGGCCTCCCTAATTATTTTGTACCTACAGCGCTTATCGCCTACCCCTAGCCTATAGAGGTGGTCTTGGGGTTACTGCAACATGAACCCCGACATGGGTTGGGTCGGGACAGATTGGTATCATAGGTTGTTCAACCCTTGGGATGTTTTTCAGACATTTCCCAAAAAAAATTTCTTGGATTAGTTTAGGTTAATAGTGTCAAAGTGACTTGATTGCGGCTCCCAAGATAGGGAGTCTGATGATACTAAAAGGACTGATTTAGCCATTCACCAGGACCCTGACTACCATGTTGTTGACTCAACATGCTAAGAAATTTGTTTCATGGAACTTTGGTACATGCATAATATGGTTTCGATTCTGTGACTGACCTTCTTGAGTCAGCTCCCCATTATGGATGATGTGTGTGTGTGTGTCTGCTCATTTGACTGAGGTACTCCACAATTTGTTTAAATATTCCTCTACAATGACATCCATCTATAATTCTAGCTTCAGTTCATGATGAATATTCCATGAGCGAAGGTACATTAGTTCAGGGTCCATCATACGATCCCTCTTCCTTCAAGAGGGTAGGTAGCAGCACCTCCACCTATTTAGTAGTAGTTACTCCCAGCATAGAAGGATGAGGATGTGTGCACTTTGATCCCACATTATGAATTCCAACACTAGAGACCGTTGATTTTATATAGTGAGTGATATCCCCATACAGATGAGGTTTGGATGGATTTGATGATCAACCTTTTCAATCATGTTCGGATATTAATGGATCATATGGTGGATTTGACAGCCATTCTTTTCCATGGAGTAGTCGATCATTGGAAGAAAATAGTTAATCAAATTCATGATGATTCATCAATCTCATGGGATGACTCCCAGTAGCTATTTTATGAGGAGTACTACCCCTTCTACTTATGCTCCATTCTGATTTAGGAGCTTCTTAGATCTTCATTAGGTAGGGATCATAGTTGAAGAGTATGTGTCAATATTCATAGAACTTATACGCTACTATCTAGACATGATCCATGATGGTTACTTCCAAGCCCGGAAGTTTGAGTAGGGAATCTTTAGAGAGATATGTGTCAGCATAGTGCCCTTGTGCATTCCCACATATGTTGGGGTGCTAGATCGAGTAGTGGTGACAGAGAGATGTCTGTTAGTGGAATGCTAGTCAGCTGGAACTAGAAGTTAGCACATAGAGCTGAGATGTCTACCACAGCAACCAGACATAATTTGGTGGGGCATCGATGCAGGAGTACTCTCCATGATCAAACTCATACACATTGCACGGGACTAACCAACCAGTTGTGTTGTGCTTCCCAGAAAGATGGTAGATGGACCGTCATGACCTAGATATCACCATGATCAGGGATATCCCAGGTGAGGAAAGGATGGTCTATAGGGATCTAGTGTTAGCAGAGGAGTGGGAGGATCTGAAGTCGGTGGATGATGCTATGAGTTCCTTCTACCACTACCACCGAGCAGCTCACGTCAGGCTCGAGGAGCTGGCAGTTTGGGTCATAGATAGCTGCATTCTATGGATGTATACGATCTTACGACATGTGAGATGATAAGAGTTATTCTCTCTATCTCTTCGAAATTATTCATTAGAACTTGTTAGACACTATGTGAGGTTCTCTTTCATCCATACTTCTTGCTTGAGGTTTAACTGGGGTGACGTGGGGAGTCTGTGTAACTTTGTTTTAGTGTTGTTCCATGTAGCTTCAAATGCATGAGGAAGATCAGTCCTTCCCCCACTGAGAGACATTTTTGTTACCATTGGAAAATTGTGAGGGAGGTTCAGTTCCCCCATAATGGATAGTATCAAGGTTTAGTGGATGAGTCCCTATGAATTGTGTGTTTATGGAAGGGGATGCACAGTGGAGTGTCGGAGTAGGTCCTTGCATTTCCAGTAGAATTTTTCTTCTTGACCACCATTTTCATGGGATTACACTAATGGGTGTGGTGGAGTGTATGGTATGGGTTTAATATCCTTCTAGGAGAGGAGAAGATAGATGGGTTTTTTCATGTTTTTTTGTGTCCATATTCTTGAGGTTGGATGAGTTTTCTCACCTACCTTATTTGTTGGTACATTTGTGTGCTCAACGTCAACCAAGATAAAATGATAGACAGTTGTCGAATACAAGTCGAGGAAGCAGAGATCCCATGAATGGAACTACAAAACTCACTACCTAGTGATGTAAGTAGTAGTATTGGCCCTGATAATGTGTTGAGCCTATTTTCAGGGAATGAACTTTGTGGTTTTCTCATACCCGTACTGTTTCAGGTATATCTTCACCCAAAGAGATTTAAACCTGAGGCAATGATGCTTGTTAGAGATATTGAAAAACTGTAAATTTGAGATAGTCTATACTCCGTGGAAGGAAAATTCTATATAATATTCCCTTAGAATTAATTCCCATGATTTCCTAGTATGTGAAGATTCAAAGTAGATTTGAAAGAGTATTATAAAGTATACATTGGCCATGAAGGTATTTTGTGACTTGATATCCACAAACAATGCACCATATGAATATTCTATAGGGGAAAATCAGGATACTATGTTCGAGGGGAAAACAGTGGTTCTAGTTATGATGTGAGAGGAGATGATGTGAGACTTCCACACTTCTACCTCAGTTGTACATTCTTATGTATGGAATATGTACAAGGATCTTCAGAAACTATTTTGGCGGTCCAGCATGAGATGAAGAGTATTTGAGTTCATCTATAGATGAATCACCTCTCATTAGGTGAATGTTGAGCACCGAGTTATGGTGGGTTGTTGTAGCCTCTTGAAATTACAAAGTAGAAATGGAATGAAATATCCACATAATTCATCACAAGGCTTACACTCATAGCGATTGACCATGATTCCATATGGGTGATAGTAGACCAACATACAAAGTTTTCACACTTCCATACTATCAGGGAGTAGAGTTTGGTGGATATTTTGGAGTAGTATTACATATGATAGATCATCCACCTTCATGAGGGTCCCTCAATGATTATCTTTGATCATGATGTGTGGTTTATGTCACAATTGTGTAGAGGCATGCAAGAGGTATTTTGCACCCAGTTGTAGATGAGTACATCCATTCACCCCCAGATTGATGGGATGACTAAGCACACTATCCAATTGTTGTAGGATATGCTAAGGGTTTACATGTTGGTTTCTAGCTAGGGAGGAAAGCTATCCTTGAGGTTTGTCAAGCCGTCTGATATCATATAGAGGGTTGACAAGGTTTTATACTTCCTTGACCAACCCCCAAAGCTAGATTTGGTGTAATATGATTTCCATGTGTTGTAGATGATGAGATATGTGAATCATCCTATGCACATCATTGGTTAGAGAAGACTTTTCTAGGATGAACCATCCCCTTGGTTCGCATGTTGTGGGTGCACGGGAACATGCAGGAGAGTTCCTGGGTGTGGGAGAGACAAGTATGACCTTAGTATGAAAATTTTCCCCTATTATTTTTAGGGAATAAAATATTTAAGTATGGAATGTTGTAGAGACCTAGTTATTTACTTATAATACTTTGGAATATTTTTACATATATTTCTAGATCTAGGTGCCAGGACGTCATGTAATGTGGAGGCCTGGGGTGCCCGAAATTAATTTTATAAAAATATTAAGTATTCTTATAATATTCACATGTAGGAAGAAAGATATCTCTCAAACAGTAGCTCAGATATAAAATCTTATTCCATGGTTGAGTACAGAGTATAGTGTTTACCCTAGGCAGGGAATAACTTTGGTCGGTGAAGACCTTCTGTGGAAAAAGTTATCGAGGGAATAACCACACAAAAAATATTAAACAAAATTATTTTATATGGATTTTACTATGAATAAATGCCAAACTATGACTCATATTGAAAATCCGATACCATCATTGAGTATTCAGTTTGGTGTTTACACTAAGTGCAACCTTAGGTGCGAGGGTGTGGAGTGATCAAATCCTTTGACTGTTAGTGGGTGACCTATTAAATTTCTATAAATAGGTGATTATGAGGATTTGAAAGGTTTTCCTCATAATACTCCTATTCATAGTGAATATATCCCCCTCTACTCCCTTGTGAGATTCATGGTGAAATCCTTCGCAGATCATGGTGGCACTTCAAATCTATGAAGATCCGAGCATGGAAAATCCAATGATTGTTAGTGGTCATGTTCATCAACAAAGAACGGATCTAAACCCATGGTAGGATTATTTTCCTTGAATTTCCTATCCCCTTAAGAAATTATTGATTCATAAAATTGTTTCATTGTAGATCTTATTTCTTTGAATACCAACGTCGATGGCCCAACTAACACGAACATCAACTTATCAATATTTGAATCCCTTTTTGTCGCATTCATCATCTGTTATTCACAAATTCTTCATATTTATCTTTTTGACACATTGAAACATAAAAAATAGATGAGTGGGGACTAGATTTGTGTAGATAAAGGTCCAAAGATCACATATCTATGATCGTTTCTTGGATACGAGCTAGACCAAAGGTGTTGCAACAAGAGGAAGGTAGAGGCAATCTGGGCGGGGCGGGTGAGGTGACCAGAACGGGGTTTGCAGCCATAGGTGGTCGACATTGAATGAAGATAAGAGAGGTTATTTGGCCAGAGGAATTGTGTGTCCAAGGCGGTGAGGGCGAACCAAGTGTGTCAGTCCGTAGGCAATGTAGTGGAGGCAGAAGGCTGGAGGTGGAAGGGAGAAACTGCAGTGGGAGGGTGGCGGCTGGGGTGAATAGGGTAGCAACCTACGTGAGAGGTAGGGGGATGGGGAAAAACAAACACCCTAAAGATAATAATATTAAACAAAATATAATAATAATATTAATAGTATTATTATTATTATTAAGTGGTTTAACTATCGTAACTCTCTCGTGCGGCATCTGATTGACGTGTCGTTAGAGGCAACATAACCCCATTTTTGAGATTTTATTTTTAATACCAATGTTTGATAAATTTCTTAGATCCAGGGATTGGGTCTATAAAATTCCGTAAAATAATAATAATATATTATTTTTTTCTAATTACTGATTCAAATGTAACTCCTACGTGGATTGTCTGATTGACGTGTTGTCTGTGGTAGCATGACCTAGTTTTCAGGATGGTCATTTCAAGAATGATTTTTTATTCTTTTTTCAAGTTTGGGGATTGGGTCCACAAAATTCCCAAATAATAATAATAAATTATTATTATTAAAACTTTTATATACTATAATTTCTCCATGTGACGTCCACTTGATGTTCCATCAGCGGCGTTGTGATCCTGATGTTGAGGCAGGCGTTTCAAGACCAATGTTGAATATTCAATTTGGGTTCATGGCTCAGTTGTAGGAAACAACTAAATATAATAATAATAATAATATTATTATTATTATTATTATTATTATTATAATTATTATTATTATTAAGGATTTTGGTATCGTGCCTAACTTTTTCTTGAAACGTCCGATCGATGGTCTATCATCAGTGTCACGACCCTAAAATTGATCGTACATTTAAAGATGGATTTTAGGCACACAAACTGAAATTGAGGTGTGGGTCCCATGAAACCCAGTTTGGACATATTGCGGTGAAATGTGACTTAATCATCAGGGGTCCATTTTAGACAAATGAACAGTCAATCTCATGTGTTTTCCCATGAGGATTGCAGTTGTAAGATCTATATTATGTGTTCTGGGATCAAGGTGCAGGCCCCATGAAGCACTACTCGTTCAAAATACTATGAAATGTAGCTTCTTCAATGGGTGTCTGATTCGAGCGAATGAGTAGTCAATCCTACATTTTTTTAAGATAGGACCGTAACAGCGTGATCTATATGGTTTTTTGGTTCTGTTTGTGGAGGAATACTAGTAAAAGTATGTTTTTCCTACAGACCAATGATGAGCATTGTGCACTCATCAGCATTTTGGGATAGATATGTTATTTACTCTGTTATTACACTGGAACACCTAGGGGTACTTGTTCATAGTTTAGTACATAATAATTTCTATGTACATAGCCAAGTGACGAGGTAGGGTTACACATATTATGGGCCCCATACGCACCATGTAACACTTAACAAATATTCTATCTCCCATATCTCCATATTTTGGACTTGGATATGGGCATGCGAGTAAAATATCCTAAGTGTTTTTTCATATAGTATGAGATGGTTCCCTCTGTAGTGGAATTCAAGATACGATACAATATATTTCAGGTGTGACACATTTTTAGGTGATGTTTGATGATATATTTGATTAGGCACGTTAATCAGAGTTTTCTAAGCATACTCTCTAGCTTGGTTGGGCATCATTTTTTCTCAACTCTTTCTAAGAGGTACCATCCATCAGGGATATCTAGTGTAGTTCTTTGATACCTTATGAGTGGAATCCACCTATGAGGTGGGGTGCGGGTCCTCGATGACCTAGATTGGAATCCCAATAATGCACTAGAGCATGGGTCCTCTACAACAACTATCCTAGTTGAATCCACCTGATGCACTAGGGCACAGGTCCTTTGGAACAACTTTTTTGGGCAGTACCCTCCAGTGTAATACCCTTCAGTAGGGCTGCGTAGTGGGTCTCCATCGACTCCTAGGTCTTGATCTCCTTGATGCACTAGGGAATATATCCCTGATGAATAGAGTATAATACGCATAATGGACCAGAGTGTGGGTCCTCTACAAATACTATTATAGTGGAATCCCCCTGACGTACTAGGACATGGGTCCTATACCTCTAATTTTCACCATCCAGATATATGGATCAGTGAAGATATATGATTTGATGTAAATTTGGACTCACGAGAAAGAGGGATGCTTTACCCACCATGAAACAACCTTGTGACATGACCTAAAATGGTTAGGGTGAGTCAATGTTTCCCAAAAAGAATAGTATCAAGGTGTATTGATTGATCACATTTGACTTGCATCTTCAGGGAAGACGTGTGGGATGCTGGGCATTGTTGATGGATACTCTTGGAACTATTGGAGACACTTTTCTTAGGCTGAACTGTGATATAGATATCCCTATACTCCCTCATTTGGGATTATTTGATTGATCATATATTTTAGGGTCCTAAAAATACCACTAAGGAGAAGAAATACCCCTGAAATCACTTTGTAGAGGGAATTAAGCACTTCTATAATTTTATCAAGGCGATGAGACTCAGATTGTGTTTTATTTATTTGAAGTAACATGAAATAATTAGATTTTTTAAATGGTTCTCGTACCATCATCGGGAATGGTATGCAAAAAAGTTGGATTGAGAACCTCCAAGTATGAAGAACGGTTTGTGAACTGTTGGCCGATGAAACGATGGCCAGTGAGTAGGGTGAACTGCGAACCACATCAACTGAAGGAGTTATGTGTGGATGGGAATCCGCGTACCATGTCGTGAACCCCTCAGTTCACGGATTAAGTGGACGTCCAGGGTTCTACAAACCATTATCGTGAATCAAAGTATCCACAAACCCCACTAGACCAAGTCTTCCATGGGTTACAAAATTTCTTCAATGGGCCTCCGCAAATGGTGTCGTGTGCCCAATAGATATAATCATTATGATTCTCTATAAAAGGAGCACATTAGAAAAAAAATAAATAGGGGAGAAGAAAGGAAGAGGAGGAGATGGATATAAGTAAGGACAAGCGATGAAAGCTTGAGGGAAACTCAGAGGTTTCACTCCAGCTTCCATCTTGTTTCACCATCAAAGAACGAATTTGGAAGAACTTATTCTGCAGGTATAACTAGCCGCAAACCATAAAAATGGGGAAATAAAAAAAATAATGGAATCGCGAACCCAACTGGTAAACCAAAATCCACAGAATTCTCATGAATTAATATCTTATGAATGGTAATTCCCCCGACCCTCTTCAATGTGGTGATCCACGTAGCGTACCGCAACATGGATTGAACATGGAACCGCGTACCCAATCAGTACGCAGATATAACCCAAAGAGGCACGGTTAACCACATGCCAATTTTGTATGCAGTTGGCAGTAACCATGCCTACATACCACACTAGTATGTAGATGGACCTCCTATCCACATACCACTAAGGTATGAAGAGCCTTCCCCATCCCGCATGAGAAACCAGTACGTGGAATGGGGTGTTTTTGGGTATTGTTTGCTCTTGTTCCATCCTCATCCCTCCTCTAACCAGTTCTTCTATGCTAGGTAAATGCCTCCTCTAAAGCCGCTGGACCCATATGATCAGGCCATTGGGTGCACCAGCATTCCCAATTGAGTCTACATACCAATGGTAAGTTGAGTTATAAAGGACCTCCCAAAAAAGGTGGGGGATTTGGGAATGCACGTAAGGATATATTCCCATGGTAACCCAGAGTCTAACCTTAGGATGTCGACATCATCCTCCCTCTTCTCAAGATTAGGAGTGATCACTTAATTTTCCATTCAAAGAGGAACAGTGATTAGTCGAAGGGGTTATGTTCGCTCCCCCCTTTGATGAGGATGAAATTTCTCCCCTTACTACAACATGCCCTGAGGCCCTCCCACTGAGGTAAGACCCCAATATTTCAAGGCCAGGTAGCATGAACATTATTTCCATTGCACATGTAAAGGTGCATCACTCTGCAGTCTCTCCCACAATCTCCCCATACTATTCTGTTGTGGGGATTCCCTCCCCCACCAATAGGGGAGGAGGAATGTGCATTGTTTAATCTTTAAAATCCTCTTTTTTCACACAGAGCATGAATCATGTGGGCTTAGAGTTTTATGATAAATAAAACATATGAACACCAATATGAACTATGATAACTCTGATTCCTGATCAAAATAGGATATGTAATACGCCTTCCATAAGTCCCTAGATCGAATGGGTGCCCACCCATAAGGGGTACAACCAACCATGTCCCCTTAAATGGGTAGATTCCATGCATAAGGCCCCCACCAATATGAACTACAAGAACTCTGATTTCTGACCAAATTATGATATGTAGGATGCCTTCCAGAAAGTCCGAACTCAAAAGGGTTCCCTCTCATGAAGGGTCTACCCAATCATGTCTGTCAAATGAGAATTTCTCATACATAAGACCCACACAATCTGAACTATGTGGGTTCTGATTCCTCTCTTGGGGATATGTATGAATCCCTCCTTGTGTGCCTAATTCAAAAATCAGGTCACCCTTCATCCCCATGGATGACAATAAACTCCAAAATGCCTTACAATATGGATAATTCAGTGTCACCTCTAGGGCATCAAACATGTGCATGCTCATGAAAATATTGCAAACCAAGGGTATCCCATGGACACACTCTTCAGGAATTAACCAAGGATTCACAAACAAATGAACACAAATTAAATCTATAAGAGAGTCCTGGTATAGGCAATAATACTCCCCAAAAGGGTGCGGTGATACTAACCTTCTATCCTCCCAAACAATGGATTCCTCAACTATTGTTGGCCAAATTTTTAACCAATGAGCTTCTTCCTTTGAAAAATAGGTCCATATATCATGGATACCTATGTCGTTTGGAATTATTGGCTTCACGATTAAAGCCGTTGGAGACCATCCGAGGAATGTTTATCCAATAAGGACCAATTTCATGAGTTCTTGAACCTCATGAAATCACCTGATGGGACCAACAGTTCCCCCATAGGGTTAATTCAACCTTATTTAAAGGATAAGGATGTTGAACGGGTCAAAACAAAGAAATGGTAAATTTGGCGAGAGACCGTCTCTATGGAAAAGAGACATGTGATGATCCTCAACGTACTATCTCTGCATCACCTATAACATGTGCCACCTTGGAGGAAGAACAATAATGGTGAAACTGACATGAATCTTTAACCCGGTTAGTGGTCTCACCCCACTTAGGCCCCTTCTCCCTACAGTAAAAGAAAAGTGGAAGGGGACCAGCTAAATTGAAAACTATGCATGTGTTTTAAAAAATTCTTCTTTGATGATGTGTAGTGGTCTGTATGTCATACATGTATTTCAAGATCCAGCAAAGCGACCTTTGATCCAAATGACATCCCCATGATCAATGAAGAAGCAATCATCAACGATCCCGTGAGCGGCTAGGGACTCAATAAAGAGAAGGACCTCTTCGCATACCGAGAATCTTCAATGCTGGGTCTCCAATACGTAGATCAAAGAGTACCGGTGAAATGGTAATCTCCCCATTATAAAGGCTGCAAGACAAGCCCTCCTGTATGCAAAGGCCCGCCAGCTGCCTCTTCAGCTGTTACTAATACCTCAGCACATGGGGGCCCCGGTGGTCATCTCAAACCGTTTTGGGAGCCTGTCCATAAAACATGACATTGACTACCTCACATACCTTAGGGAGGAAGATTAAGTCAATATTAACGACTTCGTATCCACTAAAAATGGACCCTACCCATGGGCCCCCACCAGAGAACGTCACCGTCGACATCAGATGACCAAACCTCCTCCCAATGAGAAGGACCTTATACTGAGGGAACCTGCGAAAGTCCTGGAGACCTGAGGCCCATGGGCTGCCCACAAAGGGCAGAAAATATATAATTTGGACCATTTTATCACCTTCTTCCCTGAGGAGCAGCTCCACCATACTAATGTGGTGGTTGTAAATGGGCAGACATACAACTCTTCCCTCTCCACTCAAGTCCACCAAATAAATAGGGTGGCACAATACGAGCACACGCACGTTCCTGCTAATTCTCTCTAGTCCCTCCTTGCATACAGAGCAGAAAGATATATGCAGATGCAAATATATGATGATGCACAACAATACTTCCATAAAAATAAGGCAATGACAGGCTATACGCATGCACAAATACTTGTTGTTGCATATCAAGCCCGCTATCCAAATAGGTTTGCACTTAGCTATTTTCAAGCACAAACACTTGATTACACACTTCAATACTTCCATCTAAATAGGGCATCAATAGGATATATGTAGGCACAAATATATGCTGATGCATATTAAGACCGCCATCCAAATAGGGTGAGAACCAAATATGAGCATAGTCAAATTCTTGAGGATGCATACAAAGCCCGTCAGACAAATACCATGGAAAGTAAGCGGATGAATATCCCCACTCGTGAGTATGAATATCAACAGTAAAATACAGTGGTAACTAGAGAAGACAATCAGTGATCGACTCGTTCCTCTATCCAGGTAGAGGAGAGCTGCCAGTATCTACTAAAAAATCATGGAGGACCAGAGCCGGTACAAACTTCTTCTCCGACATTGGAATGGGAATTCATACCTATTCTAGACAAAGATGTATCTTATCACATCATGTCCATGATGTAAGATCATATGTTGATTCCAAATCATATCCTCCAAAAATGCCAATATATAATTTCATTGGTGGAAAAGGTGAGAAATCAATCCCATGACCCATTTTTCTAGAATGGAATAACTCACTCGCAAAAAGATTTAGTCAATACAGAGAATTTATGCATCATTGCTCCAATCCAAGAGGGTCAATGACAATATTCCATGACATACAGACAACTAGATCGGGAATAAATACTCTTTACAACTGTGGGATACTGATCCAACGTGGTGGCCCCTCCAGGTCAGGCATATATCCCTACCAAAACTCAAGATGTTCATCGGTGTATCCAGACGACATCACGGGGCCCAAAGAGATGGGAACCTGTATATAAAGTCCATTAACAATAGCATATGGCCCTAGTTACCCACAAGAGAGCGCCCAAAAATGATAAGCACAAAAGGAAACTGGAAAATGAAGAGCACATACATGACCCTGCTCTACTGGAAGATGGGGTTCTTGACACCCTCAAACATATATCAACAAAGGATTAAGATCATATCATTCCATTACCAATTTATGGAAGTGGTAGTAGCAGTTGCGGAGGTCCTCCCCACAATGTCGCTACCAGCGGATCTGAAGGTCCTCCATAGAGAACCTACAGTGGCTTACTCTATGGCTCAAAAATAATCGATCACGAGATCCTATATCCTGATGTGCATTGGGTAGAACTCCCCTTGACCAGAATATTAGACAATAATAAGGTCCACCCCTTTCTTTCGTCTGCCCTAATGATCCTCCCCAGGTTATATGCTGCATATATGATTTTCCCTATAGTTAGACATCAATTCATGATGGTAGTCCTCTCTATGTTGATGTTCATTACAAAGGCCCTCCCCATGATGATAGTTGTTTTGATGGTCCTCCCCATAACGAGAAGGTTATATCTTCATTGTGGTACACCTTGAAGGTCCTTCCTAGGATGTACACTGCATAAATTCTCCATACAACTAGATATCAAGTCATGATGGTAGTCCTCTCCCTGATTACATTCATTGAGAAGGCCCTCCCTATAATGACAGTTGCTATAAAGGTCCTCCCCACGGTGACGTCAGGTAGAATGATGGTCCTCCCCTTGCTAAATCCCACCCTGAAGGTACTCCCCAAGGTACACGCCATTAGAAAAATTCCCATTATCAGGCATCAAGTTTCCATGGTAGTTTTCTCCATCGCAGCACCACTGGAGAAGGTCCTCCATGCAACCAAAATACATGCTAGAAAGAAGGTCCTCCCCATGTTGGAGAAAATATGAGAAATCCCACCTATGTAGAGCCACTCAGAAAGGAGTCAGACACATCAGGAACTCCATCTATAACAAGTGATATTATTTCTCGACTAGAGGATGGCCCAGGGACACACTCATCTTATGAACCACCCCCGCAGCGTCCACAAATAGATAAGGCCCCAACTAGCCCGATTTCTTGGAACAAAATCATCAAGAAGAAGTTTAGTTGGTCATATAAAGTAAAGGATCCTCAAAAAAGAACAACATCATGATATGTTGATTGTGAGAAGACAACTAGAAAGGGATAATATACGAGTGTTGTATTGGCATATAGACACTTCTCACTTCGACATACTTGGATAATTTTCCAGGGAATGCACGAATGAAATTCACCTCAATATATGGACAACTATTCAAAATATTAAATAGAATTTTCTACCCTACAAATTGTACGTGGACCATGTCATCACAATATGGGGGCTTTGTTGTATGATCAACTTTGAATCCCTCTTTCCTGTAAGGTAGCCACAATCTGAAATGCAAAATAAAAACCTTGAAATATATTTCCTACATGCATTGCATAAATTTATTCACCTCATTGTAAATGCCCTAGCTGGAGTTCACATTTGAGGCTAGGGAGAACATGGAGCTTCACACTTCACCCCACAACCCGCCTTGTAGGCCCCAATGGAAATGATATCCTACAATGTCATCACCAAGAGGAAAAAGTCAAATGAAACCCCTACACATGAAAGATGGGATTCTAAATAAAAAATGGCCTAGAGTAAGTCTCAAAAGAACCATTTCCAAGGAGATCAATCCATCAAAAACTTCTGAGTCAGGAAACCAAGAACATTCAACAGGCTTACAACCTAAGGGAAACCAAGTAGAAAGGAGTGACCATGTCTTTAAAAGACCATAGACCCCTTGCAGGCCCAATGTATCACTCATATTACACCCTCGTGGGAGAAAATGAAATTTAAATAGTGGATATAGTGGTGGATACCACCGCGATATGGGAAAACCCCCAACCCACTGGGCTGGGGGAATTTTAAAATCAAAATTCCCCCATAAGACCAATAAATCCAAGACGTAGCACATCTATAGCAGAACAGGAAAAATCCCATAGTGTTGGGCTGGGGGAATTTTTACCTCAAATCCCCACATGGAGGACGTCTGTCTTCAATTGTTTATGAAAAAAATGGACATAGGAGTTACTTGTTCCACCCCTTCTCGTGGTTCGCACCCTCTGAGAAAAAGACATGTTATGATGTCAGACCAGGGCTCCCTTTGTGTTAATCTTCATCAAGAATCTTGAATAATATGACAGAATAGAAGGATAATGTCAAAAAAAAGTGTGCAAGAAGCCTTCCTACCATTCAACACTAGGTACACCACCCTCAATGCAGTATGCCTTAGTGAACACGGTGAGATTCAACGCCAAAGATATCACAGGAAGTGACATAGGGGGAGGAGATGCAAAGGATGATGGTTCCCTCCTAGAGGCGTTCCACATCCATCCTGATGGTGTGCACACCTGGAACAAGAGGGAAGTTCTAAATCTAGGTTCCCCCTTAGTCAATACAATATTACCTCCCCTGAGAAACTCCAACAAATAGAAAATAAATATGAGGTCGTCTATGACCCACCTCCTCCTCCCCATGAGAGTGTGTCCCTCACCATAGAGGAAAGGCCCGCGAAGTAGTATAAAGAAATTAAGTATCTCAAATGAATTAATGATGAGCTACGTTGAGGTAGTTATCTCACCGGATCTGTTCCCTCTGTGGAACGTCAGCAGGTGCTCCCAGAAGAGGTGCCCATACCATAGGCACTCATCCTAGTGATCGAATCCATGTTAAGAGGGGCCTTTAACCAGGCCATGGAAGGACATAAATTCTTACCCCCATTGGGAAGGTATTTGAAATATACCCAGGTAAATCAAAAAATGATGCCCCCAGCTGGGAATCCACACAAAATTCAAGTTGTGCTGGCACGTCCAATCTTGGCCCATACCGCACCAGCTCAAGATCAAGACTGACAGGATATGCATCATGGGATCTGAAATACCATTGATTATCTAACAACCTAACTATAAGCCATGGATGGGAGGATCGCTCTGATACAACCACTGCTCAAACCCTACCCCGAGTGGGTGAGCAATGTTCCACTACCACCAAACATCGGGAACCCTTTATTCCTAGTATTCAATGTCACTGGGGACAAAAAAAACATTTGATGCACTATGCCACTTACTGTGACCCAATGATGGGAACTCCAGACCAGAAAAAAGCTATAAAACTCAGGTTCATCATATGAACCCTGTAGGGCTCAACTTTCATATGTTATACTAGCCTACCAGCCAATTCAATCACGAGATGGGAGGACCTCTGGTGACAGTTTCTCTTCCAGTTCAGCTTGACGCTTCCCAAGATGACAATTATTGATCTCATGAACTACAATAAATGATAGAACAATAGAGTCTCATACTTCATTACTAGATAGAAAGGCCTAACATATGACCTAAACTGGCCACTACCCCATGATGAAATGCTCTCCATGTGAATCAACAACCTTTGGGATGAATTGTGAATGCCACTCATCCCATTGAAGTACACCAGTGGGTTTAGATACTTCTCTACCATTTCCCCAAGGATGGAAGATTTCTTAAAAAGGGCTACCCCTAAGTCCTGAGTGGCCCCATTGACCCTTGGGAAAATAATAAAAAAATATAAAGAGGCTTCTGTCATGCTTATGCCACCCCCGGCACCAGTCCCAGTTGTGTGGCCCCCACCGAACCGTGCAGGACTCCCTGGATTCCTATATCTACCCCCAACTTAGAAAGACAAGTGGAGGGGTGATAAAAAATCAGTTTGAAGAACTAAGAAATAGATTTTATTAATTCTGAGATGACCAGGTCTGCTAATATTTCATAGACGGCATGAATTGCAATCTGCTTCAGCTGCCAGAGCCAAAGAGAGCCAATGGAGTTGTTCTTGAAAACCATCATAATTATTGTATGTATCACCAGATATTAGTACACACCATCCAATAATTCTTTGTTATCAAGGATCTCTTAAAAATATGGTGGATTCCAAGAATGTTAAGTTGCACACGCTGCCATCCAGGTGGTGTTTGTTTCCACCTCTTACTCAAGAGAAGAAGAAGAATGGAAAACTGTCACTGGTAAGAGAGAGAAACATTTTGACAACTGGGTTACCCAAATTACTGTCAACTGGGTCTATGGAATCCTCCAAACAAAGTTCAAACAACCTATTATACCCCCCAAAAGATCCTAAAATAGTACAGTCATCATCCTCATCCCTGTGGCCCTCTAAAAGACGAAAGGGCGGAAATAAAGAGAAAGAAGACAAGCTAGTACCAAATCCAAAGTTAGTGTTGACACTTTCATACTTCATACCAATATACTTGGTACAATAGGAACCACCCCACCAAATGGTACAACAGGCACTGCCCCTCCAAATACTACAATGTCCACTGCCTCACCAAATGGTACCGTCAGAAGGAGGCAATCAACAAGAACATTATTAGATCAAGAACTGATCTTCGAATCCATTAATGCCATTAACTAGATGGAACCCTTATCTAATGAAGAATATGGCCACAAACCCAATTTCCCCACCCCCAATTAGTGTTCTAGGGGAAGAGGCCGCAGAGGCCAGAGGTTTCCCAGAAGGCATGATCGTGGCAGGAGTCAAATTCCCAGTCAAGCCACAAGTCAAACCATTAATATCGCAGAAACCCACGAAAGGAACCTCTGGAAGACACAATGATAACTTAAATTCTCCTTCTCCCCCATCATAGGAAATCCAAGCCAGACATCCTTTAATATCTATTAGGGGAAGAACAATTGATGAATCACCCAAGGTATATAGGCAGACCAGTTTGGCCAAATGTAGAAAGGACTACAACACTGTCAGGTCCTACTACAAAGTCTGAACCATATAATTCCAAATCTCAACCCCTAAGGTGTCTGCAAAAGAGAAAACTCGAGCCAGGAAATGTCAAACATTAGAGAAGAAGTATGAAATTTTAATGCAGCTGGCTTCAGTACTAGTAAATATTTCAATCCAAAAAGTGTTGATTTTCTCTTATAGATCTTAGAGAGGCACTCATTGAAGCCTTTATAAGTACTGAGGAGTTCAAGGTTGAAGTAAAAGAAACTAAAGTATACCGAAAGGAGACTAGACCCGATCAATTCCACATCGTCATCTCCTTCGCATATAGGGATGAAGACGTTGTTTCGTAATTCCTTGAAACATATGTTCTAGTTTTAAGAATCAATATTTCCAAGAAGATTCCATTGGATGTATTTATGGAACTAGAAACTCCCAACAGTTCTTTATCCAAATGGGACCTTCTTTCCAAAGGCAGGTGTTCGTTATGTTTGAACTTTATGATACTTTAGAATGTGCATTGGTCGAAAAGATGAAAGGTCTGACTCATCACACCCTTTTGGGGGAATTATTGTATACTCCGAGACTCTGTAAATTTATGATATTTCCATGAATCCTTATTAATTCACCAAGTATATCATAAGCATCCCTTGGAATTTACAATCACTTATTATCATATGTAAAATTTATAATCATCAGTATGCATTCAAGGTTCTTAGTTAATGGAAATATCTGTATGTATTCGAGGTCTTCCATTAATGGTATCCTCTAATATACTGATTAGAGATTATTTTAAACATTGTTGTGATGATACTAGTTTTCCAGCCACTCAGTGGGGAACTCCGGAATTTATTGTCATCCAGGGAGACGAAGGTTTGTTTTGATCTTGAGTTCGTGTCCATAAAATGATCTACCTATGTATCCTTGTGAAAGGAATCAGAACCCTTGTAGTTTGGTTCCTCTTAATAGTACACATAATACCTTTTATGGTCATGTGATATGGACCTCTAGCGAAAGATGCTTGGTCAAAACATAGTGTGGGACTTATGCTGAAGAAGCCTCGGGAACATGGGAAGGATATGGGATCCAAGTAGGATCAGACCCTATTGGGAATGTTGCCTAAGGAGAATAGGGTTGATTTGAATTATTGGGTTTGAACCTCAAAGAGGATTTCTAAGTGTCCCATATAAATGGGAATCAAATCCCACGTAGTTTGATAAGTCTCATAGGAGAGTATGGCCTTTTGAGAGAGATGATTTTGGGATTAATTCCTGAAAATTATGCCTTGATGACATGTGAGGTTTAATTTGGGGCTTATTTTTTAGAAGGATGCTCGGATTAAGGGAATTAGGGTTCGATTCATGAGGAGGATGTCCAAAGAGCTCAGGCCTTAAGATAGCTTCCTACGTATCCTGGTTATGGGGGGAATCAGAGTTTTTATATTTCATTATGATGAGTGTTTGTGAACATGTTGTAACCATCACATATCTCTACTCTAGTGTGAGTTTTGATTGGTGTGTGAAACAAGAGGATGTGAAGGATTCAACAATTACACTTCACACTTTTCTTCATCCATAGATAGAAGAGGGAACATCGACCGTGGAAGAGGGTGAGGCGACAAGGCCTCCCTCTATACTATTTAAATTGGAAAATGGTCCAATGTAAGGAGGAATGGATGAAGGTGAGTGTCTTACACCAGGATGTATACCCTTTTGGGAATTGGTTGGGGATTACTCCTAAGGAGGATTCCCATTTGAAATTGGTTGGGGCTTACTCCTAAGATGGTTTCCCATTTAATATTGGTTGAGGCTTACTCCTTCATAAGAAGGATTCCCATTTGAGGTTTAACCTGGCATAGAAGTTAGGTGATGAAGTTTGAGGAATTTCATGAAGAGTGTATCGAATCAAGGTACTCGAGGAATCCATAAGAAGGGTCCAAACTCGGAATATGTGAAAGGATCCAATAGGACTAAGTCAAATCAAGGAACTTCATTGAGTGTTATGGATCATCTCATATCATGGTATTCGATGGTTGGAAGTTGTCCCACTTAAAGGGCGCAGGGGAAAATGACCTCGACCGGATTTGAAAAGCTCATGGTGCGACTCTCCATTTTTCATGGGGGTCAGTGATGGAAGCGAAGAGACCAGCCCAAAGGGCCGATACCATAGCCCAACACTGAACTGATGTAGGGGTGCGGGGGTGTATCCCCCACAATATGGATAAGTAGGGCAGCACCAGATCTCTACCATGGTGCATCGCACAGGTGCGCTGTCAAGGTGTATTGTGCAGGATCTCTACCACGGTGGTTTGAGGAGGTGCTCTACCAAGGTGCGTCGGATAGGATCTCTACCATGGTGCCTCACACAGGTTCTCTATGAAGGTGCTCCGAGAAGGTGCACCATGCAGGCGCTCCGTGTAGGTGATCCACATAGCTCCATATATTTTATACCCTGATGGGACATTGAACCAAATTTCCCCTTTAATTATCTCTTCTCTATTGTTTTAGAGAGATACCTGAGGAAATATTGTGGATATTTGAAAACAGATACTCAATGGGAGATTTGGGACTTTTTCTAACTTTTTCAGTCTTTGAAATGGGGAGCCCAATGTTCCTATTTATATGCAAGTAGGGTGACCTGGTTGAAGGAATTTTTTTTATGTAGGTCCTCCACTCATTACTTTTGTGTAGGTCTTCTTCGTAGCTGTGTGAAAATTCATTTATTGTGTAGGTCTTCCGTGTAGATCCTCTATGTAGGTCCTACATTTAGGTCTTCCATGTAGTTCCCTTTATAAAATTTATCTATCTTCCGAGTGGCATAACTTTTGATCTGTAAGTTCGTTTGGGTTTTGTAACAAGTCAAATAAAAGGTATTGAAGAGATCTACACTTATTGAAATCGTAAATACACTATGCCTTCTCAAAAAAACTTGGAAATTGAATTTAATGTATCGACACCATTTCATCATTGATCCAGGAGATCCACTACATAATCAAAGAAGTGGGAACCATTCCACTTATTCTTCAGTTGTGTTATAGTATTTTGGCACATAAACGTCTAGAATGAATCTTCTTTCTTCATGGTGAAAACATTTTTACTCATACTTGACATTTGTTGTCTATGTTAGTATCATAAATTCACTCTATGGAAAAGTGCATGGTACTCATTTCATGGTGTCTACAGAAGCCCCCCTTTAGAATTTTATTCGTTCATAATGAAAAAAATCTTGTTCTAAGGTAAAATTAGGGCACTTTGACGCATTCTAACATCATTTAGTCAGATTTGGAGCTATGTCAAGTTTGAAAGGATGATCAAATTTTTTCCAAAGTAATGGGGACTAGCGAGCATAGTTTGGATATTGATAGGGTCATATGGAAAACCCTATATTATTACCTAAACCATACAAAAATGTACATTTAGTGAGTTGGGACTTAAATTTTGTCTATATTTTCCTATGTTGGTTTCTAATCTGGTGAGTACCACATCTCTTGTTATTGGAAGTTTAGAGTTATGCATGTTATACTATAAAGGGTTAATATTTACGGTTGAATATCTTTGACCATAAATTTTGAAATTAGTTCCTAAACAATACTTTGTGACTACGAATTTCTTTAATATTCGTTAAAAACTTCCAAGGGGAATCTTGAATCATGATTTTTATGGCCACCAAATTTAAAACCTATATCAACATAAGGGATGTATAATCAAAGAATGAAGTTACCATTATTTAACAAACCCATTATGGGGGTTGTGTTTTGCAGGGGCAACTAGGGAATATACTGTATAGCCAAATAGTGGCATATTTTGGAAGATTGTCCTATTATGTAGGTAACTTATACAAGGCCACCTAAGGGAACGTACTGCATAGTCAAGAAAAATATCTCTTTAAGAATTTAACATTTTACTTTTGATAGAAAATGGAAATTATATTTGGGTGACTCAAGACCACAGTGGGTGGTTTTTCCAAGGAAATGAATTTTAGGAATGAAAAAGGGCTTTTTTAGACCGACATAAGTCATGAATAGGAAAATAATTTATATACAAATTAGGTGTAGAATTAATATTTGAAATTCATCAGAATGGGGGAATTTATGATATCATATTGTGAAGTTTTAATTCATGAATTGAGGACATTGGTAATGTGCCATTTTAGCTCATGGAGTGAGGACATTAGTACTGTGCAGTTTTAAGTCATGCAATGAGGACATTGTACTGTGCAGTTTTAAGTCATGCAGTGAGGAAATTGTACTATGTAGTTTTAAGTCATGCAGTGAGAACATTGTATGGTGTAGTTTTAATTCATGCAGTGAGAACATTGTACTGTTCAGTTTTAAGTCATGTAGTGAGGACATTGTACTATGCAGTTTTAAGTCATGCAGTGAGGACATTTTCTGGCTTTAATTTAAGGTCTTTAGCCTCGAATAAATGTATGAGAAAAGTCTCACAATTTCTTGATAATTTGTTTGGAAACATACTATAATATTCAGGTATGTAAGGACAAATTGAAAACTCTGATTTGGGAATTTCTAAAACTGAGGAATGATATGAGAAAAGGGATAAAATAATTAGAGGAAGTCTTTTCCTAGAATGAAGTTACCATTATTTGACAAACCCATTATGGGGGCTTTATTATGCATGGACGTCTAGGGAATATGTTTCATATCCAAATAGTGGAATCTTTTGATTGATAGGCCTATTATGTGGGCAACTTATGTAAGTCCACCTAAGGGCACGTACTCCATATTCAAACAAAATTTCTCTTAGAATTTTAACATTCTATTGCTAAAAGGTGAAAAAAGTTTATAGAGATTCATATTTTCTGAACCACAGAGTTTGATTTATGGAGAATGGTACCTGAATATGGAAGGGTTATTTCCAACCAAAAGTGTCCAAAGAATCTGAGGAATAAGACTTTATGAAGGTCTGACCCAAACATAAGTGGTATAGTGTTGTTAGTTTTAGTTCATATAACTAGGACCAAAAATGGAAACAATATATAACATGTGTCCATGTTATTTCAATGTTATTTTATAGTGCATCAAACACGTGGTGAGGGAAATGTGAAAACCATGATCTTGAAGACTTTCAGATTGTGAGAAAGATAAAGGGACAAGTATACTTGAATGGACATTTTAAAATACTGATTCTTATATATTATCATCAAAGATTAAAGGGGATAAAGATAATATGACGAAGAACAAATTTACCATATTTTAAAAAAACCTGTTATAGGGGTTGTAGTATGCAGAGCCAGCTAGGTTATATGTTGCATAGCTAAATAGTTGCATCTTTTGATTGACAAGACTGTTATGTAGGAAACTTATGCAAGGCTACCAAAGGGCACATACTGCATAGTCAAGCAATAGAGATCTCAAGTATTATAAAATCTATCACAAAAAAATCGTAATAAAGATTATGATGATCTAGAAATATTAATGATTAAGAGTGTGAAATATGGAAGGGTTTTATGACCAATGTATATGAGAAATATTTGAACCAATATTGAACATGAGTTTGATGTCCTTTACATAGATCTGACTCATATGTAAAATAGATACTTTCTTTGTTTCCTCTGAATGAATATTATGATTTGCAGTTTAAAGTCACGTAACAAGGACATTATACTATGTAGTTTTAAGTCATGTAGTGAGAAAATTAGTACTATGCAGTTTTAAGTCATGAAGTGGGAACATTTTACTATGCAGTTTTAAGTCACGTAGTGAAAACATTGTATTGTGTAGTTTTATGTCATGCGGTGAGGAAATTGTACTTTGCATTTTTAAGTCATGCAGTGGTGACATTGTGAGGAATTAATTTACGATCTTTAGCTCAAACCAAAGGAATGAGAAAACTCACCTAATTTCTTGATAATTAGTTTGGAAACATACTATCATATTCACGTATGGATGGAAAAATTGTAAACTGGGATTTGGGAATATCTGAAACCAAGTAATGACATGGGAAAAGGGATAAAAGCAATAGAGGAAATATTTTCCCAGAATGAAGTTACCATTATTTGAAAAACCTATTATAGAGGCTGTATTTTTCACGGCCAACTGGGGCATAGGGTACATAACCAAATAGTAACATCTTTTGACTAAGAGGCATGTTATGTATGAAACTTATGAAAGGCCACCTAAGGGCATGTACTGCATAGTCAAACAAAAGATATCTTATAATTTTAATGTTCTATTTCTAAAATCCGAAGAATGTTTATGGAGATTCAGATTTTCCAAAGAACAAAGTTTGATTTATGTAGAAAGGTACCTGAATATGGAAGTGGTATTTTTAACCAAGAGTTTCCAAATAATTATAGGAAGAAGACTTCTACGAAGGTCTGACCCAAACGTAAGAGGTATGGGGTCTATAGTTTTAGGTTATACAACTAGGACCAGAAATGGAAATAATATATAACATGTGGACAAGTGATTTCAAGGTTATTTCATAGTGCATCGAACACATGGTGATGGAAATGTGTAAACCATGGTCATGAAGACTTTCAAATTGTGAGAAAGATAATGGGACAAGTATACTTGAATGAATATTTTAAAAAAAAATAGATTCTTGTATATTATCATCAATGATTAAAGGGGACAATGATACTATAACCAAGAACAAAGTTACCATATTTTGAAAAACCTGTTATGGGGGTTTTATTATGCAGAGCCAACTATGGAAATGTGGCATAGCCAACCATGGAATCTTTTGACTGAAAGGCCTGTTATGTAGGCAACTTATGTCATTCCACCTAAAAGAATGTGCTGCATATTCATGAAAAATATATCTTAGGTATTAGAAACTTTATCCCCAAAAAACTTAAGAAAGATTATGATGATCTGGAAATTTTCAAGATTAAGAGTATGAAATATGGTAGGGGTTTATGGAAAATCCATATGAGAAATATTTGAACCAATATTGGACATAAGTTTTATTTCTTTTAAATAGATCTGACTCATATATAAAATGGATACTTCCTTTGTTTCCTCTGAATGAATATTATGATATGCAGTTTAAAGTCATGCAACAAGGACATTATACTATGCAGTTTTAATTCATGAAGTGAGTGAATTAATAATACCATAATAAATTGAGAAACCATATTTCTATAAAGAATCTATTTACCCAATTTCTAAGCTCACTTGAGATATGCTTGGTGTGAGAAACAAGGAGTAGTATGGGTATTTTCTATAATACAAAGGTGACACATATAAATAATAGGGGTATCAGATTTCCATATAGTTAGACATCATGTGGTAAGGATGATAATGAACTGATATGAAAGGAAATACATATTATAACTAGATTAAAGGATAAAACCCAAGTGTCACTATATGTCTTGTTGGGGAAAGAATCAATTCATACAAAGATCTTAAAACATTTTCTATGTAGATTTGATTATTATACAAGAAATAAAGTGGTTTTTTATTGGGGATGGTGCCAAGATTTGAGATCTAGGTGTCTCTACGTATCTCAAAATATATGAGAATCAAGCCATACCTAGTTCATTAAACAATAATTCCTCTTGATAATGGATTTTGACATAAATAACGGGGGATTTTTGACATGTTCTGAGAGAATGGTAAATCTTAATACATAAAATGATATAAGGACCAAATCATATATCTTAAGGAAGCACTTGGTATAGATCTGATTCATATACAGGAGGAGAAAAGAAAATAAGAAGATTTTTTTATTGTGGTTGGGCCCAAAATTAGGGATTTAGTCATCTCTACGCATCTAATTGAAAATGGGAATCCAGCCATACGCAGTTCTAGAAACATGGTCTCTATGCAGATCAGACTCAGACATAATAAAGAGACTGAATCGTGTAATACTTAGGATTAGTGATGATATCAATGGAATTTGCTTATGGAATATCATAATGTCAAATATAGAGAAAATTAGTTGAATAAATGATGTCATTAAGTTTAACATCATGCGATAAGAATGAAGATTCTACACATTTTACCATCATGAAGAATGGAGGCTAATAATTGTTATGTTGTTTAATGTCTTGTAACTAGGGCATGGGGGTTGTGAAATTTTAAGTCTTTCAGCAAGGACATGGTACTGTGCAGTTTAAAGTCTTACAATGAGGACTATGATACTATTCAGTTTAAAGTCTTGCAGTGAGGACATTGCTACTATACAGTTTAAAGTCTTGTAGTGAGGACATTGTTTAGCTTTAATTTAAGGTCTTTAGCTTTGACCAAAGGTATGAGAAATGTCTCCCAATTTATTGATAATTTGTTTGGACACATACTATCATATTTTGGTATGTAAGAAAAAATTGTAAACTATGATTTGGGAATTTATGAAACTGAGGAATGATATGGGAAAAGGACTAAAAGGAATAGAGGAAGTATTTTCCGAGAATGAAGTTACCATTATTTGAAAAACCTGTTATGGGGTCTGTATTATGCAGGGCCAACTAGGGAATATTCTACATAGCCAAATAGTGGAATCTTTTGACTGACAGCCATGTTATGTAGGCAACTTATGCAAGGCCACCTAAGGGCACATACTATATAGTCAAACAAAAGTGCTCTTAAAATTTTAACATTATATTGCTAAAAGATGAAGAAATTATATGGATATTCGGATTTTCCAAAGCAAAGAGTTTGATTTATGGAGAAAGGTACTTGAATATGGAAGTGGTATTCCAACCAATAGTGTCCAATGAATCATTGGAATGAGACTTTTACGAAGGTCTAACCCAAACATAAAAGGTATGGTGTCTATAGTTTTGGGTCATACAACTAGGACCAGAAATGAAAACAATATATAACAAGTGACCAAGTGATTTCAAGGTTATTTTATATTGTATTTAACACATGGTGAGGTAAATGTGTAATCCATGGTCTTGAAGACTTTCAGATTGTGAGAAAGATTATGGGACAAGAATACTTGAATGAATATTTTAAAATATAGATTCTTTTATATTGTCATCAAAGATTAAAGGGGAAAAAGATACTACAACCAAGAACGAAGTTACCATATTTTGAAAAACACGTTATGGGGGTTGTATTATGCATATCCAACTAGGGTATATACTGTATAACCAAATAGTGGCATCTTTTGACTGACATACCTATTATGTAAGAAACTTATGCAAGGCCGCCTATGGGCATGTGCTGCATAGTCAGGAAAAACAGCTCTCAGGTATTAGAAACTCTGTCACAAAAAACCATAAGAAATATTATGAGGATATATTAATATTCAAGACTAAAAGTGTGAAATATGGAAGCGGTTTATGCCCAATGCATATGAGAAATATTTGAACCAATACTGAATATGAATTTGATGCCCTTTACATCGATGTGACTCATATGTAAAAATGGATACTTTCTTTGTTTCCTCTGAATGAATATTATGATATACAGTTTAAATTCATGCAAAGAGAACTTTATACTGGGCAGTTTTAAGTCATGCAGTGAGGAAATTATTACTTTACAGTTTTAAGTCTTGCAGTGAGGACATTATACTGTGTAGTTTTAAGTCATGCAGTGAGGACATTGTACTCTGTATTTTTATGTCATGTAGTGAGTACATTGTACTTTGCAATTTTAAGTCATGTAGTGAGATCATTGTGTGGCTTTAATTTAAGTTCTTTAGCATTGACCAAAGGTATGATAAAACTCTCCCAAATTCTTGATAAATTATTTGGAAACATACTATCATATTCGTGTATGGAAGGAAAAATTGTAAACATTGATTTGGGAATTTTTGAAATCGATGAATGATATGGGAAAAGGGATAAAAGCATTAGAGGAAGTCTTTTCCCAGATCTAAGTTACCATTTTTGAAAAACCTATTATAGGGGCTTTATTTTGCACAGCCAACTGGGGCATATGATACATATCCAAATAGTGGCATCTCTTGATGGGTAGGACTGTTATGTAGAAAACTTATGAAAGGCCACCTAAGGGTACGTACTGCATAGTCAATCAAAAGAGCTCTTAGAATTTTAACATTCTATTTCTAAAAGTAAAAGAAAGTTTATGGAGATTTAGATTTTCCAAAGCACAAAGTTTGATTTATGGAGAAAGGTACCTGAATATGGAAGGGTTATTTCCAACCAAGAGTGTCTAAAGAATTATAGGAATAAGACTTTTATGAACTTTTGACCCAAATGTAAGAGGTTTGGTGTCTATAGTTTTAGGTCATACAACTAGGACCAGAAATGGAAACAATATATAACATGTGTCCAAGTGATTTAAAGGTTATTTCATAGTGCATCAAACACATGGTGAGGGAAATGTTTAAACCATGGCCTTGAAGACTTTCATATTCTGAGAAAGATAATAGGACAGGTATACCTGAATGACTATTTTAAAATACAGATTCTTGTACATTATCATCAAAGATTAAAGGGGAAAAAGATACTATATTAAGAATGAAGTTACCATATTTTGACAGACCTGTTATGGGGGTTTTATTATTCAGATCCAACTAGGTAATATGTTTCATATCCAAATAGTGGCATCTTTTGACTAATAGGCATGTTATGTTGGCAACTTATGTAAGGCTGCCTAAGGTCATGTGCTGCATAGTCAAGACAAAGAGCTCTTAGGTATTAGAAACTCTATCACCAAAAATGGTAAGAAAGATTATGAGGATTTGGAAATATTCAAGATTAAGAGTGTGAAATATGGAAGGGGTTATTCCCAATGCATATGAGAAATATTTGAACCAATATTGAAAATGAGTTTGATGTCCTTTACATAGATCTGACTCATATGTAAAATGGAGACTTTCTTTTTTTCCTCTAAATGAATATTATGATATGCAGTTTAAAGTCATGCAATGAGGAAATTATACTATGCAGTTTTAAGTCATGTAGTGAGGACATTTATAATCCCATAATAAATTGAGACACCTTATTTATATAAATAATACATTTACCCAACTCTTAAGGTCACTTAAGATATGCTCGGTGTGAGAAACAAGGGGTAGTAAGGGACTTTTCTATAATACAAAGGTGAAACAAATAATGAATAGGGGTATCAGATTTCCATATAGTTTAACGTCATGCGGTAGGGAAGAAAATGAACTGATATTAAAGTAAAGACATATTGTAACTAGATTAAGGGATAAATCCCTAGTGTCACTATATGTCTTGTTGGGGTAATAATCAAGTCATACAAAGTTCTTAAAACATTATTTATGCAGATTTGATTCTTATACATGAAATAATGGTGTTTTTTATTGTGGTTGGGCCCATGATTGGATACCTAGGCTTCTCTATGTATCTCAAAATATATGAGAATCAATCCATACTTAGTTCTTTAAACAATCAATCCTCCTGTTAATGGTGTTTTACATGAATAACGGAGGCTTGTTGACATTTTCTGAGAGAATGGTAAATCTTAAGACATAAAATGGTCTAAGGAATAAATCATATATCTTAAGGAAACAATCTGTAAAGATTTTATTCATATATAGGAGGCTAAAATAAAATAAAAATATTTTGTGACTATGGATGGGCCAAAAATTATAGATTTAGGTGTCTCTACATATCCCATTGAAAATGAGAATCAAGCCACATGTAGTTCTTGAAACATGGTCTCTATGAAGATCTGACTCAAACATAGGAAAGAGAGGGACTCATGTAATACTAAGGAGTAGTGATGATGTCAATGATATTTGTTTATGGAACTCCTAACTTGAAATAGAAAGAACTTATGTTGTACAAATGATGTCATTTAGTTTAACGTCATGTGACAAGGATGAAGATGCTATGCATTTTAACATCATGCATCATGGATGCTAACGATTGTTATGCAGTTTAATGTCTTGTAACTAGGAAATGGGGGTTGTTCAGTTTTATGTCTCACAGAAAGGACATGGTACTATGCAGTTTAAAGTTATACAGTGAAGACTATGGTACTGTTCAGTTTAAAGTCTTTTAGTGAGGACATTGGAACTGTGTAGTTTAATGTCTTTCATTGTGGACTAATATGGTTTTTATATAGTTTAATGTCTTGTAACTAGGGCATGGGGTCTGTGCAGTTTTAAGTCTTGCAGCAAGGACCTTATACTATGCAGTTTATAGTCTTACAGTGAGGACTAATGTGGTTTCTAGAATTCCCATTTCCTCCCTTGTATCCTCGACCTTGGCCTCTTTCTCTAGTTCCCCAATTGGGTATAAGCAATTATGGCTCATTATAATCTAAATCACCATTGGCATAAGGATCAATTAAATTGATAACATTAACAGAACCAAAGATTAATTCTTCATCTGATGAAGATTCTTATTGATAGGTTAATTCTGGTTGTGTCATTTGGTGGAGCGGTTCTTGTGCTTTTGAAATAGATGGCATAAAATCTATCAAGGTCAAGGAAAACATTGTCCTTGACATGAGCTCGTCTTCTTCTGACTACTCTTTGTCTTTATGATCACTTCTCTTCTTTGAGGAATGGCCTTTTTATGAAGATGGTTTTGTTGTGGCAGGAGTGGAAGAGACACAATTGGTTGTTTCAAATGTGTTTTTAAAATAGCATGAGTCTGGTTGATCATTTTCCTAATCATCCAATCATCATATTTTTTCACATTTTTACTTTTAACCTCTTTTCATTCTCCCTCTTCCTATAGATTGGTTGCAGTAACATAGGATACTTGAGGTGATGAACCTTTCAATTCCATTTGTCCAAATTCTACCATATTTTTCAGAAGGTCTTTGAAAACAAATCACTTCTAAATGGGGTATCCCAATATCTGATGAAAGGGACAATAATTCGGACGATCTTCATCTCCATCCTTATTTGGCCTTTTTGGACTTAGCAACTGAACCAAGTTGTTTTATAAGGCAAAGATGATGTAACCAGGAACTTGTTCATTCTTAAAAGAATAAACTGTATTCTTTAATTCCTCACATTATTTATGCCTTTGATCTCTTTGATCATCTTTATGAGGTAGTCCTTGCTGCGGATGCTCAAGAGGCGGAGCCCTTCGGTATGATGAGGGTCTTGAAGTAGAAGCAGGTACAGGTGCCAGTTTGAGGGTGACTATAGCATCTTCTGCTTTTCCTATCCTCCTCCCCAGATCTGATGGAATTACACTAGTTTTAACCTCAGTTTCTATAATATAGTATTCTATCTATTGAGTGATTGAAGTAAGGTCTCAAAACCCTCATGTGTATTTCACAGGGGTCAATGGTGTGTGTAATTGATCACATAGATTTTCCACACAAATGGGCAGCAATTCTTCTTGAGGGATTGCTAGACATAAGGAATATGTTAATCCTTTCCATTTTTCAATGAAATCGAAAACTATTTCGTTCTCCATTTCTTTACAATTATTAAGATAAAAAACTATCATCTTTGGTTGCTTTGAGCTAAATTGGAGAAGAAATTTCTGACGAAGATCTTCCCATCCAGTAATTGATCGAGATTGAAAACTTGTATACCAGACAAAAGTTGGTCCTTGTAGTTACTACACAAAACACCAAAGATTAACTGCTTCTTGTTGTTGAGAAGTTCACATCATGGGATCAAAATGTGAAACAAAATGTGTTAAGTGTTGTTCTAGATCTCCCGAACCATTAAATATTGGGAATGTTGTATTCGCAAAATTTAGTAGGGGAGGAATTGCATCCACCCATTCAGGGTAAGCTCTCTTTTTTGGCTGAACTGGTGAATGTCATTCCTCTATAGCATCCAATTGAGATATTAATGCCTCAATTGTGTTCATAAACATTTTGGGAACAATCAAATGAGCTGGAACCTGTGAAAGTATAACAACTGGAGCTTGATCTAACACAGCAACTGGTAAAACCACTAATGGTAGTGCTGATAACTACCTTGGTTTTATACCCAATGGAGGGAATTCATTATCTGTATTTTTAGTTATTAAAAACCCTCTTTACTTAGGAACTCTTATCAGATTTTCAAGTTGAGGATTTTCTTGGGGAGATCATCTAGCAGAAATGATGTTTTGAAGTAACTCTATGTTGAGTCCTTTCAACTTCATCATTTCCTCTTCCTGTTATGAAAATAACTCTTAAAGTGAACGATATTGACCTTATCCAGTGAAAAAGTGAGATAAAATCTGAATTTTATTCCCCTTGTTAGATGCCTTTCGGAGAGGGGGAAGTTGGTTATTTGAAGGCATACCTAGATTCTGGGTAAGCCCCTGATTTCGGGTACACACACCTTCTTAATTTTCCTCGGTGTGTACTATATTATGGACAAGAACTTCATCTTCAGATTCCCTTGAACTGGACTTATTTTGTAGAGGATCTTCTGCAACGGTGTTAATGAAATTCACTGAGGCATAATGCATTGATGGAATTCTATCGGTGCTTCTGCAAGATCTTCTCCCTTTGTGTCTTTACAGAAACTTCATTCTCTTATATAAAGATTTCCCTAGAACTATTTGGTAGAAAGTAACCCAAAAGGAATCATTAGATAGTTCAGTTATACACTTTCCTTGTGGCTTCTTCCCTAATTGGGAGAAAATTGACTACTGTTGAGGAGGGGATTGCAGATGTGAAAAATCCCCCAGCCCTACAGGATGGGGCTGATCATCTTCTTCTTCTTCAAATCTTTGAACATAGTTTAATGAATTTGAAGGTTGAATTAAATGAACCCCCAACCATGCATGTTGAGGTTATTCTTGAACTACTATGGCTGAAATTCGTGTAACAGCTCTTGTGATTTAGCAGATTTTGGTTTAGTCATTAGCTGGGTGCATCATCCAAAAATCAATTAAATCACCTGTTTCAAAAGATCGTTGTGTTATTTCAAACATTTATATTCTATGATGACTAACCTCCTCTAAGCGATATTCCTGCTCAAGATTCTTAGATGCTTTATGTAAAAGTAGCACAACAACTTCTCTTCTTTGGACTTTATTCTGATGAGAACTAACTAAGGTCTGTTCTTGAGCATACATTTGATTACATCAAAACCTATTGATTGTGGTTGACCGTGGGAAATAACATTGCATGTGACCAATTTTGGCAGACTTTACTGATTTTTGAGTGCAGTGAAATGCAGCGCTCCATATGCACCCCATCCTCTGATACGAACACCAGATGGAAAATCAAAAATTAACTATTATAGCCTCTTTAAAGTATTGAGACATGCATGCTGAAGGGTTCTCTATTGTTTTTCATCCTTTGTATGTTAAGAAACTAAGAGAGATGCTAAGTCAATTTGGTGTTAAAACCCTTCTATTAGCTTTACATGATTTTTATATTCATCATATAGTAAGGCTTGGTTTTCAAATGACTAAGAGTTTTCCATAAGTTGGTAAGATTGTCATGAATGCAATCTTCTGTTATCAATTCTGGAATGTTATAATGATAAATTTCCAAATTCCAGAACATGACTAGGATTTCTCCTTTATCTAATTGTTTCCTCATGTTTAACATATCTTCTTAGTATTTAGCAGGAGGTTTCTCCACTTGATCTGACCAAATTGAATGCTCTGTATTAGAAGAAAAATGACCGAAAATAGGTTCAAAGAATGACTATTCCCTTAATATGTATTCTGGTTGAGAAAGTGTTTCACCCATAAATTACAAGGAATCAGACATGATTGGCTTTGTGTTTTCAGGTGCCTCAAGATAGGAGGGATTTCTCATCACTACATTGTCAATTATGTAATTTTCTTGAAAATGTGAAATACTACTGCAGAGAGGACTTTCGCAATCAATTCAATCATGGGGAGGATCACCATGATGGATTACAGTAAAGGATAAATCTTCTTGCTCCTTGGTCTTCTGGCCACATAGAGGGTTGTTGTGGCTCTCATCCAGAGATAGGCACTCTGGATTAACCGAATATTTATGAAGAAAGACTACATGATAATATTTCTAATAAGGAACATCAGAATTACAACTACTACTCCCATAATTTGGTAATGAGAGGATATGATCTTGAGAAGAAATATAAAAATGTCTGAGGGCTTCAAGAACTCCAACATTAATAGGAGCCACATCACAGCTTAACTCTTGATTTTCCAACAATGCATGGAAAGGATTTTTCTTCTATGTTCTATTATACTTAGTTGGGGACACATTCTCAGAAGAGTGGTTATCATTGGTAGGTATATGTGCTTAACTTGGAGTGGTTACTCGAATGAGCTGATTACCTCCACTTGAAAAGGGTGTATGTTCCCAATCCTGTTATCCATATGATATGGGGGAGTATGCCCCATGACCCTCCTGGACTGAAGCAGAGGTGTGAATCTACTCTAGGATGGCATGAAGATGTGTCATCCCATGTGTGGGGATATATTTAGGTGTTTGATTCTCTGATACTAAGGAAGTAGTTGTTAAAATATCCTGGAATGCTTCCGTAATATGGGTAGGGATATGTGTCTACCCTTTCACCATTAATAAGATGTGTTTGGTGACTTCAACAACCGAAACAGTAATATAAGTCCATTCTGTATATGGAGTAGGTATATGTGCCTACTCCTATCCTCCATTTCATGTTAATGGATATTGACAGTACTCACGCATGGTAGAAGAGAATTGGGTCTTCCCCAAATTTTTTGCCGCAGCATTTTGACTGAATTCTCCAGGTGCTACCAAATGAGATTGTGGGTAGGTTTGATGAGAATTGGTAGGTGTATGTTCTTGCTGGATATTTTCCATAAATTATGGTTGAAGAATTTCCTTTAATACTAGAATAAAAGACTGCTAATAGAATTAGTGATTTTAAATAGGTGTATATTCCTGTTTACCAGTTTCCACCACATTAGATTGGTGAACTTCTTTAAATGCAGTCAGATGAGCCTATTAAATGGATGATAACCTATAAAAAGGTGTATGAGTCTGTTCGTGGTTCTCCACCAGGTTTATCTAGTTGGATTGGTGGGTTTCATTCAAATGAGACTACTGAGTAGAAAAATTAGGATGGGTGGGTGTTTCTTCCCACTCATTGTTTGACAACAAGTTAAATTGATGGAATTTTCTGGAGGAGGCAGTGGTGAGAACCTAATCTCTATTGATCGGACGTTGTCCCTGGCAGTTCATCTTGCGCTCCCAATTCTGAGAGACCTATTCCAAACATCCATAGGCTACATTCCCATCATTTTTTGGGTCACTACCGCATGATTTTGGTAGCAATTGTTGGCGAGAGTCCTTAGGAAGGACTCTTGCATTCTTTAATTGAGGCCTTGAGTGAACTCTTGATCCACCTCCCTGTAGTATGGGAGTAATTGATTTTTACATTCTATGGATAAATACCCAAAACAGTTAGAGATGGTGGTTGGAAGCATTTGCTTCTTGATCATTGGTCGTCCGTGGCCAGATGATCAAGGATTGTTGTTGACCTAGAGTTCCTATCAAGCAGCCTCAAAATTTGGGATTGTACCATGCTGGCAATATTCTTTTACCAGCACATTGGAGACCCAACGTTGAATACACTGGGTTGGTGATGATGTCCTTCCCGTAGATGGATATCATTCTTGAGTAGTGGTCAGGAAGTTCAAAAATGTTTTCATGGAGAAAACAATTATTTGGATTGAAGGAAGTTCTATGGAAAACTGAGTACAACAACAAGCTCTATTAAAACAAAACCTTTCTAGATTGATACATTCATGATTAATTCCTTTTCTTGGCCTTACTTTATCAATTTATAGAGGCCTAACATGTGGGTAACATTATTATCTTTCTTAAAGATTCACGTTGGGTTCCCCATTTTTGTTTTGTAGTTCTTTTAAACATGTGTTCTAGTTTTAAGAATCACTATTTACAAGCGGTTTCTGTTGGATTTATTTATGGAACCAGAAACTCCCAATAGTTTTTTATCCAAATGGGACCATCTTTCCAAAGAGAGAAGTTCATTAAGTTTGACCTTTATGATACTTAAAAACATGCATTGGTTAAGAGGATGGGAGGTTGGACTCAGCACACCTTTTTGGCGAAATTATTGTCTACTCCGGGACTCTCTTTTTAAATTTAATATATTTTCATGAATCGTTATTAATTCAAAAATTATATCATTAGTATCCCTTGGAATTTAAAATCACTTATTAACATGTGAAAAAATTAGAATCATCAGTATGCATTCAAGGTTCTTCATTAATGTAAATATCTATATGTATTCAAGGTTTTCCATCAATTGTATCCTCTAATTTACCAATTAGAGATTATTTTAATCATCGTTGTGAGGATACTGGTTTTTAAGCCACTCAGTGGGGCACTCTAGAATTTATTTTCATCCAAGGAGACTATGGTTTGTTTGGATCTTGGGATCGTTCCTGTAAAATGAGATACCTACATATCCCTATGAAAGGAATCAGAACCCTCATAGTTCAGTGCCACTTAATAGGACACATAATACATTTTAAGGTCATGTGATAAGGACCTCTAATAGAAAGATACTTCGTCAAAACATAGTGTGAAACTTATGTTGAAGCAGTGCGAGGAACTTGGAAAAGATATGGGTTTCCAATTAGTATCAAACCATATTGGGAATATGGCCCTAGGAGAATAGGTTTGATTTGAAGTGTTGGTCTTGAACCTCAAAGAGGCATCCTATGTATCCCATATATATGGGAATCAAAGCCCATGTAGTTTGATAAGTCACATAGGAGAGTATGGTCCTTTGAGAGAGTTGAGTTTGTGCTTAATTCCTAAAAAGGATTCCCTTTTGACTTGGGGAGTTTAATTTTGGGCTTATTCTTGAGGATGATGCCTGGATTAATAGAATTAGGGTTGGATTCCAGTGGAGGATGTCCAACAAGCTCAGGCCTTGAGAGAGATTCCTACATATCTCGGTTATGGTGGGAATTAGAGTTCTCGTAGTTCCTTCTAATGAGTGTTTGCCCACATGTTGTAACCATCACATATCTATAATCCCACATGATTCATGATCGATGTGCGAAACATGAGGATGTGAAAGATTCGATAATTACACTTCACACTTTTCCTCCTCCGTTGATGGAAGAGGGTGCATCGACCATGGAATTGAGCGAGGTGATGAGCCTTCCCTCCATTATATTTACATTGGAAAATTGTAAAATGTAAGGAGAAAGGGGTGAAGGTGAGGGGATTATACCAGGATGGCTTCTCTTTAGAGAATTGGTTAGGGCTTACTCCTAAAGTGGATTCCCATTTGAAATTGGTTGGGGATTACTCCTTCCTAAGGAGGATGCCCATTTGAGATTGGTTGGGGCTTATTCCTAAGGAGGATTCCCATTTGAGATTGTTTGGGGCTTACTTCTAAATAAGATTTCCATTTAAGGCATAACCTGGTATAGAAGTTAGGTGATGAAGTTTTATGAGTTTCTTGAGGAGTGTATTGACTTAAGGTACTCGAGGAATCCATAAGTAGAGTTCAAACTTGCAATGTGTGAAAGGAACCAAGAAGACTAACTAAAATCAAGGAACATCATTGAGTGTTATAGATTTTCTCAAATCATTTTATTCGAAGGTTGGATGTTGGGTGACATAAAGGGTACAGTGGAAAATTCCCTTGACTAGATCTGGAATGTTTGCGGCGCGACTCTCCATTTTTCATGGGGGTCAGTGACGGAAGCGAAGGGACCGACCCAAAGGGCTGAGACCGCAGCCCATCACTGAACTGAAGAAGGGGTGTGGGGTTGCAGCCCCCGTAATATGGACTACCAGGGTCGTATAGGATCTCTTCCATGGTGCATCGCGTAGGTACTCCTCCAAGTTGCATCGTGCAGGATCTCTCCCAGAAGTGTGTCGCACAGGTGCCCCGCCAAGGTGCGTTGCACATGATTTCTGCCACGATGCTTTATACTGGTGCTCCACACAGGTGCGCCATGTAGGTTCCTCGTGTAGGTGATTCATGCAGTTGCTTCTCACTGGGGCATCGTGCGGGTGTTGCGCACTGGTGCTCCGCATAGGTACGCCGCGCAGGTGCTCTGTGTAGGTGCTCCACACAGGTGCTCCGCATAGGTGCTCCACACATCTCTATATATTATTGAACCTAATGGGGATTTGAACCACTATTTCAATTTTAATTAACTCTTCTCTCATGATTTAGAGATCTAACTGAGAAAATTTTGGGGATCTTGGCAGAATATCTACGCAATGGGAGCTTTGGGACTTTTTCCAACTTTTTTGGTCATTGAAATTAGGAGCCCAAGGTTCTTAATTATAGGCTTGGAGGGGGACCTGGGTGAAGGAAATTTGTCTGTATAGGTCCTCCATGTAGGACATTAGCATAGGTCTTCCATGTAGCTGTGTGAAAATGAATTTTCCACGTAGGTCCTCCATGTAGATCCTCCGCGTAGATCCTACACGTAGGGCTTCTGCATAGGTTCCTTTGTAAAATGTATTTGTCTTCCTAGTGGCATAACTTTTGAACCACATTTCCATTTGGATTCTGTGACTAGTCAAATAGATGGTCTTGAAGAGATATACATTTCTTGAGAACATAAATATACCATTTATTCTCAAAAAACTCAAAAATTGAATTTAATGTGTCAACACCTTTTCATCATTGATCTTAGAGATCCACTATATACTCCTAGAAGGGGGAATCATTCCACTTATTCATCATATGTGGGGTAGTATTTTGGCACATAGAAATCCAGCCTACATCCTATTTAGTCATGGTGAGAATATCTTTAATCATACTTGAAATTTGTTGCCTATGTGAGAATCATAGCTTCACTATACAGAAAAGTGCATGGAACACATTTCATAGTGTCTACAGAAGCCCCCCTTAGAATTTGATTTGTTTGAAACAAAAATAATCTTGTTCTAAGGTGAAATTAGGGCACTTTGATGCATTCCAACATCATTTGGTTAGATTTGGAGCTACTTCAAGTTTGGAGGGATTCTCAAATATTTTTTTAAGACATGGGGCCTAGGTATCATTGTTTGAATATTGATAGGGTCATATGTAAAACCATACATTATTACATAAACCATACAAAAATGTTTGTTTAGTGAGCTGGGACTCGACTTTTGTCTAGATTTCCCTATGTGGGTTTCTAATCTGGTGAGTACCACGTCTCTTGTTGTTGGCAGTTTAGAGTCATGCATGTTGGACTATAAAGGGATAATATTTAAGGTCGAATAGTATTAACCATAAATTTAAAAATTAGTTCCTAAACAATACTCTGTGACTAAGAAATTCTCTAATATTCTTTACAAATTTCCATGTGGAATCTTGAGCCATGATTTTTAAGGCCTCAAAATTTAAAACAAGTATTAACATAAATGGATTCTCTTCTAAAAACGATGTTACCATTATTTGAAAAACCTGTTATGGGGGTTGTGTTATGCAGGGAAAACTGGGGCATATGTTGCATAGAAAAATAGTGGCCTCTTTTGGCTAACAGTCCTGTTATGTAGGAAACTTATGCAAGGCTGCCTAAGGGAACATACTGTATAGTCAAGAAAATTAGATATTTAATAATTTAACATTTTACTTTTGATATATAGAGGAACATAAGATTTGGTTGACTCAAGACCACAGTGTGGGGTTATGCCAAGGAAAGTAATTTTAAGAATTAAAAAGGGTTATTTTAGATCGACATAAGTCATGAATAGGAAAACCATTTCTATAAAAATTTGTTGTATGAGTAATGTTTGAAATTCATCAAAACGGGGGAATTTTTTATATCATATATTGTAGTTTTAAGTCATGAAATGAATACATTGTTACATGGAGGTTTTAGTTCATGAATTGAGGACATTATACTATGCAGTTTTAAGTCCTACAATGAGGACATTGTACTGTGCAGTTTCAAGTCATGCAGTGAGGAAATTGTGTGGCTTTAAATTAAGTTCTTCAGATATGACCAAAGGTATGATAAAACTCTCACAATTTCTTGATAATTTGTTTGGAAACATACTATCATATTAAGTTATGGAAGGAAAAATTGTAAACTTTGTTTGGGGAATTTTTGAAACCGAGGAATGGTATGGGAAAAGGGCTAAAAGAATTAGAGGAAGTATTTTCCCAAAACGAAGTTACCATTATTTAAAAAACCTATTATGGGTTAGTATTATGCAAGGCCAACTGCGGCATATGCTACACAGCCAAATCGTGGAATATTTTGAATGACAGGCCTTTTAAATAGGAAACTTTTGCAAGGCCACCTAAGGGCGTATATTTATAGTCAAACAAAAGTTCTCCTAGATGGTTAATTTTCTATTGATAAAATCCAGATAAAGTTTATGGAGATTTCAATTTTCCAAAGTACAGAGTTTTATTTTTAGAGAAAGGTACTTGAATATGGAAGCGGTATTTCCAACCAAGAGTGTCCAAGGAATCGGAGGAATACGACTTTTACGAAGGTCTGACCCAAACGTAAGAGGTATGGTGTATGTAGTTTTAATTCATACAACTAGGACCAGAAATGGAAACAATATTTAACTTGTGTCCAAGTGATTTCAAGGATATTTCATATAGCATCAAACACATGGTGACAGAATTGTGTAAACCATGGTCTTGAATTATTCCAGATTATGAGAAATATAATGGGACCAGTATACTTGAATGACTATTTTAAAATAAAGATTTTTGTATATTATCATCAAATATTAAAGGGGATAAAGATACTATAACGAAGAATGAATTTACCGTATTTTGAAAAACCCATTATGGGGGTTGTATTATGCAGAGCCAACTAAGGCATATGCTGCATAGCCAAATAGTGGAATTTTTTGACTGACATGCATGTTATGTAGGCAACTTATACAAGCCCACCTAAGGGCACATACTACGTAGTCTGAGAAAAGATGTCTTTGGTATTAGAAACTCTATCACCAAAAACTGTAAGAAAGATTATGAGGATCTAGAAATATTCAAGATTAAGAGTGTGAAATATGGAAGGGGGTTATTCCCAATGCATATGAGAAATATTTGAACCAATATTGAACATGAGTTTGATGTCCTTTACATAGATCTGACTTATATGCAAAATGGAGACTTTATTTGTTTCCTATGAATGAATATTATGATCTGCAATTTAAAATCATGCAATGAGGACATTATACAGTGCAGTTTTAAGTTATGCAGTGAAAACATTAGTATTGTGTAGTTTTAAGTCATACAGTGACAACATTGTACTGTGCAGTTTTAAGTCATGCACTGAGGACATTGTACTCTGTAGTTTTAAGTCATGAAGTGAGGACATTGTACTGTGTGGTTTTATGTCATGTAGTGAGGACATTGTGTGGCTTTGATTTAAGGTCTTTAGGTCGGTCCAAATGTATGAGAAAACTCTCCCAATTTCTTGATAATTTGTTTGGAATCATACTATCATATTTAGGTGTAGAAGGAAAAAGTGTAAATTGTGATTTGGGAATTCCTGAAACTGAGGAATGATATGGGAAAAGGGATAAAATCATTAGAGGAATTCTTTTCCAATGACAAAGTTACCATTATTTGACAAACCCGTTATAGGGGTTGTATTATATAGGTCCAACTAGGGTGTATGCTACATAGAAAAATAGTAAATCTTTTGACTGACATGCCTGTTATGTAAGAAAATTATGCAAGGCAACCTAAGGGAACGTACTACATAGTCAAACAAAATATCTCTTAAAAGTTTAATGTTCTATTTCTAAAAGGAGAAGAATGTTTATGAAGATTCATATTTTATGAAGCACGTAGTTTTGATTTATGGATAATGGTACCTGAATATGGAAGGGGTATTTCAAACCAAGAGTGTCCAAAGAATCGAAGGAATAATACTTTTACGAAGGTCTGACCCAAAAGTAAGAGGTATGGTGTCTGAAGTTTTAGGTCATACAACTAGGACCAGAAATGAAAACAATATATAACATGTGGCCAAGTGATTTTTAGGTTAATTCATAGTTCATCGAACACATGGTGAGGTAAATGTGTAAACCATGGTCTTGAAGACTTTCAGATTAGGAGAATGATAATGGGACAAGTATACTTGAATGACTATTTTAAAATACAGATTCTTGTATATTGTCATCAAATATTAAAGTGAAAAAAGATACTATAACCCAAAATAAAGTTACCATATTTTGAAAAACCTGTTATGGGGGTTGTATTATACAGATCCAACTATGGAATATTCTTGAAAGATAAATGGAATTTTTTTTAGGATCACTTTCATCCACAATGGATCTGGAGTTAACCTCCTCCCGCTGATGATGCTTTGTCAACAGGGATATGATGAAGATAGCTTGACACCCTGCACTAGAACTCTACTAGGATATGACAAAAGTGAGTAGAAACTATTGGGATGAATCAAGCTTAAAACTTGGCTTAGAGATCTCATATCAAATTCTGACTTTCTGGTGGTGTGGAAAAGCATTACCTTCAATGTTCTGTTAGTGAATCCTTGGCTGCAGCAGCATGCTGCAATTACTTCCATATACCATCAATGTTTTAAATATTGAACTAATGGGAAAAATGGGATGTCTCATGATTAAAATCCTTGTTTCAGTTATTTTAGTTGTATTAAATCGATGTAGGGTTCTATGAGTAAGAAGAAAAATACCTTTTGGCCAAAGAAGTTGATTGGATCAATGCCCCTAATGGATTAGATATGGCTTCCACTGACCACTTCCAGTAGCTTAGGGAGGAGTATGTACTACCCATAAACCTAGTTGAATGTAGAATCCCAAGCTCGGATACAGACTCAGTTGTCTTCATGGTCTCTTCTATGACTACCAAGTCCAAAGACATAAAAGAATGGGATGAATCCCATGTTTTCAGGGAAAGACCTATAGATGATGCTCCTGACCCATCCTTGTGGAATCAACCTACCCTTGCCTCACACATGAAGGAAAAAAGATGATTTCTTACCCAATATTTTAAATGTTATCTCAAAAATTCTTTCTCCATCAGAAGGGGAAGATGATCAAGATGAAGAAGAAGAAGTGGAATAAGACCTCAAAGACACCCCTCCTACATTTAAAGAGGGTGTTTCCACCACCATTGATGAACTTAAGAAGATAAATTTGAGAACTGAAAATAACCTGGGATCCACTTTAATTAGTGTGGCCATGCGTGTTAAGAAACAGGAGGCTTATGCCTCCTTACTAAAGAAGAATCAAGATGGGTTTTCCTGGAATTAGATATAGATTGCATGCCTTAGTCTTGAATTTTCCACCCATTATATGGACTTACCAAAAGATCATGGAAGCTATAAATAGGAATCTAGAAGGACCCACCCAATGAATGATTCCAAAATAGAGGTTGAGGTTGAAAAATTGATCAAATCCAACTTCATATGGGAGGTCCAATATCTGATCTGGATGGAAAACATAGTCCCTATCAAAAAGAAGAATGGATAGATTAGAATCTACATTGACTTCAGCGTCCTTAATTGGAATTTTCCAAAAGTGGAATTCCTGGTCCCGATCATAGAATTTTTTATCGATGCATCGGCTGGATACAAATCCCTCTCCTTTATGGATGCCTATTCTCGATACAATCAAATCCAAATTTCCCAAGTAGATGAAGAATAAACTACTTTTGGGTCCCCATTGGTATTGTTCTATTATAAAGTTATACCCTTCGGTCTAAATAATTTCACCACCACATACCATCACACCATGCATCGCATCTTAAATCCCTTTTTGGGAAAAAAAATTGTGTGTTATGTCGAAGACTTGGTTGTTAAATCATCGCAGCATTAGAACCACCTATCCAACATTGAAACTTTCTTCAAAATATTGAGACATCATAGTTTAAAGATGAAACCCCAAAAATTCACCTTTGGCGTTACATGGGGAAAATTAATTGGCTTCGTCGTACGCTATCATGGCATCAAATTCAACCATGAGAAGACAAAATACATTCTTAACATGTACCCACCTTGCAACATCACTGAGTTGAGAGGTCTCCAGGGGAACCTCTCTTACATTCGGTGCTTCATAGCGTATATATAAGGTAAATTTTTTACCTTTAACCAAGATCATGAAGAAAAGAGTTACATATTAATGGGATAACGATTGTCAAGAAGCATTTGAAAACCTCAAAATATTTCTCCTAAGACCATTGGCTCTCATTCCACATGTTGAGGGGAGACCACTCATTCTATACGTAACTACCTTGGAATGGTCATTAGAAGCCTTACTCGCACAAAAAATGATGCCGGTAGTGAGAACAACCTCTACTATCTCAGCCAGACAGTGATTGATTTTGAAAATCGATACTTGAAGATTAAAGAAGAATTTCTTATCCCTAATCTTTTCAATTCAGAAACTCAGGCATTATCTAGAGCACCATGAGGTCCACCTAGTCTCCCACAACTGCCCGCTCAAGTATATCCTCAACCATCCCATGATAAATGGGAACCTATAATGATGGTTGGTCAACCTACAACAATTTGACAAACGGTAATTTCCCCAAAAGGCCATCAAAGGCCAGGAATTAGTATAATTCTTGTCCGATCACCCCAGAGAAGAGATGGCATAATTGGATACCAAACATCCAAATGAAGAAGTGTTTTACTTCCAAAAGAACTCCCAGATATGGGATATGTACATCGATAGTGCTCCTTGAAACCTAAAAGGGAAAAGGATGGAGGATCCCAAGCTCAACAAAGTGGGGATAGGAGTTGTACATGTATCTCCCAAAAAGGCCATCTTTCCTTACTCTTATCTGATTTTATAAGGATGTATGAATAATGAAGTGGAGTATCATTCTCTCATTGTAGGCCTGGAATTGTCGCTTCAGGTGGAAGCCAAACACCTAAAAATAAAGGATGATTCGGATCTAGTCATCAAATAGGACTACAGTGACTATGCTATCAATAAAGAAGTATTGGTTACCTTGATGAACCATGTTTGAGAACTGATGGAAGAATTCCCATTAGAACCAACATTGACTCATGTCCCCCAGTCATAGAATGATCAAGCCGATGCTTTGGAAAATGTAACCACAACCTTGGTCGATCCTGACCAGGATGAAATAATCATTAGCATTTCTCATCATCATATGGTTGTGTTGTTTATTCGTAGTAATGCAGAGGTGATTGATAAAATTATACCATTTCCTAATCCTTATTTTCATACCACCATTTGGATATAACCCATTACAAATTAACTTCAGAACGGAAAACTCCCACTAGTTGGGGCTGAAAGAGAGAAGGTCCAAAGACAAGCCATCAATTTTACCCTATACAATGGGGTGAACCAAGATAAGGTCCTCTACAAATGATGCCTTCACAGAGTCCTTCTCAGTTGTATTGATGGATAAGAGACTACGTCCTTCATGAAATAAGTGCATGCTAGAGCTTGCGGAGCACACCGGTCAGCAACCAATATCTCTCAAAAAATTTGGAGGCTTGGGTATTACTATCCAACCATGATACAGGATTGTACCATATTGACTAAGAAGTTCCATTCCTACCAAGTCCATGCTAATTTCATACACCACCTCTCAGAGATTCTTTATACGACTAAATACTCTTGTCTATTCATCACCATGGGATGGATGTTGTTGGACTATATCCTCCTACTACACCCAGAAAATTCAAGTTTATACTCATAGCAACTAACTTCTTTTTTAAATGGGATAAATCCATACACTTTAATGAAGTCGGGGAAAAAACATCATAAGATTTATGAAGGCCAACATAATCACCAGATTTGGGGTCCCTCATACAATATTGATGGAAACGGCACCAACTTCTACTCTGTTAGGCTGGATAATTTGTACCATTAATATAGAATCAAGGCCAATCGGTCATCCTGTTATCATGCCGCATCCAATTGGAAGATAGAAGCTTTTAACAATACTATGTACAACATACTTCAAAAGATGGTTGATAAGGATAAGAAATCATAGCTATACAAGCTCTTTCATGATTTTTGGGCTTACTGGACCATGACCCACACCACCACTCAGGAAACCTGGTACTCACTAGTATACAGGGAAGTGGTATTTTTACCTATAGAAATTCAAGTGTCATCACTTCGTGTGGACATTCTCAATCAAATTTCCATGGATGATAAATCTTGGAGACGGTTTGATGAATTGGAGCAGTTTGACAAAAAAAGGAGGCACAATCTGTACCATTTGGAAATATACCAAAACCGTATTGCATGAGCCTTCAACCAAAAGGTTCTCCTTCTATATTTCCTCAGAGGAGAAATAGTATTAGCCCTAAAAACCCTAGTGATACTCAGTAATAATCCCCCAAAGATTGAACAAAAGTGGGAAGAACCTTATGTCGTACATTGGGTATATTCCAATGGAGTGTACGCCCAGATATCAATGGATAGAAAGCTCATCACGGCTCCCACAAATGCGAAGTTCATGAAAAAATAATTTTCATAAAAATTATCCCATATCATATTCCAAGATCTAAGACATTAAACTATGAGTCATGATGTCAAAAATGCCCCCATATCATGGTCTAAACTCTAAGACCTTAAACTATGACTCATAAAAAAAATCTGGTCCAAACTCTAAGACCTTAAACTATAAGTTAAAAATGTCCCATGGTCTAAACTCTACAACCCTAAACTATGAGTCATAAAAATTCTCTCTCGTATCATAAGTCCAATCTCTACGATGTTAAACTTTGAGTAACATAAAAAACAAAAATTACCCTATGTCATGGTCTAGACTCTAAGACCTTAAACTACGTGTCATAAAAATTCCCTCATATCAAGTTCCAAAGTCTAAGACCTTAAACTAGTAGTTAAAAATTTATCAATGTCATGTTTCAAACTCTAAGACCTTAAACTCTGAGTAACAACAAATTCCACTCATTTCATGGTCCAAACTCTAAGACCATAAACTATGAGTCATAGTCTTTTCCACATGACATCAAACTGTAAGGAACATTTCTTCACTATAAGACATTAAACAACGTAGCATAAAAATTTCTAATCACGTGACACAAAACTACAGAACCTTTCACAGAACTATGTACGACTTGATTCCTACCCTATAAGGATACGTAGTGATTCCTTGATCTTCAATCTTGGTCTATCCCCCATAAATAATAAAATGAATCTATCACACCACCTATCAACCCATATTCGTAAAGGAGACCCTTGTCACTCTTTGTTTCCCACACAAATTACAACTATCATGAGCTTAGGAATGGTGATAGAGATTCTCCTATGAAGGTGAACTATGGGGTAACATGGTGGACATGACATCCATGATGGGTAGAATAAATGTACCCCCACCCTTTGAACCAATCCAAACCGGTATGGGGTACACACAGAATTATGTACAGCTTGATTATTGCCCTCGTAGGATATGTAGAGATGCCTTGATCTTCGATCCTAGCCCAGACCCACTGGGAAAGAAAATTAAAAGGCCCCCGTCATATTATTTTTCGCCTCACACTTGAAAATGATACTCTATAACCACTCCTTGTTTCTCACATCAATTATAACTCGTGTGAGATTAGGACCAATGGTATGGATTCTCTTACGAAAATAACCCATAGATGAGTATGGTAGGCCTCACACCTATATCAAGTAAAGACAAAATGCCCTCAAGTTTCCCTAACACATCGAACAAAATTGTGTAGGTATCATCCAAAACTATGTGTGGCTTGATTCCTTCACTCACAAGACACATAGTGACGCTCGGATTCGATATTCTGGCCTATCCACCAAAAAAAAGGCCCCTTTCACCCCATGTGTCAGTCATACCTATGTAGAAGCTCCAAGAAGGTCATGGTTTATCATGGTATGGGTATTCTCACATTCCTAGGAACACCTTTCCCATTTGTCGCACTTCATACCTTGGGAAAACATGGATCCTCATAACCCTCTATGGCCATCGAATGTGGGAGGCCAGTGTCCTACGGAAATCTTTGATTGACTATGTATATCATGCCCCGGTGACTCTACATACATCGCACACAAAAATGTCAAACAATCAAAGGCAAATTCTACCCCATGAGAGTCCTCTCCTACATCAGTATGCCTAATGGTTTTCAAGCCCCATGTCATTCCTCCATATTCAAGTCACCCCAGGACTATGGTTTAAACCTTCTATCATCACTCACATCTAAGGAATGTCGGAACACCTTGAAAGTGATTAACCTAAAACTTATAAAGACCTCTAAAAGTCCAAAATCATCCTCACCACACAATGTTAAACTACAAGGCCAAAATCATCCTCACTACATGTCATTAAACTGCAAGTCCAAAATCGTCTTCACCACATGACGTTAAACTGCAAGGCCAAAATCTTCCTCACCACATGACATTAAACTGAAAATCCAAAATCTATCTCACTACACATCATTAAATTGCTAGGAAAAAATAATCCTCATCGCATGATGTTTAACTGTAAGAACAAAATCATCCTCACTGCACGATGCTAAACTGCAATGCCAAAATTGTCCTCACTGCACGACATTAAAGTAAAAGGCCAAAATCATCAACACCACACAATGTTAAACTACAAGGCCAAATTCTTCCTCACCGCATGACATTAAACTACAAGGCCAGAATCATCATCACCATAAGATGTTAAACTGCAAGTCCAAAATTGTCCTCATCGTATGATGTTAAACTACAAGGCCAAAATCATCCACACCGCATGAGGCTAAACTGCAAGGAAATGGATTTATCTTAAAAGTGACCCCTAATAATAAATTCACTATTCTTAGATGGTGACATGAAACCCTTGTGATCTCTTGTTTCTCACACCAAGCTTAGGGATCTTAAAGAGATATCTGCTGTGACATTATGGAAAAACAGTCCATGAATTTAGTCTTAGTAGCATGATCCTAAAAGGCATGTCACGATTCCCTCCCTCGAGAGGAGCCTCGTGTCCTGGCTATGTGATTTTAAACAACCGTGTAACCCAAAGTTAGAACGAGTACCACACCCTTCATACTAGTCATATCTACATAAGGGACACCATTCTATGAGTAAATCACAGCCCAAATGTCCCCAATATGTCTTGGTATACCTCTTCCATATTCCAAAATTCATGCTTTAAGTGATCTTGATTCCCCATAAACCTCCAAGGAAATCTAGGATAGAAGTCTAGGGTTCTAAAGACACCTTTTATTGAAAATTAATATCATTCCTCAATGTATCTATATATGTCACCCACAAAAATGGCTGTCAATCAAATGAAAATTTATCCCCAAGAGAGTCCTCTCCTATATCAGTATGCCTAATGGCTTCCAAGCCTCATTCCACCCCTCCTAATTCAAGGGCCCTCAAAGTCATGGTTTACATTTCCCCCATTCACACATCCTATATATATTAGAACATATGGGACCTATTCACCTTTGGTCACTTTTTAGGTTTCTTAAAGATATCCTATTTGTATGAGTGAAGTTGATCTGCATGTAAAGTAAGAGTTCCCCCGCTTGTATTTTGGTTTACCCAAAGAAGTTCAGCTAAAAATCTTCCTCTTGTTACTAGGTGAACCACTGGCTAAAGGCCATGCACCGTATTTAGGAAGTTTCCAATCACCATAATCCTTAAAGGCCATCGAACAGAAGGCTAGTGTCCCAAGGCACCTTTTCTTGACTATGCATATCATGCCCCAGTGGATCTACATACATCTCCCACAATAATGGACATCAATCAAAAGAAAATTCATCTCTAGGAGAGTCCTTTCCAGCCTCTGTACGCTCAAACTACATTCACATCTTGTCCCACCCCATGATTTGAAAAAAAAATTGGATGATATCTTATATACCTCCTTCTTCAGACAAGACCATGACATAGAAAAGACTCTTAACTGAACTGACCACTGGCCTTCTTTCCCTCATGAAAATATAAAATTTTCAGGAAAAATTTCCCACTCAAGGCCGATATGAATGTTCTTGATGTTCTCAGACAACAATACTCAATCCATATACCTATTGTGGCTCTCGGAATCAAGATAAATCTAAAATGCGGAAAATCCCACTAGGACATTGGGATTGGAAGGTCAATGTCCTCGTGACACCTTTTCATGACTATGCATATCATGTCCCGGGGGCTCTACATATATCACCCACAAAAATAGTCCTCAATCAAAGGAAACTTCAACCCTTGGAGAGTCCATTCCTAACTTTGTATCCCTAAATCATCTCTTGAGCCTCATGCATGTCCAGAATCCACAAATCTAGGGTCAAAAAAAATTCCTAACCCATTTATGAAGGATACTAGAACATTCCTGGCTAACAGTCCCGAGTTGGGGCCTTACCCCCTTAAGTTTGGTCAAAGATGTTTGAACTAAAAAATCATTAATAATTGTTAATGAAAGTACAATGAACTGCCAGGAAAAACAAAAATAGGCGTTACTCTCACTAGAGTAAAAAATCCACCGAAGGAACCTCTAGGTAAAATTCAAGTATCGTTTCGCTAAAAACACATTGATCCATCATAAAAGTCATAATTATTATTTGGTTAAAAACCCACAAAGTGTGGCCTAAGAAAAATCCAAGTTATACCTTCTAATCTAGTATCAAACAGTCTTAGGAGAAAAATTGGTTTCTAATGAAAAAGGCACCAAAGTTCATGAGGTGTTCCATAAAACATCAATAATAGTTGAACTATGCTCACTCAGTCCCTTGATTCCGGAAAAAAAAATAGAGCTTGATTAGGTTATCTCAGTTTACTGATTTAAAGCCATGGTTTAAAATTAACATTTGACTAAAATTATCTTGAATGGAAGAGGCTGGGAACATATATTTAAAAGACAAATATATTTCATCAGGTTTAGTAAAAATGGGGAACATCCCCATTTGGAGTCTCTCTAATGTAAAAAAAGGGGTTACATGTAGTAATTTGGGATATAAATATAATAGGGTCTAGTTATCCCTTTCCAAAAGAATGGTGAGTGATATTTGTTGCTCGTCGATGGTTTTTCTAAAGAATTTATTTAATCTATTTTAGATTTAACTGTCGGGCACACCCACACCAGGATAGCTTTAAGGGCCCACCCTTTATTCTAGATGACATTATTATTGGCATGCAAAGAGGACAGTTGCTCCCTCCACCTGGATACATGGGATTTTAACTACTGCAGCTTCACCTCTTGAGCCACCACCAAATCATGGGACATCACCTCCTCAGCCATCAGATGATCAAATTATTTCAAAATATCTTGGAAGGTTTCCACCTGGTGATGGGAAGAATTATACCTAGCTAGCTTTTCCTCGTAAGAGGCGAGGTCTTCTCGGGTATTGATGATTTGGTAAATAAGTAAGTGAAGGTTCTGATAATCATATCCACTAGAACCCATCTCTTCAAAAAACTACTAAAAATTGTCACCCTCATCGGTGAAATTTTCAAGGGGTGTCTCCATGGAAAGAGGACGTAACTGGAACCATGCCTCTTTGTGCACTACTTGGTGTCTCTCCACGACACTGTCACTTTGATCCACCCCTGCTTCCACATGTTTGTAAGTGGGAAGCATCTCCATAGGAGTGGGAAGGGACCAAAGGCTAGTCATCCAAGGTGGGATACCTTCTTTCCCCTCAGATTTCCCATCCTCTTGAGTTGGATGCTGGGGACTAACTGCAATCTCTAGGATGATTGGTGAAGCTCGTCTGGTGACCATTTCATCAATATCTTGGACAATATCCACGGTATGGTGGAAGCCTAACTCGCTCTCCACCAAAATGGGTAGTACTGATTAAACCCCTCCCAGATGCTTTTGATGAAGGATCAAGCGCCTTCTCACCACGAGAGCGGGAGCATGAGGTGTATCTATCTTTGTTGCTGAAGAGATAGAAGTAGAAGGCATGGATGTTGCACCTCTCTCGATAAATGGAATGTGTGGTGCCATTTTTGGGGAAGGAATGAGATAGGAAATGGTTAAGGGTTTATATACCCACCGAACTGGATCTTTCAACATCACCGTGGGGTAACAATCGACCCATAGTTGGGCATACTCCAATGATGGCAATGTGAGCCCCATCGCGTTGGGAATGATTATCTCTCTAGTAGCACCTTCCTGCATCATAATAAGCCACAATTGACGGAGAACCATAGGATGAGATTCTCCCATTATATGAATAATCGGAAGCAACACAGTCTGTTGAAGGCATCCAAACTTCTTGGAAAACTGGTAGGGGAGGTATGGTACAAAAATAACTACTCGGTCTACATGGGTGGTGAGAATCCCGTCGTAGAGATTGAGGAGGTAAGAACATTCTTCCAAGGATACTCCCATATCACCTCCCAATGATCCATGAGGGGTAGGATGCAGTGAAAACTATAAATGGGAGGCATCATTCAATAACTCGACCACATTGGTAACAATCTACGTCTGGGGATGAACAAAAAAATGATGAGAAGAGCCGGTTAAAATTTATAATAGAGAACCTGTGTGGTATGTCAATACTCAAAATAGAGGAAGTTTTCCACCATCCACCCATATAGGAATTGGAATGGTCTGCTGAGATAGTGTGGAGACCTATCTTCCTAAATTTGTCCCAATAATTCATAACGCCAGGCGAGGGTAGGAAGGTCCAGATTAATGGGATGGCCTTCTGCCATCATGGCCACCATCATCAAGGTGAAGGCTCGAACCTCAGTGTATGCATCACAAGATGGGAAGTTCCATACACTTAAGAACATAGAAAAAAACCCACTAGACTAAGTGTAGGTGAAATGTCGGGTCAAATCTCATATCCCCATGTGGCATACCACCCTTCTTCCAGGGTAGCACAGTACGACCCTAGAGTTTGGCGGGACTGGTAGGTTGGGTGAGTTCAATTGCGGTGTTCCTTTAGCTTGGGCCCATTCAACAGCAAGAATAACCTTATCCATGCTTCGAATGGGGTGATGGAACATGCTTCATTGGGATGATCTAATGATCCCGCTGCCATAACTAGTAAACTATTTGTCAAAGGAGACACATGATCAGTGTCATTTCATGTGGCAGCTATGGGGAGAAACATGTTGTACATCTATCCAAGGATAGGGAGACCTCCAAGCTAGTAGATTTCCCAAAGACGGATACCCACTTCTCCATGTAGTTGATGAAAGGTGTTGGTGCTCGAAAACCAATATCTATACAATTCTGAAAGGATTTTTCCTGGAGAGATGGTTGAAAATTGAGACACCCAGGCTACCTTGTGCAAGCCCACTACTTCCAACTAATCAGTAGACTCTAGATAGACCTGATGCACCCAGAACGCCCAGGACCACTCATCAGAGAAATATCCTCTGGACCGTAGGTCCCACATGGTGATCCATCCGCCACTGTGATTTTCTCCAGAAATGCCGATAATGGATGGGTATTCTTGTATTTCTAGTCTCGAGATTCCATTGTGGCACTTTCAGTTGTCTTGAGTCCATGTCAAACCTTGCAATATGAAAAATCTTTCCTTACTAGGAGTGGTGATTACTTCTCTAGTTGAGGAAATTTTGGCACGGTCATGATTTCTTGGTGCCTCTAAAAGGAAAAAATTGATGTCAGGGTTAGGCAATGACAGAGGTACATCAATAGGGATACCAAATCCATAAAGTGGAAACTGAATGGACTATGGATAAGCTAGAATCTATGGTGTTAAGAAGACTGTTAGAAAGCTGTCATGATATGAGTTTGAAGATTATCATTGCTATTCCTTTCCATGGTGGCCCTTGTCTTCATCGATTTGTTAGCAGCCTAAGAATCAGCCATGGTAACCTGTATAGGAATATCTAGAAGATGATGAGAAGTCATTCCGATAAGAAATGTTGGGAAAAGGCTATGAAAAAATTGCTAAAGAACATAAAGAATGTCTACAAAAATCTTCATTTACTGTTCATAAAAATAGTTCGTGAAAAGAAGCATTCTGCAATTAGTATAACATGTGGAAACAACTCCGCCTACAATAATGGTATACATATACTATTTACCGTGAATAGCCATGGTATGCAGAATGACCATGGGACATAGGCCTACGAACCATTGGCTCATGGACAGAACAGTTCACGAAATGTAGAAACAGTGAACCTCAACCTCAGTTAAGTTCACACTCAAATGTTGTGGATTAAAATTTAAGTATATATTAATAGATTTGGAGGTGAAGATCATCGATCCAAGATCATTACACGAACAATTCATCCATTTAGCACTCTTCTATGAAAATCCAGATTTTATGTTTTAAATTTCCATAGTCTCGTTCGCAGAAACCAAATTTTGGTAGGAGGATGGGGAAATGGAAAGGAATTAATTTCGTGAAACATACAAATAGTTCACGAACACAGTTTTCGCAAGGAGCACGGTACATGATAGTAAAGGAGGCTGGGAAATCAGGATCACTCTTCACTGAAAGAAATGGTAAAAGGAAAATGATATAGTCCCCTATATATATGTGTGGTCCCCTCCTACTGGGTCTACCTATTATACCGTGAACCATTTTAGTTCATGCCCACTTCTACATCAGAATAGTCCACTTTTTTGTTTCGAACGATCACCATTCTGATGGGGGGAATTTGTTGGGTCCTGAAAATTTTTCTAAGGGGAAGAAATACCCCCAAATAACTTTTCAAAAAGAATTAAGCACATATAGAAGTTTATCAAGGTGAAGAGACTTAGATTGAGTTGTATTTCTTTAAAATAACTTGATGGACTTCAAGTTTCAAATGGTATGCATACCATCATCGAGAAAGGTATGCGGATAAGATGGATTGTGAACCGCCAAGTATGCGGGATGGTCTGTGAACCGCTGGCCTGCGAAATGATGGCTAGAAAGCAGTGAAAACTACGAACCACATCAACCAAAGGGTTTCTACATGGAATTTCGTTTGTGTATCATGCCTTGAACCCCTCAGTTCATGGATTAAGCGGGTAGCTAGGGTTCTTTGAACCATTATCGTGAACCAAAGTCTCTATAAACCCCAATTGATCAAGCCTTATGTGGGTTACAAAATTTATTCAATGGGCCTCTGCAAATGGTGTAGTGTTCCCAGTAGATATGATCATTTTGATGCTCTATAAAATGATCACAGTAGAAAAAAATAATGGGGGGAGAAGATGGGCAGATGAGGAGATGGATAGAAGGAAGGACGAGTGATGAAAGCTTAAGGAAAAATCATAGGTTTCACTTTGGATTCCATCTTGTTTTAACAGAGAATCATGAACCAAGAACCACTTATTTAGTAGGTATATCTAGCCGTGAACCATAAAAATGGGGGAATTGAAAAATAATAATGGAACCGTGAACCCAATTGGTAAACTGCAAACCAAATACTTCTCATGGATGAATATTCCACAAATGGTAATTCCCCCAACCCTCTTTCGATGTGGTGATCCGCGTAGCGTACCACTACGTGGACTGGACCTGGCACCACATACATAATCGGTCTGCGGATATAACCCAAAGTGGCATGGTGAACTGTGTACCACTTCGGTAGGCAGCCAGTGATACCCATGACCACATACCACACCGGTACACATATAGCCCTCATTCCCACCTACCACTACGGTACGTGGAGCCTTCCCCATCCCGCATGTGAAACCAGTATGTGGAATAGGGTGTTTTCTGGTATTGTTCCCTCCGATTATAACCTTATCCCTCCATTACCATCCAGCCCTCCGTAATCCCTTTGCTAACCAGTTCTCGAACACTAGGTCAATGCCTCCTCCAAAACTGTCGGACCCGTATGATTAGGCCATCGAGCGCATCATCACACCTCATTGAGTCTACATACCCATGGTAAGTGGAGTCACAAAGGCCCTCCCAACAAAGGTGTGGGATTCGGGAATGAATATAAGGCTACATTCCCATGGTAACCTGGATTCTAACCTTGGGATGACGGCGCCAACCTCCCCATTCTTGAGATTATGGGTGATCACTTTCTTTTCCATTCAAAGAGGAATAGTGATCTGTCGAAGGGGTTATGTTCGCTCTCCCCTTTGATGAGGAAGAAATTCCTCCCCTTCACAGAACATGATCTTAGGACCTACAACTGAGGTAAGTCCTCAATCTTCTGAGGCCAAGCTACATGACCTTTAATTCCATTTTACATGGAAAGGTTCATCGCTCTGCGCCCTCTCCCATGGTCACCCCAGCTCATTCCATCACAGGATCTCCCTCCCCCACCAACAGGGGAGGAGGCATGTGCATTGTTGAATCATTCAAATCCTATTGTTTCTCACACCGAGCATGAATCGCGTGGGCTTAGAGGTTTGTGAGGATTACAACATCATCACACCAATATGAACTATGTGAACTCTAATCCTTGATCTACAGAGGATACGTAGGATGCCTTCAAAAAGACCTGAGCTCAAATGGGGGCCCACTCATAAGGGGTACACCCTACCATGTCCCCTAAAATGGGACTCTTCCATGCATAATCCCCACACTAATCTCAACTACAAGAACATTGATTAATGACCTGATTAGGATACATTGGATGCCTTCCAAAATATCTGAGCTCAAAAGGGAGCCCTCCCATAAAGGGCCCACCAAATCATGTTTGTTTAATGTGCAGCTCTCATGCATAAGCCCCAAAAAATCCAAACTATGTGGGTTCTAATTCCTCTTTTGAGGATACATAGGAAGCCCTCCTTGTGGGCCTAATTCCGACATAAAGTCACCCTTCATCCCCCCTAGATGATGATAAACACTAGAGTGCCTTACAATATGGCTATGTCAACATCACCTCTGTGGAATCAAACATTTTACAGCTCATGATGATCTTGCAAACCAAGGGTAGCCCATGGACACACACTTCGGGAATGAACCAAGGATTCATGAACATATTAACAAGACATAAATCTAAAAGAGAGTCCCAGAATAGGAAAAAATCCTTTCCCAGAAGGGTGTAGTGAGCCTGACCTCCCATCCTCTTGACCAATAGAGTCCTCAAGTGTCGTTGACCAAATAATCAGCCAATGAGCACCTGCCTTTGGAAAGTAGGTCCATGGATCATGGATACTAGGGCTATTATCCATTCTTGTCTCCAAGAATAAATTCGTTGGAGACCATCTAAGGATTTTATATCCGGGAAGGACCGATTGCATGAGTGATTGGCCCCCATGAAATCACCTGTTGGGACCAAGTGTTCCCACATAGGGTTAATTCAAGCTTCTTTAATGGATAAGGATTCTGAATGGGTCAAAACAAAGGAATGGTAAATTCAATGAGAGCCCATATCTATAGAAAAGGGAGTGGTGATAATCCTCATCATACCATATCTGCATCACCCACAGCACGCGCCACCTCAGAGGAAGAACATATATATATATCCTCTTTTAGAACCCACTCCTTGGATTTTGGTTACTCTTCTTCCATGAGAAGTGAAGATGCGCGGGGTATTCAACATACATTCTGTGTCTATATTCTCATGGTTAGACAAGTCCACTCTCCTACTATAGGCAGTGAAGATTGGATGAGAAGTTCATCCTCTCACCGTTTTGATCTCCTTATGCTTGGATGAGTTTACTTTCACTCTCTTTTTGGGTTTAAGAGTACTCTTTCACTATACCTTTTCATATCTACTCCTTTCATCTAATGTTGCATGTCTTACTACTCTGCCTTAACATTTTCAAGGGGGGGTGCTGTGTATTTTTATACTCACCCCTGATTGGTCTTTTCCCACATGTCTCATGACTTATACATATGACATACAGATTGACCATGACTTTAGAGAATCTTAGAGATATAGGGTTCTTGGACCACGTATGGTGGTCATAGCTTGGGATCCAGGAGCAGGGATCTCTCAGGTATTTTACTTTTCCAATTGTTATTAGGTTCTTGCATTTTTCTTATTAGGCATATATTTTTTCCATTATCTTTTAATTTATGGTACTATGCTTATAGTATTTAGAGTATTATGCATGTTTTTGGTTAATATTTATCACTATTGTATCTTTTTCCCTTTTCCTATGCACTTTTTTATTGAGTTGGATGTGTTCATGTGTGCATGTACTTTGGAAAAGTCCTCCCCAAGTTTTTTGTGCCCTCGACGCTTATCTCCACCCCCTGGCCTATGGAGGCAGGCTTGGGGGAGTTGCGGCTCGAACTCCAGCATGGGTTAGATCATGAAATATATGATTTTCATTATCTTATGGGTGGGATATATTTCTTCCTCAAATGATTTGGGTAAATATTGATATCTCATGAGATAAACTAAACTGGAATGTGGATTTAACCTAGTTTAGTAAGGGACAATGTCCACTATGATAGTATTGGGAGTGAACCTTGACTACTATTATGGTTTAGGGAGTTAACTCATTCCACTATAAGAGCCTTTTAAATGAGCCTTTACTAATATAAAAATCATTTTCAATGTTTATGTTTATTCAACAAATTAACGACTTCTGCCTATGTTATGCTTTCATGGTTTATGTTCTTTGATTACCTTATGATTCATATCTTATTAACTGCAAAGATTTATTTTGTGACCTAATATTATTATTTTCGATATTTATTGTATGATTTTCAAATGCTTAAATCATGTTCTTATACCCTTATTCTCATGTTGTGATTATATGGTCATTCATATCTCCCCTGTTTTACCTTACTAAGTATCTGATTTCACCCTTTTATTGTGTTTACTTTCCCCATGTTATTATAAAAGGTATTAAGTATGATTTTTTTTAAAAGGGTTCTAGTTATGTAGAAATAGGTGGGATATAATGGTGAAATTTTATGAACCAGTTTTTTATGTTTCTAAATGTTTAAATATACTAGACCTAAATGATTATGGAATGTATAGAAATTTTATGTTATAAATACTGATCTATTATGATGTAATATCAATCTATGAAAGGTATGGGTCACAATAATTCCCACAAATTTAACGACTATGTTATAAAATTCATATATAAATAATAATATTTCATGGTTCATTTAGGATCAGTATTGTGTGACCTATACTATCAAACATAGTTTTATTTTTAAAATAATGGGGTCTTACATATCACTTGAACCTCACTAAGGGAGATCCTAACCCTATGTTCCCTACAATCATCTCATATAAACCAAGTCAATGGACCTAATGATATAAGAACACAAAACATATAATATTACCTTGTCTATCACCTCTCATGTTGAATAAAAGTTTACCATCATTGTTTATGTATAAAAACAATCAAGATGGACAACTTGGGAACCTGAATATGACACAGGAAATGAGATATAAAAATCCAACAAAATGGAGAGGTACATGACATATATTATAGGGGTACACAATGTATATCCCCTTAGTAGTAGTATATTAATGTATTGCCTCCCAAAATGGTATTCCTAGGTTTACCTATATGGAGTGTTTGATATCATACACAAAATGTGGGACCATAGAGGTACCCTTTATGCACTACCACAACTCATGTCGTGTGAGGGATGATATAAATGGTGTGCCCCTTAGGGTACATAGCATATGGACTCACCAAACTCACTTATCATGTGTTTATAATAAATAGGGATAGGTCATATTGATATACAATGAGTATGTAATATGGTACATGGATTGTGGACTTAGAAGTCTCACTTTCCTTGTAAAAATGAGGAGGTTGATTCAAGTATAGACAATGTTACATGACATGTGGTCCTCAATCACATGTCATGTGTATCCAAACATCCACCTGAGTGTGTACTCCTTGTGCACAACATGTCGATCATATTATGATAACATAGTGTATATAAAAAGGACACGCACTATGAATTATCTTATTCCTTCAAAACCTAGATTCCATTTTCTAGAAGATATACAAAGTGTACCTCTGAATCAATCATTGCGTGATCACATCTTCATTCCTAGATTCAATATAATTCCCAAAATCAAATCTCTATCACTATTATTAAATATTATCATACCTAAGACACTAAAAAAGACTATTATCATTGTTTTCATTCCTAAAATGATCAATTTTACTCCCATGTATAAATTTGTAAGTGGTCATGTGTGACTTCAAAACTTTTTAACCCATACAAAATAGTGAAATAGGCTTGTGCCTATAAATCCTTGTGTATTTTTGTGTAAAATCCAAACCATGTTTTCGATCAGTTTATTTTATAATGAGATACTTGGAAGTCGGTGTTTTCAATGTGGATGGTTCTAGGTCTAAGCATGAGACAAAATCCCAAGTTTAAAATCCATAATACTTTTCTAGTTTGGTTTTCTTGGTTTTAAGATAAAATAATATCTATTTTTAGAACTATTTAACAAAATGTTACTAATACAGTTGAATTTAATTGGTTATTTATATAATTTATTTTATTATATAAATTAGTTTCGAATGTTAATTTATTTTCAAGATTATTTTAAATGTGTTTTCATTTATATTTTAAGAGGATTTTCCAAAAGTAAAATTATATAACTCAACAATTTTTGTTAATAGATAATTTTTATCAACTTGGAGGACTATGTTTTTATATCTTATAAATAAATTTTTTTAATTGGATACTAAATTCTACCCTATTGATTCATCCACTGGGACCAATATATTGGATATATGAAGGTGACTATTAGAAAAGTGATTTTTTTTACAGGGTTTTAAATGTATTTTATTTTTTATATTTCTGTTACTTTTAGTAGTTATGTAAAATATTATATTTCTATTTTTTAAATTATTTAATGTATTGGTGTAATAATTCTTATGATTTCATTTTTATTATTTATTTATGAGTATAATTAGGTTTTATAAATCACAAAATGAAATTTAATTAATCATTAATATTATATAAAATCAAAAAAATTATTTAAATTACTGGTTCCTTCATATATTTTCATGAGATGGAAAATAATAAAAATAGAAATTAATTTTTTTCCATGTATCTTACAAAAATTCATATGTCATGGTGGAACATAAAGATATATTCCTATGGTAATTTCATTCATTACATTTCCAAATATTCTATTTTCCATTCCTCTTATAAATGAATTTTACCCATTAATTACTGGTGGAAAAAATTCTATTCATCTATATTTAAAAATTAAAAAAAAATTCAAACTATATTTATTGAGATATAAATTTATAGTGAACTTTTATAATCTTCCTATAAGGTTTTTCAATGTACTAGTTGGTGTTATCGAAGGTACTAGACCCTCATCCACTATCAAGGTAAAGGTTACATTCCACTATGTGTTGAACCTTTATTCAATTGACTTAATATTGAGGTTTTATCCCATTAATAAGCCTTTATTGTATTTTAAATTTCTTAGGATATGAAAATTATCATTAAGGTACCTTAAATTTTTAATGGTTTCTTAATGATTTCAATTCTTCCTTTGGATTTAACAGAAATTTAATCCAATCATAATTTTTATTTATTAGTTCTTTTTATAAATTATAGGATAACTGACATTTATATAGATAAATTTATTCTATTGATTTATATATCTTGTTTTGATTAGGATTTGGGATCGTTGTGATGGTATCATTAATTTATTAAATAAATATGATCTAGTGAATGATTATTCTATATCCTTGAAACTTAAAAAATGGTTCAATCTCTTTAATTGGTCATTTGATTTATATAAAAAGTTTAAATTTATATTAATAGTGTTATTAATATAGCTTCAAGGTTTTCCTCTTCTATTCCAAAATCTCATTATCCTTAAACATATGTGAGATTTCAATTGTTTTTATCAATATAAAAATTATATAATGAGAACCCTAAATCAACCTATCCTATCCAAAAATAATCAAAGTTGACGTTGTATTTTTTCCTAATTGTGTTTTCTAAAAAAACATAAAATTTGATTATTGACACAAGAATATCATTCAATTGTAATCATATATTCATTATAATTTATCTTATAACTTCCACGGTCTTAAGACCATCAATTATTAATGAATGAAATCCCCTGAGGGAATATATATATTTCTTGATTAATTGATTTTTTAGGAGGTAAAAGGTTAATCGATTATCAATATTTCTCTTGATTAAATTTAGGTTGGGAAAGATGAAGAAATTGAACAAGTCATTACTCTTAGAATTATATAAGATTTAAACCCTACATCTAGAGATAATGTAGATGTCTCTAATAAAACTTTTAATATAATTATACAAATTGATGGTAAATATTTCATTAGTTAAATTGTATTATCAATCTAGGATAAATATTTATTGGAAGGGAGGAATGTTAATGGAAAATAGAAAAACTAGTTAATAGTGAGTTATTTTAGGTCCAAGCATGATCATGCGGTTGTAGACATGAATCATAATCATGTTGATGATAAAAAATTATTCTCCAAAATAGTCAAAAGTATACTAAAATTGGATATTCATAAGAAAACAGAATCATTTATTATCTAATAATTTCCCAAGAAATATTAAAATAATAAAACAATGATGAAAGTGGTTGTCTTGGATGGGTTATAGGGATGAACAATGATATATAATAATTTTAATCACACATTAAGTTTATCCCTAATAGAATTGAGATATATAGGTGGATAGGAGCCTATAACAATTATTATTATGATATGTTGGGACTTAAATTAATATCCCAATGATGGTGATTAGATGTTAACTTTTAATCGATTAAATACAAAAGTTAAATAAGAATAATCAAATGTAATTAAGAGAAAGAAAGGCATAGTGTGGGGTTGACTCAGGATTTATAAATAACTAAATTATAGAGATGGGACTAAAGTTATGGTATGGTATCATTATTTTTAACTATTATAAAAGAACTTAATATACTTATGATAGAGTTAGATATCATAGATCTAAATCCATGTTTCCTTAATAGAAATTCCCTTCATTATTTTTTTCAGAATCTGGTTATATTTTACTTTTCTTGGGAACTGGTTCTTATACTTTAATGGTTCAATGTGTTACTTGTAAGGAAATTGGAGTTATAAAATTTCAAGGATCTTACTTGGTGGTATGACTTTGAGGGGGTCTTAAACAAATGTGAATGAGACCTTTCAAGGGATTTGAAATCTATTATTACATCATTAAGGATTGAGTGATAATCATACTACTCTAGTTGAGATTTAGAATCAGTTTAATATTCTTTCCCATGAAGATGCATTATAACTATATACTATGGATTTTGAAAAGAAAACATTAATGAATGATGAATAAATGTCTTAAAAAAGATGATTTTGGTTTAAAATTAGATCACATTAAAACACATTCTTTATTGTTTTTTATATTGATAAGTGAATTGATGCACCTAAAATGAATTAATATAAACTATCCCAAGTGTATTTTTTTATTTCTACTGTACTTGGGAGTAATACTCCCCTTAATATATCCTTTTATAAAATCCCAAAAAATATTTTTGTGGTAAAAAGATACATCACGGTGAAATTATAACCAATTTTTTAATAATAAAATTAAGCAGGATTCATTATTAAATATGGAATCAAAAAAATAAATGGACTTAAAATAATTAAATATTACAAGAAAGTTGAAAAAATAATAGAAAAATAGAGTGTTCTAAAAAAATTTAAAATCCATATATACTTTATCTAAAGCATGTAATTTTTTCTTTTTGTGGTTAGGTTAGATGTTTCTCATGGGAAAATAATTATTTCAAATATTAAAAAAGTTTTATAAATAAATGTATAATTATGATGTTTATAAAATACATAAATATATATATATTATAATCCCTTTTAAATATAAGTAATTATATCTAAAACCATCATAACTCACTCAAAATATGATATTCAAAGATAGTCATTACTGAACAATTCAATTTCAAATTGTTAAATATGAGTATTAAATAAATTTTGAAATGTGTTTAAGATTATATGAATAAGTAATTTAATGGTTAAACAAGTTATATATGTTGAGTATAAAACAATATTTCTTGGACTTAGAATATATATATTCTAATCCTCTAACCCATAAAAAGAAATTATTTTTATCTTTGATATTTTTCATTATTTTCCAATGTTATTAATTATAGGTAATTACTTCTATTTAAAATAAATTTTATAATCATTTTCACTATATTTTTTATCTATTTATTTATTCATGTTTCTCCACTTAAAGTAAATACCATATTTCTTAATTCATTGGGTTCATCCAAATAAGGATAAAATATGTGTTATTTAAAAGAAATTAAATATAGAAACTAATAATTCTTATGAGACACTAGTTATTTGATGAGTTTTTAATTATTAATTGGTTATACTCTAAGTTTAATAGAAAACTGAATATAATTAGTCACACAATTGTTCCAATCAAATACATATGATTCGTCATAGTCAAATATCATATCCATTTTAATTTCATGTTTTTCTTTACGAAATCAAAATAATGTGTTTAAAAATAAGAAGTAAATGGAATCAAAGATCTGGTTTTTGGGATCAAGATAATTCCATATTTCTATATGTTATGTAGATTAAATATTAAGAAACTATAAAGGAAAATTTTAACACTATCAAAATGGTAAGGAAATATAAAAAATTTAAAATATGATGCTAACATAATTAAGTAAATTAAAACAATTTAAAATAGAAATGGATATAATATAATGATATTTAATAAAACAAAAAATATTTAGTAATATAATTCTTATAAAAAATAATATTATTATTAAAATAATATGATAATTCAGAATATGTATTAAAATATAATTGATTTCATAGTTGACTAATAGTGAATATTTAAAATTACTAGTGACTGATTAAATTAATATTTTTGTATAGCTAAAAAATAGTTAATACTGAAATGACCCAACCCACCAGGGGCCTTCTAAGGTGAACACTAAGTTTATTATTCCACAAAATCTTGCCTATAATAATCAAAGTTCTAATGGAATGAAAATGGAATGAATATCACATAATATTGAAGGCCTTGTCCTATGTTAACCTACAATATAATCATATCTCCAATGAAAAAAATAAACAACAAAACCAATATATATATACTAATAAATAATAAAAAAATACATGTGTGAGAGATAAAATACCATTACAAACACACATAGGAAACATACGAAAGGAATTTTACATGAGAAAAACTCTAAATATGATAGAAATAAGACACTAGGAAGCTCTTCCTCACTATGTAAAATCCTTGATCAATTTTTAGATATAATATTCATTATCAGAACTATAAAAACCATACTCCATCATGCTTCACCAAACATAACTATGCACAATCTCCAAATAAGTGAAACACACTACATATCCACTAGTACAGACCTTAATCCCTATACTTTCTTAATATACATTTTATATATATGCACAAATCTCATATAGGAGTGAGTATAAAAATATTTTGTAGGAAATCCCAAAAATTAAAAGTAAAGAAAAGAAATAATTTATCTCAAACTCTAGAACAAGAAGGTAGACAATAGAAAGATATTGAAATATCCAGATATGATTTACCAATATAAGTATCAGGGATGTAGAGAAGTCTTATTCCTCATAGATCTAATCCTAAAAGGTAATATCTCATTAAAATATATGGATCCCCAAAATAAAAAAAATATATGATGTTGATAGTGCAGCATCATGTCACTTCTCAAAGGAAACCATAAGGTTCCCAAAAATTCAAGAAATATTGAATTATATGATCTACCTGGATTTTATTTCACACTACCACTAGAAACTATATAAGGAACTTAATCCTCACTAATGTATGTGTATTAGTTAAAGGAGTTCCAACCAAACATTAGATCATTATTGTTCCACAGTTCTTGAATCCTATAGATGAACTTGCACCTTTTATATAGATAGATCTATATCAAAAATTTAGTAATCCCTATTATCATATTTATCCTGGAATGGAAACCCACAATCCTTTAATAATCTAGAAGGGAGGACCTATTCTACAATTATTAGAACTCATAAAATTTGGTAGTTCCTAAATCCATGGATAGATGAATTTTTCCCTAAGAATGCATTATATACCAAACTTATCATTTATGTAGGGGAACCATAACTTGTTGGTGATAAGTGAGTACTTACACCATACCAATCTAGAGGACCAACTCCCGAAATATATGGGGGAGTCTATAATCAAGAAAGAATATAGGTGACTTGTGACCTATCATATAGCGATCCAAGCCACATACACATTTTATTATATTTTTTTAATATAAAAACTCATTAATTAAAACCCAAAGATCATGAGTCCTAATGTATTTAGAAGAATATATACTTAAAAATCAAAAAAAATCTAAAGCATATAATATCTGTTTTTATTTTCCTTGGTGATATCCTTAATATAGTTAATCTCATAAAACTATATTGGATGACATGGGGAATGAATAAAAGAGATGGGTGAGCTAAAATTTCTAGTAAAGGAATAAACATGATAAGAAAACATAACATGTGAGTCAAAGGTATTATAGGATATCATAAAAGAGAAGGATCATGAGTAATCACATGGAACCATAATATAAAGAATATAGTAACATAAGATCATAAGAATATAGGAAATGTGGTGGAAAAATATAACATAACATAAACATGAATCAATGTTAACTTTTTAAATAATATCACATATTATAAAAAGTCCCATAATGGATTATTTTTACACCCTAGTCTCCAACATATCATATCATGAAACTAAAATCATTACCCAATAAATTTGAGATCTATTAAGGAACACCAATCATAATATATATATTATTATGTGTTCTACTAAATTTAAATCAATAACAATGTACAAATATAATAATTAAACATGAAAATAAATGGGTTGTATAATCTATCCTCATGTATTAATCAAAAAATATTTCATAAATAATTCATTTGATAAATGAAATTAAGGCATGTATTACACAATAAAATGAAGGTAAAATGACCTAAGTAAATGTGTAAGGGGGTTATATATAGAATTTACAAGAAATTAATACTAAAAATTGTCATCCTAATTGATAAAAATGTCTTTAAAATATTAAATAGAATATTTCTTAAGTAAAATACACTTTTCACTTTGAAATCACTTATTTAATGTTTAAAAATTTCCAAAATATTATATTAAAAAAATTCATTGAAAGATTCAATAGAAAATTGAAAATAAAAATTCCAAGTGTTTAGTGGTCATGATTGAGAAAATTTTCATACATTTTGTATAAGTTAAGAGAAATCATTCATTTCAAACTTTTATAAAAAAATTAAAATGTACCTTGTTCGAAAAATTATAGAATGATTCCTTTTAATCCATTTTTTAAAAAAGGTAATATATTAGTAAAAATTTATTTCATAAATAATTAAAAAATAGAAATAAAAATTCAAATATTTTAAGGAATATATAGACAAGGAAGAGAAATATTCCAAATCTATAGGAAGATACCATATTGGTATTTATTACAAACAAATTTTTTGGAACTTATTTATTTAATAAGGGAGAAAATGAAAAACAAACATGTAAACCACATTCATGAATAGGGTGTAATAAAATATTTATCTTTCATGAAAATAATTTTATATTATTTCCACCAAAGTAACCATGCACATAAACAGTCTTGAAAAGAAATGATATTGTAACATAATGCCTTTACTACTTTGGTAACATTAAAATAAAATCTCCTTGGATAAAGTAAAATTAATTTTAACATAAAATACATTGAATTATAAAGGATTAAAGATATAATATGTAAAAGTTTAATTATATACATAATATAAAATAAATTAGACTCATTATGTTAAGACATACCTCATTGAAGTGAAATTGGGACAAAATCCTTTACATCAAAATCAACTCACCACATATGTAATTTTTCTCCCTAAATAATAAATTTATGTTAATTATTTACATTCTTAAGTAAAAATTTAATATTTATTATTAATTTTATTTTATTTATTACCATGTTATATTTATTTTCTTAATCAATTAATTTTACATTGGATTTTCTGACAATATTTGGTTCATATGTTCAAAATGACTTCAATAGGTTTAATATGGTAAAAGAATTCATTGTTCCATCAACTTTAAAATAATAATAATGAATTAATTATCATTTTTCTACATAAATTTTAATTTTAAACCCATCCATGAATGTTGGTTATGAAAAATGAACTATTTTAAAATCATGGTGATGATAGGTCATACGTACACATGAGTAACGCTTCCATTTTCAATGATCATGATGGAAAGAAGTTGTGTGATGAAACTGAACCAGATACCCTATAAAAGTGGTTCCCAAACTAAATTTACACTTACCTTCAGGGTGTTCCAAATCCACATGGGCTAGAGACTATCACCTGGGTGTTAAGCTATAGAAATAAGGAATGATTTCACCCAAAAAATTAATAAATGGCATACGTATATACAATAGAGAGAAATAGTGAAAGAGATAATCTATAACAACCCTAACATAACATGAATGAATATTAAATCATTTATAATGAATATTCACCATCTTAAAAAATTACATGCTAGAGGACCGTAATCATTTAGTGTATTTAGAAACATGGAACAAAAATATTCTAACTTAGTGAAAGATCTTAAATTTCCTCCATTAAATATCTTCTCCTCTACTAATTCTACCTAAAACATTCCTTCATAACCTGGGGAAAAGAAACATAAGAAATGGGTTAGCTCAAATGAACAGTAAGGGTAAATAAGGTAAATTAATAAGAATAACATGAATATTAGGGTATGAGAACATGAGCATAACATTTGAAGATCATACCCTACTTAAGAAAGATCATAATCATGAGACTTGGCATAAATATTTATAGTTTATAATACATGAGTCGTGATGAAATCAAAATAATAAAATTTGAAACCATACCTTGTGAATAATACATTGATGTTTGGTATAAACATCAATGTATAACATCATGAATTTGAAAAATTAGAAACAGGTTAAAACATTAAATTAAGGACACAAAATATGGACCTCAGATAGACTTATGGACATGAAACCAGTCCACGCATCATGTTGTAAACATGGAATTAGGTTCAAACATAACATTATGAATATATAATCAGGTTTTCACATAAACTTATGATCATTAAACAATGTCCTTTCATAATATTGTGAACATGTGATTAGGTTCATGCATAACATTATAAGGACAAAATAAGGTTCACTCATAACATTGGGAACATGAAATCAGGTTCATGCATAAACTTATGCACATGAAACCAAGTCCATGCATACTATTGTTAACATATAATTAGGTTCATGCATAACATTTATAATCATGATTCATCAATTATTTCCAAATTAATATAAGGGAGATATAGTTTCCATCAATCACATAAACAAATCACTCATACATATACTAGAAAATAAAACTCTTATCGCATCCTGACCCATAAAAAGAGATGGGTTTTATAAAAATCAAATCATAACCAATGAAATGAAATGGGTATTGTTAATATTCCATAACATCGTTACCTATAAAAAGAGATAGGTTTCATAATCACTTCATGGAAGCATAACCTATGAAAACATTTGGGTTTCAAAAGAATATAGTTCACAGGAGAGAAATGGGTTTCATAAACATTATGACATCAAAGAATAAACCATTCATAGTAATAATATGGAAGGAACATTTAGATTATTTCATAGAAAGGAATGATTAAAATAAATGGATATCATATTATATGGAAAATAAGTCTAAAATATCTTTTAAAAACATTTCTTAAGGAAAATATTATTTTTTTATGGAAAATTATTTTTAAAACATAAAACATTTTGAAAATTATTTTCAAGAAAACATATAAAGGATTCTTTAAAAACATTTTGAAAACATTTTCCTTTGAAAACTTCTTGAAAACATATAATAAAATCTTTAAAAAAATCCATTTTTCTTCCAAACATATAAATAAATCTTGAAATCATTTAGAAAATTTTTCTCCATGAAATCCTGTAAAATATATTTGGAAATGTTTCAAAAACCATTTCGTTGAAAACCCTATAAAAGAAACTAGAAATATTTCAAAAACAATTTTCCCTAAAATCTTATAATAGAATCGTGAAAACATTTTTCGAACCTTTTATTTAAAAATTAATTATAAAAACACTTACATAAACATTATCCTTTTAAAAAATAAAAGTATGATTCATAGAAATGAATGTGGGTAAATCTGTATTGGTCAAATGAGGTAAAAAGAACATTCATTTTTCATAGTAAAAAAGATAATAAAAATAATATTTTTAGAAAGAGGCATGAATATTACTTTAAAAACATTATTAAAAGTCAAAAAGGGTAAAAATATGTTTTAAAAAGTTTAGGATAATAGTATAATATTCATGGAAATCATTTTTAGAAAACATGGTTTTGAAATAAAACATATTTCCAACCGAAGATAGGGTAAAGTCCAGCTTTTTTAAAAACACATTCTTAACTATATTATATACCAAAGCGTGAACAAATGGTACCAATATGTGAATATATCTTTAATAACCATAGGTGAAGAAAATTCATGGTTTTTCTTGAGATATGTATCATGATATTTCTTCAAGGAATCATAAACACAAACAATCTTGAAAAGCAATATGATTGTTTCAGTAAACTCTTACCACTTAATAGCTTTAAACAATAATTACTATGTAATAAAAGAAATTACATGAAGAATAAAATTAAATAAAAATAACGAGATTCATGATATAAAATTTTAAATTTATTATATACACCTCATGAAAATCAAAATATGGGCATAACTTGGCATGTGTCTCATAGAAGAAAAATTGAGTAAAAATTTGCATTATTTATTTTGTAACTTTTGAAACATAAAATCGATGAAATAAATTTAATAAAATCAGTATTTAAATAACTATAAATTTATTTATAATAGTCATATAATCATCCATGCACAGTATAAACACCATACAAAAGAAATGAGTGGTGAATAAATCTTATAACCCACGGAAATAAAAAGTGAGATTAAAATCTCTTAACTTATGTCTTGACACTCATCTGGTAAATTTAAAATTTTTGTATAATAAATTTATGTTAATTATACATCTTTTAGAGAGAAATATTATTATATATAATACCATATATGGTTTTATTATGACTTTATATTACCCTCTTGTTAACAATTTCAGTTTAATGTTATGCTTCAGGTAATATTTTCTTTATTTTTCTCTTGTGTCTTAATTTGTTATATATTTAGTCCTTATACTTATATCATGCTTTTAATAAAGACAAAAAATATATAAATATCTTTAATATTCACTATATTATAATTATTATAATATATATAATATATAAATATGAAATGGAATGCACCATTCATGGAGACAGTAGGCCATACGTATGCATGAACGCTGCTTCCATTTTATTGATGTGTTGAAAGAAAGTAAGTAAATGAAATATATGTTTATATATTGATATAATATCATTATAACAGAATTATTATATTATATATATCATATAAATTCAAAACAAAATCATCAATACATTCCATATAGTGTGTGAACAAATCACATCACTTTGTGGGGGTGGTAGTCCACACTTAAACAAAATTATCATATTTACACAAGATAGAAATCATATGGTTATGTTCTAAATAAAAATTATATAAGAATAATGAAATTATAAATATAATATGACTCATATATAAATATTTTTTCCATTATAATTTCCACCATGATAAGTGATAAAGGAAATATAAACAATCGTTGTTTCATGAGGCGGTAGTTTGTCATACATATAAAAAGTATGTTTTTACCCAATAGATAGAAATGTGTGTAATTATAGGTTAAAACCATATCTGAAAAACATAATAGAATATTTAGTATATAGTTTTTTTATATCATAATGGAAATATAATAGTTTAGGGAGTTTATAATGGAAATAAAACAAAGGATCTTAAGTAATGGTGTTACCTCTTAATCGGGTAACTCCTTTTGGTTTTCAATAAATGTATTCCTTGGAAGTATTTACACCAAAATTTAGGCATAAATGAGTAAGTTGGGGTTTTTGGTAACTTTATTGAGTACATATTTTCAAATCCTAAGTGGTTTGATAGGAGTTAGTAAGTGGGATAGGTGGTGGCCTTTTATAGGGAAGGGAGAGGACAAACTTGGTATTTTTTAAAACAACTTAGGTGTACCAACGTTTTTACCTAAAAAATTCATTCAAAACCAATAAAAATAAATAATTTAAGGTTTAAGGATAAAATATGTCCATAAAATGGATGTTATGAAACTATCTAGGTCATTTTTCCCATATGATTAATGTTTTTTAGTTGTTAAACTTAATTTTACCTTAATCACTGGAATTAAATTTAACAACATTCACTAAAATTTTCGGTCAAAAATAAAGTTTACCTTGTTATACATTATAAATTATGATTATTCCAAATTTCAAATCAATTTTTCCAAATTTAAATTACATAATTGGAAGAGATTAATTTTCAAATTAATCTCATTGATAGAATGACACCGTGGGTTTTTAAAGTTAAAAACATCCAAAAGATCAATTGGTTTTTATAATCAATTTCAAAGTGACATTGATTAAAATGACAAAAATTTCATTAATTGATAAAAATTTTATATAATTAAAATTTTAAATAAATTTAAATTATAATTTAACCTTATCATTAATTATATGATAATGATTTTTGGAGTTAAAATTCAATATGTTGAACTATTCATTAAAAAATGAATCCTTACAAAAAAATATGAAAAATTTATCCTAACCTAGTTTTTATTTTTATATTTAAAATATTATGATTATTTTGACACATTAAATCAATAAAAGATCCAAAAATGATATTTAAAATATTTACTTTATTAAAATGCAGTAAAACTGTCTTTATAAAAATATAGGTTTTAAGAATAAAATTGGGGTTATTCTTAAATATTGTCTATAAAATCTGCTGGATGAATATAAAATTTATTTGATTGAATATATAACATATATATTACTCAATAATTTTAATTAATTTAATTTATTAAGAAAAAACCCTTTATGGGAAAAAATAAAAAATAAAATCATTTATATTCAATTAGTTCTTAAATTTTCAATTCTAATTAATTAGTAACCAATGAATTCATATTATATTTTTATAAACCATATATTTTTATAAGTTGGTTAATATAATTCATAACTTATTGTTTAAAAGCTAGGTTATATCTTGTTATATTAAATAATAATATATTAGTTTACAGTAAAACTTAGTTTTGCGTGTTATACAAGCTTTAAATGAAAGTCATTGTTGTGTGTAAGACAAGATAACCTACGTGTTCAATGTATAGAAAGATAAACTTTATGTTGTGTGTAGTGCATGATTAACTTGGATTTTCTTATAACTCAATCCAACATAGTTCATTAATATAAAATAAACTATTTTTAGTGTTTTTTGTAATTCAAAACATCAAAAAGATTAAAATAACTTGAAAAAATCACAAAATATGGAGGTGTTACATTATACCCCCCCCCCTTAAAATGAATTTATCAATCGTAATTCATTTGGGTTATCAACATTTTAAAAACTAAATATTCTTTTCTTTGTAACCCACCTTGTAAAAATGAATACTAAAACTTCCTTTAAAAAGGGACTATTAGAAGCATAATGATTACCTAAAGTAAAATATAATTATGTTTCTACTTAGAAAAACATATGTGGAAAGTGAAATCATAGACATAGAAGGGAAATATAATTATAATGTTATAAAGGATAGTGATAGATAACTTGGTCAAGAGAAAGCTAACAACCACAAATCTATAAATTATTGATTATATTAGGGGCTATTTGATTCATCAGAAAATAAAGAACTAGGATAACCTTTTTGTTTTCAGGATTATTTCATTAGAGTTGAGTAATTTTCATTATATTTCATACATAAATAATTTTATTACCTTTCATGTGAACAATATCATCCTTTGGTTGGTCCTTGATAGATTTACACTTCATTTATTACCTTAAGAAAGGAATGATATTTTTTCATTATTGAAGTACTAACAGATCATGAGATACATGAAAATTCATCCCATATATCTTTAGTTACCATAAAAACAAATAGGTTATCCAATATGAATATTCCCTCATGTGGTGATATATTACCTTAATCTAAAAAACATTATTCAAGGTTTTACTTAAACATTCCATAAATGTTTAACCTTACAAACCTTCCAAAATATAATTCACCCTTTATTCTTTAAAATTTCACTTATATTATACCAAAAATATTTTTATTGGATACTGGGGTTCCTACTTTCACTAATAGAACATTAAATTTTATTTTATTAATCAAAAATCCATGTAAAGGTATATAATCACGTGAAACATCAATAAAGGATGAACAATAATATAATCATAGGGATTATTAATACAAAACCAAACATGAACTTTCCAACAAATGGGGAAAGGATAAGTTTTTCCCAAATTACCATTATTCACTCCATACATTTTGATTGAATAACCATTCTATTTTCTCTTTTTTTCAATGGTTTTTGTGTCATATCTCTTATATTAGCCTTGTATTGGTGCATTGATTCACATAATTCTCAAACTCCATGCACTTGAAACACTAAAGTGTGGTTGGTTCAATAGGTTTAAAATTCTTTCCATTCATTTCATTTAATTTCCCATCCACATAAATTTTACATTATTTTTATCGGTGTCTAGTATTCCCATACTTGAAACACATTCTTTTCCCTTTAAGAAACAATCCTATGTTCTCTATCACATGGTTTTGGAACCTAGGAGTTTGAAAAATTTTATTCTCTCCATGGATTTTAGATTCTTCTTTAAAATCCATTTTCCTTTTCATGTTAAGAGGATGAGATTGGTATATAAATACAACCTCCATTTTAACTTTGATTTCACAATGCACAATCTCTTCATAGCTAATAAATTCTCTTATGGCCAACTCCCTTCTGAGACTTATCATTGATCCTCTGAAGAACCTATCAACTTTACTTTAGGATTATATGATAATACCAGAAGTGTACCTCACATGTCCTGTTAAATTATCACTATATGTATTGAAAAATTAATCGTCCTTTAACATCAAATCAATGAATTAATTATCTATATTTGTTATAAGATCTTGAGGAAAGTACGTATTGATGAATTAGTTCTTGAACTGATCCAAATCCATGGATTCAATTTCATCTTGCTTCCTCATATTCTTGATTAAATTCCACCACTAGTATGTTTCACCTTCTAATATATAAATATCCAGAATGAATTTATCATGATCTGAACACTTTATAATGGAGAATATATTTTTAGTGGTACTGATAGAGTGATCAACATAAAGTGGATAAGAAGACCTATTGAAAGAAGGTGGGAGATGCATTATAAAGGACTCAATATAACATTGTTCCATCCTTTTCTCTTTTGTAAGCTCATCATGATTCATATATTGAGAAATTTTTTAGATTATTGCAATGATGTTTTGTATTCCATCCCCCATAGAATTTGGATCCTTAGGAGAATAATAATTTCATTATCTGTCTCAATCACCATTAACATGGTTTCTTCAGGATCAAACGATTGATAAAAAACAAAAAAGAGTGGATTAAGAAACAATTATTGTAAATAGTAACAAAATAATTTTTAAAACCCTTTTATAGGATGTCTAAATTATAACACCTTATTTAATCCATGAACCCCTTGTTTTTCCCAAGGTTATTTATATACAACTTATGTTTAAATATTTCATGATAGTTTTTTATGATTTTGTGAATTACAAAATCATAACACCCAGGAGTGTCAAACTATGTGCACAGTAAGTCATGTTGTGATGTACCAGGTTACATTGACTTAGGACTGACACACCTTGTCAGAGTTTTTACTCCTAGTTACATATGTTCCAGAACCACATCCACATGTAGTATCCAAACAGGTATGTATTTCTAGGAAACCACTCACTATATCCTTCAACAAAATTCTAGTACACTTTCCTAAATGATTAATCATCCTTATACTTATCCTTCGATACATCCCTATAAGTATCCTTAGAAATATACTTAGGGATTTCACTAAACATTTCTCAAACTATTTTTTAATGGTTGGTTAAACCTTTCATTTGATACCAACTATAATGAACTAAGATTAAAATACAAGGATATTACATCTTTTATAATTAATATTAAACATATTAAAAAAGTACATTTAGGGGGACTGTAATAGTTTAGTATCTTTGAAATCTTAGCAAAATATTCTAACTTGTTGATAGATCTTCAAGGCCTCCATTAATGATCTTCCCCTAGTAATTATACCTAAAACATTTCTTCATAACCTAGGGAAATGAAACATAAGAAAGGGGTGATATTGAATTCTCAATAAGGGTAAATAAGTGAAATTAATAGGCATAACATGAACATAAGGGTATTTGATCATGATCGTAACATTTTTAGATCATACCCCATATATCAAATATCATAATCATGAGACATGGCATAAATATTGGAATTTTATAAGACCTGAATCATAAAGAAATAAAGAGAATAATCTATGAAATAATAACATATGTATAATACATATAATTGTGTCATAAAAATCAATGTATAATATCATGAACATTTATAAGTAGAAATAGTTTCACACATTAAGTTAAAGACATGAATATAGGCCCTCTCATAGACTTATGGACATGGAACCAGGTCTATGTATAATGTTGTGAATATGGAATCAGGTTCATGCATAACATTTTGATAATGTAATCAGGTTCACGCATAAAATTATGGACACGAATCTAGTTCCATGAATAACATTGTGAACAGGTAATCAGGTTCGCACAAAACATTATGAACACATAATATGTTTCACTGATAAAATTTAGAACATGTAATCAGGTTCACAAATTAAATTTATACCAATGACTCATCCATAGTTACCAAATGCATTGAAAATAGATATAGGTCCCACCCATCTCATAATAACATCACTCTTATATACACCACAAAATAAAACTTTCACCATATCATAACCCATAAAAAGAGAAAAGTTTTATAAATATAAAATCATAACAAATGAAATGAAATGGGTATCATTAACATTTCATCACATCATAACATATGAAAACTTAACTGTTTTGTAATCACTTCATGAAATAATAACCCATGAAGATAATAATATAACTCGTGGAAGAGAAACAAGTTCCACAAACATCATGACATCAAAGAATAAACCATTCAGAGAAATAATATGACTAGAACCATTAGATAATTTCTTTGGAAGTCTTAATTAACATCAACAGATGTCATATTATATGGAAAAAAATTTAAATATCTTTTGAAAATATTTCTTTAGGAAAATTTTCTTTATTTTTTGGAAAATTATTTATAAAAAATGAAAACTTTTGAAAACCATTTCTTTGAAAACTTATAAAGGAATCTATGAAAACATATTGAAAACGTTTTCATATGAAGACTTCTTGAAAAATTATAATGAATTCATGAAAAAAAATTGAAAACCATTTTCCTTGAAAACATATAAATAAATATTGAAATATTTTTGAAAACCATTTTCTTTAAAAACATATAAAATGCTCTTATAGATGTTTTCAAAACCATTTCTTTGAAAAATTTATAAAATATACTTGAAAACATTTTGAAATTTTTTTTCATAAAATCTTATAAAATAATATTGAAAAAATTTTAGAAACAATTTAGTTGAAGATTACTTTAAGATGAAAAAATTCTTAAAAATTAACCTTTTGAACATGTAAATGAATCTTCACAGAAATAATAGTGGTTAAATATTTAAATGGTCATATGAGGTAAAAAACATTCCATTTTCTTAGTAAAAAGGTTAGAGAAAATGACCTTTTTGGAAATAGACAAAAATACCCCATTGAAAAAATTGTTAAAATACAAAAAGGCTAAAAATTACATTTATATATTATAGGAAAATAATATAATATTATTGTAAAACCTTTTTAGAAAACATGGATTTGAATGAACATAAATTTCTGGCTGAAGATATCGTAAAATTGAGATTTCTTAAAAACGCATTCTTAACTATCTTATGTACAAACGAGTAAAAAATGGTACCAAAACATGAATATTTTACAAATAACCATAGGATAAGAAAATTCATGAATTTTCTTGAGACATGGATTATAATATTTCATCAAGGAAGTATATACATAAATAATCTCGAAAAGTGATGAGATTGTTTATATAAACTCTTACCACTTAATAGCATCGAACCATACTCTCCACATAAGAAAATTTAATTATATGGAGTTTAAAATATAATGAAAATAATTATATTAATGATATAACATTTCAAAGGTATTATATATACCTCATTGAAAAAAATATAGGTGCATAACATGGGATGTGTCTCAAAGAAAGAAAATTGAGACAAAAATTATATTATTAATTTATTAACTTTTGAAACAAAAAACCAATGAAATAAATATCATAAATTTTTTTTTTAAATACCCCTAAATTTAAATATAAAAATCATATAATACATCCATGGGAATTATTCACTTCATACAAAAGTAATGGGTAGTCAATAAAGAATATATCTCACAGAAATAAAAAGTGAGATGAAATTCTCTTACCTTGTATCTTAACTCTGGAAGTACTTGTTCGAAACTCCTATATAATATATTTAAGTTTATTAAAAATATTTTAAATACCCATATTTTTCTATATAGTACCATCTATGATATGATTTTGCTACTATATTACCTGTTTATTAACAATTTCACGTTAAGGTTACCCTTCGGGTAATATTCGCTTTGTTTTTTGCCCGTGTCTTAATTTGTAATCTCTTTGGTTCTTATAATTATATCATGATTTAAATAATTTATAACATGATATAAATATCATTAATATTCATTATATATTTATTATAATAATTTATATAATATATATGTATGAAATGGAATACACCGACCATGGAGATGGTAGGTCGTACGTACCCCTAAATGTTGCTTTCATTTTATTGATGTATTTAAAAAAGAAATGTAAATAAAATATATCTATATGTATATATGTATATAATTTCATTAAAGTAGAATTATTATGTCATATATGTCATATAGTTTCACTAAACATATCATTAATACATTCCATGTAGTGTGTGAACAAACCACATCGCTTTGTGGGGGTGGAAGTAGTCCACACTTCTTCAAATGAAATTATCATATTTCCACAGGATGGAAAGCATAAGGGTATGTTATAAATAAAAAATACAGAAGAATAAGAAAATAATAAATATAATATATCTTATATGTAAATAGGGTGTCCATTATAATTTCCACCATGATAGGTGGTAATGGAAAAAAATAAACAATCATAATTTCGTGAGGTGGTAGTTCATTATACACATAAACAATATGTTGGTTACCCATTTGATAGAAGTTTGTGTATGTTTAGGTCGAAACCTTAGCATAGAAACATCATATTAAATTTATGATATTGTTTTTTTATAAAATCATGGAATAATAAGAGTTTAGGGAGTGGAAAATGGAAAAAAAAGATCTGGAGTGTGGGTGTTACCTCTTAATCAGGTAACTCCTTTTGGTTTTCAGCAAAGGGATTATTTGGAAGTATTTATATCAAAATTTAATTCATCAAGGAGTAAGGTAGGTTTTTTGGGAGGTTTATTTGATATATCTTTTCAAAAGATAAGTGTCTTTAGATCTGTGGGGAAATGGCAGAGGTGGTATCCATTTATATGGAAGGGAATGGGTACAGTTGGTTTTGTTTAAAACAAGTTACATGTACACATTTTTTTTACGTAAAAATGTCAAAAAAACAAATAAAATAATAAATAATGGAAGTTTTATTGCTGAAATATTTCCATAAAATTGGTTTTTCAATAGTTTTTAGGTCATTTGGGCCCTTAAGTTTATGTTTTATTCCTTTATTAAGCTTAATTTTACATTAATCACTATAATTAAATTTAACTACATTCACTAATATTTTGGGTAAACATTTATGCTATAATTATTAAGAATTATAAATTATTTTGATTCAAAATATGTATTCCATTTTTTCAAATTTTAAACATATAATTTGAAGAAGTCAATTTAAAATTAATCGCACATACAGGACAACACGGTGGGTTTTTAATGTAAAAATTGTCCAAATATCTACTAAGTTTTTATATCCGAATTCAAAGTGAAATTTATTCCAATTACCAACACTAAATTAATTTTTAAAAAATATTATATAATTAAACTGTTAAAACAATTTCAAATATAATTTAAACATATAAAAAATAGATGAAAAGCAGTTTGAATTAAAATTGAATATTTTTAACAATTCATCACCAAATGAATACTTACAGGAAAATACAAAAAAACAATCCTAACCTAGTTTTTATATTTATCTTTAAAATATGATTTTGATTTTATCATATAAATATATAAAGTTTACCAAAAATGGATTTAAAATTTTTTCTCCATTAAAAGGTGGCAAAAGTGCCTTTATGAAAATATAGGTTTAACAACATAAAATTGGGTTTGTTATTATCTTATATATATCAAATAAATAGGAAGAATATAAAAAATTTATTGAATATAAAACATATATATTGCATTAATATTACTCACTAACTTTAATTAATTTAATTTATTAAGACAAAACACCTTTTGAAGGGGGAAATAAAAATATATCTTTTATATTCAATCAGTTCTTATATTTTTCATTTATAAGTAATTAGTAACCTATTAATTATTATTATATTTTTGCAAACCATAAATTTAATTAATTTAGTTAATATTTTTCCTAACTCCTAATTTAATGACTATTTTATATCTTATTATATTAAATAATAATATATCATTGTTTAGTAAAACATAATGATGCGTGTTATGCAAGACATAGAGGAAATTCCTTGTTGTGTGTAATGAAAGCTAACCTTGGTGTTCCTATTTCACATACTAATCATGTCTCTCCAAAAAGGATATTCTGCAGATACCAAAGTAAAGCACCACAATATACACCTCATGAAACACAACACTAGGTCCGTATAACCAAAAGTACCCAGGTAGTCTTCAGGATCTTCCAAATCCCTTATAATGTTTAACATACATCGATTATTATACCTCAAGCCATCACAGCTCATAAACCAAGTAAGGAAAATCAAGCCATCATAGCCTATACACGTTATACCTATAGTATTCCTTAGGAAACTACATTAAGAATACATGTGTGTGAAACAACCACAGGCTATTAAACCCACTACAAATACATATGGGGAAAACTAACTGTCATTCATACTTGTTCAAGTAACTACCAAGAGAAGAGAGTCGGGCCAATGGGGGTAGTCAGTCATCCATAATCCAACCCGGATGTTATGGAACCCCCCCCCTCAAGGGCTCGGAATCCTGGGGTGTTATTTTCCAAAACGGATAGGGTTGAGTATCATATAGAAACAAAAAAATACATGATATAATATAGATCACAACCACCCTATAGGAAAAACATAGTATCAGAATCAACTAAAACTAATGTATCTCAGACTCCCAACAGCCACTACTAAGACTATATATCCTATAATCACACAACCATTCAAAGAGATACATTAAATTTCATTATTAATTTTCATCAATTTCACTTTATTATAATTATTTCTTTAACCATTAATTAATTGTTAACATACCCACATTACGTTACATTACATCACCATTACAAAAACTTCTATTCCCTCCAAGCATAAGCAAACCAAGTCCATGACTTCTCAGAATTATAACCTCAACATTGAATCCTAGAAAGCTCCTAACCCATGGGTTAAACATTTATTCATTAATTAGAATCATTACTTTCCATATTACCAAGTACTATAGGAAAATATCCTAAACTACCAAACAAGGTGATTAACCAAGAACATTTATATACCACATGTAGTGGGAAAAAGAAAGTAGATAAACAAAAAACCTCTCTGTCAACGAAACAACATATTCAAACAAGTATCTAGCTTTCATAAAAATGGTTAAACACTTATTCAACCCATTCCTTCTTCTCTAGTGTCCTCCCTGATGCCCATATGCATATACTGATTCATCTTGGCACTCTAGGAATCAACTGATTCCACAACAATCGGGCCTCCCCGCCCATCATACCACAATTTCCCTCCTGTCATAGCCATCCTATGATCGTTTCACATTTGGGAATCCTCTACCATCATACCACAACTTCTCTCTAGGCTCATCAATTACAGGCTCACATCACATCACAAGAATTAGTAAAAAATCACAGTAAATAGGCTCTTAGTCCTAAAATAAGGCATTCATCCTTCACCCACAACAAAATCTCAAAGATCCAAAACACACACAAAAACTCAGCCTTTATAAGAAAGAGGGGAACATAGGCACTAATATAGAATTATATTTTATGTCACAATAGATTCTTATTCTATCTTGAATTAACTGATTCATTTTTCACATGTTACAACTATTGGAAAAGTAAGATATAAGCTATCACATATATCATAAATTAATTCAACAATTATTTTAATATGCCTTTAATTACTTTATATAAAATCATCAACATGATTCGGGTTCATTAACCAATTCAATTAAACACACATACTTACATCAATGTTTTTATCATCAATTTGAAACAACAACCAGATTCATTATACACGACCCTTTAAACATTTTATCAAATTAATTATCAATTAATTCTGGATTTATGTTCTTTACCAATTTCACATTCTACTCTAATCATGTCATAGTTTTGACATTATCTATAAAATCAATAGGCAAACCATTATCACGGTACAAATCAATAACATCAACATTTAATCGATACAAATTCTTTAATCTTGTTCAATTAATTATTACATTAATTTCATTATCATACAAGGGATAAATCATGATGGATCTAAGATTTCATGTATATAACTAGAGAAACAACAAATCCCCTATCTCAAAAAGGGTTTCAAAGTTTATTTAACAAGAATGAACCATGAAATGGATCTACAATAATGACTCCTACAACAACTGAAACTAGTCGAGGATGCAACACCACAACCATACCAAAAAACCAAAAAAAAATACTCTATTAGAAACATGGATATCAAGTTTCATCACATGGAAAAAAGGAATGAGAGGAAATTGATCAAATAAACCACAATTATAAAGGAAGAACATACCTTAGATCAAAGATAGATTTCTGTGGATCAAAAAATAGAATATGAGAATTGATACTTGATGAAGGAATCCCTAAAATGTCAAGGAGGGGGATATCATGTCACCTAGAATGAGAGGGAGATTCACTAAAACCATAGGGTTATGAATAACTCAAGTGGATGAAAACACTTAATACATCATTGTATAAGGGAATTACGTGATGTGTAATACCCTTTTACATTATTTAATCCTTGGGGTTTGGTTTTTTCCAAAAAAATACACCGCCTCGTCATTTTATTTATTTTCCTAACCCAATTAATTATACATTGTGAAACCTTATTTTCTGTTGTGTGACTTTACATGTCATAAAATCTCCTCTTCTTCAAGCTCATAGAATAGAATCCCCTCTAGGCTTCTTCTGAGCCTCCTTTGAGATCCTTGGTCATTGGAAATGCAAAAACGGTCAATCCACACGGATCTGAGACCTTACATTAGATACCCATCAAAAAATTCATTTCCTTGAGAATCCAAAAACCAACCTAGATAGTAAACAACAAAGAGGTCATCTAAAAATCCACCCCCTGAGATACCTCTCAAAATATCTCCCCACCAAAGGAGCTCAACCACCCCCATCCAAGCACAAAGGTCTCTACACGGTGAGTAGATGAACTAATTGTCAAGTATTCACCACCTATATCAAGAGATTATACTAATTAAACCTTATGAATATAAATATACATATCATGTGGAATACCCTATGCATCTTCATCTCCTATGAAAATAGAGTAAGACAAAATAAGTAACAAGAGATAGATCCCTATCATAACTTAGAAAGAGATCTACAACCAAAAAATGAACATCATTATAGGATAATAGATCAACATTAAAAATATTAGGTTCATGAGTGAGTATCTATGACTCATGTACCTAGGTACTCTCCTCTACACCACCATACAATACAAGACACAAGCCAAGGGGATAACATGCTCATGCAACATCTTCTCTTGGTGATCTTGGATCTCTACAAGTCACCCCTCAAAGGTCACATCATCATCAACATCGATCTAACCCCAATTGATGATGTGAGATTCATCATGAAGATGTATAAAGAGCTGTTACATGTGAAAAACATCATATATCTTTCTCATCTATAGTGGATGTTCTATATGAAACACCATGGCTCCAACATGATCCAACACCTTGAAATTCCCAAGAAAATTAGATAGAAATATTTCTCCCATGTACACTTTCCATGATGGGGAGTCACCTTTAACCATAAATGATCCACAACTTTGAACTCCATTGGTATCCTTACATAATCAAAAAAGTAATTCTGATGATATTGTGTTGCTTTCATCCTCTCGTGAATTGCTTGGACCATCTCTATCGTGTTCTGTACAAGTTTTGGCCTAAGAATTTATGACTCTCCAGCTTCATTCTAGCATAATGTAGAATGGAAAGATCATCCATAAAAGGGTTAAAGTTGATTCATACTTATTTTGGAGTGAAAAATATTATTGTAAGTGAACTCTACTAAGAGAAAGTGCCTCATCCATGTACCTCTAAAATCCAAGACACAAAAACACATCTTTTCTTCATGATTATGGATGGTATTCTATATATAACCATATGTTTGTGGATTAAAATAAGTTTTAGGGAATATTTTAGAACCAAAATAATGTTGGAGACCCTGGATGTACAAAAATGATCTTGATCAGAAATGATCATCCTTGGGACCCCATGGAGTATCATCACCTCCTCCAGATACTACCTCGAAAAAACATCCATTGAGGTTGAATTCTTGTTCTCTACGAAGTGGACCGATTTCATCAAACAATCCACTACCACACATATATCATCATGGATTCCCTAATCTCATGGTAAACTAGTAACAATGTCAATTGAGATGTCCTCCTACTTACACTAAGGAACATCTAATGGATGGATAAATCCATTGGGAAGATAGTGCTCAGCCTTCTTATAGTAGACCGAACAACAAAACAAAAACCTTGAAATTGCATGCTTCGACCTAGACCACCAAAACTATCCTCTAAAATCTCAGTACATATTTTTCATGATTAAAAATTTCGCCAAAGGGAATTATGGAACTCTATGAGAACCATCACAAGCATCACCAACGGAATGAAAATCCTTCCCTAAAACAACACCTGGTGCTTTTCATCCTCAGACCAACCATCTGGGTCCTCGCCACAAAAAACTCGGTCTATTTAGACATCCACCTCTAGATGTAATGCTAAATTTTTTTCTATCACAATCCAATAATCACTAGATTCACACACTGTTTCAAATGTGACTTCCTTATTAGCGTATCGACTACAATATTCCCCTTTTTTGGTGTATATGAAATCTCAAAGAAGTAATCCTATAAGAACTCCATCCACTAACACTAGAATAAGTTCAATTCACATTGCGAGAAACATTCCTTAGGTTCTTATGATCAGTGAAGACTGCAAAACACCAAACAATGAGGTAATGTTTCCACAACTACCGAGAAAACACCACTACCACCAACTCGAGATCATGGTTTTTATAGTTACACTCATGGGGATGAAACTACCAATACCCATAAGAAACAATAAAAATATGATGCATCAAAGAATAACCAAACCCAAAAAGTGAAGTTTCACATAAAAATTTGAACTGATCTCCTCTTATTGGAAAAAAAAGAACTGGAGCACAAACCAACTTCTCCTTTAGAAACTCAAAATATGTTTGATAATGATTAGTTTATAGGAATTCCTAATCCTTTATGGTTAACACTGTTAGATGAGTCAAAAACCAAGATAAATATGCTACGAACCTCCTGTAGTAGCATGTAGAACTGAAAAAACTTATCACATCTGCCAGTGTCTTGGAGGATGACTAAGACACGACTGCTTATATATTTTACAGATCCACAACTACTCCCTACTAGGTTATAGAATGCCCCAAGAAACTGTCATCTCAGTCCCAAAACTCAAGCTTCATAAACTTACCAAACAACTTATCATGACAAAAATCCCAAAATGGCATGCAGATTATCTACATAATTCTCCTAAAATGCGGAGTACACAAGGATGTTGTCGATTAAAACTACCACAAACTCATCTAGGAACTCACAGAACACATCATTCATTAATCCCATGAACATTGTAGGAGAATTCATCACATTGAATAGCATCACAAAAAAATTTAATGCTCCTGAATATAATCGAAAGAGGTCTTCAGGATATCATCAACCTTCACATGTATCTAATGATATCCCGACCACAAATTCATCTTCTAGAACTAACATTAGCCCTTCAGTTGATCGAAAAAATCATAAATCCATGGAAAAGGATATAGGTTTTTCACTGTAACTTTTTTTGAGTGATAATAATTGATACACAATCACAAACTTCCACTAGCCTTATTCAGGAAAAAAACTGGTGCACCCATAGTGACACACTTGGCTAAACAAAACAGCAATGCAACAGACCATCGATATGTATACACATCTCTCACAACTCATAAGCTTCTATCCTTTATGGTTAAATTCAGATAGAAGACACACTTATCTATATTTCGATCCAAAACATGATCTCTCATCTAGGGGGTAATGCTACAAACTTCTCTAGAGATACATCAGGTTACTATTCTACAATCGTGGGAAGCACCAACTACTGAACTTCTGAAGAGCCCAAAAGCTGCTCAGTATTCAAAGATGACACGGAAAAAACACACCTCTGACCTATATGAGGGTCTTGTTCACTAACAAACATTGTTAGCTCTCCATCATCATCAAAGAACACATCATTCCCCTTGAATCGATCCATGATATCTTGCACCGAATAAAACCAATCCTTGTCAAGGATGATTTCATATGGTTGTATATGTAAACATAAAAAATCACCCCAAGATTGGTGCTTCCCCAGAACTAGATCCTAGTCTTTATATACATCAAAAACATATGCTCAACCTTTAATTGGAATAGTCAGTACCAAAGGCACTAAAAGTATCTATACTTCAAATCCCAAAGCATGGAAAAGGGAAGGTGATATGAAAGAGTGTGTCACTCATGGATCAAAAAAGGGAAGCATCCAAGTAGAAAACATTCAAATAGTACCCTGACCAATATTTGCATCGCATGGTGTTGGAAATGATAAATTATGAAGTTGAACATGACCTACTACTTGCCTCTCTGGCCATGATGGTGACCACTTCCATGGTTGTGATCTACTCTTTAAGAATACGGAGCATCTCAAGGATATCATATTCCTACCTTAACTACTCTCTATTGGTTAGAAACTAGAGTAACATGATGCTGCTGCCTCAGTTGGAACTTCCTCAGTGGAGGATCCTACAATGGAACAATCGGTACATATTTCCTACTCAGAAAGTTCGATCACTCTCACTTCTAATGACCTCGTCTTACAAATGAAAAACATGTAATTGATCCCTTTGATAGGATTGAGAGACACTACCCTTAGAGAAATGATACATTGAGGGATGATACCTACGCTCAGATAATTAGAAACTCTTATGTATGGAAAACTAGGAAACCTGGACTACAAATCTACATCATAAGGAATCATGATGACTCCCCTCCAGTGACGATCTAGTTCTAGATATCCTATAATAACACAACCATTAAAATAGATACATTAAAATACTTTATTCATTTCCATCAATTTAAATTTACATTAATTAATTATTTAACAATTAATAAATAATTAACATCTCCACATTACATTATATTACCATTATAACAAGTTTCATTCCTACCAAGCATATGAAAATTGACTCCACAATTTCTTAGAATTATAACCTTAGGATTTGATCCCAGTAAGCTCCAACCCCATGGGTTAAATATTTATTCATTAATTAGAATTATTACTTTCTATATTACTAGTTACTCTAGGAAATATAGTTAGCTACCAAACGTGTCAATAAACCAAGCACATCCATCTTCCTCAAACAGTGGGGAAAGAAATCAGGGAAAGAAAAAACCTATCCTTCATCCAAACAAGATATTCAAATAATAATCTAACTTTCATAACAATGTGTAAGCCCACCTTCAAACTATTCTATCATCTATGGTGTCATCCTTTCCACCTGCATGCATATAACGATGCATCTCGCTGCTTTGGGAATCATCTACTACCACAACAACTGGGCCTCCCCACCACTCATACCAAAATAACCCTCTAGGATTAGAAATCCGAGGCTCACTTTACATCTAGGACTCCTCAACCCTCATACCACAACATCACTATAATCTCATCCATTCTAGGCACACGTCACATCATAAGAATCAGGAAACAAATCATAGTAATTAGGATCACGGCCTTAAAACAAGTCATTCAGCCTTCACATACAATGATCTCTCATGGATCCAAAGCATAAGGAACTTATCCTTTATAAGGAAGGGGGAAACCCTTTCCCAATAGGAATGATCTTTTATCACACAACTAATTCTTTTTCCCTCTTGAATTAACTATTTCATTATTCACAGGGTTTAGGTATAGAAAACCTAAGAAACAAGATATAACTTCTATCACACATTAATTAAATAAATTATTTAACATGCCGTTAATTCCATTATCAATGAGAATAAACACGCTTCAGGTTCCTTAAACAATTCAATTAAACATGAATACTTGCATCAATTTGATTATCATCAAATTTTAACAACAATAAGATTCATTAAACATGCCTATTTAATCATTTTATCCTACTAATTATCAATTAATTCCCACTTTACATTATTTACCACTTTCACATGCTTCTCCAAGAAAGGAATAGATATCACACTCTAGAAAATAAAGAGGCAACACAAGAAGAAACATCCCCATGTGATCGATACCAATTCTTAAATCTGGTTCAAAACATTATTTGGTTAATTTCATTACAATCACTACAACATAAAACGCCTTTAGCGGCGGTTTTGTAGTGGCAGTTTACAAAACCGCCGCTAAAACTTGCGTTAAAAATATTTAGCGGCAGTTTATTAAAAACCGTCGTGAAACCCATTTAGTTTTTAACATCAGCGATTCTCCCCCCCCCCCCACCTGACCCACCCCCAACCCCACGAGGCTTCTCACCCCCAACGATCATGAACCCTAGCTCTTGTCCCCTCCGCTGCCCGCCCGTGCTGCCGGTGACCTCGCCGCCGGTCGCTGCTAACCCCACTTCTCTCCCCGACACCCGCGACATCGGCTTCTACCCTAAACCCAAAGAGTTCGTACCCTAGGTATACTCCCCTCCCTTGTCGTCGGTTGGAGCATCCAGTTATGGTGGATTTTTTGTGTGTAATGGTTAGAGGAATCTTGTGAAGAAAAAATGCATAATGTTTTATGTGGTTTCATTATTGTTGAGTCATTTCCATAATTTATTTTGGTTTATCATAAAATTTGGATGAATTCATTTAATGGATTGACTTAATGTATTTGGGTTTTGTTTAGAAATGAGCTCAGAGGTGTTCCAAGAGTTATTCATACCGCATTTCTTGAAGTTACAGTGAGGATACATAATTGATGATATGTCCCTAAAGTATGACTAATTGGATTAATATGGATTAATTATCTTAATTAATTCTTATTTCATTATAATATATTTTGAAATTTTATGAGTTAGGGGATTGAGATGGTGTTGGTTCCTAGAGATGGCTTTGATGATGATGGAATTAGATTTCTTAAGGGGATAACTCTATAGTCAAGGTAGTTTATGACTAATATTACCATAGGATATGGTTTTGCATTTATTTTGTGGATTGAAATTTCATGTAGGTGGGTTTGTGAGAGGAATGGGATCAATGAGTTATTTACCTTATGATACATGAGGATAGATATTCATGTTGGGTTCATAGAATTCCCTTTAGTATGATTCATTAATTATACAACCATTTATGGCTATGTTATATATGTGAGAGGATTAACTATAGGGAAATTAAAAACCCAATAGGGTGTCCATCATGTATTTATGGGTCAAGTTATCTATAAAGGTCTTGTTTTTGGTAATTGATTATATCCTAAATAAATGTCTTGGGGTGAGGCTATGGGATGGTGTGGTAATGGTTATCTATGGTATGATAATATATGAGAACATATGAATGACCTAGTATTGAACTAAGTTAGGTTCCCCTGCTCGATGAGCAATCAATAAGGACAATATGGATAATGATAGGTACTCAAACCTTATGAGTTGGGAATGTGGACCTTGATAGACATTTATCCCTTAGGTAGTTGAGAGATACCTAGGGAATAGAACCGTAAGTGGTGTCTTTATCATCCACATTAAACAAATTTCACAATATCAATATAACTTCAAAATTAGATTTATCATGTCAATAACAACTCACCAATAATACTGAAACCAAACTAATTATAGTAAGGAAATAACTACTTCCTCTAAATTTGTCTTCTTATTAGTGGTCTAATTCTACTAAATTCAGTGCTTGATATCCCTTATTATAAACCAGATTCAATATGAAATCATTGATTCTCTTATTTAAGACTTGGAAACCTCTTTTTATTCTAGAATAATCCCTTTTTTGTATTTCTAGATTCAACAAGTGACTTTACTTCAGCATGAAACTTCTAGATCAAGTTTTGAAGAAACAATGTGGTTTCTTAACACCACCTTCTTATTCATGATCATCCATGACACGTTTTGATTATATTTTATATAAAATGAGACTTAAAATAATTATTACATCACATATTTCATGCATTTTTTTGATTTAATTAGTTCTTCCTTTAGTTGAATAACATGTACTTTATTAGAACATCCACCCCATGGATCATATCTCCCCATAAATAATGGGCCACTTCAAGGAATAACAAAAATGTTCAATTCCCACACCGAAGTCTGAATCTGACTCTTAGTACAACTCCATGGTCAGATCCTCGATCGTCCCATTTAACCATAATTCTCCACTCATGAGCACTAACACATATAATATCCAAATCACCCTCAAGTCACACAACCACTCTTTTCTTTGTCAATACACCAAAGAGAGGTCTAGGAATTCAATCCACGCAAGGTTTGTAGAACCTCAAAACCTAATCTCCCAAGTTATTTCATCATGCATTTCCATGAACACCACCACTTATCATGCCTCAAGACTACCATCCCTCATGTGGTTCTTGTCACTCCAAAATAACAATGTGTTTAGTTTTGTAAGCATCATAAGGTTTTCCCTAAAAATTATTTATAATAGATTTATTCGATATTAGAGTTTTATATGAATACTCAAAAGCGAACATAGGTTAGGGTTATTCTAAATTAACAATGTGCTTTGGTTTTCATGGTAAAGTAGCTACCAAATTGTTAGAACACTATTTCTCTTTACAAAAGAAGCTTCCCATATCCCAAACACTAGAGGGTTCATATCTAACTCATGGGATCATCTTTATTATATTATGTTTCTGTAATCTTATATTATTGTATATATGAATCTCTTTCTCTATTTAGTATTAACTATGTGTTTTAATTTTTTTTATTATTGTGTAGGCACATTGTGATATACATGGATAAAATCTGGATAACATTACCAAGGAACACACCTCAGTATATTAAGGGATTGAATGAGTTTTTATATTTTTCAATTTATAATTGATACATTGAAGGGAGAATAAAATTTCCATGTCTTAAATGTAAATTTAGAACATGGTTAAAGAGAGATGAAATTTATGAACATTTAATACTGAAGAAATTCCCTGGTCAATATTTGTGTTGGATTTGGCATGGAGAATCGAACGTTACAGAAAGATTGAGCGCTGATGTTAATCCATAGAATGAGGTCCCAAGTTCGTCGAAAATGGAAAATGAAATTCAAAACCTCATAAATGATGCATTTGGCGCTGCAAGACAACACTATCTGCATCAAAACATATCAGAACAACCAGAAGAGGATGATACAAATTGCAACATGAAAAGTGATGTTTTTGAGACTGTAACACAGGTAGATCAAGATTATAACATATCATTGGATCCTTCTATTGATTCTGTGGAGCCAAATGTAATGGAAAACTTCACTGAGGAAAATGTGTTTCATGATTTAGTTGACGATGGAAATAAAGAGTTATATAGTGAGTGTTTGAAATATTCAAAGCTTTCATTTCTGGTGAATTTGTACCATATCAAATGTCTATGTGGAATTACAAATAAGGAAATTTCCATGATATTGGAATTGATTCGTAATGAATTTCCTGAATAAAAAATCCCAGAATCTTTTTATGATATGAAAAAAGTTGTTAACAAGATTGGTCTGAATTATACAAAAATACATGCATGTCCTAATGATTGTATGATTTATTGGGGAGAGGATTCAAGTAGACAGAATTGAAAGAAAATTTCTTCTTCTAAATGGCAGGAAAAGGGTGATGTTGGAAGTCTGAATGAGCATAATTTCATGGAGAAGAAAAAAAGGAATGAACCTGTAAAGGTTTTGCGTTACTTTCCTTTGAAGCCTCGATTTCAAAGATTATTCATGTCATTGAAAACCGCTGAATACATGAAGTGGCAGTCTGTAGATAATAAAAATTATGGGTTAATGAGACATCCACAAGATTCCCAATTGTGGAAGACATTTGATTCATTACATCTATATTTCTCAACTGATCCTTGTAATGACCCATTGTTTCATTAATGGAAATCACACTTGATCTAATTAAAAGCCTTTTTATGTAAAATTTTTATATAAAATGTCCACTTCTTTAGTTTAATGTTATGAATTGTGACCATTATATTTATAGTCGTTGAACAGTGATCACATGATTAGTATAAATATAAGGCTTTAACAAACCCAATTTACTCAGACAAAAGAAGCGATAGCCTCATCCAGTAGAATTGCTCCATACAAAGCCCATTTTTCAAAGCTCGGAAAAGAGGTGGCACACTTAGGATTCTCTTTTGACCAAGCCCAAGCTGAGCTTCATTATATCAAGCTCAAACGGGACCGTCTATGGGAAAAGTGGAAGTTGATAGAGATTACCACTCGAGTGATGTTATCTGAGCCACCCTAAGAGTCTGTCACCATCGCACACCTTACACTTAGGTCTTATGTGGCTATTTTAAGGGGTTATGTAAAAAATCTCTAGTACTATGTTCATGTACATTATTTTTGTATATAATAATGAATTTACATTTTTGTCATTATTGATACATTGTAAATAGTTTTTAAAGTACAAGTAGTGTTTTTAGTCATTATTTAATTAAGAAATCTATTTTATTAAATTAAGGGATTTTTGAATTAAATAATTTTTTAATAAAATATTATTATTATTAATAAATTAATTTTTATTATATATAAATGATACTATAATTTTATGAATGAAATTATAATTTTTATTAAGGTTTGAAATCCATTTCTGTCAAAACCTGTAAATTTTTTATAAATGTCGGTTTTTATTTTAAAAGTGAAAATTAACTTATTTAGAAAATTATTTAAATAAAATAAATGATATTTCTGTAATTAGGACGTCAAAATTATCCAATGGTGAATTTTTCATAATTTTCTGAGACAGTCAAATATTTGGGTAAAAATTAATTACTGTGTAAATATATAATGTGTTTTATGACATCATAATGACCCAATAGTGATGTAATAAAATACTATAAGATTTATGTTCGGCCAATATATGTTTTAAAATTAATGTAATGTGATTTTGGGTTTGTTTTACTTACTTTTCAAAGCATTAATGGACCCCTCAAGACTTATTAAACATCTTGTCTTTTAAAATTATTTTCCATGGGAGTGTGAATCACCTCCACATAAGCAACCCCATCATTTTAAGATGTTCGGACTTTTTCCTTATAAAATATTTTTTCCTCTTCCCTTTTCAAAATACCATTGGCAAAAACCATGATCTGATTTTTGGTTTGGATTAGTTTATTATAAGGGGTCCCAAACCTAAATAATAAAGAATTATCTCACCTTTCCTATATAAACCCACCCAAGCTCCCACTTCCTCCCCACTCAAAGCCTTTTGAGTTCGTACAACCTCTTCCCTACTTTCTCTATAATCCTTCCAAGGTTCCCCAAGCTCCCAAGAAGCCACTCTCAAGCCTCTCTCAAGCCTTGGAAGCACACTTCCAAGTAAGGGTTTTTTCTTCCTTTCTCAGTTTTGGCCAATTTTCTTTAAGTTGTTTTGCCCTTTTAATTTCAATTACGAATGTTGGGTTATGGTTTCAAACCTCCCTCATACAGCCCTATTTATGTTTCAATGATGGGACACCCCTTTCTCTCTCATTAAATTCCTTTCATGTACACCTGTTACTATGCCGAAATTTCGAAAGGAACTTCTCTCTCCTCATTTACATTCAAGCAATACTTTTGTATCATGAATCTAAATTCCATTACAATTGTTGGGACATGTATATATATCACCTCCTTACTTTCCATTACATTTAAATATGATGAGGAACCCCTTTATATCTCATAAACCATTTTTATGAATTCTTATGTCACGCTGTTACGCTGCCGAAATCACACCGATTTTCTAAGCCAATGCCATTGTGTAGTAAATACCATGAGCATTTCTCCATAAAGGGTATTCACATTTATTCACATTTAATTATTGATTATAAAGTATCATGTACAAATTCCACATTCCTTTATCATGGAATAGATGATTATGTTTTATGAATCCATGTTTTATGATCCATGAGGCACACTTATGCGTGAAAAGAAATGTTTAAGAAGGGTGCACCCTTATAGATCTCTAATGCATTAGGTAAAGTATAGTATCATGATACGTCATGTGAAATGAGTGTTAAATCATGCGAATTCAAGTGAAATTTCGGTTTACTTGTGCTTCATGTGCAATGAAGATTTACTCATGCTCCATGTGCAATGAGCCTTGGATCATGCCAATTCCATGTTAAGTTTTGTTTCCACATTTCCATGTTATGATTATCATGCTTTATCATGCCATTATGTTCATGTTTCTCTTGTGATATATTGATATGCATATATTATAACATGTATTTTACTCCTCATGTATTCCATGTTTATTCCCTTAGTGGTCTTTATAGATCACCCCTTTTCTTATGCATGTCCTCAGGTAATCCCATGCAATGATAAGTACGAGGGAATGTAGTGGTCATGTAAAGGAAGATTTCAATAAAGATGATGTATTTCGTGTTTTAAGTTGTTATGTAATGATCCTAAGCCCCAAAGACACTATAACTCTTGATCATACATGTTGTATCAATTTAATAGTTTATGTAATAAATCATGTTTAAGTTTTAAATAAAAGCAGGGTTGTCATAGTTGGTATCAGAGGATCAGTTAAGTTATTTTTGGGATTAGGATTAGAAAAACCTAGTAAAGCCTTAGATACAAGACTAAGAACAATTAAAACGTCCCTAAGTTTTTTTGAGTATTGAGTAAATGGGTTATCAAGCAAATACACCCCTCTCTTGATACAAGCAGGTAGAGGCGGCTCTGGAACAGATGTATCCTAGGGGTAAAACCCAAAAACACCGCTTTGAGCTAGACTTGAACGGGAACCGGTGCATGACAATGGGACTTGTTGCACTCCTGGTTATGAAAATCCTGAGGGATATGTTTTGATAAATTTACAAGCTTAGTATGAACCCTTATTAAGGTAATTTAAAAAAATTCACTAAGAATATATGTTAGAAAGTAGATCATGAAAATCCTATATTGAAGCCTATAGACTCATGAGTTAAGGAAATAAAAGTTTATTTATAATTCATCAAATTTTGTCTTTGGATTACCCTTTATGTGTTACCCATAAATTTTCTTTTATTCCATCCAATGGACGGTAATAGGAGGACTTGGGCTAACAACCTATGTGAAGATCAGTGCGATTACAGTACTAATGAGATTCCCAATCCAATGGGAGTGGGAATCGTGAACTTTTTCACGCTTCTCTCTCAACTAACTCAATATTTGAATAGAAACACGGATCAAGATGAACATACAAACCCCCCTAAGAAGCAAAAAGTCACTATCGAGAGCTTTAGGAGACAAAGGCCTCCTACATTTAGTGGATCATCTGATCCCACGATCGCTGAACAATGGATCAACTCCATTGAAAAGATCTTCTCCATCCTTCAATGTTCTGAACAAGAGAAGGTTCTCCTGGAGGATTATCGTATGGAGGGTGAAGTTGATCAATGGTGGATGTTGATCAAAAATACGAAGCCTGAGTAGGAGATCGAGGCATTGGAATGGAAGGATTTTCAAAAGATGAATTTTGATAAATATTTTTCGTGCACCCTCTGGCTTAAGATGGAATGGTGATTCTTTTCCCTCAAGAAAAAAGAAAAATAATCTGTTGAAGCGTACGAGGAAAACATCACAAAGCTTGCACGATATGCTTCCGACTTTGTCATTACCCCTGAATGAAAGGTTGACCTCTTCTTTGGTGGGCTGAAGCCTAGCCTACAGAAAGCATTAGCAATCCTTGACTTCGACAACTATGAGGAAATTGTCTGTTGTGCCCTCAAGGTCGAAATGGAGATCGGGGAATCATAGGGGTATCATGGGGACAAGAAGCATAAGGTGGAATTCAATGCTAGCGTTCTGATGGATAAATCCAACAGTGCTAAGAAGATCCAGCATCCCACTTTCCAAAAGTGAGGAAAGAAGCACCCTGGAAATTGCCTCAATGGGATGAGGAAATGCTTTAGGTGTGGAAGAGAAGGGAACCTAGCTGTTAACAGTTGGCAAGAAAGACCTGCGACTGCGACAGAGGAGTGCAACGCTCCGCTCAAACCTCAACGCGTTGTTCATTACTACAATGCAAGTAATCGGGGAATTTTTCAAATCAGTGCCCTAATCCATGGGTTTTCAGAGGCAACCAACAACCTCCAAGGAAATAAGGAAGAGATTGTTCCATCACATCTACCGAAGTGAACCCCGAAAACGAAGTGGTGACAGGTACGCTAGTTATTCATTCAAGAATAGCGAACTTACTTTTTGATTTAGGTTCTACCCATTATGTTATATCTCAAAAGTTTAGTAGAACAATCCCAGCACCACCGCAAATCATAGATGTGAAGATGTCAGTGAGTACAGAAAATGGGGCAATCATTGCATCCAAAGAATATAAGTCCTCCCCTATTATAATCTGTTGATTTAATTCCCCAACGAACCTCTTCATACTCCATCTGGTGGAATTTGATGCAATTCTTGGCATGGATTGGATTTCCTTATATATAGCCAACATAAATTGTCAGGAAAGGGAAATCACACTCCATATGGATAATCGACCCCCGGTTCTTTACACGTGTAAGGAGGAAGATGAATCTCCTTTAGCTCCATCATCTCAAGCATGGATATTACTACCCAATGAGAATGTGTATCTGGCATAGATGATTGAGTCCAAGGAAGAAACCACCCTTGAAGAAATGCCTATTGTGAGGGAATTCACTGAAGTGTTTCCCGAGGAATTGTCTGGTCTTCCTCCTAGAAGAGATGTTGAATTCTAAATTGAACTTATACCAGGGGATCTACCAATATCCAAGAATCCATATAGAATTGATATCATGGAGTTTGAAGAGCTAAAGAAATAGATACATGATAATCTGGATAAAGGGTTTATACGCCCAAGTGCTTCACCATGGGGTGCACCAGTCCTCTTCGTCCAGAAGAAGGATGGGTCAATTCACCTTTGGATCGATTATCGTGAACTCAAAAAAATCACGATAAAGAACAAGTATCCTCTCCCACGAATTGATGACTTGTTTGATCAGCTTCATGGAGCACAATACTTCTCCAAGGTAGATTTGTGGTCGGGATATTATCAAGTAAGGGTGAAGAAGGAAGATGTCCCCAGGACTGCTTTTTGTACAAGATAAGGGCACTATGAATTCATAGTAATGCCTTTTGGACTCACTAATGCTCTAGAAATCATCATGGACTTGATTAATAGAGTATTTAGAGATTACCTTGACATATTTTTGGTAGTCTTTATAGATGATATTCTAATATACTCCAAAACCAAGGAGGATCATGAGGAGCATTTAAGAACTATACTAGAGACTTTGCGCAAGGAGAAGCTATATGAAAAGTACAGAAAGTGTGAGTTCTGGTTGAAGGAGGTCTTATTCTTAGGCCATATCATCACAAGCAATGGGATATCTATGGATCCCTCCAAAATAGATGAAATTGAGGGATGGTCAAGGCCAACATCGGTAATGGATATCTGTAGCTTCTTGGGGTTAGCTGGATATTATGGACAATTTGTGAGAAATTTATCACGATTGTCCAACCCTCTTACCAAGATAACTCAAAAGGGAGTAATGTTTTCATGGAGTGATGAATGTGAAGAAATCTTTAAGGAGATGAAAAGGAGTCTTATCACTGCACCCATGCTCACTTTACTCACAATTAAGGAAATTTTTATGGTATTCAGTTATGCTTCGAAGAAGGGATTAGGCTTTGTGCTGATGCAGAATGATAAAGTGATATCCTATGCCTCAAGGAAGTAGAAAATCCCTGAGCGAAACTATCCAACGAATGATCTGGGTTTAGCGGTGGTGATCTTTGCGTTGAAAATTTGGCGGCATTATCTCTATGGGGAGAAATGTGAGATATATACTGACCACAAGATTCTTGAATATATATTCACACAGAAAGAGCTTAATATTCACTAGAGAAGATGGATAGAGCTCATCAAGGATTATGACTATTCAATACATTACCACCCTGGGAAAGAAAACAAGGTGGCAGATGTCGTAAGTAGAAAGGACCCAGTGATTCTATCAATGATGATAATTGAGAAGGATCCAATCTTATTAGACTTCATGAAGATGGACATGGGAATCATAAAGAAGGGAACATCATCAATCCTTTCACAAATGATTTCTCAACTATCCCTTTTGGAAAGGTTAAAGGATGCTCAAAAAGATGATGTTGGAATTCAGGAAAAAGTGGAAGCTATCAAAAAAGGGAAATTCTCGAATTTTAATGTTAATGAAGAATGAATTGTGCGATTTGGGAAAAGACTATGTGTTTCATCAGGTCCGGAGCTGAAGAAGGAAATTTTGTATGATGAACATAGTTTAAATTTCTCTATTCACCCAGGGAGCCCAGAGATGTATCGAGATCTCTGAGAAAATTTTTGGTGGGATAATATGAAGAAGGCGATCGTTGTATATACATCAAAGTGCCTGGTGTTCCAGCAAGTGAAGGTAGAGAGGCAGAAGTCTAAGGGGATGATGCAACCATTGCCCATACTAGAATGGAAATGGGAGAACATCACCATGGACTTTGTCACCGGACTTCTGAGGACATCTAAAGGCAACATTACAATCTGGGTTGTGGTGGATCATCTTACAAAGACTGCACACTTCATTTCTATTCGTAGGATTTTTCATTAGATCAACTGGCACAGATGTATATCAGGGAAGTGGTAAGTATGAATGGAGTGCCACTATCTATTGTGTCTGATCGAGATCCAAGATTCACCTCTATGTTTTGGAAGAGTCTTCAACATGCTCTGAATACTGAATTGAACAACAGTACGGCCTATCATCCTAAAAACTAATGGCCAATCCGATCAGACTATCCAAACACTTGAGGACATGTTGATAGTGTTATCAATGGACTTTAATGGAGGATGGGATCAATATCTTCCTCTGGTTGATTTCTCTTATAATAAAACTTTCCACTCGAGCATCCAAATGGCACCTTATAAAGCCCTGTATGGGAATAGGTGTAGAACACCAGCATGTTGGGATGAGGTCGGTGAACGTAAGCCACTTGAACCAGAAATGGTCGAAGAAATGGTGGAGAAGGTGAAAACCATTCAGCAGCATATCAAGGCAGTCCAGAGTCAACAGAAGAGTTATGCAGATAATCGTCGATGAGACCTTGAGTTTAATGTTGGATACATGGTTTTTCTACGCATATCTCTGTGGATGAAGGTTATGAGTTTTGGAAAGAAAGGGACGTTAAGTCCAAGGTACATTGGCCCCTTTGAGATTCTTGATCATGTTGGGGTTGTGGCCTATGAACTAGCACTTCCACCTACCATGGCCAAAGTACATGATGTCTTTCATGTGTCCCTCTTAAGGAAGTACATACCAAACCCTTCACATGTACTCTCTTCTGAGGTGGTACAGTTGGAGGATAACCTATCTTATAGGGAGCAACTAGTGAAGATCTTAGATCGTAGAGAAAAAGTTCTAAGAAATAATACAATGCCCCTCATCAAGGTGTTGTGGAGAAACCACAAGTTTGAAGAAGCGACTTGGGAATCGGAGGAAATGATGAAGCTGAGTTACCCACATCTGTTTTAGTGGGGAAAAAGGAAATTTCAAGGGAGAAATTTTTTAAGGGGGAATATTATAACGACCCAAAGTTTCATTAATGGAAATCCCACTTGATCTAATTAAATGTCTCTTAAAACGTTTATATAAAATGTCAACTTCTTTGGTTTTATGTTATGAATTTTGACTGTTACTTTTATAGACTTTGAACACTGATCTCATGATTAGTATAAATATAAGGCTTTAACGAACCCAATTTACTCAGACAAAAGAAGAGATGGCCTCGCCCAGTAGAATATCTCCAAATGAAGCCCATTTTTCGAAGCTCAGAAAAGAGGTGGTGTCCTTGGGCTTCACTCTTGACCAATTCCAAGCTGAGATTCATCATGTCAAGCTCGAACAGGACCATCTACGGGAAAAGTGGAAGTTGATAGAGATTACAACTCGAGTGATGTTATCTGATCCACCCCAAGAGTCTGTCACCATCTCAAACCTTACCCTTAGGTCATATGCAGATTTTTTAAGGGGTTATGTAACAAATTCCTAGTTCTATGTTCATGTACATTATTTTTGTATATAATAATGAATATACTTTCTTGTCATTATTGATACATTGTAAATAGTTTTTAAAGTACAAGTAGTGTTCTTAGTCATTATATAATTAAGAAATATATTTTATTAAATTAAGGGTTTTTTGAATTAAAATTTTTTTTAATAAAATATTATTATTATTATTAAATTTATTTTTATTATATATAAATTATCATATAATTTTATGAATGCAATTATAATTTTTATTAAGGTTTGAGAGCCATTTCTGTCAAAACCCATCAATTTTCGATAAATGTCGGTTTTTATTTTAAATGTGAAAATTAACATATAAATAAAATTATTTAAATAAAATAAATGATATTTCTAGAATCCAGATGTTGAAACTATCCAATGGTGAATTTTTCATAATTTTCTGAGACAGTCAAATTTTTGTGTAAAAATTAAATACCATTTAAATATATAATGTGTTTTATGTCATCATAATGACCCAATAGTGATGTAATAAAATACTATAAGCTTTATGTTAGGCCAATATTTGTTTTACCATTAAATTAATGTGATGTTGGGTTTGTTTGACTTACTTTTCAAAGCATTAATGGACCCCTCAAGACTTATTAAACATCTTGTCTTTTTAAATTATTTTCCATGGGAGTGTGACTCACCTCCACATATGCAACCCCATTATTTTATGAAGTTCGGACTTTGTCCTTATAAAATATTTTTTTCCTCTTCCCTTTTCCAAAAACCATGGGAAAAAACCATGAGTCGATTTGTGGTTTGGATTAGTTTAATGTAATGGGTCCCAAACCTAAATAATAAAGAATTCACTCACCTTTCCTATAAAAACCCACCCAAGCTCCCACTTCCTCCTCACTCAAAGCCTTTGGTGTTTGTCCAACCTATTCCCTACTCTCTCTAGAATCCTCCTAAGGTGCCCCAATATCCCAAGAAGCCTCTGTCAAACCTCTCTCAAGCCTTGGAAGCACACTTCCAATTAAGGGTTTTTTCTTCCTTTCTCATTTTTGTCCAATTTTCATTAAGTTGTTTTCCATTTTAATTTCAATTATGAATGTTGGGGTATGGTTTTTAACCTCCCTCATATTTCCCTATTTATGTTTGAATGATGAGAGACCCCTTTCTCTGTCATTAAATTCCTTCCATGTACACCCGTTACTTTGCCGAAATTCCGAAAGGAACTTCTCTCTCCTCATTTACATTCAAGAAATACTATTGTATCATGAATCTAAATTCAATTAAAATTGTTGGTACATGTATCTATATGAACTACTTACTATCCATTACATGTAAATATGATGAGTGGCCCCTTTCCCTCTCATCAACCGTTTTTATGAATTCTTATGTCACGTTGTTACGCTGCCGAAATCGCACCGATTTTCTAAGCCAATGCCATTGTGTAGTTAATACCATGATCATTTCTCTATAAAGGGTATTCACCTTTATGAACATTTACTTATTTATTATAAAGTATAATTTATGAATTCCAAGTTCTTTTATTGTGGAATAAACTATTATGTTTTATGAATCCATGTTTTATGATCCATGTGGCACACTTATGCGTGAAAAGAAATGTTTAAGAAGGGTGTGCCCTTATAGTGCTCCAATGCATTGGGTAAAGTATAGTATCATGATACGTCATGTAAAATGAGTGTTTAATCATGCTAATTCAATTGCAATGAGGTTTTACTCATGATCCATGTGCAATGATGATTTACTCATGCTTCATGTGCAATGAGCCCTGGCTCATGCTAATTCCATGTTAAGTGTTGTTGCCACATTTCTATGTTATGATTATAATGATTTATCAGGCCTTTATGTTCATGTTTCTCTTGTGCTCTATTGATATGCCTATTGTTTAACATGTATTTTACTCCTCAAATATTCCATGTTTATTCCCTTACTAGGCTTTATAGCTCACCCCTTTTCTTATGTGTGTCCTCAGGTTATCCCATGCAATGCTAAGTACAAGGGAATATAGTGGTCATGTAATGGAAGTTTTCAAAAAAGATGTTGTATTTCATGCTTTAAGTTGTTATGTAATGATCCTAATCCCTAAAGACACTAGACCTCTCGATCATCCATGTTGTATCAAGTGCATAGTTTATGTAATAAATCATGTTTAAGTTTGAAAAAAAGTAGGTTTTTCATAATCCTAGGAATGATCGATTGAGATTGGATGCTGATGGATTTAATTTATTTGGGACTTTGAGTACCAGTTATAGCAATTGGCCAGTTGTTTTCATCCCTTATAATCTGCCTCTATGGATGTGTATGCAACAAACATCTTTAATCCTTTCGATGATTATTCCTAGAAAACAAATTCCTGGAAATGATATTGATGTATACTTGCAGCCTTTGATTGATGAATTGCAGGAGTTATGGGGAAACGGTGTTGAGACATTTGATGCTTCTTTTAAAACAATGTTCAAAATGAATGTTTCTTTAATGTTGACCATTAGTGACTTACATGGTCTTGGGAATTTATCTAGTTGGAACACTTACATGGGTTTGGCTTGTCCCGTTTGTAACTTTTATTTTGAGCCCAAACGGCTACCTCATAGTAGAAAATGGTATTTCTTATGTCATCGAAGATTTCTTGATGCATCTCATAGATTTCGGCTGAACATATCAAAATTTTAATGGTTCCATTGATCGTAGACCACCTCCAAAGTTGTTAACTCGTTCTAAAATATTGACATAGCTTGAAAATATTGAAACAAAATTTGGGAAGGTTCATCATTTTAATGATAGCAGAAAATGGGTTTGAAGTGCATCGTCAAGAGAAATCGGAACGCAACAATGGAAGAAAAAAAGTATATTCTTCAAACTTTCGTATTGGGAATTTAATTTTTTGTGGCATAATATTGATGTGATGCATACTAAGAGGAATGTCTGTGAAAATTTCATTTTCACATTTCTTAATGAGCATGGAAAGTCGAAGGATCATCTCAGTGCTCATAAAGACATATTAGCAATGAACATAAAATGCGATCTCTGGCCAGATGAGAATGAAAAGTATCCTCTAGTAATTTTTGCAATGAAAAATAGGGATAAAGATACATTCCTTCGAATTTTAAAGAATGGTAAGGTATCTGATGGGTATTCATGTAACATCTCGAGGTGTGTTGACTTGAAGAACCGTAAGTTATATGGTTTGAAAATTCACGTTTCACATTTTTTGTTACAACAGTTACTACCATTGGCATTGCGTACATTATTACCTGAAAAGACTAATGTTGTTGTACTCCAATTCTGCACATTTTTTAGACAAATATGTTAGAAATCTCTACATCCACTTCATCTTGAAAACCTCCAGGAGAGGTTTTTATTGGCCATTTGTGCAATGGATATGATCTTTCCTCTATCAGTTTTTACTGTAATGATGCATTTAACTGTGAATTTTGTTGAGGAAGCTAAATTAGGAGGCCCCATTCGTTATCAATGGATGTATCCAATTCAAAGGTACTTTATTTATATGTTTTTTAGTCAATTAAACATTTTTGGTACTTAATTAAATTTATAATTATGTTTATTTTATTTCACAGATATCTTGGGCATTTGAAATCATACGTGAGAAATAAAGCTCAACCAGAAGGCTCTATTGCTGAAGGATATTTTGCTGAGGAGTGTCTTACCATTTTTTCTCGATACTTGGATGATATTGAGACAAGATTTAATCGAGTAGGAAATGTTGACGAAACATCGAATCAATATCAAATACATCATAAATCCAAAATATTTCCTGATATTGGCTGATTAGTTGGGAGGACCTCAAATGTGACACTGACTGAATTGGAATTATTACGAGCACATAGATATGTGATGCTGAAAAGAGAAATTGCAGATCCATTTATTGAAGATTTTAGGATACAAAAAAAGAGACGAATGAGTGGCCGAACACAAAATGAGAATTATATAACAAAAGATGTTAATAATGAGCTTGTAGAATAGTTTGCACGACGTGTAAGTTCGGAAATATTTCAATAAGTATGAATATTAGTTTGACACATACATTTTGTAAATATAATAAATTATATTTCTTTTATCAGATCATGAATACTGATATTCAAGCAGAGATGTTAGAAGATTTTAAGTTTCTTGCTATAGGTCCTCTAAAACAAGTTAGAAAAGTTGACTCTTATAATGTGAATGGATTTTGATTTCGTACAGTCGATCGATAAGTGGGTTTGAAAACGCAGAATAGTGGTATATTTACATTTGCTGAAGTAGAATACTATGAAAAGCTGCATGATATTATTGAATTAAACTACCACAGACATTTTTCTTTTTTTTATTCAAATAAAAATGGTTCGATATTATCAGAGGTGTTAAAATAGATTCTTTGCTATTTACTTCTGTGAACTTCTCTTACTTGATGGATGTTGGTGATCGTGAACTACATGATCCATATATCTTAGCATCGCAAGACAAAATGGTATATTATGTGAATGATGTTTTTGATGAAGGGTGGAGTGTAGTTTCTCACATAGTACAAAGAGATTTGTATGATATGGGTGATGAAGTGGAAAATTTGACCTCTGAAAATGAATTTAATCAACAACAGGAAGAAAAATTATTTGTCCATCATGATATTGAAAATATTAGTCTAGAAAGGATAAATGAAATGGATGAAGCAATGGAGTAGGAAACCAATATGATTGAAGGGGAAAATGACTTTATTAACAATTATTTATTTATTCAACAACCACTTGTTTCATTTCTGAAGTCATTCATTATCATTATTATATATATTTTGTCTGTTAATATTGGGCATCTATTAGCATTTTTAATTTTTTTTTCCGCAAATTTTTTTTGAAATGTATATTATGAACTTAATTTTATTTGATTAAATGATAGTAATGCCAGGGAAGAAGTGGTACACAATTTCATCTAGTTCTGCAACAGATGATGATCCATCTGGATCCATCCCCATGACATCTGAGGCACCAGCTGCATATAAATCTACACCATCTCCCCCTGCACCATCTCTCACACCATCTTTGGATGTCCCATTAGAGGCTGAGTCGTCAACTCCCCCTTCAATAGCCTCAGTAGTGGGGCAGCGACAAGCCCCTTCCAGTTCATCATGGGCATACTGGAGTGTCCCTGTCATAGGTAGAAATTTTAATTAAATAAATTTATTGAATTTTGTTTATACTAATTGTTTTCTCATTGAATATGATAAAAATGCAACCGTGGATAAAAACATAAAAAGTGCAGATGTTTGGAATATGACTGGTGAAAAGATAATCGTGCCATTTGATTCTTATAGGGTACCTACAGATGACGCCGCGGGGTTACTTGGCCAGATTCTAGGTCAGCTGGTAGCGGAGCCCATTTCCCTTCTTATTTCATATGATGTTTGGAGAAATTTTCCTCCAAGCTAGAAAAATGATGTTTTTGATTATCAAATAAATTTAAATTTTTTACATTATGTTTTAATTGAATGTCATGTTACTAATATTTTCAAAATGAATTTCTGAATACAGATGTTCTTCCACTTTAAGGTTTCTGATGTGATAGCACGGAAGTGGGTGTTGAAAAATATAGGTTAGAAAGGGAAAGATTTCAAATAGAGATTGTGGTGTGAGGTCAACTATACATCTCTGACTGTGCAACAAATGTATGAGAAGTTACCCAGTGGGGTATCAAAAGAACAGTGGAATGTTTTTGTTGATAGACATCGTGATGAGAAGCGAATGGTATTGAAATATATATTATTTAATTATCCTCATTTTACATTTATACATTCATATGAAGAGTAAATGATATTGAATACATTACTATTAAATTTCATTTTTTTATTTCAGGATATCTCAAGACAAAATGCATCAAACCGGGCTAAGCAAGTCATCCCTCACACTACAGGATAAAAAATCTTTTCTAGAAGCCGAACGACAATGGTAATCGTTTAATTAGTTTAAATATTTATAATACAGTATTATTTATTTAATATATTGAATTTTTAATTTATATTTTCTTAATTCAGTTACAGAGTTTAGGGCACAAAGTATCCCAAACTGAAATTTGGTTGGATGTTCACAAGAAATTAGATGGAAGTTTTGTTAATGATCCTGCTAAAGAAGTTGAGGTATGAAGTCAATTTTTTTTTATAATAACTTATTATCAGTTTTTATTGTGTTAATATATATTGATATTTGATTTATAGGTAAAAATTAAAGAGCTATGGGATTCCAATCCTGCTCAGTCTTACTCAGTCTCCCAGGATGACCCGGTTGCTAAAGTCCTTGGGAAGAAGCATCCTATTAGAGTGTGCGGGATGGGTTTGGTACCCATACCATTTGAGGTTTTTAGCATTCCACTAAGGATGGAAGCTGCATCTACTCAAAGATTTAGTCAGTCCATACTCGGAGATGCTCAGAAAGAGATTATTTCTCTTCGAAATATAGTTCACATGTAGGGGGATCAGATATCAGCTTTGTAGAAAGAGTTGATTGAAATATGTCAGCATATGGGAAGATATTACCCTGGTGGTAGTTCATCCACTGGTGGTATGTAGGTAAATCACAAAAAAACAAAATCATTTAGTTTTCTAACTTTTATTGGTTTTTAGTTTTAATATAAATATGCAACCGTATTTAATTCTCAATATACTTTTCTTACAGGTGACAACAGAAAGTTGTGATGAAGGTGGAGAGGGTGAGGATGCATCATCGGACCATGAGTAGTTGTATTGTTGATGTGTTGAACAAATATAGGAATAGTTGGTTTGTATATGTAACATTTGTGGAACATAGTTTCCACCAAACATTTTCATGTCCTAAAATTTCCTTGATTTGTCATGTTTCCTTTTATGAATTTTATTGATTTCTGATGTTTCTTTTTATGTCTTTATTTCTCTAGTGTGGTATACATCATTCCATTTAGGCCTGTATTTGAATTGGTAGTCGAGATTTTTGATGACTAGGAGTTAAACCCATTGTTAATGTGTTGAAAAAATTGGGTCATTTCATAGTGATCAAGGGGATAGTGTTGTGGACACATTGGCGAGGCCCTTGTAATTTGTCTTACTAGGAGGCCCTTGTGAGTGGTAATTGACCGCCACTAAATGGCGTTTCTCTTGTAGGGAATCCTATCTTTGTTCTAGGGAACCAAACATTACGACAAATTTGTATTAAAAACACCTAATATACTTATATAGATCCACCATTATATCGAATATCAATAAGATGGAGGTTCCAAATATGGGTGGCATAGGATTTGAATCCACACACTCAAGATATTAATTCCAATAAGGTTATACTCATTCACATCAATACTCAATGGAATCCATATGATATGTGAAGGAATCCACCGAATCATAAGATACTACATCCTAAAATACCATTGGGATAATTTCCTTATCTTGATTGAGATATATACCCCATGAAGGTAACTATAAATAAAACATTAATGTTGTGGTAATTTTCATCAATTTATTTGATCCTATTCAAGTTGGACATCTCAGATCGACCCTTACTGATTGATTAATCTACTATTATTTTATAATATTAGATAAATGAGGTATGATAACATCAACCAAATCACCACACATAATGGGTTTTTTCCCTCTAAGAATTTAATATTTATTTTCACATGTTATACTATTTTGAATTTGAACTATGTAATATTCTCTTATGTTGAGATGGTTTTACTATTTTTTAGTGGTGAGGGGGTAGTGGATTCATCCACACCTGTTTTATACTCAATAGATTCATGTTTCCCAACATCAATTGGGTTAACATTGAATAAATATACTAATGTGTTACCACCAATATGAAACACATATTTACATTGTAAAAGGGATATCATTAATTTTGGTGTGATCCCATAGGATGAATGATACTGGAGATGACCATGAGGAAAAAATGATGAAAAACTCCCCCACCCATGTGGGTTATGTTTTCTATTGTAATTTTATAGTCACAAAGGCCACTTAGGATAGATTTTTATGCTTTTATATATTACATCATTATAACCACCCCTAGTATATTATCTAGATATTCTAATGTGCCTCAAGGGTGTTTAAACTAGTAGGGGTATAAATATACTCTTGAGTGTCAGTGGTTGGATATCCCAAGTGGGATCAACTTTTAGATACTTGAGTATAGACAATAGGGAAAAACAACCTATATATATTCTTGAGTACTCAAGGTCACATGTTAATAAAAATAAATATAGTGAACATGATACTCATAATGGTGTTCTAAGGTGATTTCTAATTTATAGTGGACATATTTATCCAAATCAATATGATAATAGAAGAACCTATTCTCATGATCTATTGAAAGGATACAAAAAGGTTGGATGTGAAATTATGGACCAATGGTTTTGCCATGGAATATTTTTATTTGGACAACATGTGGGGCATTATTCCCTATAGATTACCATGAGTGACATATAATGTCAGGATAGATCCATTTAGATGGTATTACCGAAATAAGGTGTGAACCATCATTCACTCATTTTACAAGGTTATGAGACAATGTATATCAGCGTATGGGGAATATATATTCATAGAAATTGAGTCCTATGTATGATATAACAATTGTTATCATGCCTCACCATTGTGTTTCTTATGGGTACTATTAGCTTATTTTTGGTCTTAAACATAATTGGTGCATTTGATGATTAAATTTTAATTGAAGGATGTGATGAAGGTATTGAAAAGGAAACACAATGAAGAAACCCATCAATACATCATCAAATTTAAGAGTTCATAGTTTATCAATCCAATTCCATGTTAATGGATTCACATTAGGTTATCTATTTTTTGATGAGAACCTCCAACGGTCTCCCATATATATGAATATTTGGTATGGATGTCCTTTTAGAACTAAATTACAATGAAAGGTGTTCACTAGGAATTCATACTATAGATTCTTCAAAGAGGTCATACAAAGAGGTCGTAGGTGTTTACATTATTGGGATACAAAGTGGTCGTAGGTGTTTACATTGTTGGGATCAAGTCCATGCGATGAGCACCATATGAATCTCTATAAATAGAATCATAATACACATAGTTTATTAATGATTAGTGGGATACATCATACAATTTATGTTCAATTTAAATAAAAATATTTCAAGAATCTTAACTTTTTGTGAAGGGGAACACATTGTGAAATGTACCTAGAAATAGATAGTGTTTGAATTTATCATGAGTTTCTATTTCAGTTTCATCTTGGTATTCAATGACTAATTTGGAGAAGGTATGGTTGTGAATTACACCTATTAGAGGGCCCATATATTGTTTTCAATATCATATATGTTGGTATGATGATAATGGATGAATTCTTAAGAGGCTAGGGCATATAATGTGAACGTGGATATGATATTCCAATACTATGACGGGTATCTAAAATTAAAGACTATATAAATAATCTAATACTAGAGTCTTTAACTATGGTATTTTATAAAAGTGATTCATATTATTCTTATCACATGAGAATAATAGCATGTTTTTTGATGTTGCGATTGAACCTCAGATGGGAATATATTGTATCCTAGTTAAGTGGAATAAAATACTATATAATTAAAGGCATGCATTTTAAGGTAATGTGACATGATTCATCGTAGATTAAAATTGTGTTGAAATAACATGTGTAATGAATTTTAGAGTCGTCCTACCATGTTTATAAGGTGATTACTATAATGTATCTCAATAATTATTTTAAATTATGATCAAATAAAACATAATGTTTTTGTGTATCGTGATTTTTTTAAGAAATAAGTTATAGAAGATTAGTTGTGTTACATAAAAGTGCACAATAAGGTATTGAGTGAGGCTAACACACAAGCTTCTTTAAGACACCTGGTATAGTAGATGTGTGTGGTGATTGTATATTTAGGGTATTAAACCATTTAGGAGTCCCAGACATGGTAAATCTAACTGTGTTTTACACTAACTCTCTATATGGGAACATCGATACACATGTAGATCTAATGTTTCATTTTCAAGTGATATATATTATAGGGGATCAAGAAGGATCGGCTAGATGAATGTTTGGAGAGTAGTCAAATAATAGACCTATGTTTTATAGTTGATTCTATCATATATTTTTTTCAATTTATTCTATACTAATTTCCTAGGTTGATGTTTCTTGTTGTATGTTGGTATGTACAATATGGTTCATTCTTATATCAAATGTCAATGTTTACTTTTTTTTCAATTTATTCAATACGGATTTCCTAGGTTGATGTTTCTTATTGTCTGTTGGTATGTACAATATGGTATTTTTGGTTTGATTTTTCTTTTAGTGCAGTGGTGTAGTGGAATAAATTTTTTTTTCTGGTCAGCTTTTAGCGGCGGTTTAAACCGCCGCTAAATGTATATTGGTGGAGGTTTAAACAACCGCTAAATGGTTAAAACTTCTGTGAAACATAAAAAAAATTATGTTTCACGGTGGTTTTAATAGCCGCTATATAGTCTCATCGTAGATACCTCATTCTGCAGCAGTTCTCGTGACTTCAGCGGCAGTTTTACAGCTGCTAGATATGAGTTTATTCATGGCAGTTATAACTACCGCGAATAAACTGATATCAAGGGCTCGTAGAAACCTTTGATAAACTCAGTAAAATCTCCGCAAAATGAGTTAGCTACAATTCTTTCCTTAAACCGCCGCGAAACAGAAATAACCACCGATAATAGATTGGAGACGCCGTATTAAGCGGCGGTTTACAGAATCCACCGCCAAACCATATAGCGCAGATTTAAAACGCCACTAAATACAAAAAAATACCTATGAATGACGTTTCTCTTGTAGTGTATTCAAGGGATAAATCATGTTATCTCTATGATTTCACGTAAATAAATAGTGAACCAATGAATCCCCAACCTTAAAAAGGGTATCAACATTATTCAAATAAGAAAAAACCATGGAATTGATCTCCAATAACCCCTCCTACAAGAACTACATACACTCAAGGATTTCATGCCACAACCATGCCAAAAAACAAAAAAAAACTCCATTAGAAACATGGATATCAAGTTCCATCACATAGAAAAGAGGACCTGGAGGAAACAAATTGAGGAAACCACTAGAATAGAGGTAAATAATTCCTTATATCGAAAACGGGTCCCTACGAATCCATGGAGGGATGCTAGGAATCAATCTTTGGTAAAGGAATCCCTAAAATGTTGAGGACGAGGTTGTTAGGTCTCCTAAAATAAGAGGGAGATATGTTATATTCATAGGCTTATGAATAACCCAATTGGCTAAAAATGATTAATAAAACAATAAAGTGTGTAATTACATGATGTTTAATCCCCTTTCATATCGTGTAATCCTTAAGGATCATTTTTTGTTGAAAATCACATCACCTATTCATTTTATTTATATTTTCAACCTTATTTGTTACACATTATGAAACCTTATTTAATGTCATGTAACTTTACATGAAATGAAATCTCCTCTTCTTCCAGTTCTTATCATCCAATCCCCACCAAGATTCCTTCAATCCTCCTTTGAGCTCCTTAGTCTTCAAAAACGTTCAAAGGGTTGATCCACATGGATATAGGCCCATAAAACAATTTCAACATAAAAGGAATAATAAAAATAGAAACTTACTATGTCATGTTATAGTATGGTAAAACTACCACCATCTCACCTCCAACTACCCAAAAAAACTTATAGAAACATTGTCTCCTCACTACGGAGTCTTTCCTTTCCCTGCATCGAAAGACATATGATTTTTATACACCATTGAGGGGGATTGTAGGGTGTTATCTATATAATATCAGTATGATCCAACCCAGATGTTTCATAAAAAATCTTTATAAAATAATCAAAACTTGGTCAACATTGGATAAAATAAGGAATTATAGTAGATAAATAGTTTTTATATCAAAATCATGGAAAAATATTTAATTTACCCTTTTCTACATTGTTGAAATAATCTAGGTAAAATGGTTTCAAATCATTTAGTATACATAAATCTACCCAAATAATTCATCATATGTCACATAAAATCTAATATATATTGGAAGCACAAGTAACACACCATGGTTTACTACAGTTCATGCTTTAAGACTACTTATACCACAATTAATGACTTGCACACACTCACATCCTTAGAAAACATGCCTACTAATAGAGAAACACCCCTTGAGTGAATGCCCAAAATTTCAATTAGTTTCCTAGAATAATTGGACTAGGGATAACAGGAGTGCCCCATGAGTGAACCCCCACAATACATGGATGATGTTCTTATGATACACCTTCCACCAAAGTTCCCATGGCTTCCTCGGTGCTATGTTTTCTAAACCATTTAATCACAATCATGACTTGAACCCCATTTCAGAAATATTTTTTAACTATGATATGAAAATACATTTTCTTTTATCAAAAAAAGGGAAATACCATATTTTCATTAAAAATATTTCCACACACACCCAAACCAATCAATAAATCATTTCATTTCTTTTGTAAAACATTTCAAAAAAATCAGATCAATACAATTCAACCTATATAGGCTATAGACGGAACCACATACCTCAAATTAGGGTCACACACACCCGTAATGGGATAAACCAACAAGAAATAATTAAAATAAAACTATGTATTACCTATGATTTATTACCAAGTCTTGTAATCACATCAACAAAACAAATCATATGTATGAAATGGTAGATCATAAAAAACCTCAAAGAAATCACACCTTCCACACTAAAAACAACAAAGGATTGGCCCCAGAAATAAGATCAAATAGTCGATCTAGAAATGACCAAGAATATTATAATCACAAATCGTTGGATCTAATAACACAACACAACGGTGCCACCACATTACATGGAAATGGATAAAAGGAAGGATTACTCACCTAGAGAAATTTACCCTAACCATATTGATGATCAGTCACTAAATGAAATTATTCAAAAGGATAAAAGCTTCCTAAAATTTCTTGGGATATGTCTTAGGTTGAGAGGTAATAAATATATGGTCGAATAAAATAAAAATCTATTGTGTAGTGCACTGAAATCTTAATCCCTGATAATTACACAGTGTGTAACCCCTTTTCACATCATGTAATTATTTACCACCAAAAATTATGTTTAGCTTATTACTTAATATTAATTATTATGATTAAAAATACATAATACATTTTGTAAAATTTAATTTACATAATTTGAATAATTTAATTTAAAATTAAACCCACAAATGCTGATTAAAATAGGTTTTTCAAAAATATGTATTTCTAAGAAAAATATGATCTTATATTAACTCTATAACTAGTTGTTATCATTATGTGAAATTAAATTCATTTAAATAGATATATAATCTAAAAATTGAATTTAAAAATTTCCTTACTAGGGGTTATTTTAATTAATTAAGATGGATAACTTTATCCACTTAAATGCAACTTACAAAAATACACTGTATTATGCATAAAAATAAACCTATTCCTAAATCTTGAAAATTGCTGATTCAAATGAAATTATTTTATTATTTTAAAAAAAAATTGTTTATATTTAACAATGATACCAATTTGAAAATATAATTCTAATTTTAAAATACATTATTTAATAAAAATATTTAAAAATATTTAAAAATTAATTATTTTCACTATTCACTAAAGAATCGATAATTTCATAAAAATCATAAAATTTCACCCTAAGTTAATTTCGAAATGATAATTTGAAATATTAATTTAATTTTATCAAATATAATTTATAAAATTTTCTTAAATTAATTATAATATTTTCTCACAAAAATTAATAAAAACATTTTTGAAGAAAAGTATTTTTTGAATAATAAAATCACTTCTTTCAAAATTGAGTGCTTATTTCCTAAAAAATTAAATAAATTTATATTTAGTAAAATATTTTTATTTAAGTCACAAATAAATAAATATTATTCATAATTTTAAAACAAAAATAATTTTTATGAAATAACTTTCTTTAAATAATATGAATTTTTCGATAGCTTATGTTAAACGCAACACTGAGTTTAAGTAAACCGTGATGTACTACTAAAATATAATTATTTAAAATTATAGTTAGCATCTATCTAGTGGATTGGAAGTTATGAATATGAATAAATATATTTTTAAACATTTATCATTATATTTGTATAAAAATAATTCATTTATTATCAATTGATTATAAATGAAAATAAAAATATTTTGATAAAAAAAGAAATATTTTTCTGAAAAAACAGTTTTTTGGCGCATAATGAATTTGTATCATAATAAATTAAATTAACATTTATTGGTTAATTTTTTAACTTAAATTTATTTATTATTTACTTTATCAAAAAATTTAAACACTAAAAAGTTATTTTTCTAAAAATAGGATAAGAATGAATCTAGTTTTCTACTTGAAAATATATTTTTTCTAAAAAAACGTTTTATCGCATTTTAATGAAATTACATTATAATTATTTTATTACATTTATTGTTATTTAATTACATAAAATTAGTTAATTTTTTATAATCATGAGGTTAAAAGCATATAAATAGGCCCCTTTTATTTTTGGTCAATATGAATAGTAACTGTGGTAAAAATTTATCATCTCAATAATGGGTAAAATGGGTTAATTTAAATTAAAAATAAGTAATAATATTGCAATTTTTCTTCAAAATTATTATCTTATGAATGTAATTATAGCCTTATAACCTTATTATTGAAATTTATTAGTTTAATAGACACTTCTCTATGAAAATTATATATATAATATTTAAATCAAAGAAAGTTACAAAATGTCACTCTCTTAGTTTTTAATTTCCTTTATGTGATCACATAGGGAAAGAACATGTTATGAATCAATATTAACAATAATTTTATGATTAATTAAATTATATTCATGATGTTAATTTATTGATAATTTTTAGTTACTATATAATTACATTAAATTCTTACACAATGCTAAAAGAATGTTTGTTAAATTAATGGAAAAACAAAATAAATTATTTTGAAAATATTAAAATTGATATAATTGGAGTAATTTATAATGTTTCAAGAAATTTAAAGGTGAATATGATATGTTTTTGTCATTTTAAAATAATATATTGTAATTAAAACTTTTTATTTATGTATTTTAAGTCAAATTAAATAAATATTGTCAAAATTGAAATAAATGATATTTTTTTAAAATAATATTAAATTAAATTAATTAAAAATAATAAAAATAATATAAAATAATACAAGGTGATTATTATATTATCTAAAATTTCATATATTTTAAATTTATTATAAAATTTTCTCTTTACAAGTAAAAAATAAAAAACCTTCAATATTGAAATGGTTTTTATGCTAGTTAAAATTAAAATTGGTTAACAAATTGCTAATAAAAAATATAAGGTTTTAAATGAAAAAAACAACTTTTCTATATTTTATTATTTAATGGGATTATAAACCTATACTACCTTATATTAAAATAATTTTGCATTAGGAGGAATTGTTTTGATAATAAACTTAATATAATTTAATCTTTTGAGAAATTCCAAAAGTACCCCCACCTCAATTATAAAAGGGAGTCACCTACATTACTTTCCTACACCAAATTGAGGATTATATTTCAAAAAAAACTCTAAATAATTCACTATAAAATTCCATATATGCATTATATAGTTTTTATTCTTCCCAAAATACCAACCCTATATCCCTTTAGAGGAGATTTAAAGGATTCGTTTCAAAGAAATGGTTATCGCCTTAACCGATCACATTCTTTTCTACTCTAATTTACCTCCAATAAATCTATGGTATTTATAATAAAATAATAAATTAATTATACTAAAAATTATAAAATTTTATAATTATTATCAAAACACCATTATACACTCTCTTTCCCCCCAATTGGAATGTGAAAGTATCGCGCATATGAACGTGCAATATACTTTCTCCATATAGCTTTACTATTCATTTTTAGTCACCGTGTTTTATGGATGATTTTTATGATAAAATAAATGTTTATATATATGATATTTATAATATAATTATAAAAATATAATTTTAATAACATTTATAAATTCTTACCTTCCAATTCATTGGAAAAAGACAATGTTGTTTGTGCATATGTGTGGGCTACTGCCTCAATGAAGCGATGTGATTCTTCTTTCATTTCCATTGTACATTGATGGTAATTGGGATATATTTAATTAATATATAAGATATATATAGCATAATAATTATTCAATAAAGTTTAACTATTATTTACCTTCCTTTCATTCCATAAGATGAAAAGTGAAAGCATCATTCATGCATACGTACGGCATACCGTCTCCATGAATGGTTTATTTCATTTTTCAATATATAACATTTAAATATGATTATAAATATGTATATAATGGATATATATGATATTAATATCTTTATTAAAAAATTTAATATGATTTAACTAAGATTAAAGTACTTGGACCATAAGTTTTGAACTGAAATGCGTACAATAAATGAAACAGGTAACACACAAAAATGAAGATTTTAAGAAATAAATGATAAAAGGGAGTGTTGACATGTTATAAAGGGATTATATATGATATTATAAGTATGAAAATTACTATGGTATAGAATTATAATAAATTAAAATGTATTATATAGGTTTTTAGAGTGATTTTTAAGCAAGGAAAACCAAAGGTAAGGTGTTTTATGTTACAATCTCATTTTTCATTGGGACTGTTTATGATTAAGTTATTATGATGAAATATTATGATAAACCACTAACTATACTCCTAAATTTTCTTCTCATATATTTATTTATATAAAATAAATTTTTATATTTTTTTCCTCACCTTTTGTACTCAATATATAGAAGTATTTTTTTTAAAGAAAATAAAATTCATTTCCCCATTCGATCAAAAAACATGTTTCTTCCATATCCACGTTTTATGAAAAAAATTTAGAGAAATATTTTAGTATTATCCTATGATTGTATAAAGTAATTTTTAAAAATGTTTTAATTTTTTAAAAAATATTTTTATAGGAATATTTATATTGTTTTCCATATGATGTAATTTTTACTTTTCAAAAAAAATATGGAAGGAATGTTTTTTAACTTGTACGACATGAATAGATTTTCCCTCCATCGTGAATAGTTTTTACATTGATGATTTTATTATTATTTTTTATGGTTATTATCAATGAATATTTTTCTTTTATATTTTTTGGTTTTTTTAATAAGTTATTTTAAAATAGATTGGTTATTTTCCCTATGAATGTTTTAATGATCTTTTAATGTTTTTTCTTTCCATCAACGATAAAAACCTTTAATGTTTCTTATAATTTAATGGGAATATATTTCAATGATAGCATAAAAATTATTTCTTTAGATGGTTTAACTTTATGGTTGTTTGATTTTTAGGAAAAATATTCTTTTCAATGGTTTATTCTATATTGAAATGTTTATAAAAACCATTTCATTTCATGGTTTCTAATATGATGAATTCTTTATTATCTTATGACACACATATGTATTGTCATGACCCGACCCAGTCTGGGGCTCAAGTTGTAACTACCCCAAGCCCTCCTCTATAGGCTAGTGTTGGAGACAAGTGCCAAGGAACAACAGCCTTGGGGAGGCCTTTTCTTAAGTACTTATACACATGCACACAACTAACTCAATAAATACATGCTGAGGAAATGGAAGAAAAGATACAAAACTACTATATATAAACCACAAACATGCATAAAACTCTAAAAAGTACAAGAATAGTAGTGTAAAATGAATGGGAAAGGGGAAAAATACATGTCCAATTAGAAAAGTGCCACAACCTGACAAAAAATGGAAAAGTAAAATAACTGAGAGGGACCTTCTCCTAGATCCCAAGCTACAACCACCTTACGTGGTCTAAGAACCCTGAATATCTAAGCTCCTCTGAAGTCAGGATCAACATTTTTACCATCTATATAAGTAATGACATGTGTGGGAAAATCCCATGTAAGGGTGAGTATAAAAATACCTAGTAGGACACCACTAAAAGGAGAAGGCAGAGCAGTAAGGTATACAATTGAAGATGAAAGTATTTGATTGAACATGTTATAGTGAAAGAGTATAGCTAAACCCAACAAGAGAGTGAAAGTAAACTCATCCAATCACAAGGACCTTGAAATATTGAGAAAGTAAAATTCTTATTGAGTATTTTATACCTATAGTAGGAGAGTAGACTCATCCAACCACAAGAATCTAGACACAAAAAGAATGTTTCATACCTCGCATGTCTTCACCTCTCCTGGAAGGAGAGTAACCAAAACTCAAGTTGTAGGTACAGAAATAGGATATATATATATATATATATATATATATATATATATATATATATATATATATATATCTGTGTGTGTGTGTGTGTGTGTGTGTGTGTGTGTGTGCGTGTGTGTGTGCTTGTGTGCACTCTCAGTCAAATAATCCCAAATGTGAGAGTAAGGGGATCGCCATATCATAGCTCAGCCTAGGAAAAGAGTCACCAATAGTTCCAAGAGTATCCATAAATGATGCCTAGAATCCCACATGTGTTCCCTAAAAATGAAATTCAAAGGGGATCAATCACAACACCTAGATACTATCCTCTTTGGGTGGAACTAAATCAACCTCATGGTTTTAGGTTGCGCTAAGAGGATGTATCTCTGTGGGGAATGTGTCCCTCTTTCTTGTGAGTCCAAAAGTAAGTTAAAACAAATCTCATCAGGTGAAGGTGTCTCAGTGGGGAAGCATCTCGGTGGGGACACATATTAGTCCCTATTTATCAGTGGGGTCAGCTGTTGACTATCGTGTATAGCCGAGGTGGTGTGGTCAGCTCCCAAGTGCATAGCCCGAGTGTGGTAGGCTATAGGTGGTGCGGTGGAGGTAGCAGCCTGGAGGAGGCTGGATGAAATGGTGACCAGGGTGTGCAGGGCGGTGGCTGAGGTGCATAGGGTGGCGGACCATGTGAGAGGAAGGTGGAGGGGGGAAACAGAAACCCTAAACCTGATAATATAAAACTAAATATATTATTATTATTATTATTATTAATAATGGTTTAACTGTTGTAACACTCTTGTCCAACATCTGACTGACACATTGTCTGTGGTGGTGTGATCCTATCTTCGAGACAATCCTTTTAAGACCAATTTTGGATACCTTTATCTAACTCAGGAATCGAGACTGTAAAACTCCTTAAAATAACAAATATATATTATTAATTTCCAAACGTTAATTCAAATGTAATTCCTACATGGAGTGTCCGATTGATGTGTCATATACAGCATTATGAACCAGTTTTCGGGATGGTAATTTTGAGGATGATGTTGGATGACTATTTTGGGTTTGTGTATTGGGTCCATCTAACTCCCAAATAATAATATATTATTATTTTTATTAAAACTTCGATCCACCATAATTTCTAAATGTGACGCCCAAACGATGTTCTGTTAGTATCATTGTGATCCTGATGTTGAGGAGGAAGTTTCATGATCAATGTTGAAATTAAAATTTAGGTACATAGATAGGTAGCATGAAACACCTAAATATAATAATAATGATTTAATTATTATTATTGAGGATTTTCAAATTAGACTTAACTCTTGCATACGATGCCTGATCGATGCGTCGTCAGTAGCACCACAACCCAAAAATTGATGTAGATGTTTCATGATTGATTTCAGGTGCTTAAATAAAAATCAAGGTGTAGGACCCATGAAGGCCAATTCGGGTGTGTTGTAGAGAAATGTGATTATTTCATCAGGTTTCCATTTTTGATAAATTAATAGTAAATCCTGTGTATTATTCTTTGAGGATTTCAAAAGTGTGATCTGTATGATGTGTTTCAGAATCGAGGCATAGCCCCAATGAAGCACTACTCATGCACAATGATGTGAAATGAATCTTCTTCACTGGATGTCTGGTTTGGGTGAATGATTAGTCAATACTGGTCATTTTTCTATGAGGTTCATAATATTGTAATCTATTTTGTTGTCTCAGTCCGTTTTAGGAGGCATTCTAGAAAAGGTATATTTTTCCCCTTTGGACCAATAACGAGCATCATACGCTCATAAACCTTTTGGGATAGATGTTCCATGTACTCTGGCAGTACATAGGCACACTGATGGGGTAATTTACCACAATTTAGTACCTAAAAATTGGATAGGTATATGGCTAGGTTATTAGGTGTGGTCACACGTCATGTTGGCCCCACACTCATTGTGTACAAATTAATTAATCTTCTATATCTTGTATCGCCTTCTTTTTAACTAAGATTTTAGCATACAAGTAGCCTATAATGAGTGTTTTTTCACGTAGAACGTGATGGTTCCCTCTGTAGTGTCTTTTGAGATATGATGAAAGATGTTTTGGGCATGATTCAATTTCATGTGATATCCGACGATGATTATAATTAAGCAGTTTTAGAAATTTTTACTAAGATTACCCTCTAATTGTGCTAATAAGTTTCGTTCCTTGATGTGTTTAAAGATGTACCATCCATCAAGGATGGACAATGTAGTTCCTTGATTCCTTCGGAGTGGAATCCCCATAACGAGGAGGGTGCGGGTCCTCGGGGACCTAGATCGGAATCCCTCTGAGGCACTAGGTTGTGGGACCTCTATAATGACTGTTAGAGTTGAATCCCCCTACTACACTAGGGTAGGGGACCTATATAGCTACTTGTAGGGTAGTACCATCTAGTGTATTACCCTTCAACAGGGCTAGACATTAGGTCCCATCTACTCTAGGGTGTTGATCCCCTTGACATACTAGGGTGAGGTTCCTTGATGACAAGAGTAGAATCCCCCTGACACACTAGGGTGTGCTTCCTCAATGGAATCTTTTTGAGTGGAATCCCCCTGACGTACTAGGACGCGGGTCCTCTACCTCAAGTTTTGATCATCCAGCTATACAAATCTATGATGACATGTTATTTTGCATACCTTTGGACTCATGATAAATAGGGTAACTTTCCCAACTGATATGTGTCCTTGTGACATGACCTAAAACCATGACGGTGATTCATTTACACCCAAAGATATTGTATCAAGGTGTGGTGATTGATCCTCTTTATCTTTCATGTTTAGGGTGGATGTGTGGGATGTTGGGCATTGTTTATGGATACTCTTGGAACTATTGGTGACTCATTTCATAGGATGAGATGTGATATGGAGATCCATGTACTCTCTTCATTGGGCTTCATTGACTAAGAATATATATATATATAGCCTATTTTAGTACCCACTTCTTGGGTTTTTTTTACTCTCCTTATAGGATAGGTGAAGACGTGCGAGTTAGAACACGTTCTTTCTGTGTCAAGATTCTCATGTTTGGATGAGTCCACTCTCCTAATAGGTAGAAAAGACTCAAAGAGATGTTTATCTTCTAACCATTTTGAGTTCCTTGTGCATGGATGAGTTTACTTTCACTATCTTTCTAGGTTGAGATGTAAAACTTCATTGTAGCTTGTTCTATTTACTACTTTCCTATTCAGTTTTATCTCTTACTACTCTGACTTCAACTTTTTGGGGAATCCTACAAAGTATTTTTATACTCACCCCTACATGGGCTTTACCAACACGTGTCGTGCCTTACGCAGATGAAAGATCGATTGATTATGACTTTATAGGAGCTTAAAGATATGGGATACTTGGATCGCATATGGTGGTCCTAACTTGGGATCCAGGAGTAGGTCTCTCTTAGTTCTTTTAATTTTCAAGTTGTTTTCAGGTAATGAAACTTCTTGGGTTGGATGTGTATTTTTTCCCTTTCCCTTTTAGTTTACACTACTATGCTTGTACTGTTTAAAGTTCTATGCAAGTTTGTGGTTTATTTATAGTAGTGTTGTATATTTTGTTCCATTTACCCTACACCTTTTCATTGAGTTGGTTTTGTGAATGCGTAGAGGTACATATTCAATTCCCTCCCTATGTTTTTTGTACCTTCAACGCTTGCCTCCACCCCCTGGCCTAAAGAGGCGAGCTTGGGGTTACTGTAGCTCAACCCCTGGCATGGGTTGGGTCAGGATAGATGGTATCATTGTAGGTTAGATCCTTTTGTATTTTTTTTATAAATTTCTCTAAAAACGTTCTTTTTTGGGTTTAGGTCAATATTGTCAAAGTTTCTTGATTTCGGCTCTTAGACTAGGGAGTCTAATGATGGTACGACAGCTGATGTAGTAATTCACTAGGACCCTAAATACCAGTTTGTTGACTCGTCATGCTAAGACATTTGATGAAGGGAACATTGGTAGACGTATAATATGGTATTGAGTCATTGGACAATGATTAGACTCATCCAATGGCACAGTACGTCCCAACTAGTTGTGTTGTTCTTCTGAGATAAATGGTTGATGGAACTCCATGACATAGATAGCACCATGATCCTTGATCTCCCAGGTAAGGAAAGGGTAGTCCTAAGGGAGGTAGTTCAAGAAGAGGAGTGGGGGATCTAAAGGTGGTAGATGATTCAATGAGGTCCTTTTACCACTACCATCATGTGCCCACATCAAGCGTGGGGAACTAGTGTCTAGGGCCGTGGGTAGCCGCATTCTATGGATTTCAACGATCCTACAGTGTGTGAGATGATAAGAGTTACACTCTGTGTCTCTTCTATATTCTATAGTAGAACTTGTTAGACACTGTGTGAGGTACTCTTTTATCCCCACTTCTTTCTTTAGGTTTTACCAGGGTGGCGTGGGGAGTCGGTGTAACTTTTTTTAGTGTTGTTCGATGTATATTTGAATGCACAAGGAAGATGGGTCTTTCCCCCCACTGAGATGCATTTGAGTGATGTTAGAAAAATCTTGAGAGAGGTTCAGTGCCACTCAAAGTGTATAGTATCTAGGTGTGGTGGATGAGTCCACGTGACTTATGTGTTCATGGTAGGGGATGTGTAGTGGAGTGTTGGAGTAAGTCCTCGCATTGCCTATAGAGTTTTTCTACATGACCACTATTTTCATAGGTTTCCACTAATGGGTGTAGTGGATTGTCTGGTAAGAGGTTAATCTCCTTCCAAGATAGGATAAGAAACATGGGTTGTGAGGGCCCGGACCTCTCCGACCCATTCCTTTGTCAAAACGAAGGCCACGAAGTGTTCTAGAGGGTAAAATAGACTTTTCCCACACTTTACAGAATTTTGTAAGTACACACCATGTAGTGTGAGTACACGCCGTGTACCACCGTCTGAGTATACCCCGTGTGGAATCCCGTGTCCTTGCTGTGTGAAATAAATGAGTACATGCCATGTACCCTAAACTACACGTTGTGTACCCCCTTGCGGAGTATAACATGTGTGGAAGGCTGTGAATTTGCCGTGTGATGTAAATGGGTACACGTTGTGTACCCTAAACTACACGCCATGTAGTCCCTCCCCGCGTACACGTTACCAGTCAATGACCGTGTTCCGTGCTAAAGCCGTGTCTTTTCTGTGAGAAATAAATGGGTACACGTTGTGTGTCCAAACTACATGCCCTGTTGTCCTTCCCCATATATGTGTTACCCTCAAACCGTGTGCTAACCAGTCAACGGTCGCGGAGCCGTGTTGGAAGTCGCGTGGAGACCATGTGAAATGGTTGAGTACACACCATGTACCATAAAGTACACGCCGTGTACTATTTCTTTTCTCACCTATAAAAGGAGGGGTCCCCTCCTCCTTTTCAACACACCCCTCTCCTCCCCTCTCCTCTGAGCAAAGTTCTCCCAAGAGACTTGAAGTCTCTTTCTTCCATAACTTCTTCGTCCGATATCCGATTTACGATCTGTCATCGGCCACGGTATCATAACGATGAGGCAGAACTTCAAAGCTTGGATTTGTTGTCTTTCCTTTGGCCTTTCTTTTCCAACTTCCACCCGAGGAGGTTTTACCGGGACTCGACGAAAGTGACGAACACCGATGGACATCTTCTGAAGTTGATTTGGGGGAGTGTTGTGATCAGAACCTGTTGGCGTAGGGATATTACCTTAGTCTCTCTAATTTGTTCATCATGCGGGGTGGGTGTCCTCTTTTATACGTGAAACACATTTGAACCGGTGTAATAAAGATAATAATTGGCTTATACAATGGGGATGGGAAGTTTTTGAATGCAGTTACTTTTTTTATATCATGTGATATTATTTTGTGAATTGAATAGGCTTATGCCTACTGAAAATCACGGTTGTTGGGGGCCTTTGATTGCAAAATTAAATGTTTCCCTATCTTTCTAGACCGTTTTTGTGAATGAAACTTTTTGGAATGTGTGAATTTGTTAATCACGTAAAGTTGGATAATTAAAATCTGGAACCCTTGTGTGATCACCCCGGTTGAACAAAATGGAATAATGAACATGTGGGTGTTGTCTTGGTTACGTGGCATGTGATGGGGGGTTTTTTGTGGGTTTTTGTGGATTGTGTGAGCAGTGGGGCTGCGGTTGACTTGGTTGTGGGTTGGTGTGAATTCTATGATGGTGATGGGAAGCGGGGCTGCGATAAATGGTATTAACGAGATGATGATGTATGGTGTGGTTGTGGTTTTAGTGGTTGGAAGCGAGGCTACAGAGATGGGTTTAAATGTGAACGGTCTATGGGTTGTGAATAATAAATAAAATGTGGAATAGTTAATGAATGGTGGGGCATGATTGTGGAAAGGGTAATAATAGTTGATGTGGTTGGTTGGTTAATAAGAAGGACTTGGTTGTGTTGCATGTGTTTTCTTAACCTGATTTGTGGATGGCAGAGATATGTTTTTCCAATGATCGATGTGGTTAGATGTGGATAGTTGCACAGTAGTTAAGGAACTAATAAACTAATTCTGCTGAAACATGAAAACCTAAATGGGGTTGGGGTTGTTTGTTGTATGCATTCTTTGTAGTATCAGTGCTGAGGCACATGCTCAGTTTCTCTCTTTAGAAGCCATAGGTTGGGTTGTGTGTTTGGTATACATATATATATATCTCTATCTTTTTTGTTTTATTGAACCCCACCCATGTTGAGAACTTAGTGCCAAACACTCCCATTTCATGGGAGAGGGTGTTTTCCACTTAGTTACTAGCTCCTTCCTACTCCTTCTTCCCTAGGCTGTGATGGCATGAGGCGACCTTACACCTAAGACTCTTCAGGTAGGTTTCAATTGGAGTGGATTGGCCCAAGACTCTTCGGAAAGGCTTACTTTTTCCCAAGAACCTTCGGGATGATGCCCGGGTGTGTGTGGGAGGGATACGTGGTTGTGAGGCCCAGGTGTGTGTGGGTGGCATACGTGGTTGTGAGGCCCAGGTGTGTGTGGGTGGGATACGTGGTTGTGAGGCCCAGGTGTGAGCGGGTGGGATACGTGGTTGTGAGGCCCAGGTGTGTGTGGGCGGGGAGAGTGTGGCAGCGTCAGGACGTTCACCGTTAGGAAGAGAAGATAACTAATGGGGAATGGTGCGGGGTACCCAATACTCTTGTTCTTATATACTACTACCTACTGTTATTGTGTTTTTGGTGAGTGTGTCTGGTGAGGTTGGATGGATAGAATTCCTTGCTAGGTTTCTTCTGTTGTTCTCACGGGACATTAGGATGTCTCCCCACTTGTACATGAGATCTTTAAGTTTTCCTACTATGTATACTTGTATTCTCACCCTACGTTTACTTCCAGGTTTCCAAAAGGACTACCAGGGCCATGCGGGACGCTACTAGTTAGGCAGTTGGAGTTGTTGCAGTTGTTGTACTCTTGTTTTCTTTAGGTATTGTACTTTGAGCTTTCTTTTACTTGTACCTTGTTATAAAAATTGTTTAAACATGCATGTGGGATTGGTTTGGGTTTATTTCTATACACTTGTTCTTTCCTTTTTGGTGGTTGATTTGTCCTTTTCCCGATCTTAAATAATAAAAAGAGTAATGCCTCCAATATTTGTGAAAACTCATACCCTTAGTGCTAGTCACCACCCCAGGGCCTACTGGAGGCGGGACTCAGGGGTCATTCTCTCCCTTTCACTATTGCCAGCTCGATAGGGGAATCTTTGGTGGGAGGGGGTTGTGACAGAATGGTATCAAAGGTGATGGTTGAGAGATAGGATGGACTCTTGAGTTAGGCACAGTGAGGATTGCATGGGATGGTAGGGCAACAGTGTTGGTTAATCTTGTTGTGTGACATAATCAAGGGAAGACTGGCTAGGACACGGGATTTTAGGTCCCCCTGTGATCTGATGCAAGGACTCTGAGCCTATCAAACGACCAAGTGAGACCAAATTTATTGCAGGGTAGAGACCCTAGGGAAGGTACATGCATCATCGTGATTGTGTTTTACTTGATTTGGGCGTTCTGGGAAATAAATTAAAATAATGTGATAAAATAATTTCCTTACTACTTGGGCTTAGGCGATCCTTGTTTACTGTACATCTATGGCACCTAGATGTCATCCCCGGGTGGCTCAGACAGCCGAGGCCCAGCAGATCCAAGTGGTCGATCAGTTGAGGATTGACCGAGAGGAGGAATATAGCTAGTGGTAGAAGAATCTCTGTTCTTTCCAGCGGCAAACCCTCAAGAAGTATGGTAGTACTTTGGATATGTAGATGGAGGGGTGGCTTGAGGAGTTAGGGATAGCTTTTACCTTGATCTGTGCTCTGAGTGAGTACTGGGTTCCCCCAGCAGTCAGTCAGCTGAGAGGTGTGGCGCGAAAGTGGTGGACGCTCTACCTAGGAGAGAGGATAGAGGAAGAGGTTCCATGGATTGACTTTGAGAAGGAATTCCAATAGGAATTCCTTTCTTCCATTATCAAGGTAGAGAAGAAGTAGGAGTTACTCTCCCTCCAGCAGGGGAGTATGTCTGTACGAGAGTTGGGGATCAAGTTCAAGGATCTCCTACGCTTTTCTCTGGATCTCTTTCTGGATGAGGAGTCTTGGGCGAGACATTTAGAGGAGCCGCTTCATCCTTCGCTCCAGTATTTTGTCACCCCCTTCACCCTTCTAATGTACATGGCAGTACAGAAGAAGGTAGAGGTTGTAGAGAGGATGCACTCATTGTGAGGAGCACCACATGAGGGGTTTCAGCCAGGTTCGTCAAAGTGGAAGGCAGTTAGCAACAAGTCTCCGGCGACGGAACCTTCTAGGTTCAGGCCATTGGGGAGAAGGCCCTAGCAGTTCTAGTTCAGATCTTTATGTTCTCGTCCCTTTTCCACGAGCCCAGGACCAAAGTGTTTTTCCTGTGGAGGTTTCGGGCACGTTCAGAGTCGGTGCCCGACCCAAGCTCAGTACGGTGGAGGTGGGCAGGTTCAGCACCCACCTCAGCAGCACCAGTTGCCGGTGAGGCCCTTCCAGCAGCAGCAACAGTACCATGCTCCTCTGAGGGAAGACGTTGCTGGAGGAGGCCGACCTCAGGGTGCTCCTCAGGGACCTCGACCAGGGTGTGGTCAGGGAGGTGGACGACATCAGAGAGTCAGAGGAGCCGGGTGTGGACAGTTGCACGCAGCAGATTTGGCAGCTCCAGCTGGACCAGAGGTGGTACGAGGTATGATTTGTTTGTTCAGCACTCTTGTTTCTGCTTTGTTCGATTCGGGAGCTTCGCACTCCTTTGTTGCACTAGGTTTATCCCACACTCTGGGACTAGACGTACAAAGACTTTCCATACCACTAGTGCTGAGTACACCAGTTGAAGGCCAGACCGGCGTATCTTGTGTTTGCCGAGGATGTGGGCTGAAGTTGGGACCACATCGATCCAGTGGGGACCTTCTTCTGTTACAGATGTATCCATACGATGTCATCCTAGGCATCGACTGGTTGTTTTCTGTTAGTTCCATTATCGACTGCTTCTAGAGAAAAGTCATGTTCTCCGACTTGGATGGGCAGCGAGTATCTTTTGTTGGTGAGAGGATCTATCAGGTAGGAAGCTGGCATGTAGAGCCTATCCTTTCCTTATTAGGCAGGTTATCTATGGTTCCAGCTGATATAGAGATGGTGGATGTCCAAGAGCTTATTGGGGAGTTCTTCGATGTTTCCTCGCGGAGGTTATGACTCAACCCCCCCCCCCCCCCCCCCCCGACGTGATGTTGAGTTCAGGATAGACTTACAGCTTGGTGCCCGTCCGATTTCGATGGTCCCTTATCGGATGGAACCTTCGGAGTTGCGGGAGTTGCGGATTCAGATTGATGATCTGATGGAGAAGGGTTTTGTTCGACCCAGCGTATCGCCATGGGGTGCTCCAATTTTGTTCGTGAAGAAGGAAGATGGGGGTCTCAGGTTATGCATAGACTACCGAAGGTTGAACCAGGTAACGGTCAAGAACCATTACCCCCTTCCAATGATAGATGATCTCTTCGACTAGCTAACGGGAGCAGGTTGGTTTTCTAAGATTCATCTACGATTGGGATATCATCAGCTAAGGGTAAAGGACAGTGACATCTCTAAGACAGCTTTCAGGTGTAGGTATGGGCACTTCAAGTTTGTTGTGATGTCGTTTGGAGTTACGAATGCACCAGCTGTGTTCATGGGACTTATGAACTTTGTCTTCTGAGAGTTTCTGGACTGGTTTTTCATTGTGTTTATCGATGACATCCTGATCTACTAAAGATCAGAGGAGGAGAACATTGAACATCTCAGGGAAGTCTTGGAAGTCCTTCGACACCACCATCTTTATGGGAAATTGTCGAAGTGTAAGTTCTTGACACAAGAAGTACACTTCCTTGGGCACGTGGTGTCTCAGCATGGATTGTCAGTGGACCCGTCGAAGGTGGAGGCAGTTGTTTCTTGGGCATCACCCAAAAGCGTGGTAGAAGTTTGTAGTTTCCTGGGGATAGCAGGTTACTATCGGAAGTTCATTTCGGACTTCTCTCGAGTTGTTGCTCCATTGATAGCTTTGACTAGGAAGAACCAGGTCTTCCTATGGAGCGATCAGTGCCAGGAGTCTTTCGACTACTAGAAGCAGAAGTTTGTCAGTGCTTCCGTTCTCAGGTAACTAGAGGAAGGGATGTTGTATGAGGTGTTTTGTGATGCTTCTGGCCTTGTTCTGGGGTTCATGCTGATACAAATTAAGGGAGTGATCTGTTATTGGTCTAGGAAGTTGCGCCCTCATGAGCGTAACTATGCCACCCATAAGTTAGAGCTTGTAGCATTAGTGTTCGCATTGAAGTTGTAGAAACATTACCTCTTTGGGTAGCACTTTTTGGTCTTCTCAGATCACAAGAGTTTATGTTATATCTTATCTGAGCGTGACCTAAACCTACGGCAGTGGAGATGGGTCAAGTTTCTCCAAGACTATGGCTTCGAGATCTCTTACACTGAAGGTAAGTGAAACGTTGTGGCTGATTCCATGAGCAAGAAGTCACATAGGGAAGTGGTTCGGGAATCCACTGATGCTTGGAAAGCAATGGGAGAGTTGGATTCCTTGCACTTGGATGCAAGGGTAGAGGGTGTTAGAGGCTGTTTGTTTCAAATGACGGTGCAGTCCTCCTTGTTGCAGCAAGTGGAAGAGTCTCAGTGGGGGGACTCCGAGACGGAAGTAATGCAAGATCGTTTCGATCAGGGGAACGCTCCAGAAGGATGGTCAGAGGACAGCCGATATCGGATGATTTTCTATGGAAGGTTTTTTATTTCAGAGGCGATGCGTGAAGGATTTCTCTATGAGTCCCATAGCTCAGCCTTGGCGGTACATCCAGGAGTTTCAAAAATGTACCGAGGCCTGAGGGAACAGTTTTGGTGGCCCGGGGTGAAACGGGTAGTGGCAGAGTTTGTGGCTAAATGCCTAGTGTTTCAGTAAGTGAAGGCTGAACACCGTGTTCCTAGTGGTTTGTTGCATCCTTTAGATGTCCCCGAGTGGAAGTGGGATGACATCTCAATGGACTTCGTCACAGGACTACCCAGAGCTCAGGGTGGTTATGATGCTATCTGGGTAGTGGTGGATCGACTGATGAAATCATCTCACTTCTTAGCAATTAAGGAGTCGGGTCTGGTTAGTACCTTAGCACAGAGGTACGTAGGTGAGGTGGTGCGTTTGCATGGGGTTCCGAAGACTATCGTCTCAGACCGGGATACTTGTTTTACCTAACAAGTCTAGAGGGGGTTACAGCATGCTTTTGGAACCCATCTATACCTTTGCACTGCTTTCCACCCCCAGACCGACGGGCAGAGAGAGCGAACTATCCAGACGTTGGAGGACATGCTGCGAGCATGCGTTCTGAATTTCGGAGGATCATGGGTATGACACTTTCCTTTAGTATAGTTTTCCTATAACAACAGCTTCCACTCTACTATTGGCATGGAACCATTTGAGGCTTTGTATGGAAGACCATGTCGTTAACCCATTTGCTAGGCAGAGGTTGGTGAGATAGGTTATCTTGGGCCAGAGGTAGTGAAGAGCACCACAGAGAAATTCCATCTTGTACGTGAGAGGATGAAAGTGGCTCAGGACTGACAGAAGTCTTATGCTGATCGTCGGAGGAGGCCCTTAGAGTTTTAAGTGGGAGGTCATGTGTTCTTGAAGGTTTCCCCTCGACGGGGGCAGCGGAGGTTTGGGAAGGGGAGTAAGCTCTCCCCTAGGTTCATCGAACCTTTTGAGGTGCTGAGGTGAGTCGGCGAGGTGGAATATCATCTAGCCCTGTCACCTCAGTTGGAGAAGGTTCATGATGTCTTCCATGTCTCCCAGCTTTATCGGTACTTATATGACGACTCTCACGTTATCGACTGGGGAGAGATAGGTATGGGGGATGACGTGGCCTTCGAGGAATGACCAGTCAGAATCGAAGATCGTAAAGAGAAGGTGCTCCATGGATGAACCATTCCCTCGGTTCGTGTGTTGTGGAGGCATGGCGGCCTTGAAGAGAGATCTTGGGAGCTGGAGACCCAGATGCAAGCTCAGTACTCAGAGTTATTTTGACTGGTGTTTTTCCTTGTTCTTCCGAGCTTTGTTTTGATGTTATACTTTGTAACTTTGATGTATGAAATGCTTGGCTTTTCGGTTATGAGACCTTTTATTTCCTTGTTATCTGGGAGTGTGTAACATTTCCAGGCATGTGGGGAAGGGAAAAACCTAATCCTTAATCGAGACACATTAATGCAGATGCGATTTAACTCGTGCAGGCGAGTCAGTGCTGCCTAAAGCGGATAATATCTCGACATAGGAAAAGTAATTTTTTCCTCAAACCACGTGTTTGGGAAGTGTGTGGGTTGTACGGTGTTGGGGGCAGTGTGAGTTGGAAAAAAATCAATATTGTAAGGATGTGGGAACACCCAATTCTTAATCGAGACGCATTAATGAGGATGAAATTAAACTCGTGCAGGAAAGTTAGTGTCGCCAAAAGCGGATAATATCTCGACATAGGAGAAGGAATTCCTAACACCTATAATTAGGGTTGATGGTTGTGTTCTTGCTATAACAAGAGCCCCAAGAGGTATCTTGTTGGGTTCCTCTAGGATGGTTTTGAATTCTCGGGGAAGATAATGTTTTAAGAGGTATCTGATGTGATGGCCCAAACCTCTCCAGCCCATTCCTTTGTCAAAAAAAGGCCACGAAGTGTTCTGGAGGGTAAAATGGACTTTTTCCACACTTTCCAGAATTTTGTAAGTACACACCATGTAGTGTGAGTACACGTCTTGTACCACCTTGCTGAGTATACCCCGTGTGGAAGGCCGTGTCCTTGCCGTGTGAAATAAATGAGTGCACGCCATGTACCCCAAACTATACGCCATGTACACCCTTGCCGAGTATACCCCATGTGGAAGGTCGTGTCTTTGCTGTGTGAAGTAAATGGGTACACACCGTGTACCCTAAACTACACGCCATGTAGTCCCACCCCGCGTATGCGTTACCAGTCAACGGTTGTGTGCTGTGTTGAAGCCATGTCTTTTCTATGTGAAATAAATGGAAACACGCCATGTGTCCAAACTACACGCCTTGTTGTCCTTCCCTGCGTATGTGTTACCCTCAAACCGTGTGTTGACCAGTCAACGACGGCGGAGCCGTGTTGGATGCCGCGTGGAGACCGTGTGAAATGTATGAGTACACGCCGTGTACCATAAATTACATGCCATGTACTTTTTCTTTTCTCGCCTATAAAAGTAGGGGTCCCCTCCTCCTTTTCAACACACCCCTATCCTCCCCTCTCCTCTGAGCAGAGTTCTCCCAAGAGACTCAAAGGCTCTTTCTTCCATAACTTCTTCATCCGAGCTCCGATTTACGATCCGTCAGCGGCCACGGGATCGTAACGACGAGGTGGAACATCTAAGCTTGGATATATTGTCTTTCCATCAGCCTTTCCTTTCCAACGTCCACCCGAAGAGGTTTTTCTGGGACTCGACAGAAGTGACGGACGCTGACGGATGTCTTCTAAAGTTGATCCGGGGGAGCGTTGTGATCAGAACCTGTTGATGTAGGGATATTACCTTCGTCTCTCTAATTTTTGCATCATGTGGTGTGGGTGTCTTCTTGTTTACGTGAAACACATTTGAACTGGTGTAATAAAGATAATAACTGTCTTAAACAATAGGTATGGGAAGTTTTTGAATGTAGTTACTTTTTTTATATTCTGTGATATTATGTTGTGAATTGAATAAGATTCTGCCTACTAAAAATCGCAGTCATTGGGGGTCTTTTCTTGCGCAATTAAATGTTTCCCTATCTTTCTAGACCATTTTTGTGAATGAAACTTTATGGAATGTGGGAATTGGTTAATCACGTAAAGTTGGATAATTAAAATCTAGAACCCTTGTGTGATCACCCCGGTTGAACAAAATGGAATAATGAACATGTGGGTGTTGTCTTGGTTACGTGGGATGTGATGGGGGTGTTTTGTGGGTAGTTGTGGATCGGGTGAGCAGTGGGGTTGTGGTTGACTTGGTTGTGGGTTGGTGTGAATGCTATGATGGTGATGGGTAGCAGGGCTACGATAAATGGTATTAAAGGGATGATGATGTACGGTGTGTTTGTGGTTTTGGTGGTTAGTAGTGGGGCTGCAGAGATGGGTTTAAATGTGATTGGGCTATGGGTTGTGAATAATAAATAAAATGTGGAAGAGTTAATGAATGGTGGGGCATGATTGTGGAAAGGGGAATAATAGTTAATGGGGTTGGTTGGTTAATAAGAAGGACTTGGTTGTGTTGCTTGTGTTTTCATAACTTGATTTTTGGATGGCAGGGATATGTTTTATGAATGATCAATGTGGTTAGTTGTGGATAGTTGCCCAGTAGTTAAGGAACTAATAAACTAATTCTTCTGAAATGTGAAAACCTTAATGGGTTGGGGTTGTTTGTTGTATGTGTGTTTCGTAGTAGCAGTGTCAAGGCACATGCTCAGTTTCTCTATTTAGAATCCATAGGTTGGGCTGTGTGTTTGGAATACATATATATTCTTGTATCTTTTGTGTTTTATCTCACCCCACCCATGTTGAGAACTTAGTGTCGAACACTCCCATTTCATGGGAGAGGGTGTTTCCCCTATAGTTACTAGCTCTTTCCTACTTTTTCTTCCCTAGGCTGTGATGGCTTGAGGTGACCTTAAACCTAATACTCTTCAGGTAGGTTTCGATTGGGGTGGATTGGCCCTATACTCTTTGGGAAAGCTTACTTTTTCCCAAGAACCTTTGGGATGAGGCCCATGTGTGTGCGGGCAGGATACGTGGTTGTGAGGCCCATGTGTGTGCGGGCGGGATACGTGGTTGTGAGGCTCAGGTGTGTGCGGGTGGGATACGTGGTTGTGAGGCCCAGGTGTGTGTGGGCGGGGAGAGTGTGGCAGCATCAGGACGTTCGCCATTAGGAAGAGTAGCTAACTAATGGGGAATGGTGCAGGGTACCCAATACTCTTTTTCTTATATACTACTACCTATTGTGATTGTGTTTTTGGTGAGTGTGGCTGGTGAGGTTGGGTGGATAGAATTCCTTACTAGGTTTATTTTGTTGTTCTCATGGGACATTAGGATGTCTCCCCACTTGTGCACGAGAGCTGTAGGTTTCCCTACTAATTATACTTGTATTCTCACCCTACGTTTACTTCCAGGTTTCCAGGAGGACTACTAGGGCCGTGCGGGACCCTACTAGTAGGATAGTTGGAGTTGTTGTAATCTTGTTTTCTTTTGGTATTGTACTTTGAGCTTTCTTGTACTTGTACCTTGTTATAAAAATTGTTTAAACATGCGTGTGGGATTGGTTTGGGTTTATTTCTATACACTTGTTCTTTCCTTTTTGGTGGTTGACCTATCATATTTCCCAATCTTAAATAATAAAAAGGGTAATGCCTCCAATATTTGTGAAAACTCATACCCTTGGTTCTAGTTTCCACCTCGGGGCCTACTGGAGGCAGGACTCAGGGGTCATAATCTCCCTTTCACTATATCCAACTCAGGAGGGGCATCTTTGGTGGGAGGGGGTCGTGACAAGGGTTTTGACACATTCTTTTTGTGTCCATATTCTTGAGTTTGGATGAGTTTTCTCACCTACCTTGTTCATTGGTACGTTTGTGTGCTCAATGTCAACCAAGCTAAAGTGATAGACCATTGGAAAATACAAGTTGAGGAAGATGAGATCCCATGAACGAAACTGTAAAACTCACTACCCGGTGCTGGATGTGGTATTCTAGGCCCTGATAGTGTGTAGATACTGCCTTTTAAGAATGAACCTTGTGGTTTTCTCAAACCCGCATATTTTTAGGTATTCCTTCACCCAAAGAGACCTAATACTATGGTCGCGATTCTGGTTAGTGATTCTATTGAACTATAAAATTTAGATATTCTATACTCTAGGGAAAGGGAAATGCTATAGAAGATTCCCTTAAAAGAAATTACTATGAAATCCTAGTGTGTGAAGCTTTAGAGAAGATTTTAAAGAGTCTTATAAAGTATACATCAACTATGAAGATATTTTTTAACTTAGATATCCAGAGGTGATGTACCATATGGATATTCTAAAGGAGAAAATCATGAGACTTTATTCCATGGGAAAACAGTGGTTCCAGTCGTGATGCGAGAGGAGGTGATGTGGGAGTTCCACACTTCTACCATAGTTGTACACCCGCATGTATAGAAGATGTACAAGGATATTAAGTGACTATTTTAGTGGTCTGACATGAGATGATGAGTATTTGAGTTCATCTCTAGATGCATCACCTGTTATTAGGTGAAGGTTGAGCACTGAGTTCCAGTGGGTTGTTGTAGCCTCTTGAAATTTCAGATTAGAAATGGAATGAAATATCCACAGAATTCATCATAGGGCTTCCGCTCATAGTGAATGGCCATGATGCCATCTGGGTGATACTAGACCAACTTACAAAGTTGGTTCACTTCATTACTATCAAGGAGTATATTTTTGTAAAGATTTTGGAGAAGTTGTACATATGAAATATCTTCTTCCTTCATGGGGTTCCTTTGATGATTGTCTCTAATCGTGACGTGTGGTTTATGTCACTATTGTGGAGAGGCATGCAAGAGTTATTTGGGACCCAGTTGCAGATGAGTACATCCTTTCACCCCCAAGATTTATGAGAATACTAAGAACACTATCTAGTTTTTTGAGGATATACTAATGGATTACATGTTGGTTTTTAGCTGGGTAGGAAAACTATCCATGAGGTTTTTTAAGAAATTCAAGATCATATAGACGGTTGGAAAGGTTGTATAGTTCCTTGAACAACCCCTAAAGCTAGACCCGGTGAAAGATGTTTCCACATGTTGTAGCTGAGGAGATATGTAAATGATCCTATACACATCATTGACAGGAGAAAACCTTTCTAGGGTGATCCATCCCATTGGTTCACATGTTGTGGGAGAATAGGAACATATAGGAGAGTTTTTAGGTATGGAAGAGCCAATTGTGAGCTTAGTATTTTGAGTATTTTCCCTATTTTTTATTTTTAGGGGTGAAAATATTGAATGAGAAAATGATATAGAGACCTGGATATTTTCTTGTAATACTTTGGAATATTTCTACATATATTTTCAGATCTAGGTGCGGAGACAACATATGATTTGGAGGCCCGATGTGTCTGAAATTAATTGTATAAAAATATTAAGTATTTTTATGCTATGCACATAGAGTAAATGATATATCTCTCAAACAGTAGCTCAGATCTAAAATCTGAGGCCATGGTTGAGTATAGAGCATAGTTTTTACCCAAGGCAGGGTATAAGTTTTTTTGGTCCTGACCTTCTGTGGAAAACGTTATCGAGGTCACAACCATAAAAAAATATTAAATAAAAATATTTTATATGGATTCTACTATTAATAACTTCTAAATAGGGACTTATATTGTAATTATGATACCATCATTGAGTTCTTAGTATGGTGTTTACCCTAGGTTCATACTCAGGTGAGAGGTTGCGGGATGTTCGAATCCTTTGACCATTAGAGGGCGGCCTATTAAAATTATTTAAATAGGTGATTATGAGGATTTGAATTTTTTTCCTCATAATAATCCCATTCATAGTGAATTTATCCTCCTATCCTCCCTTTGGTTATTCATGTTCAAATACTTTGCAGACTGTTGTGGCACTTCAAATCTATACAGATGAGAGCATGAAAAATTTAATGATTGTTAGTGGTCATGTTCATCAACAAAGAACAAATCTAATTTCAAGGTAGTATTATTTTATTTGAATTTCCTATATACTTTAGAAATTATTGATTCATAAAATTGTTTCATTATTGATCTTATTGCTTATAATTCCAACATCGATGGCCCATTTAACAAGGACATCGACTGGTCTATATTTGAATCCCTTTTTATTGCGTTCTTCATCCATTCTTCACACATTCTTCATCGTTAGATTTCCGATGCATTGAAACATAAACAAATTGATGAATGGGTCCTATATCTATGTACATACATTCCCAAAGATTAAAAATCTATGATCATTCTTGGTTTCAAGTTAGACCAAAGGTGATGCAGCAACTAGAAGGCCAAGGCAATCCGGGCGAGGCGTGTGTGGTGACTGAAACAGGGTTGGGAGTCAAAGGTGGTCGGCATGGTAGGAATCCAAGGCAGGGTTGGAGGTCGGAGGAAGTATGTGACCAAGGCGGCTGGGGTAGTCTAAGTGCGATAGTCCAGAGTTGGCATAACAGAGGCAGTAGGTCTAAGGCGGTAGGATGAAACGACAGCTGGAGGGTGGCGGTTGGGGTGCACAGGGCGGCAGCCTACATGAGAGGAAGGGGGAGGGGGAAAACAAACACCCTAATGCTAATAATATAAAACTAAATAATATTATAATTATAATTATATAATTATTATTATTATTATTGTTTTTGTTAAGAGGTTTAATCACCGTAACACTCTCATGTGGCATCTGATTGACGTGCCATTAGCGGTGACATGACCCAATTTTCAAGATTGTATTTGTAATACCAATATTGGATTCATTTATCCAATCCATGAATCAGGTCTATAAAACTTTCTAAAATAATAATAATATATTATTATTTTCTAAATACTTATTTGATCATAACTCCTACATGGAGCGTCTGATTGACGTGCTGTCTATGGCAGTGCGACCTAGTTTTTAAGACAATCATTTCAAGACTGATGTTTTATACCTTTTTCAGGTTTGGGTATCAGGTCCAAAAAAATCCCAAATAATAATAATATATTATTATTATTAAAACATTGATATGCTATAATTTTTTCATGAGGCATCCACTCGATGTTTCGTCAGCAGCGTTGTGATCATGATGTTAAGGCAGACATTTTAAGACCAAAGTTGAATATTAAATTCTTGTTCGTTGCTCAATTTTAAGAAACACCTAAATATAATAATAATAATAATAATAATAATAATATAATTATTATTATTAAATATTTTTTTATCAGGCCTAAATCATGCTTATGAAGTCTGATCAATGGTCCATCATTAGCGTCACAACCCTAAAATTGAGAAGACATTTAAAGATGGATTTTAGGCACTTAAACTGAAATTGAGGTGTGGGTCCCATAAAACACAGTTTGGGAATATTGTGGTGAAATGTGACTTACTCATCAGGTGTCCATTTTGGATAAATGAAAAGTTAATCTCATGTGTTTTCCTATAAGGATCACAATGGTATGATCTGTATTATGTTTTTTAAGATCGAGGTGCATGCCCCATGAAGTACTACTTGTAAAAAATGTTGTGAAATGCAGTTTCTTTACTGGGATTCCAATTTGAATGAATAAGTAGTTGATCCTGAGTGTTTTTCTAAGATAATCGTGACAGTGTGACCTATATGGTTTTTGGGTTCGTTTGTGGAGGCATGCAAATAAATGTATGTTTTTTTTCTTTTAGAACAATGATGAGCATTGTGCACTCATCATCCATTTTGGGGTACATGTTCCATGTACTCTGGTAGTACACTATCATACCTAGGGTTACATTTTCATAATTTAGTACTCAAGAATTACTAGGTACATATCAAAGTGACGAGGTAGGGTCACACATCGTTTGGGCCCCATATGCACCATGTACCGCTTAATAAATCTTATATCTCTCATATATCCTTCTTTTGGACTTGGATTTTGGCATGTGAGTAGCAAATCCTAAGTGTTTTTTCATGTAAAACAGGATGGTTCCATATGTAGTGGAATTTGAGATACGATATGAGATATTTTAAGTGTGACACCTTTTCAGGTGATGTTCAACAATAACTTTGATTAGAAATGTTTACTAGTGTTTTCTGAGCTTACACTCTAGCTGGGTGGGGTAGCAGCATTTCTCATTTCTTTCTGAGAGGTACCATCCATCGAGGATGGTCATTGAATTTCCTTGATTCCTTATGAATGGAATCCCCCTACTGGGTAGGGTATGGCTCCTCAATGACCTTGAGTGGAATCCCTCTAATTCAATAGGGTGAGGGTCCTCTACAACAACGATCAGAGTGGAATCCACCTAACACACTAGGGAACAGGTCTTTGCAACTACGTTTTGGGTAGTACCCTCTAGCCTATTACCCTTCACTGGGGTTGGGCAGTGGGTCCCCATCGACTCCTAGGTGTGGAACCCCCTGACGCACTAGGGAATGAATACCTAATGAATAGAGTGGAATCCATTTAATGCACAAGAGTGTGGGTCCTCTACAGCTACTATTATAGTATAATCCCCCTAACATACAAGGACATGGGTCCTATACCTAATGTTTTTACCATCCAGCTATACATATCAATGAAGATATATGATTTTTTGTAACATTGGACTCACGAGAAAGAGGGACGCCTTCCCCATAGAGATGCATTATTGTGACACGAACTAAAACCATGAGGGCGAGTCAATGCCGCCGAAAGAGGATAGTATTAAGGAGTAGTAATTGATCACATTTGACTTGAATGTTCAAGGAATACATGTGGGATGCTTGGAATCATTGATGGATACTCCTGGAACTGTTGGAGAATCTTTTTTTTGGCTGATCTATGAGATAGATATCCCTTTACTCTCTCAATTTGGATTCTCTGATTGATAATATATATATATACTATTTTAGTACCCACTCCTTGGGTTTTGTTTACTCTTCTTACATGAGATGTGAAGACACATGAGGTATTCCATATGCTTTCTATGTTTATATTTTCATGGTTAAAAAAGTCTAATCTCCAAGTATAGGTAGCAAAGACTGGATGAGAAGTTCATCTTCTCACCTTTTTGAGCTCCTTATGTATCGATGAGTTTACTTTCACTCTCTTGTTTGGTTTAGTTCTACTCTTTCACTATACCTTGTTCTATCTACTACTTTTCTCTACAGTTGTATCTTTTACTACTCTATCATCCCCTTTTCAGGGGGCATGCTATGTATTTATATACTCACCCCTAAATAGTCTTTTCCCACATGTATTATGCCTTATATAGATGACAGATAGGTTGACCATGAATTTAGAGAAGCTTAGAGATATGGGGTGCTTGGACCACGTATGGTGGCCATATTTTAGGATCCATGAGTGGGTCTCTCTCATGTATTTTACAAGTCCAATTATTATTAGGTTGTGGAACTTTTCTTGTTGGGCATTTATTATTTCCCTTTCTCTTTCAGTTTACACTACTATGCTTGTACTATTTAGAGGTTGATCCATGTTTGTTCTTAATATATAGCATTATTGTATCTTTTTTCCCTTTTTTATGCACTTTTTCATTGAGTTGGATGTGTGTGTGAGTAAAGGTACTTTGGAAAAGGCCTTCCCAATTTTATTATGTCTTCAGTGCTTATCTCCACCCCTTGGCCTATAGAGGTGATCTTAGGGTAGTTATAGCTCAAGCCCCAGCATGGGTCAGATCATGACATATATGATTTTCATTATGTGATGGGTGGGATCTATATCGTCCTTAAATGTATTGGGTAAAGATTGATATCACATGAAATAAACTGAACTAGAATGGGGATTTAACTAAGTTTAGTAAGCGACTATGTCCACTACTATAGTCTTGGGAGTGAACCTTGACTACTATGATGGTTTAGGGAGTGCACCCATTCAACTATAAGATCTTTTTAAATGATCCTTGACTACTAAGAAAATTATTTTCAATTTTTATGTTTATTCAATGATTTAAGAACTTGTTCATATGTTAAGCATTCATGGTTCATGTTCTTTGATTACCTTATGATTCATGTCTTATGAACTGCCAAGATTTATTTTGAGACTTAATAATATGATATTTGATATGTAGCATATTATTTTTAAATGCTAAAATCATGTTCTTATACTCTTATGCTCATGTTATTCTTATGTGGTCATTCATAACTCCTTTTTTTTACTATTACTGAGTATCTAATATCCCCCCTTTCTTATGTTTACTTTCCCAACGTTATTATGAAAGGTATTAAGTATGATTTTTCTAAAAAGTGATCTGGTTATGAAGAAATAGAAGGGATGCAATGTTAGAATTTTATGAACTTGTTTTTTATGTTTCTAAATGTTCAAATAGACTATACCTAAATGATTCTGGAATGTATAGATATGTTATGTCACAAATATTGATCTATTAAGATGTAATATCTATCCATGAAAACAAAGGGTTACTATAATGACCACAAATTAAACATCTAGGTTATAACATTCATATATAAATAATAATATTTCATGGTTTGTTTAGGATCAGTGTAGTGTGTTGTATTTTATAAAACATAGTTTTCTTTTTTAAAATCATGGGGTCTTACATATCACATAACCTTACTAAGGGAGATCCAGAACCTATGTCCCCTATAATAATCTCACCAAAACCAAGTCAATGTCCCTAAAGATAGAAGGATAAAAAAATCTCTTGTTACCTTGTGTATTACCTCACATGTCAAATAAAATATAACCATCACAGTTTATGTATAAAATCAATCAAGATAGACTACTTGGGAACCTGAATTTGAAATAGGAATAGAGATAAAAAAATACAATAAATATAGAGAGGTATATGACATATATTATAGGGGTACATGACGTATGGTCCCTTAGCAGTAGTCTATTAATGTATTTCCTTCCTAAATGGTATTCCTGGGTTTACCTATATGGAGTGTATGTTATCAGACACAACATGTAGGATCAGCGAGGTACTCTTTCTGTACTACCACAACTCATGTAGTGTGAGGGATGATATAAATGGTGTGCCCCTTGAGGTAGACAACATATGGACTCACCAAAATCACTTATCATGTATTTTGATAAAATAGGGCCTGGTCATATTGATCTACAATGAGTGTGTAATATGGTAAATGGATTGTGGACTTAGAAGGCTCACTTTACATGTACAAGTGAGGAGGTTGAGTCAAGCATGGACAAGGGTACATGACATGTGGTCCTGAATCACATTTCATGTGTAGCCAAACATCCACCTGAGTGTGTACTCCTTGTAAACAATATGTTGATCATATTAGGATAACATATTGTATATAACAAGGAAATTCACTATGCATTATCTTATTCCTTCAAAATACTAGCTTCCATTTCCAGGATGATCCACAAATTGTAGCTCTCAATCACTCATTGTGGGATCACATCTTCAATTCTAGATTCAATATAATTCCCAAAATAAAATATCCATCACTATTATTAAATTTTATCAAACCTAAAACACAAATAAAATCTATTATCATCATTTTCATTCCTAAAATGATCATTTTTCTCTTTTTCCCCATAAAAATGATTTGAAATAGGTTCACACATCCCTAATGCCTCTGTATAGTATTGCACTATGGATTTTATATCATTACACCTTATGAAAATCCACCATAACCCATTGTCTATTCCACTATTATCAAATATTCAAAAACACACCAAAAGTCCATAAATAACATGACATGAAGACTAATATACCATTTATTGGGGTAAAATTTATTGTACCACTATCTAAGATAGAGGTTTTTGATAAAAAACATGATGAAAAAATATGTGAAAAAGGGAATAAAAATCAAGAAGAAATTTTTTTATCTCTAAGGTGAGGTTCCAAGAATCATTAATAGGTCATGGATAAACCAATGATGAATAAATCAAGTAAAAAATTATATAAACTAGTTTATATAAACTAGTTTTTCATAATAAAAATAGGAAATAGATACTTTCAAAGGTCCATTTGTTCTGTAAAACATAGTCAAGTATGAATACCCAAGCTCAAAATCCTGAATAACTGATCATGGATGAAAATAAAAAAGCCCTAGCCTAGTAGAAAATCATTAAATATCTTCAATTAAACATTAAATTAAAGGTTCTATTCATCATTGTTTCATGATATAATCTTTTTTTTCATAAATCCTTATCACATCATCTATCACAATTGTTTGGAATCTTATAGACAGAAGGTCTCTAATCCCTACAACTCTATCTCTCAATCTCTCTGTGATTATTTCATTTTAGGAATATAATAACCCTATAAAAAGAACATAATAGGGTCTTTATAACCCATAATTAGTTCTACTGATAATTTAGTTGAAAGATTCAAAAATATTTGGTTAACAACTCGACACCTATGTGTGTAATTTAGACCTCTCCTAGAAAAAACAACTCATTTTAAACATAATTATAGTTTCATAATTTCTATCAAATATATAATTTAGAATATATCAGTATATATTCTTATGGAATAAATATTAATTTAATTAATAACTATTATAATCCATTAAAATTAACCATTCTCATAAATTCACCAAAACTAAGTATGGGGATAAACATGAACCCTATGATTAACAATACCAATGGAAAAAATTTCCAAGGTTGTTATATAGGGTAAAGATTCTATTATAACCCTATAGAGGTATCAAGTATTTAAAAAATTAAAATTATTTTAATTATTAACCTATAAAACTAAGGATGACTAAATCCCCCCACCATTAACACTTTTCATTCTTAAGACATAAAAACTATAGCTCTTTAATATGGAAACTTGTTAATTAGATTCATATTGAAAATAACCCACCATCACACAAAATTCCTTTATCTTTAAAGATCTATTTTTAAGAATTTTTGGCAATACACCACACAGGAATAGAAATCCCCTTTTCATAATCAATATTATATACTCTAACTCAACTCAATGAAAGGCCTTACTATTAAAATAATCTCTATTTATATGCTCTTTCCAATATATCACACTCAAAGTCTATCTATCTATATGGCATGAAAACAACCACGAATCACTTTTATCCACATAAAATTGTGTGTTTACATGGTTATCTTCAATGGGTGAGCTTCTATACCCACATTTAAATAGAGTTATAGATGATCTTTATATGATAAAAATTCTTACACCATGCTTGACCTCTATGTGCTTCAAAAAAATTCATTGACACCAAAAATGGTGTAAGATAGCATACTCATTAATATCCATATTACCTACCCACTAATCCATTACTAGTAAATAGAAGCCATCAATACTACTAGTTCATGGCATAAAGTTAACATCAAACTATTTTTTTAACCTCTTCACAAATATTTAGGGGAATTATCTATACATAACCTGATATATAATGTTTTATCACCCAATTTGGATGATAACACATTTTTTTATCATTTCTCTTTCATTACAACAATCAATGGGCACATTGGGAATAACAAGAACACCCTTTAACAACTCAAAATCACACCACTTCCAACTTGGTGGCCTAATCTGATACAATATTAAGTGCATGGTTATGGATATTCAAATAAACCTACAATATTTTTTCTATACCCTAGGATAAAACCTGATAAAACTCAAACAAACATGAACGAAAAAGTCTAAGGGAAGCCTATTATTTTATAGCATATAAAGCTTTTCCATGTGATGGTTTTTAAGGTGTAGACTCTATTTCACTAGATAAAGGAAATATAAATTAACCAAAATATGAGATCTGGTGATCTTATTTAATATATATATATATGGGTTAGTAACAATAGAGTTTCATTGAATTGGATGTTGTGGGTCTATACAAAGGATTCAGGCCATCAAGAGTTTACTCACCAAGAGATACATGGATTTCATATCTACAATAACTTTGGAATGAGAACAATGAACTATCTTTGAATGTTGTGGTGGTGTAAATATTTGACTAGGTGAAGATTTTATCCATGGATCTCATATTATATAGATTATATTGCACAAATATTGGATGGTTATAGTGATTGTAAGCACTAGAATTTCATTTCTATTTATGGAAGGCTAGACACATTTTAATCAAACAAACTCTTGAGTGATTATATGACCAATATAATTGTAGTCAAGTTCCTCTTAATTATTTGAATTAATTAAATCAATATTCCCCCATTTATTTGGGAGAAAAATTGAACTAATTAATATTTTTATTTATTACTTTACTTTCACATTTTCTTTCAATCTTTATTTCTAATAGTTATTTTGTGTTCTTCTGGTGATTTTATGTTGTGTTGTGGTGACATGGTTTGACATAACTTATAAGTTTTGGGCTCCATATGTGAGGTGTATTCCTTATATATTTATTTATCAAGTTAATTTATATTAATGTTACATACATTATTTTAATCATAAATTTATCATTAGACCAACAAGTCGTATCATTGCTCATGGTTGGATTGATTCTTTAGGAACAATACCTATTTTTAACACCACAAAATTTTAGAATATATTTATCACTAATATATTAAATTTAGTTGATATATTTTTTAAGAATTAACACATAAAATTATATGAATAATTCTTATACATTATAAAATTATGCATATTATATGGTTTATAATTATTGAATATAATTTCTTATTCTTTTAAGAGATAATATTGATCATAAAGAATTGTTTTAAATTATTTTTTTATGGTCATTTTTTGTCATATATTATTTATTAAGAAAATTAATTTATAATATTAAAATTATTAAAACATATTATGTACACAAGAATATAACTAATTCATTCATTATAAATGAAAATAAAGTCATTTAAAGCAAAAAATGATGTTTTCTGAACAACTAATTTTATGTACACATTGTGTTTTTATCTTAATAAATTAAATTAATTGCTATTATTGTATGATTTTAATGAAATAATAATATAATATATTCAATAAAATAACTTAACATTCATTTAATAGTTTTAACTAGGGAAGTAATTGGAATAAATTTAATGTTATGCTTAAAAATGTATTTTTACAAAAAATATTTTTGTTTCTTTATATAAGATTATTTGAAAAAATGTTGGTCAATTATAGGAATTGAATTTTATAAAAATATTTCCATATTTTAAATCATCATTTTCAAATTTTTTAATTATAAAACTTTCATTTTTTATCATAATGAATAGTAACTATCATAAAAATTTCACAATGGTTGAGGTTAAAAAGGGTTAACAAGGGGTTAAAAAAAATATAAGGTTTAAAATATCACAATTTTATTATAAATTTTATTTTTTGAAGATGTTTACACCTTAAATTATCTCTTATTTTAATTTTGGTTTCTTTGGTGCCACTTTCACTTGAATATTACTTTATTATAGTTTAATTATTTAAGTATTTAAAAGTTTTCCACAAACCTCACTTATAAAAGGGGACCTCATATCCTATATTCATCATATATTTTGTGTCATATATTTCTTCTAATAGCTACAAACATATACTTCCAAATTCTTTTTACACGACCTTTTGGTTTTATTTTTCCCAAAAGACCCATCTATGAAACTTTAAGGTGATTTTCAAATGAGGATTCAAGAAGAAGAGGTATATCTTCTTACTAATATTTTTCATGTTTAATTATTCATAAAAACCCTATAAATATTAAATAAAAATATTCACATTATGAAATTATTTTCATTAACTTTTATAAAGTTTTTCATTTTATTGTTCTAACCATTTTCTACCTCTTTTCTATCCTTATGACATTTGTGCTTATTTGTGGACTACCACCGACATGATACGATGTGATTCATTTATCTTGTCTCCATACATGGATGGTAATATAGATATATTTAAATAATATATATGATATTAATGATATTTATATTATTATATAATATTATATTATTATTTATCTTTCTTCATTTACACTCATTGGAAAATGAAAGCATTACTCATGCATACATATAGACTACCATCCTCATGATGTGATGTAATTCATTTTTCATCATCATATTATATAAATGTTTATAAAATATGTATATAATTAATAAATATGATACTTATAACATTATTAATAATTTTTATATGATAAAATCATGACCAGGTTAGATGTATTGGAACTGTCAAACTGAAAAAAGCATAGAAAATGGACCAGTTTTCACCCAAATGTGGATTTTAATGAATAATTTTTAATAAATGTATAATTAAAAACTATGTATGAATGTTATATTTTAATAAAATTATGAATGATTTTTCATATATCTTTATAATAAATATTAAATTATTGTATAGAAATATAAGAGCACATATAAAGAATGTCAGGACCCGAGGAAAGTGTTTTTCTTCTCAATGTTGTTTATTGAGACATGATTCATTTATGCACCTATTTGTGTTTATATGGATTATATACTACCCATTTTAAATATTATAAAATTAATATCTTTATACTAAAGTTATTTAAATATTCATTTTAATTTATTTATTTCAATGGGATTATGATTCAAAAGTTTCCAAAGCAGTAAGGGTTTATATTAAAATCACATTTCGTTTCAAGATTATCTATATTAAATTTAAATTAAGGGAAATTATATGGTCCTTATCTATTAACCCCCATATATTCTTTTATATTATATTTATTTTTTTAATTTTAAATTATTTTTATTATTTCACACTCATCGATACTTAAAATGACCAAGAAAGCTTTTTAGGAACCATTTGTCTTATTTCCACATTGGCCAATAAACTTTTTCATCCATGCCTTTGTTCTTTAAAAAAAATTCAATAGTAATCATTTATATGATAAAATTATTATTTTAAGTCATTTTCAACCAAATTTGACTTTATTTTCAACAATTTAAAAAGAAACTTATTTTAATTTTTGAAATGAGTTATGTTTGTATTTCATACCAAAATTGTAGAAGGAATATTTATTTTATCATTTTCCACAAGAATGAATTCTCTTTCTTACATATAAATATTTTTATTTGAAGAATAATTTACAATTTTACATGGTTCTTTTAAAAGAAAATATTTTTCTTAATATTCTATAAATTTTTATTTTTAAAGATAATGAAGGAAAAGTATATTTTGTCTTGTTTTCAAAGAAATATCCAAATACACTTTTAAAGGTATTTTTCATCTATGTTAATATGATTTGATGCTTATTATCCTTCATTGAGGATATAATATAATTATACCATCCATGTTGTTTATATTTATTGGTAATGATTATTTAAAATTAAAATTTCTATGAAACCCATTTCTTTTCCACAAGTTATTCCATGAAAAATTAATGAATTTTTTATGATGTTGTGGGGAACATATATATGGTTTTATTTATTTGATAGGAGGATTAATTAAAATACACAAATTAATTATGTAATGACGAATATCTCTTGATATAATATAGATTTTAATGGGGAGTGAACCAAGTTCAGTGAGGTGTTGTGTACACTGATAATTTTAGGAGTGAACCACGATTATGTAAATGATGAAAAGGGAAGTGAACTCAATCTAATATGGGAATTTTTTCACTATTATAGTATTAAAAGTGAACCTAGATGAATGAAATATTTTTATATGGTTTTAATTGTTCCAAAGTTTCAATTACATGTTCTTATGCTTATGATATTCTCTTTTGGATCATGATTGGTTAGTGATGATTCCACACTCTTATGACTTGTGTACTTTGAAAGGAAAAAAGCTTTATTCCATGACTCATGATTTATGATCTATGACTGTTTAGATATGAGAATTATAAGTTATTATCTTGTTATCATAACCTTATTATTATCTTATTATTGCATATAATAATTTATTGATATATCCTATGTTTACCTTTACTGATAAATGAAGATCACCATTTCATATGTTTCTATTTTTTCCTAGATTTTAATGAAGTGTTTTAAATTGGATATGTGAAATAAGGATACATTGAGAGAATAAAGTTTTGATATATTTTTAATATAATTCATGAAATATTTTTATTAAGTATATATTATTCAAATACACAAAACCATTATGGTCCTCGAGCATGTATTGTTGTGAAATATATTTAATATTCATTTAAAATGATACAATATTTATATATTTTATTATAAATTTACCTGAGTTGATATTATTAGAGGATTTAGTTAATTTTGGAGATTATGTTATGAATAATATGAGAATTTAACTTAAGAAAATCAATGATGAATTCAAAGCGATATAAAATGAACTTAAAAGTGTTATAGGTTGATAGGAAGGCTTCATAAGTTATGAAATCTGAAGAATGATTTTCATGATTATATGATTTATCACACTAATTAATTATTACTAATATGATTTCTTACCATTTTGGTTTTAGTAAGGGATTTATAATAGAACTATGAATTTGAGGTAGTGATGTGTACGCTAAATTTTTGAAGTATCTTATTTTATCTTAATCATATGAATTCTATTATATCATGGAAAGTATCTATAAATATTAATACATATTCAGAATAATTTCCCAAAAGGCCCGAAGGCCTTCTTTTTTATTTTACTATGTATAATCCCCATTTTAAGGCTTGAAGGGGAACCCGTACATGACCCGTAGGCCCAAGGAACAAAGCCCTACATGACCCGAAATACATGACCCAAAGTCCGAGAGGCATATATACCCATTAAATGACCCACAGGCCCAACCAACTTGAACTACCCCTCCTTAGTTTCTGCATCATTGATCTTCAAGATCCCCACCTTTCATTGTTCATCATCTAGAATTTCCCTGTACAAAGTTGTAGGGTGCCTGGTCCCGATGGAGGTTGTCATACCCTCTCATTCTTCTAATCTAGTTAGCTCTGCTTCTGGTGACTAATAAACTTGTTACTCTAATCCTATTCTGGGGCCTTCTCTATGTGAAAAGGGCTACTCTATTGCCTTTTTGGTCTGAAGGCCCTTGACACCTGTAGGCACAAACCAGTGGCCCAAAAGCCCAAATCGGGTGAATAGTTCCAGCTACTACAGTACCAAACAGTGCTAGCTCACAGTACAGCTATAATAATCCAAAAATTCACCTCCACCTAGTTTTTGAACTTGGGTCTCTTGGATGACAAGAAGGATCCCTTACCTCTTGGGTACAATCTCATTGGCAGAATAATTAGATATTATTATCAGTGAAAACTATTAATGGTATGTTGATCACATCTCAATCCAATAACTCCTCTGTGATATAATTTTTGGGGAATTTGATTCCTATAAATCTTATGAATCCCACTCTAGTTTAATTTGTTGTGATTTTGGGCATGGATTAGATCTCTTTACATGGATCCAATATCAATTACCAAGTAAAGTAAGTAACATTTGATATTCCAAATCAACCAATGATTTTTTATCAGTGTGAGGATGAATATGAAAATACAATAGAATCTACTTCCATGGTATGGGTACTTTACCTATTTATAAGTGGTATCTATCTCAAATGGTTGGGGAGACACTCCAAATTGGAGATATGCCTATTTTGTGGAAAAATTATGAATAGTTTCTTCATCTTACCACAAATTAAGAAGTTAAGTTTTAATATAACTCATACCTAGATACACACATATTTAAAATAATACTTATCAAAGGTATATGATTCAATTATAGGAATTTAATAAGAAACTATAAGAGAATTGAGATAAGGGATTAATTCATCCAAGTGAATCATGATGGATTACATATATTTTTTATAAAGAATAAATATGTGTCATTGTGTATTTTAATTTATTATATAAAACTTAACAAGGTCAAAATTAAGAAGAAGCATCCTCTACCCAATATCGACAATATTTTGACAAATTACAAGGAGGTCAATATTTTTTAGAGACTGGAATTTATTCAGGATATCATCAATTGAGGTAAAAGAAAGAGTATATACCCAAGACAACCATCCATAAAAGGTGTGGAAATTATGAATTTATATTGATGCCATTTGGACTTACCAATTTTTAGTTAAATTCATGTAATTAATGAATAGATTATTTATATATTATATTGAAAAATTTGGGGTAGTCTTTATAGATGATATTATTATATATTCTAGGATCACATAAGATCTTGAAGATTATTTGAGGATTCTATTGAACAACTTGAGAATGTATAATTTGTATCAAATATTTAGTAATTATGAATTACGGAAATATAAAATATCATTCCTAGGTCATGTAATTACAAGTGAGGGTATATAATTAGATCCATCAATAAAAAAATGTTATCTAACTATATCCCATACCAACCATAATGAGTGAAACCCATAGTTTTCTTGATATTATTAACACATAGAGAGAAATTTACCATTAATATAAAATATAATAACTGTGTGGATATAGAAGAGATTCAAGTTCCTTTAGATATATTAATGTGAAGAAAAATTGAAGGAACTAAAGGTAATGTTGGTCATTGAACTTGTATTCACACTACCCTATAGTAGAGAAGGGTTTATGATCTGTAATGATACAACCAAAAAGTGATTGGGATGTTTTATCATGTATAATGACATGGTATAAGCTTATTATTTATCCCAATTTATATTTCATGAGTAAAATTATCCAAATCATTATTTGGAATTGGATGTGCAAGTTTTTTCCTTGAAGATATGGAAGAATTATATTTACAGAGAAGGGTATGACATAAGTACTGATTATAAAATATTGAATTATATATTCAAATAGAAATAGTTTAATATACATCAGAGGAGATTTTTTTAACTGATTAAATATTATTAATTCTCAATATATTACCACCCTTTTAAGGAAAACAAGATTGTTTATGATCTCAGTCTGAACGACCATACTAATTTGTCTATGATAAAGATTTAAAGAGATATGATACTTATAGATTTATAGATTATGGACCTTGAAATAATAAATAAATGATAGATATCCAATATTTATCATATGAATATTAAACTATATATTCATGTGAATATTAAATAGGAATAGAAGGAATATTTTGATCTACAAAAGAAGGTAATAATTGTTCTAGAGTTTGACCTTGACTATAATAGAATGATCAAGATCAGGAAAAGAGTATGTGTCCCTTAAACACTATAATTTAATAAGGATATTCTAGATGAATATCATAGTTCAACATTATCTATTTATTATATAATTATGAAGATTTAAATATATATTAAAGATAATTTCTGGTGGTATATCATGAAGAGAGATATCAAAAAAGTATGTTTCTCCATGCTTGGTATGCCATTAAGTTAAGAATGAGAGATATAAGTATAATGGGATTTTTTCACCCATACCCATACATGATTGGTTTATGATATTTCAAAATTAATTTATCTTATATATAATTTTTGGTTACCATGATTCCACTTTCACGTGAATATGACTTTATTATACATTAATGTTTTATGTGTTTACAAGTTTTCCACCCACCTGATTATAAAACGGCACCTCATATCCTCTCTTGTTAAAAATATTTTGTGACATATAGTTAATTAATTAAAAATAAAAAACTATTATAATCTTACTTATCTATGAAATTAAGGTTCTAATATACCCAAAAGACCCATCCAATAATCTTAAATGTGCTTTTCAAAGGAGGAATCGTGAAGAAAGGATATATGTTCTTTATGATCCTTTTCATGTTTCTTTCTTATTATAACTCCTCCAAAAGTCCTATCACATTTTTAACAAGATTTATCCATGTAATTAATACACTAATTTTTTTATGTTAATTTTATAAACATTTTTAACTTCTTTTTTATCCTATAATAAGTGAAAACGTTGTTCGTGTGTGCGTGTGGACTACCAGCTCCACAAAGTGATGAGATTTTTTTCATGTCCTCTAAAAAAGTACAGTCGTATGGATGGATTTAATTAATATATATAAAATTTATGATATTAATATTATTTTTTGAAAAAAAATATTATTTCATATATATCTTTATTTCCACAAATTGAAAAATGATAGAATTACTCACATATGGAAAACCATCTCTAAGAAGTGATGTTATTTGTTTTTCATCACCACCATATATGAATGGTTATAAAATTGATTATAATTAATGAATATGATACTTATAACATGATTAATGTTTTTGATATAAATAAATTTTTACCGAGTTGAATGTACCAGAACCATCAAACTAAAACATGCTTGGAAAATAGTCCAATTTTCAAGTGAATGTGGATTTTAATGATAAATTATTAACAAATGAGTAATTGGGAATTAGAAGAAAATGTTATATTATAACAAAAGTATGAATATTTTTCAAATATATATTTATAATAATTTTAAATTGGTTATACATGAACATAATAGATCATACGAATAATGTCAAGGCATGAGGTAGGGGTTCTTCATCTCAATATTGTTTCACTAGGACATGAATCATGTTATCCGCCTATTGGTATTATATAGTATATATAATAACGCTTTAAAATATTATATTATGAATATATTTATATTCATTTTATTTAAATTTTTATTTGATGTTATTTATTTCAAATGGATTATGATTTAAAAGTAACCAAACTGTTAAGGGATTATGTTTCAATCTCATCCCATTTTTGAGATTGTCTATGTTAAATTTAGATTTAAAGAGATTATATGATCTTTAGCCTTTAAAAAAGATATATTTACCTATTATATGTTATTTCTTAATTTTTTTCTTTTATTTCCATTATATTTGCCATAGTATGGGTGGTAAAAAACAGTCTGAACCAAATCAAACCAAAATAGTTATTTTTTTCTTTTGGTTTAGTTTTTTGTCTAGATTGAATAAACCATTTTGGTTTATGGTTTGGTTTAGGCTCCAAAACAAACCACACATATCAAGTAAAACTATACCCATTAAAAAATATACTAATATTTTAATTTTAAAAACCTATTGTTTTGTTTTAAAACTTAGTTTTAAATTTAAAAATATAATTTTAAGTTCATTTATAAAATTTAAAAAAACAACTATTAAAAATATAATCAACCCACACCACACGTCTTTCCTCACCTACCCCTCTACTCAACACATATTTGTTCTTTCTCTCCCACTCTTCTCTCACTGTGATGCCCTAATCCCTATGATAGTGACACCTTAACTTAATACCCTTAATCCTCTGATCCTTCAACCTCTCTTTGTCCCTCCCATATCCTAATGCCTTAATCCCCCCTATTCACCCCCATATTTCCCATCCCCAATATATCATATCTTTGTAATTCTATTTCATTCTAATCCACAATCCCCATTCTGATCTCTTCCATTTTGATTCCCCTTAGTTCTGATACCGCTCTCATTTCTAGGATCAGTTCCCAATCCCCTACCTATTCTCAATCCCAATTCCCCTTCCCACCTATCCTAATCGATGATATAAACCTCTCTATGATGAACCTGATTATTGTAAAAAATTTCCATATCCAACCACACATAGAATATTTACCTCCTTAAACATGTAACCACTTCACTTGAACCCTATATCAGCTCTTAATATCCAACAATGACATCCCAAATAAACTCTTATGGTTTGTGCATCCCATATTTCCTAATTAATATGATTGAATTTCATTATATTTATATTTATAAATTGATCATTTTTTTGGTTTTATTTTTTCCCTTTCTATTAATGTATAGGATGTTTTTTTACTATAATTGTAATTACCAGTCTAGTACCATGATATATTATTTGAGTATGATTTTTTTGTTTATTTATGAAATTTAAATGGTGGTAATGATTTATTATTTTCATGATTATTTTCATGATTCAAACAATGTATGGATAGTTTATATCCTTGAATTATTACTGATTCTTATACAATATAATTAGATTATTTTTGAGTGAATATGCCTACAAGTGGGATAAATGACTTAAATACAAAACCAATGGAGTTGACTAATCCAGTGTAATGCTAACCCAACCATAATTCATGGTCAACCTTTCAAAGATCACACTTAGTGTGACATGACACATAATTTATTTTTAATTTTTTTTTCCTTCATTCCATTGTTTTAATGAAACAAATAGAAGATCAATGCACAATGTGAATAAAAATAAAACTTTTACATATAGATTTATTTCTCATTACTGAATTCATACTAAAATTCATGTATCAAAGAGGGATGATATCACTATGTTAAAGTTTTTAAATAGAGTAAATTATAAATACTCACTCTAAAAATGAGGGAGAATTAGTAATTTATATAATTTATATTTTTATGGTTTTTATTTGGGTTCAAGGTTTTTTTGTTTTATTTTGTTAGATTATTGGTTTTAGGTATTTGGAAGACAAAGTTGAAACTAATTTATTTGGGTGATATATTAATTTATTTTATTGAATGTTTAAAATTGTTTCCATGGATTATATGTAGTTTTTTAATCAATTATTTTTTATTAAAAAATAAAAATATATAATGAGGTTGATTTATGTTTATTATACAAAAAAATAAATTACATTGTTAATAGAAAATATTTAAATTATCCTTAGTATTTTAGTTATATTACTATGACACAATGATATCATGTTTTTTATTTTTATTTAGGTTTTGATTATCTTTCCTTCTTAAACATTTATTGATTTATTAATTTTATTTTTTATGAAATTTTTTCAATATTATCATTTTATTTGTGATTCAAGGATTTGATATAAGATATTGATTTTCATCAAGTTTTCATTTTATCTTTACATCGAGTGTACTTCTTTGAGATAAATGTTATTTATCTATTTTCATATTATTGCATATTTTTTATTTCTTTTTAGTGAATAAAATATTCAAATGTGATACAATGTTGAGGGGAAGTGGGTGTATAGATTTTGTGGGAATATATCTATTTTTGGATATATATATATATATATCTATGTTATATATTTTATTTAATGAGGTGTTTATGAGTTCAATTGAATGGTATATATTACAATTTTAATAAATTGGACTTGTTTTTAAGCTATTAATGTATTTTATAAATTTTTGTTAGATTTTTTAAATTTCATTATCAAATTTTTTTATTATTTTCCATTGTTTGATTCTGATATTTAATTGATAATAGATTTTTATAATCTATCAAGTTTTAAATGTGATAAAAGAACAATATATTTAGATAGTTCCCTATTTTTATTACAATTATAATTGAATACTGAGGAATATATTTTTTTATCCATTATTCTATATATCATTTCTTCTAGAAAATAATTTTTTTTACTACAAAAAAATATCTTAATCTGCAATCCAAACAAAACCAAATTGTATATTAATAGTTTAAAAAGTTTTAAATTCTAATAAAACTACTATTAAAGGGTTTGGTTTTCTATGTTTAAACATTGAACCACAAATTATTCTTTGTTCTGTTTTTTAGTGAAAACATAACCAAATCAATTATCTCCCACACCTACTCTTTCATGCATAAAATTACCAATGAAAATGTTTTATGAAAATATGAAGTTATTTTTACTATAGTCTAATATATTTTTCTTCTATGTCCATGTACATTAAAATGTTTTCAAGAATTTGTTTCTTTGATAAAATAATCATTATAGTCATTTCAAAAATATTTTACTTTATTTTTAAATTTTTAAAAGAAATATTCTAATCATTTCTGAATGAGTTACTTTTGGAATTTTTTCCAAACCTGTAAAAGGAATATTTTTTTAACATTTACCATAAAAACCCTATTTTCTCGTCATCAATGATATTTTTTGATTTTATGTTTCTTTAAAAGGTTTCATAGTTATTTTCAATCAATTAATGTTTCTATATATTCTGGAAAATGGTGGATTTGGTATTAACTTGATCATTACCGGGTTCATGAGGAAGAGTTATAACTACACTCTCGGTTTGATACACCTAGGTGATATTCTTTAGTTAATCACATTATCTTTATAAACCATTAAGAAATAATTATATATGTTGTTAACTAATATGGTTTATAAAACTAATGTAATAATGATTATGGATAACTAAGGGTTGAACAAAGAGAGTCATGGGTTGATCCAAAAGTATCTTATATTAACAAAATCATCATAGGTTAAAACATAATCATGTTGATATTTTCCTATTCATATTTTGGATATTATCATTACAATTTTAGTTAGAGTATTTTTTTCAAATAAGATCATAAAGATGACACTGATAAAGGTTTGTATCTAAAAACCAATATATCTTATAAACTAATAAAGGATCATAGTTAAATGGTTGAGAATTTTTTATGTTCCTTTTATAGTGGAAAAAATTAATTTTCTTAGTCTTAACTTAGGTAGTTATATTTATATTATAATATAGATAAAATTTTTAAACTCTTTGTTATTTCAAATATTAATGGATTTTTGTTGAAGATATTATGAAATATTCTAAAATTTATGTCGATTTTGTGAAACATCTAAGGATTTTAATTCAGTGGTTATTCTTTAAAGGTTTAAAAAGATATATTAAATAGTATTAATAACCTTGAAAAGTGTTTTTTTGATATGGTTATATTTTTTTTGGATAAAAATTTCAGGCCACATAATTGAGGGAAGGATGACCATTAGGTTTGAAATATATATGATATTGAGGTAATAAAGGGTGTATTAAATTTGAGAAAAATGAGTTAAATATTATTTATATCCTCATAATTGATTATTGATTTAATAAAAACTTGATTCATGTTAATTTTCATGAATTGTATCTCATTTTTATTATTATGATATATATTGACTAATGTGTGACCTTATGGAAAAGTAGACAATATCATTTACAGGTTAAATATAGTGTTAATTTATAGGATAATATATGGTTTCACTATTGTTTTATATCTCATTATTAAGATTGTTTTTCAAAATGTATATTTTGAAATGTATGATTATAGTATATACATACCAAAGTATATGATTTCTTGAATGATTAATGTTGTTTGAAGAAAGATAAGCAACTCGATAAAGCCTTTGAGAACGCAGAATATGATATATTAAATGTTATATCCATAATGATATATATTTTAAGATTAGCCTCACCTATATTCATTACTGGGTAATAATAAAAATTTTGAGAACACAATTTAGTTAATGGGGGTAGAGTTTAACGACCATGAATTTGGATCCATTATATTAATATTATCATAAATTGCTCGAGTCACATGCAACACAAAACTAATAGAACACCTGATTGAAAAAAATTGAGACATATTAAAATTACATGAACAACATAATCATTAGTATATATATTGATAATAATTAATAAAAATAAAAACCTAATAATATTGTGATATAATATTTAAAAAAATGGATTCCTTTTGGAGAACCATTTTAAAAAAATAATAGTATAATATATTAATAAATTAAATTTAACGCATTTAAAATATTATTATAAGAGTTAATATTAAAATTTTAAACTATAATTTAAATATTCATTTATTTATAAATTTATATGAATTAAAATTATATATACTTAAAGTTTAAAAAGAAATTTTTCAATAAAAAAAACATTTTTCCGTTATTTTTTTAGTTTTATTTAAATATCTAAATAGATAATTTTCATAATTTTAATTTGATAAAAATAAATTCATTTTAGAATTTATAATGATGAAATTTTCTTTGGATTAATTTTGGATTTTTTCTAAAAATATTTATTTTTTGATGAATATTATAAAATATTATTTTTAAAAATAACATGACTTTTGTGGAATTATTAGTATATAAGTATGAATTGCAATTCATAATCCTTTTTATAAGAAAAAAATATTTAATTTATTATGGAAATTAAAATTTTAAAAATTTTGTTTTTAATTTATTAACCCATATTTTACATTTCAAATTATAAGTTATATTTTTAAAAATATTATTATATTATACATTTATTATTTTAAAAAAAATATCACTTTTGTAAATTTAACATTACAAAATTTATTTCAAATTTGGAATAACTAGTTTCAAATTATATAATAATGGACATTTTTTATAGTATAAATTACCTAGATAAAAACTAGTTACCGTGGTGAAAACCAAAATAGAAAATTTCAGTAACCTAAGAGGAAAATGGGATAACATGTTAAAAAATTAATTTTGTTTTTTAGGTATATATTTCCATTATCACTTCTCATATTTCTTATTTATCATTTTTGGTGCCACATTCCTTGAGAATGACATTCTATTATTGATAATTTTTGGACATTTACAAAAATGTAATACCTTTTCACTTATAAAAGGCGTACTCCTATCCTCACTTAATTTCACCCCAGAACCCACTTATTTTTCTCAAAAATCATACTAAATATCTACTAAACCTTACTATACACCTTTAATATGTTCTGGTATTCTAAAAATACAATCCATCAAGGGCTTAACCCCCTTTCAAATGAGATAGTCCAAGAAGTGAGGTTTAAATTTATTACTGCCCCTTTCCCATTTATATTTATTTATGTGAATTTATTATTCCAATAGTTATTATAAACCATAATAAGATGATAAAATAAGTATAATTACTATATTTCTATATTTTTATAATGTTTTTAAGACCCTTAACCACCTTCCCATTTTCCCTTATGAAAAGTGAAAACATTAATCATGTGTGTGTAGACGACCACCTCCATGAAACAACATCTTTCATTTTCCATTAGGACCTTATAAGGATAGTTCCAATCAAGACTTTAATATATAAGTATAATATTTATAACATTTTTTATATTATAAAAAGATAAATTATATTACACTTTTTCCTCGTTCAATAGAAAATGTAATCACCATCCATGTGTACATGTGGACTGTCGCCTCCATGGAATGATTGATTTTCATTTTCTTTTCCTTAGTGACATACATAGATGGTAAGTTAAATGTTTTTGATAGATAAATATTTCTCTAATATAATTATTATTCATCTGGTAAGATAATTTTAATAACCTATTAATAATACGAACAATAAAAAATATTTATAAAATTAACCATTTTAAAATAGAACATTGAGAGGAAAAACATGTTTTCATTATAAGTAATGGATTTATATAAATTATATTCAATTTAAAATACTTTAAAATTATTATATAATGGAAAAATAAACATTTAATATGATCATTATTATTCTATTATAATGATATTAAAACTAAATCACTTCATAATCATCCATTAATCATGTCATCTTCAGGTTTTGGTTGTTGTAACCACCTACTTAAAATATAATATAAATTTATATCATGTATGTATATATAAATTTAATTTATAGTAATGTATTATATAAATATGTGAATAATGAGTTTTTTGGATTTGGAATTTTAATATAATAATTTTACTCAATATTTAATGAAGTACCATTTTTCATTAAGAATCGCCAAAAGAAGCTCATCATTGGATTCATCATTTATGATCATAACCAAAACTCTCATATAATAAAATTATAACCTTATACAATATAATAATACATAATTTATAATGCCTTATATTATCTAGAAAATATGAAATTTATTATAAAACTTAATAATAACACCGATATTATGAAACTAGATAAAAATGATCAAGATTACTCTCACCCAATATTGAAAATTGATAATAACTTACTAACATATATTTAGGGAATAATTGAAAATGATATTAAGAAAAGGATATATACACGAATAATATTCCTAAATAGGTGATTAATATTCTTAATTATTATATATATTAGGTTATATTATAATCAAATAATCATGAATTCAAGGCAATGGTTTTTTGTATAATTTTCAAATGCATGAGACATGTTTGGTATTGAACACCATAATTTTTTAATATAGTGTATTCACAGCCCTATTATCTTTAATTATAATTAATATCTCTCATTTTATGAAAAATTAATTTTAATTTCAAGTTAACCCTCCTTTTATTATGTTACCATTATCATATGTTTTTTAGGTAACTCAATTCTTTTTCATTAAGTTATGATTTTTCTCCTGGAACATATTTCATATAAGTTGGAAACAATATACCATTTTACTTTATTATTTTTTTATTTATCTTTTTTATAAGGATTTATATTTATACCTCATGACAGGTTTCTAAATTCCCCTTACATTATTATTTATTACATCCATATGGGATTTGGTTATCTCAAATTTTCTTTCTTTCAGTTAAAATATTATTCCTTATGTGTCATTATTCTGTGTTTGATAAATCCTTATATTTTCTATATCATAATTAATTTCATCCTTTATATCTGGGTAATATAATGTATTTTTATGCATATATTCTTTACCAATGAATTTCTTTCTCATAAAAGTGCATCACTTTTGAGAAAAAAATATCATCTCCTTTAAAAAGAGGTTTTATAAATTTACATGTCCATTATTTCCAAAACTAATTCTCCTTTTTTTATTTTGAAACCCATGTATTGTTTTCTCATGTTACCTCCATATTTACCGTATCTATTTTCAAAATTGATGTTTTAATACCACTTTTATAGTGTGGTATTTCAATAAAGTAATTTCAAAATATTTAGAAGGTTTTCCATCATTTCAAAATAAAATATTTTATATTTGACTTCACATTTTTTATAACCTTTATGTAATTTAAAGGATTTTTTATTTAGAAATATTTATAATAATTATTTCAAATTACTCACTTTTCTTTAAAAAAATTTATGCAAGTGATTTGTACTTCATATTTTATAGCAATGTTTTAAAATAAATGTGTGACTTTTTTATATTCACTTATATTTACCCTCCAAGGTTTATCTATCATGAAGAGATTTATTTATCACTCTATATATGTTATTATCATATGATTAATGTTAAAAATTTATATTTTTAAAATCCTATAACTTCTAAAGGTCATGTAATTTAATTTTTTTGAAAGGTTTAAGAAACACATTAATTTTCTATGTGTTCTCTATGATATGTTGAATATTTGATTTCAACTGGAATATATATGTTAATATGATTGATGGGTTGGGTCATGTATCTCCCTACAATTAATTTTTCAAGTATTTATATCTAATCATACGGGGATGTTAATCCTGGAAATTTTTTCACAATATAAAGCATGAACATTTTTTATTCACAATATGAAGAGTGAACATTTTTTTGTTATAAACATGAAGTGTTGGAATTTTTTTGTTCAAAACATGAGTATTGGATTTTTTTTTTTCCACAATTTTATAATTTCCCTATTCTTATGTTTGTTCCAAATTTCTTTGTTATTCTAGGTTTCAATGTCATATTACACTTCAATGCCATATGTCTATGATTATTGTCTCATGGGTCATGATTACTGACTTATGTTACAACATTATTTTTATTCATGACTTATGATATTCTAAGATGTATTCCTTGATTTATAATCCATGATTTTTTGGGTATAAGTTTTGTATGTATCTTGATTATACCCTCATACTCGTATTATTATCACATATGATATTCTATTGTTAACACTTATGTTTACCCTTGCTGAGTATATGAACTCAACCCTTTCTTATGTTTCCATTCACCTAGTTATGAATATTATAAAAGTATGTAATATATATAATAGTTTCTTATCTTTAGAATTTGTGGGAGCAGTTTCAGACTCATTATGGTTTAAGCAGTTTTTCTGATAGTGAAAAGAAACAAATTTCCTTTAATTAAAAGAGTGTATGTTTTGTTATTTAATATTTTATAATAATTTTTTAAATTTTAAAAATAAAATGGTATTTTTAATTTATCATAATGAAATATTTTATTTAATTAATTAAATTTAGATGGTAATTTTGGTTGGTTTCTACACTGGTGAGCTGGTACATAGGATTTTATCCGGTTCATTAGTAAAGACTGATTTTGTGGTTTGAATGGGGTATTTGATGGAGTTTGTAAATTTTCATCAGTATCAGGAAGGGTTATATTTTATTTGAGGTAGATTCATATATAATGTGTAATTATTATTAGGGTGAGAGTAGGATGGATAGTTTGGGTGGTTGGTGACCCAACCATGTAATTACCCTAAGTGTTTCATTTGGACATCTATGTGGGTTTTTGGATGATCATAATATTCCTATGAGAGTTAAGGAATCCTGATAGGATAATGTGATTACACATCAGAAGTTGTGTTAAAAATATTAACAAAGTAAATCTAGTATATTATCGATAGGCGATTTCATGAAATTGGTAGTGATGAGATAGAATTCATGGAAAACATGTTGGCAGACCACTATAAACACAATTTTGTAGGTGATTTCTAAAGCACATAGAACAAGGGGTTTGAATTGGAATTTATGAGTTTATTCTTATGTTTTGGAGAACCATATTCTTGGGAATGAACTAGTTAATACTAGTGATGTGTCTCAGGATAGAAGGGGGTAACTGAGAATTATCTCGGTGTTGGAGATGGTGAATAGTGTGTAGATCAGTTTTCTTATAATGATTTTCCTTATGTTTGGGATTTCATAAAAGAATATTTTTTGCATTTACAGGGTAGTATATAGTATTTTAAGGATTAAATTATATTTAGGTTATGTCAAAATTTATGGTTGAAGTTCTTATTGAGGCTTCTTAATATGAGATGTTCTATGGTGTGGAGTTTGTAAATGTCACAACCAGTTTATCATGTATTGGTTTTGATCTGGTTCGTTGGAAATCCTGATCCTTTTCTAGATTTTTTGGTGATATGAATTTTGATTTTTGAATTTAAATATTTTTATAATCATCTTTTCATGGGTTCCACATATATTTTATGGGATTTTTTGGAGAAAACGGTGGTTACTTCAAGATTTAGGCCAACCATGAGCTAATTTCCATATTTAAAAACGAAATTTGATTCTTTTATAACTCCTTTATTTTTAAATATTGTTCACTCATTCAACTTAAAACATTTCCTACCCTGAATTATTCAAACCACTATATCCATTTTGTCCCCCTTATGAATTCATAGTCATGGTGGATTTGGGTTATTTATTCAGGTATTGGTCTAGCTCGTGAGCCCATTTCCAGTTTAAAATTAATAATTTATTTTTTTATATATTATTACTTTTTTAATATTTTTCAATTATTATACCTCTCACTATATCCCAATAACCCTAGGCACACCCCTCATGTTCTATATCCCCTCTTTGGAGATAATATTAATAAATGATTAGGGATAACTTCCTCAAGGATTCTCAAATCTTCAAGATTTGAAGAGGTAATTGTTTTCTTTCATAAATAATTATTTCTATACTATTTCCCCTAACACTTCTTACCCTTGTTCCTAAATACCTAAGTAGACTCTCCAAGTAGTTATAAGATATTAACTTTCCTCTAAGGTTGTTTATCTAAGGGAAGATGAAGAGTTTTCTAGTTTCCAAGGTGATATTCCTTATCCTTTCTCCCCACTCCACCTCCACCTTCAATTATTTATTGGTTTTCTCTTATCCCCTAGTCATTATGAAACTATGGTTTTTATATCCCATTATTTTTACAGTTTTTTAATTCTTTTGGACTGGGTATTCATATTTTAGATTTTATAAATCCTTGTATGGTGATATCGGGTGTCTGTTCGCATTCCGCCAAGGATTTGAGGTAGGTTTCCCATTGCACATATCCTTTTTATTTAAGATTCATCTTTTTAATGGTATATTCACCCTTTAAAAATTCATATTATTGTTTTATAAGCCTTGAATAACTTTATTTTGAGTGAAATATGGTGTTTATTCCTTGTTTTGTGAAAATTAGTGTTGTTTTGTTATAAAAGTGCACACTAAGTGTTTGTTTAAATGTTCTGTTATCTTTTCCACCTAGTTTGAGATGTTTAAAACCTAGTTTTGGTTATTTTTAACATGTTTCACTGAATTTAATAAAATTATGGCATGAAATTGGTAGTTTTATTCTTTTTCAAGTGCTTAAAATAAATTTTTTTTGTTACAGAGTGCATGTCATGTGTTTGGTAAATTTCTCAGTTGGATTTTTTGTGTTATGTGTGATTTAAAATGATTTTTTATTTATTTATAAATGAATTGGAAACATGAGAAATGATATTTTTTGGTCCTTATATGTATTTATAATGTGTCTTTTTTGTACAAACAAATGGATTTTTGGTTTATGACATGTTTTGGTCCGAGTTGCCGGAAAATAGCCTGTTTGGCATCCTTATAAAAATGGTTGTTCATTGGATGTGTAACTTGAATGTTTTAAGGGATTTATGAAAGTTTTTTTCTTTTTTAAATGGTTCATATACACATCTTTATTAAAATTTAAATTTGTACCTTTGGAAAATGTTAGTTTTGATAATGCTTAAGGTCATGTTTGGCTACTTTGTGAAAAATGGTGAAATTGTTTATTATGAAAACCCCATGTGGATGTTTCTCATGAAATGATTCTATGTATATAATGAATTGGATTTACATAATTCAGAATCCTTATGATCCATTATGAGAGTTCCTCATAATGGACTCTTTATGTTCTTTTTTATTAATGGCATGAGATCAGTCCTTAGAGTGACTCAGGGTGATGTCTGTTGTGAATTATCATTATATATATGTTGTGATTGGATGCTCGGATGGCATCAATTGTCTCACCCACTTTTTATATAAATGATACATGGGAACCTGTATTATTGATATAATATTCTAATAATGATTTTTTCACTGGTAGGTTACGGTATTGAACAGTGGCTCATAGTAGGTGGATATATTTGGTTTATTGCTATGGGATTTTCCCTCGGCCTTCATGAGAAAGTATTGCCAAGAATATTGATCATTTTGATTTCATCATGTGTGAAATATAAACATATATTAGGTCTCATTTATAGTATTCTTCTGAATAATTCTTAACCATTTATATTCACCCATATCTATTTGGCTTTCAGTTACTTGTAGTGATGAATATGATGCTTCTAGGTACATTTATATTTCTTTTGTTTTGTGATTACTATCGTGACTTCTTGTGTATTTTTTTTTCTTGGAAAGTGTCGGGAAGGTTTTGATAAGGTTTTTGAAAATGGTTTTAAAATGAAAGTGTTTTATATTCTTTGTACAAATCACAAAAATGTAAACATCACTTTCCCCTTGAAAATTTTATTGGTACACTAGTTAAACGAATCTAGTTATAGAAATAAATAAGGACAATGGGTTGTGATTTTTTTGAGTAATCATGTAGAAACAATTACTTTTATATATTGTTGTTAAAACATTAAATTTTTCTTCATTTTATTTTAAATTATGTTCATTGGGAATATATTATTAGGCTAGACTACTAAGTTTTAATACTCATGCCTATAGTTCTTATATATTATTATCCCTTGTGCAGGTTTCATCTCTAGTTAGATCGCCTTGAGCAATGTGTGATCATTATTTTGGAGAGTGAGCATTGAGGTCACGTGGAGTTAGTTGGTCATCAAGTCTAGTCAGTTTATTTGTATCTTTCAGTTGTACTTCAATTTTTGTTGTATACATGGTGATCAGTTTAGTTTTTATAAATGTGTATTGAGTTGTCCATTTCTTTTTGTTGTTTTTTATTATTTATATTTTGAATAAATTGTTCCTGTGTCTACTCTAATGATGACCATCGCTAGTTTATATCCCATGGGGATCAGTAATGCCCTTCGGGCCATGCCATGTATGGGTTTGGGTGCCCAGTTTGGGGTCGACCCGGGCTGGTTCGTGAAAAAATGGTATCAAAGGAGGATGGATTTAGTGGACCTTACTTTTTAGAGAGATCTAGAAATTTGGGGGATTTCATGGAATATTGGTTAGGATTTTTGGAACTTGAGGGCTAGGTTTTTGAAGAGCATTGTGAACTCTTTTCTCATTATAATCCTCATGTGTCCATGGGAAGTCCTATTTTATTAGTTTCTTTGGTTCTTAAAGATTGTTTGGTGATTGGGATACAACAAGGTGATTTGTACTAATGGACCCTATGATCTCGTTGGGCCTAGCATGCCATGTCGATCTAGGGAATGATCCTATGAAGTATCTTCATGTTAGTGGTGTTTTTGACATATGGCTTCCAACCATATGGTCAAGTCACCCACCTACACTAGTTCCATTTTGTGGGTCTCTTAGACTTTTCTTCAATTGTGATTTTTTTAAAATGCATGTGTGAGAATTGGGGAAGTGTTTTTTCAAAATTTAATTTGAGAAATGTTTTGTAATGTTATGTTTTGTGAAAAAAATATCAGGGATAAAGAATAAATTATTTAACGAGATTTAATTTACTTAATCTAAACCTATGGTTTCTTGAAATGAAATGTTGGGAAAGATTCCATTATTTTAAAGTGATTATGAGAATTTTTTTAAATGGGGTTGTTTTGGTCTATTGAATTTTTTTGAATATGATGAATCAGTTTTGTCAATTTGGTTTTGAGTGGATGGTGTTTTTTTGGAAAGGGGTTTTAGCCTTTGTGGTTATCAAATTATGACAAGAGACCTTGCTGTATTTTTAAAATTTGGAAAGGTATATTTAGAATAGAATGGTTGTTTTTTGATGTTCTGTTAAATGAAATTGATTGGGTTTTTAATAAAATATATATTTATGAAGTGTGGTTTGTTTTGTGAAATCTAAAAATTGTTTTTGATTTAGTGTTTAGTGTTCCTTTGGAAGGTACATGATTCTTTTTGGAGTGATGGTTTTTTTTTATTTTAGCCTTTGGTGTTTTCATGGGTGCTCAAAAACATGGTTTTATGGATATATGGATGAATGACCACTATGACATAGTGGTTGGGATCTCAGTGTGGAAAAAAACGTGCATATGAGTGAGACTTGATGAAACACCATTGGTGAATGAGAAAATCTATCAAGCTGGTTTATTTATCAAAAGTTTTTTAAGTCTCAAAATTGTGGAATTTTTTATAAACCAATGGTTATATGGATGGTTTTCCCTATATATTAGAAGTTTTTTTTATTCGGTATGATTACTTGTGATATTGAATTCATACTCTTGATGTGTCTTGATATGGGATCTCATTGGTGGATCGGTTTTGGAGTAATGTTCAGTGGGTTTCTAAAGATCTGTTGGATGTTGTGATGTGGCCATGGATGGTTCTCCATTGGAAATATTTCTAGTTGATCAGCCTACAGATTCATTTAAAATTTTAAATACACCTATTCAGAATATACCTCGACTCGTTTCATGGAATAGAGATCTATTTGGAATTTATTTCATGTTTTTATATATTGGGACAATTCTTTTCGATATAGCAGTTGTGTTTGGTGATGTTTATGTGTTCTGTCATCTTCCTTGTCCATTATGATTTTCATTTAGTGTGAGAGATAATGGTTCCATGTATCTATGATTTCCTATTTAGATGAAGGTTTGTTGTTGAGAAAGTGAGTTTCATGGGGTTTTTCCATCTGTATCTCCAAGCTGTGGAACAACAAATGCTTCAAAAATCAGAGCTCCAGCCATAGGCCTTGGAGTGAATTTTTTCACATAGTTAGGAAATCATCATCGGTGTGGGGATATTGAATAATCTCCCACCATGACCATTTTTTTAAGGCCATTTATATGTTTTTATTGTGATTTTTCATCACTATGATTTTTCTTTTCCTTTTTCAGAAAGAGTGTGGTGGACTTACCTCCCATGCAGTGTCTATGGTTATGCCTTCTTGGATGTGAGTTTCAGATCAGTGTCCCTTTGTGGACCACCCATGTGAATAGGGTATATTTTTGGTATTAACTATTCATAGGTGGAGATTTTTGGGTGTTTTCTCTATTTATTTTTGGTTTTAGTGGCCCAATGATTGGGTCTCCTTCCCTTCCTGACCTGAGTGGTGTGGGTTTTGATCCGTGCGGAAAGTGTTGTCTCAGTTCTATTCCCTTCTATTCGAGAGCCAGTGGTTTAAATGTTCATGTTGTAACCCTCCTAACTTTGGTTTTTAGGTTTTTAAGGGAGATATTTTGTGGGACTTTGTGGTTGAGGACCGATTCTAGTTCATTTTTAATTCATGTTTGTTCATTTCTAGTATGTCTCTAAAGGTGGGGAGACCCACTACGGGTCTTGAAGATCCTTCCATTAAATATTTGTCATATGTTGGTTGTTATTTAATGGTGGTGATCCCATTAGATCATCCCCCACCACCAATTAATTAGATTTTGTGAGTGAACATTTGTTTGGGTGATTGTTGGGTTCATTAGGAGAAGGCCCAAAAATCTGGTTCTTGGCTTGGTTGTGCAGGTGGTGGATTGATCTCTCCATTGATTCTCAAGAAGTGGTTGTGATTTATTGTTTTATTTGACCAAGTGGGTTAAGTTCTGTTGATGTTTGATGATATTTTTTTGTCTTGAGTGTCTATAAATTGTTGATAAATAATCCTTAGGTTTTGATCTTTCATCTAGAAAGAGTTATGGCTTTCCTAGTGTAGAAAACTTTAATGGTGGGGAGAATTGTCACACCTGGTTTTTCATTTATTGGTTTTGATATAGTTCATTGGAAATACAAATAATTTTTATGTGTTCTAGGTGAGATTAATTTTTATTATTGAACTTCCATATATGTATAATCATCCTACCATGGGATTCTCATAGTTGTTTTGGGATTTTTTTGGAGAAAAGTGTGGTTACTTCAATATCCGGGCCAACTGTGAGCCCATTTCCAGATTTAAAAACAAAATTTGTTTCTTTTATAACTCCTTAATTTTTCAATATTTTTCACACATTATACTTTCCAATTTTCCTTCCCTAACTCATTCAAACCACCATATCCATTTTTACCACCTTAAGAATTCATAATCATGGTGGATTTGGGTTATTTGTTCAGGTATTGGGCCAGCCTATGAGTCCATTTATAGTTTTAAAAATATAATTTGTTTCTTTTATATATTATTAATTTTTTAATATTTCTTGGTTATTAAACCTCTCACTCTAGACCAATAACCAAATAGGAACCCCCCATATTCTATTTACCCTCTTTGGAGCTCATATTAATTGGGGATTAGGGTGAAATTACTCAAGCTTTCTCCCATCATCCAGATTTGAAGAGGTAATTTGTTTCTTTACTAAATCATTGTTTTTTTACACTTTCCCCTAAATGTTATTCCCCTAGTTATTCTAGATCTAAGGATCCTCTCCAATTAGTTTCAATCCATTCCCTTTCATCTAAGAGGGTATATCTAAGGGGAGACGAAGAGTTTTCTAGTTTCTAAGGTGATATTCCTCCTCCTTTCTCCTCCCTCTTCCTCCTCCATAAATTATATATTGGTTTTATATTATCAACTAGTTATTCTTGAACTAAGGTTATGTTATACCATGATTTTTAATGGGGTTTTAGTTAATTTGGTCCAGTTCGTCATAGGTTTAGGGTTTATAAACCCTCAGATGGAGATATCAGGTGTGTGTTTCTATTCCGCCAAGGATTTGAGGTAGGTTTCTCATTTCACATGTCATTTTTATTTAAGATTCATCTTTTTCATGGTATTTTCACCCTATAAACATTCTAAGTACTGTTTCATAATTCTTCAATAAATTTATTTGGTGTGAAAAGTTGTGTTTATGCCTTATTTTGTGTAATATAGTGTTGTTTAGTTATAAAAGTGCACAATAAGTGTTTGTTTAAATGTTTCGTTATCTTTTGCACCTATTTTCAGATTTATAGAACCTATTTTAGGGTATTTTTAGCATTTTTTGGTATATTTAATAAATTTATGTAATTAAATTGGTAGTTTTATTCCTTTTTAAGTGCATAAAATGAATTGTGTTGTTACAGAGTGCATGCCTTGTATTCGGTAAATTGCTTTTATGTGTTAAGTGTGATTTTAAAAGATTTTTTTTTAATTTATAAATTCATGGTAAGCACAAAAAATTCTATTTTTTGGTCATTCTATTGATTTACAAGGTGTCTTTGGTTGTATAAACGAATGGGTTTTTGGTTTATAACATGTTTTGGCATGAGTTGTTGGAAAATTACCCGTTTCGAATCCTTATAAAAATGGTTGTGCTTTGGATGTGTATCATGAATTTTTTAAGGAATTTATGAAAGTTTTTTTCTATTGTAAATGGTGTGTATACACCTATATATTAAAATCGAAATATTTACCTTTGGGAAATTTTAGTTTTGAGAAATTCTTAAGGACTCGTTTGGCTACTTTGTGAAAATGGTTAAATTGTTTATTATGAAAACTTCTGGTTGTGGTTTCTCATTATATGATTCTATGTATATAATGGATGGGATTTCCTTAATGATTAATCCTTATGATCCATTATTATATTGAATCGGGAATTACTCTTTATCTTACTTTTGATTAATGGGGTGAGATCGGTCTTTAGAGTGACTTGGGGTGATGTCTGTTGTAAATTATCATTATATGTATGCTGAGATTAGATGCTCAGTTGGAATTGATAGGATCACCCCCTTTTAAACACATGATATATGGGAACATGTAATATTGAGAGAATATTCTAAGAATGATTGCTACATTGGTAGGTTATGGTACTGACCAGTGGCCCATAGTAGGTGGATATATTGGGTTTTTTCCTCTGGGATTTTCCCTGGGTCTGCCTGAGAAATGATTGCTGATCATATTGAGAATATTTATTTCATCATGTGTGACATTTAAACGGGGATGAGGTATCATGTATTGGTTTATTTTCGATTATTCTCGATCCCCTAGGTTCACCCATGTCTATTTTGATTTCAGTTACTTTCAGTGATGAATATGATGCTTGTATGTGTATGTACATTTACATTTCCCTTGTTTTGTGATTAGTATCATGCCTTATTTTGTATTTTTTTATTGGAAATTTGTGGGATATTTTTGATAAAGTTTATGAAAATTGTTTTCAAATGATGTTTTGTATCCTCATTGTATATGTCTGAAAATTTAAACATCACATTCCCCTTGAAAATGCTATTGGCACACTAGTTAAATAAATATAGTGTTAGAAATTAATAAGGGAAATGGGTTATACTTTGTTTTGATTTATCATATAGAAAACCATACCTTTATATATTGTATTTAAAACATGAAATTGATGTTTCTTTTATTTTAAGGGACTTGCATTGGGAATAGATTATCATGCTAGCCTACTGAGTTTTAATACTCATGCCTATAGTTCTTTTTGGTTTTTATCCCATGTGTAGGTTTCAAATTGAGTTCGACCACCTTGAGTGACATGTGATCATTATGTTAGAGAGTGACCATTAGGGTAACATGGTGTTAGTTTGTCATCAGGTCTAGTCATTTTAGATGTATTGTTCAGTTTTACTTTAAGTTTTGTTGTATACATGATGATCAGTTCAGTTTTTATAAATGTGTATTGAATTGTCCATTTATTTCAACGGTTTGTTTTATTCTTTATATTTATGCTAAATCATTCCCTTGTCTACTCTAATGATGCTTGGCACTAGTTTCTAGCCCATGGGGATCAGGAACGACCTTTAGGCCATATCATGGATCGGTTCGGGTTCCTGGTTTGGGGTTGACCTAGGATGGTTAATGATAGTAAATTCTCACATCATTACGAGTTCTAAATTTCGAAGGGAATTTGAATTATCAATCTCAGTTCATGGGATGTTCTGATTCATGATTAATATCAAAATTTTGAGTGTTAATTCTAGTTTATAATATAATTTTTAATATTTATTGAGCCATGGGAGTTTTATCGGTTCTTTAGATGAGTGTTATATAGGGGTCGAGGTTTCTAACCCACCTGTTGTTTTTTGTTGTGGGTTGTTAGTCTCACTTTAACCCTTAGGTCACACTGTGAAGGCCTTACCATGAGGGGTATCATAGTTAGAGTGTAACTCCATAAAAGGTAGAATAGTTAGTCACTCCATAAATAGGAGTAGGTATCTATGTGGTGTTCAAATTACTTGGGTGTGGTTCTACTAAAAGGGGTGTTCCACCACAATCTAATAGGATCATGTTATGTTGGTGTTTCGAACATGGGTGGCCCCTCCACTTGGGGGGGTCACATAGTGACCTAGGAGAGACACACTATGATAGAAACAATATTTTTATGCATCATAATGTGATCATTATGGCCACATCATGTCCATGTTATAGGGTTGTTTTTAAAATAGGTGTAGATAAGTAATTTCAAGGTCATACCCTTCGATGTTTTTGGTCGAATGAGTATTAGGATAAGTACATTTTGTTTGGTCCCACCCTCTCACATACCCCCTATGATTCCCCATTTAAATGGGTTATTTACTTGGGGTTTACATGAATTTTATATGTATTATTTCTGATTCTTACTTTTTTATTTCCTTCTATTCATATCCTCTAAATTGTTTATAATTTCAGCTAGGGATTTGGTGATTATTTCTATCATATAACGGTGGAAATCATATGATATGATGATGATTTTTTTCAAAGTTGATAGAGGATGTCTCAAAAGGATGATATCATACCTTTTATTTCTATTTCAATGAAGTTATGTCACCTAATATTTTTGTAGGTTTTTTCCTAACCTGGATTAATTGGTCATTGACCAATTCCCAAATTATAGGGATTTTTATTTTAATGGTGTTAAGTGTACACCTTGTATATTATAGGTGTGATTTTTAAAGGTCTCTATGTAGCAATATTGATTTTTTATTTATTAGGGAAGTATTCCTATTGGATTTAAATTGAATAATTAATTATAATTGGTTATAATTAATTATTTTGATGTTATTTCTTATGATAGAGTCTTAAAATATGATGTAAGTCTGGGAAGATCCTAGGTCAGGATGTTCGAGCTTAATTAAAATAAAATTACTTTATATGAGGTAAGTTGTACTTAAAAATTTCTCAAAGTATTTATATTTCTTTATATAGACTATGATATATGGACTCTCCACTTTTGTGTGATCAAACCTCAACTTAAAAGTGAATATTTTCCATTCAAATTTCATAAGGAGGTGAGAAGTATCTTTAATCACAATAGACCCTTGACACTATGTTGATGTCTTAGACACTTACAGTTGAGTTTTTTCTCATAAATAAATGTTATGAAGTACATAAACCCTTGAAGATTGTATACTTAATGAATGGACATAGTGGCCTTTGGTTTGGTTCCCTTATACTTCTCAATATAGTGATGATTGTTGGTTTAAGAATTTTTGGTTGTGTAAGACATGATATAACCATGAAATTCCTTATATACCTTAGGCTATTTTATTAGATAGTAGGGTGGGTGTTCCTCTCCCGCTGGTACATGAGTGTCAGGGTGGGTATACCATGTTTATTATTATGTGTATTTTGGGTGTGAGAGGATTGACCTAGGATGAATTAGAAAGTGACATGGGAATTATTTCATCTCTCTAGAGTGATTTTTATGTGGTTTTTCCTATAAATGTGATTAGGTTTTAATACATTCATGGTAATATTGAGGGATGTTATTCCCTCTAATTGATGGGTTTTAGCCCCAGGTTTTGGAATTAGATATTAGATCCCTTATAGGGCATTCAGACTATAATATGCCCTAGGGGCCTTAAAAAGATCCCCAATCTCATGTTAACTCTCGAGAGTATCAGTGTAGGTATGCTACTTTAGTGATAACAAGGTAGGTATTTATTGAATGGTCTATGAGGTTTTCTTGGGAGGCTATCTTATGATTTTTTTGATGGGATTGAGAATATGGAAAAACCATGCAGAGATGATGTATAATTCTATTGCAGGGAAACTTTACTAAGATTTTATGTATGATATATTAGATATTTTGATGTGCGAACAGTTCCCCTCAATGAGATATCACGTGAGGGATGCACTTCCACCGATGTGATATATATATATATATTAGATGGAAGGTAGGAATGAACTATCCCAAATAATAAATGAATGTAATAAATGAGATGAATATGATGGATGAATTTTCTCTAGTGTGATATATATATATATATATGATATGGACAGAAAGGATTCACTAGACCTTGATAATAAATGACATAGACGGGAGTGACCCACTTCCTCCCAATGTGATATGTGTGTGTGTGTGTTTGTGTGCATATATGTGATAAATGGGAGTGTTTAACTTTCCATTAATAATAAATGAATGTAATAATTGAGATTTATGGGAGGGGAACACTACCCATTGATAATAAATGAATTTAATAACTGAAATTGATGTGAGAGATGTACCACCCCTCATGAGATGTATGATCTTGGTGGTATGAACTACCCTCGAGTGATTATATATACTTGAGATATATAAATGATATGATCTTGGTAGGACATAGTACCCCTTAGTGATCATATATACTTATAATGATATTATGGGTGGGTTTTTACCCAACTCTAAGCATAGTTATGTGTTGTAAAAAAATGTTTTGTGTGTGGGATTTATTGGTGACAACTATGGATGTTTTGTACTCTAGTATGTGTTTTTATTGAAAACATTATGATGTGCGGTCCACATGTAAGAACTATAAAAGTTTAAATAGATAATTCTTCATATAAAAAAATTAGAATAATGTTAGAATGAAGAGAGTGAAGATATCTAGATGATGAAAACATCATTATGAATTTTTTTTCTCCAATTTTTTCCAAATTTTTTGGTGTGAAAAAAATTTGATTATTTTTTAATTTGCATGTTATTATGAGTTCAATATGGGACCACATTGGGACTCTATAAACCAAATATCATGTATGTGGTCAAGGATTATTTGTTTGAAAAAAATAGTAGAACCACATATAGAGTATGAAAACCACAGAGTGAGTTTGTAGAGTCATGTAGGATGTTCATAGTGGAGGATATTATGAAAAGGGAATATATTTTAATTTAAAGTTATTAATGGGGTGATTTCATTTGAGATGTTAGAATGGTGATTCTATGGAGCCCACATAGGAGGATCATTAAAAATGAGGATTATAGTGGAGGAAATTTTTCAAACAAATTGAGTTCACATAATAAGTACTTGAGGCTGCATAAAAAATATTGGTAGAATATCATAATTTTTAGTTTTAAGATATTTATTTTTGAAAACTATAAATGGAAAATATAAGTCATGTGTAGAATTTTAAAATAACTATGAAGGATAATTAATAAGTGGTTCTAATAAGGTGTTTGAGTACAAAAACTATATAGGGTGGTTAGTGTGTGGTGTGATGAAGAATTTGGATTAATAATTGAACAATATTTTTAGATTAGTGATTTTGGAAAAGTATTTTTCCTATAAATATCCCACTATTCACAAAATTAGTGAAAGAGAAGAAACTTTTATTAGGATATTCAGAGATCGATTAAATAATCAAATAATATAGGGAGTTTTCCAGAAAAGACATTTCTAGAATGGTATTCATTGGAAAAGAAGATAATTTTGGGATGTGAGGTTTTCCATGAAGAAAATTATTTTATAAAGAAAGGTTTTTCATGAAGAAAATAAGTTCTTGATGCAAATTTTTTCAAAAATATAGTTTTTTAATTATAAATGTGGCTCATGGAGCGCAATATGTAGTGTGTGAAGTATCTCATGAAGTACAAGGTTAGTTCAAGAACCACAGTATGTGGTAAAAAGTAAATGATGAAGGACTTATATATAATGTAATTTTTGAACATGAGTTTTTAAATGACTATTTATAGAGACTATTTTTGAGATTAAGGAGTTCATCAAAGAATATTTTACATATTTAGTTCAAATAATGCAAGAAGATAAGATAAATAATAATTTTTGTTTCACATATGGTATTTAAAGAAGAGGAAATCAAAAGGATAACTTCAGTGTGGAATTATATTCATTGAGAGAAGAATTGGTGGTGGGTTAATTATGATAAAATATAAATAATCAACTATGACTTTGTGGAGTTGATATCATCTAGATTTAATGAAGAAGAGATCATTATAAATAATATCAATAGACCATAAAATCAAGATTCATGATGTTAGATAATTTTTATACTAAAATATTCATTTTCTATTAAAGAGACCTAAAAGTCTATAAATTATAGAGGATCCTTCATCAAAGTAGTGTGTAGAGGTGAATATGAAGGAGTTCCCCTTGGGTGAGGAATGAAAAATCCCAAAATATTATTAATGCATTCTATAAGAGAGTTATTGTGACCAAATATTATATCCCTATAACTAGTTAATATTATTAGATTCTAGTACAATATCACAACACTATGTGTATGCACCTTGGATTACCTCTTAGTGGTAAACCAAGTAAAAGTTTAGTGTTGTGTGAATTCATAATTTTTATATAGATCTATGTATGTTTTGATGTGTGTTCCATTAATATTAATAGATTTAATATAGTTCCATCCAATATTATAATAGTTTCTTAATATAATAAAAAAAGAATAAAAGAAAAAACAATATAATAGTAACACCCAAATTCACCCCCACCCCCACTTGTGACTTGGGTTCCAACAAGTGGTTCCACAACCTAAATATTTTGTCTTTGTGTTCAACATCAAAAACTCTTTTTGCATTTACTATAGTCATGGATTCAAATATGAGGCCTCTAATTTTCAGTCAAATAGATTTTTATGGTTATTAAAATGAAATGATTGTGTTCTTTGAGGACTGTGGAAATGATGTTATGGAATACATTCTTCGTGATTAAAATTTGACTAACTATAGTGAAATAATTTAAAATGCATATATAGAAAAGGTATTAACAAGATAATTATCTATTTTGGTTAATAAGAAGAATTTATAGTGTTTCACTACCAATTATATATATATTTCCATGGAAGATGTTTATGTAAAATGTATAGTGGTAGAGGAGGTTGTGATTCCAACCTCAAGAGAAGGATTCAAAAAATTACAAGTTTAGAAACATGTAAAAAGATTATAAATAATTTCATATGACTAAAGGAAATAAGAATAAGAATAATAATAAGAAGAATATGAACATTAATCTCAAGAAGTAGACACACACTAAGGTTAGTGGTATTAATATCCTAGATAACTTTTTTCGGAAATTAATTTAGATATTATTATCATATCCAAAAATTCAGATTTCTCTTCAGGGAGGGAATGAATTGAAGAGTTAAAGGAGGAAGCGGAAAAAAATATTTGGTCATCAACCAAATGAAATTTCAGGTAGATATCAATAAAATATAATCCATTCTATAAAGGTTAGTTTAGTGGGATATCATGTAGAAAGTGGACTATGTAATTTCTGAAGATCTATTCATAGTTAACAAGTTGTTGAGAATAGTATAGGTGACCGTGAATGTAAAAAAATATGATGGGTATAAAAATGAAAGATAAAAGTTACCTACTTGAAGAATTTTCACAAGAAATCAGAAAATAGAGAACCATAAATAAATAATTGAAGGAAAATATAATGCCTATCAAGACACAACTATAAGATATGAGAAAATTAAAAATGAAGTTTTCTCTAAAATAAAGGATATGACTACTCAATTTAAGTAGAAATAAAAGAAGATAAACAAGCTTGAGATAATAGTAAATTACTCAAAGGACAAATAGAATTTGAATATTCCCTCCATAAAATACTTAACAAGAAAAAATAAAAAAATCCTATACCTAAAATATATATAAAAAAATATTTAATAATATTGAAATACTAGTTTCCATCAGGAGGTGTATACAAAATGATGTTATTATAGAAGATAGGGAAACATAATGAGCACATGTCATGAATCTCATAATCCCAATGGTGGAAAATATTCATTTACATATCAATTAAATTATGATCTCATGGGGTGTGAATTTATTCTAGGATTTTTTTATATTTTCTAACCTATGTCATAACGAAAATTAGGGTTTATGGAAGAATATTTGGAAGAGAATAGATTCAAAAACTAGGTCCTCTACACCTGTGAAATAAAATGAAAGATACTACTAGAGAAATAATAATATTAGGTTATAAAATAGGTTTACATTTTTTAAAGATAAAAAATATAAATCACAATGAAGTGTCCAAAAAGTAATTACTATGTTGCACGCATTATATCCCTATGGAATGAAAGAATTAAAATCTTAAAGAAAAAGTTTTAAGTTACTCTATTTATAAGTAAAAAGTATATGAACCTAAAGGAAGACTCAACGGGGTAGAAAAATATTTGAGGTAACTATTACGGATATTAAAAGGGTATGTCATGAAAAATGGCATGATGATATCACAAGTCATGTTAAGATGAAAAAAGTGAAGGCTAAGGGATGATCACTCTATTAGGGGAGAAATTATAAAAGGAAGATGTAATGTCCTATAATTTTCATGTATTATTTTTAAATATTATATGGAATTAATTCAAGACTAGGCGCTAAGACGAACTGGGATTCCAAGGCCCAGTGTGCCCCAAATAAATGTTTGAAATATATTAAATATATTAAATAGCATGCGCACATAGTTTTCCTAAAAATTTTAATAAATACTAAATGTGTGCCTGAATCAGAAATATGGGGGCACCTTTGAGTTTAGAGTAGTGGATTTACCCTAGGAATGACCTAACTTTGGTTGGAGTGGGTCATCTATGGAAAAAGTCACCAAGGACATAACCATAAATAAAATTATTAAATAAAATTATTTTATCCTTCAAATCCTGATAAGTCATGAATGGTGACTTAAATTTCAAATGTGATACCACTATTGAGTTTTTAATGTGGTTTTTACCCGAGGAGAGGCCTAACATTGGCCGGAATGAATCGGTTATGAAAGATAATTTTTGGAAATTTTAAAGAGTAAAATAAATTAAGAATTTATTTTATTTTAACATTTTGTCGACATAGTGATGCTTCATCATATTTTTTTTTTAATGAACCTAGATTTAGGGGTCCAGGGATAGACTCATACCCTTGGAATTCCCTAGAGGCTCTAGAGAGAGGCACTTGGAGGATTCTCTTGGCGACAAATGAAGATATGAAGTTGGATCAAAGATCGATTGGAGTCGTTATTGGGAGATCTTTCAAATGATGATGACATAAAAACAAATATTCTTCTGTGAAAAATACAACCTTGAGGTAGTGTATTTTGGTTTGGATTAATCTATTCCTCATTCTTGAAAATCAACGACGAGCATGGATCAACTAATGAACTGGTTGACCCGTGAATCACTCATTCTTGCAGTATAGGCCTAATTATAGGGTTTTATTCTCAAAGTTGTTTTGATTAAGGATTTTTTATGATTTCTTGATCACTCAAGAATAATATACTGAGGATGGAATGAACAATGATAGAGGATCAATCAATGGGTTGGTCCATGTTCCTTTCTCTCCCCTCAATCTATTGTGTTCTTCATCTATTCTCCATCTTCTCCTCGTTCTTTGAAACCCCTATGCAAACAATCAGTCATTTTGCCCCCGATTCATTGTGTAAATCTCTGAGATGGAAGATCTGAAATCTCAAATGCATATTGTAGGTGTGACGAAAAAGGTGCAGCATGATTTGGCCATGATAGCAGTGCATGGAGGTAGCGTACGATGGCGGCCAGAGGCGGTGGCTCCGCCCAGTCCAGGCGAGCAGTAGTGTAGGTCCAGGGGGGCGGTCTAGGTATATAGTGAGCCGGATTGGTGAGGCCATTGGTTAGGTGGATGGCATAGAAATATTGCGGTAGGGTGTCACGTTTAATCAGCAGTAGGTGGCTACAACGTTGACTGAGGGATGCAGTGGTGAGGAGGTCACGTACGTGGCAGGTGTTCCATGTGAGGACCATGGTAGCGGCAATGTCGTGGGGAAGCCACAGCATACAGGGTGGATGTGGAGGTGGTGGGCCGATTGTGTGGGACATTTTGGGCCAACCATGTGGGATGTGGGAGCTCCACAACACCAGGTAGGGCACACGATCTGGGCAGACCGCGTGTAGCGAGCAAAGCTGGCCCACATGGTGAGGGCTGGCCTAAGGGGAGTTAGGCCACTCTAGCGGCCCAGCGGGCTAGACCCAGTGGCCCCACAGGTCGATCCCATCAGGCCAAGCTGGTTTTGGATAGATTGGACCCGGATCGAGCCTTTTAATAAAATATCCATAACTTTAAAATGGAGTTTCCATTTGACGTTCTCTCTATGGAGTTGGGACCCTTGAGACCAGAAGGTCCTTTTGAGATAGCTTGGTGGATTTTTATTTGGACCAATAGAGTTTTGGATAATTCTCTTTATCTATTCCTGGGATTTTTTGAAGCAATATCTCATTCCCATCATAGATTACAACCTGTGTTTAGAAGTGATTTTCCACAACCAGGCTTCGACAGTTAACTTACCAGGTTGAAGCACGTATCACACAAAGAGACCTGGTGGTCCTAAATTCTCTTCATGTTACATTATTTTGGATTTTTGGAGATTGTGTGACTAGTATTTTTATAGGAACTTCTACCCTATCTAGTATTATGTTTCCATTAAGGTAAGTATTCCCCTCATGGAGCCCTGGGCATGGTTGACCCCCTATTTGTGTATCGAGACTTCGTCTCTTATCGAAACTTTGTGTCTTATTGAAAATCAATGTCTTATCGAAACATTGTGTCTTATAAAAACTCCATATTTTAGAGAGATTGGATGTTTGAGAGAAACTATGAAACTTTTCAAGGCCATTTTGTTCTCTTAGGAACTTTTGGTAGACCTATTCTATGTGTTTACTATCAAATTGCTCACGGAGTGAGATCTCCCAGATCAAGCATGCTATGATAAAAATGGTATGGCTAGCAGTGTATGTGACCATTGAGGATTGGAATATTTAATTTTTATATCTATATGTTCTTGCTATATGTGTTGTAGATATACACCTATGTTGAACTGGCTATTTTTCTTAGTGATATTTCATCTGGTGGTATTTTACTTCGTGTTTTTGGGGTGTCCTATTTAGTATTATTTTACTCACCCCTGCATAGGATTTGCCTACACATTTTGTGTCTTGTGAATATGATAAGCCTTGTTTTCGAGCTCCAGGCGGACCAGGACCAGACACTTCTTGGTGAGTTAAGATAGACCGGGGTGTGCTCCAATGGTTTCGACAGCTGACCAGTATCTTTCTATTAATGTAGGGTTTTCGATAGATGAGTTTCAAGAACTTGTGCATTCACATTTATAGACTCTTTATTTTGGTGGGCTTGTATTATGGGCCTGTTTACTTTCTAGTTTTCTATTTCCATACTCGTTTTTGGTATCTTAGTTGTTTTCATGATTGTTAACTTAGTTTTCTTACATTTCATCATTTTGGTTTTGGAGATGTTTGCATGTGTATAGGTACCTAGGAAAATGCCTCCCATTTGTGGGATATTACTACTCAATGTTAGTGTCCCACCTCTAACCTATTAGAGGTATTACTAGGGTAGTCACAGCATGGGCCCCTCTGGGACAGGTCATGACAGAGTTGTATTAGAGCAGGGTCAGTTCTACTTTACTTCCGAGAGTCAGTGAGATTGATTTGGGGAAACAGTGTTAATTATTTTGAGTTCAAATTTCAGGACAGGAACTCTAGTGTTGGTGCAGTGGCCGAATTATAAATACACCAGGACTTTGGAGACCTTTTTCGACTCGGTACATGAAAAAACTTGTTGTAGGGAATAACAATAGCGGTACATGCATCATATAGGAATGTGTTGTGTTTTCCATGTCCTTCTTGAGTAATCTCACCAGGTATACTATTTTTTCCATGATACACATTGTTTTCTTATAGGATTAATTCAAGATTCTAGCAAGTGAGGTTTCCATAGTAAGATCAGGAGTTCTACCTGAGGTTTGATTAGGCCTCCCTAGGAGATAGTCATAGAGTAGTTTTTCTCTAGGATTGTCAGAAGGTGGCACTTTCTTATATTGATCAGTTTAAAGAACCACATCTAGTGGTTCAAATGGATGCATCTTACCAGACTGAGTCATGCATTTCTATTTTTGTGCTGGATGATTATACATTGGGTTCGAGCACATAACATAGGCTTTCAATGTAGTTATCCCCTAGATTCAATGTCATTAAGACCTACCGATAGCAGGTGAATGACCTAATCCATATAAGAGAAGGTTATGTCAGAAGTTCCATGGGTGTGCTAGTTCCCCGAGGAAGAGGCGTTGTTATGCTTGTTAGGGGAAGGGACATTCTTTGTAATATTTTACCACCATTCAGGTTGCAGCTAGAGAGGTGGTTAATGAACTGCTAAGGAAGAGGAGACTGTGAGAGCATACATATCCTTTGGGCAGAAAATGTGGCAGAGGAGCTAGGTATGCAGTAGGAATTTACCAATGTTTTGACATTTCACCACCACCACCCCCAAGTGGTACTTACCAGACTTAGGGTATTGGAGGAAATGGGAGGAGAAATTTGAAGAATGTCGAGGTTTATGACCCTTGGACTCTAGTAATGGTTCAAGGTACAATCTGTGTCTTTCAACTTTAGTTTTAGTAGATATAAATTTGTGCGATTATTTCCTTTAAATCCACTTTTCTTGTTTGATACTTAGAGATTTTGGTTGAACCATTAACTTGACCCATATTCTTAGAGACACCTACTTGAGGAAACATGATAATAACACACTAGTTCCAACAGTGTGAACTGACTCTTAAAGATTAGATTATTTGTTGGAATATATTGGTAGTAGCGTCAAGTCCTTACAATGTCATTCTCAGTATAGACTTATACCCATAGTTCATGATTATATTGATTTTTTTAGTAAAAGGGTGTGGTTCTTCCACATTAATAGAACCACGTTTCCATTTTTATCAATGAAATGGAAATCCTTGCATCTTTGGATGGACTCACTCATAGGAGGGTGCATTTGATTACTCTTTAGTTGGATATTCTGACCCTTGGTGCAGTATATTTTATAAGTCCTCAGTTTTCTATAGTGGTGGGGTATTATAAGGACATATTCCCTGAAAATGTTCTAGGTTTTCCTCCCACTGATATTTGGACTTCATCCTTGATCTAAACCCTGAGATGGAACTGATATCTATAGCAGCATATCGGATGCCTCCTACAGAGCTTTTTGAGTTGAGGGTGCAGTTAGAGGGCTTGCAGATGAAGGGCTTTGTGAGACCCAGTTTCTCTCCCTAGGAATGCCTAGGTGGTCATCATTGATCATGTCATAGTGTACTCGGTGTCCAAGAAGAAGCACACAAGATACTTGGAGATGGTCTTGGACACACTTCGAGAGCATCAACTTCATAGGAAACTCTTAAAGTTTCATTCATGGATCCAGTGAAGGTTGAGGTAGATTTTGACAAGCACTCCCATATTGAGGTTTCTAGAGTATGGTGTCAAGTACGTAGGGTTATTAAATGCATTAAGAACTAGGTTTTTTTGTGTCTTGATGCAGAGGAAAGCTGTGATTTCATATGGTTTATGCCATTTGAAATTACACATGTAGAACTATATGAACTATGATCTTGACTTAGTAGCATTAGTCTTTGCATTGAAGATGTGGTGATACTACCTGGTGGGAAAGCAGTTTATCATCTGTTTCAACCACAAGAATATCAAATATATCTTCTCTTGGAAGGATCAAAATTTGAGACATAATCGATGGCTGGAGTTTCTATAGGACTATGACTTGGAGATTTTTTTATGATCCCAGTAAGGGTAACAAGGTGGAAGATCAACTATGTGTAGGATATCTAGCTTGTAGTTGTTGAATGAGGCATCAGAGCAGTTATCCTTGTTATAGATATTCTTTTTGGATGGAAATAGATAAGATTATCTCCATTCAATAGTTTTCACCCCTCCACTCTTATGTAAAATCATGGAGGATCAACTTAGGGATACCTAATGTGGGGCTCTATGTGTTCAAATTTCTATAGGGCTTACCCCTGATGGATATTCAAAATGTGGGGAGAGCACTATTCTTTTCAGAGGATACACGATGATACCAGTGGCATTGTGAGAGGAGGTTCTTAGGGAGTTTCATGCATCCCATTTATCGGTTCATCTAGGTGTGTCAATGATGTACCAAGACCTCTGACGTCGGTTGGTGGCCAGGGATGAACAAGGAAGTTGCAAATATTTTTCTTTGATGCCTTACTTATCGAAAATTGAAGGATGGGCATCAGGTTCTAGTGGTTTTGACTCAACATCATGAGGTGCTAGAATGGAAGTGGGATGGGGTAATAATAGAATTCATCATGGGTTACCACATATGTCAAGGGGGAAAGATACCATCTAGGTGATCATTGAATAACTTTCCATGTCAGCCCACTTCTTAGATATCTAAGAGTGTAGTTTGGTAGAGATCTTGGGATGCCTTTTGTGCATAAGATAGTTAGAATCCATGGAGTTAATTTGACAATTTTTTTAGATCGTGATCCTTACTTCACAACCTGGTTGTGTAAGGGATTATAGGACAATTTTGAGACTCAATTATTCTTGATCACAGCATTTCACCCCCAAACAGATGGCCAGATTTAGTGGACCATTCTGGTTCTGGAGGAAAAACTTCAACCCTGTATGTTAATTATTGGCTGTTGTTGGGAGTATCGCCTACCTCAAGTGGAGTTTACATACAAAAATAGCTACCCCTCCACCATTGGTATGGTACTATTTGTGGCTTCGTATGGGTGACTATGCAGGTCACCACCTTGTTGGACTGGCCTAGGAGAGCCATCACTCATGGGCCCGAGTTTGGTGCAGGTGACTATAGAGAAGGTGCAGGTTATCCAGGAGTAGATGAAGACTATGGAGAGCCATCAAAATTCTTATGGTAACAATCTATGGAGGCATTTGGAGTTCGAGGAGGGATACCATCTGTTTCTTTAGGTCTCTCCCCAACATAAGATATAGAGATTTTGATTGAAATGGAAATCTATATCTAAATTTCATGGGCCCTTTTCTGGTATTATGTATATTTGGAGAGGTGGTGTACTACTTGTCTCTTCCCTCGTAGTTGGACCGGGTACAAGACATCTTCCATGTGTCTCATCTGAGGAGATAGGTGCATGACCAATCCCACGTCACCAATTGGGGCATGCTTGGCATTGAGGATGGAGTGACCTTTGTTAAGTACCAAGTAGAGATCAAGGGTTGATCGGAGAGGATCCTTAAATGGAGATTGATTCCCTTGGTGTGTGTTCAATGGTAGCATAGGAATCTCTGAAATAGAATGGGGAGAGGGAGGCATAGATTCAAGTGTATTATCCACATCTTTTTGGGTATCCTTTTATTTTATATTTTCAAGGACGTAAATCCCTAAGGTGAGGAGAATGTAATGTCTAGGATTTTTCATGTATTATTTTTAAATATTATATGGAATTCATTTGAGACCAGCAAGTGAGACGGCGTATGATTTTGAGGCCCGTTGTTCCCAAAATAAATGTTTGAAATATATTAAATATATTAAATAGAACAAGCAAATGGTTTTCCTAAAAAACTGTAATAACTTTTAAAAGGGTGCCCATATCATAAATATGAGGGCATTGTTGAGTTCAGAGTAGTGGCTTTACCCTAGGTGTGACCTAACATTGGTCGGTGCGGGTTATCTTTAGAAAAAGACAATAAGGATGTAACCATAAATAAAATAATTAAATTATTTTATTTTATTTTTAAAATCCTAATAACTCATGAACAGTGAATCATATTGAAAATATAAGACTACTATTGAGTTTGTAATGTGGTGTTTATCCTAATTGAGGCCTAACATCAGTCATTCCAGGTCGTCTTCAAAAGTTAATTTTTTGGACATTTTAAATAATAAACTAAATTAAAAATTTATTTTATTTTAAAATGTCATCAACTCTGTGATACATAATCACTGATTATTTTAATTAACCTAGAGGAAGGATTTCATGGTTATACTCATAACCCTGGAATTCCATGGAGGATCTATAGAGAGGAATGTAGAGGATTTTCTCAGTGATGAATGATGATGTGAAGTTGGATCAAAGATCAACGGGAGTCGTTATTAGGAGATATTTCCATTGGTGATGGCATGAAAACTGATATTATTCATCCAATGATCCAACCTAGAGGTATGGAATTTTGGTTTTGATTAATATTTTCCCCATTCTTGAAAATTAATTAAGAGTGTGGATCAACCAACAAACTAGTTGACCCGTGGATCACTCATTCTTATGGGATGGGTGTAATTCTGGGGTTTTATTATTGGGGTTGTTTTGACTAAGGATTTGATATTATATTCTGATAATCATTATAGAATAAAATGAGGAAAGAATGAACAATGGCTGAGGTTCAATCCATGGGTTGTTCCATGTGATTTTCTGTCCCATCAATATCTCACATTCTTTGTGTGTTCGTTATCTTCTCCCTGTGCTTTGAAACCCCTATAAAAATGATCGATTGTTGCACCCTCAATTCATGGATAAATGATCTTAGATCAAAGATCTCACCCTGTATAGGAACAACGGAGGTGTGCTGGTAAAGGTGTAATTCAATTTGGCTGGGACAGTGGGGCAACGCGGCAGAACATGACGGCGACCGGAGTTGGCGGCTACGGCTGATCCAGGAGAGTATCAGCGCAAGTACAGGGGGTGTTCTAGGTGGATGGTGATCCGGTAGGGAGAGGACACTGGTGAGTCATCTAGTAGAGGCTGAACTCGGTGGGGTTTTGTGTTGGAACTGTGGAAGGTGGTTGTAGTGTTGATCAGGGGATGCGGCAGTGAGGAGGACATGTATGCGGTAAGTGGGAAGAGTGGAGCCCATGGTGACAGTGAGGCCCTAAGGCAAGCACAGCATGTGGGGAGTACACATAGGTTATAGGATAATAGCATGGTACATGGTGGTACCATGGTACTAGGTAAGGCATACGGTCAGGGCAGACCGCATGCAGTGAGTGAAGCAGGCCCGCAAGCGGTATGCCAAACCAAGGGGATCCAGGATGCTCCAGTGGCCCAACAGGCTAAACTGAGCAGCCCAACGAGCTGCACCCAGTTTCCCAGTTGGCCGAGCCTAGTGGGTCGGCCTAGTTCGAGCTATACCAAAACCAGGTCAGACCTTTACAGTTAAATAGTCATAACATTCTAAACGAGCATCCATTTGATGAGTCATCTGCAGCGTTGGGACCCTTGCGACAAGGACGTCGTTTTGAGATATCTTATGGATTTTAAGTTGGATCAATAGAGGTTTTGAGAATCACCTTGTCTATTCCTATAAGTATTCAACATAGGATTCTATTCCCATTATAGAGGATGACCCGTGTTCATATGTGAGTTGTCCCACCCAGCTTCAACAGTTGACTTGGCAGGTTTGAGCACGTATTGCACCAAGAGGTCTAGTGGTCCTCACTTCTCTTCATGTTAACTTAGATTGGTTTTGTAGTGCTAGTGTGACCAATATTTATGTGTCCATTACTCCCCTATCTTGGATGAAGTTTCCAATAGGGCCAGGAGTCCCCCCCCCCAATAGTGAGCCCTGGTTGTGGATGACCCCCTATATATGTATCGAGACTCTGGGTCTTATAAAAACTATGTCTATTATCAAAACTATGTGTCTTATTGAAACTATAGATCTTATCAAAAAAAAATTCGTAGTAAGTTTGGATGTCATAGGTAAACTATGTAACTTGTCGAGACCATTTTTTATCTTGGGTACTTTTTGTAGACCTGTCTAAGTTCTTACTATCAGATAGCTCGAGGAGTGAGATCTCCTAGATCAAGCTTTCTACAAGAAAAACCATATGTCTGGAAGTGGATGATTCCTTTGAGACTTGTAATATTTTATGGTTATATCTATATGTTCTTGATATATATTTTGTAATCATATACTTGTGTTGAGCTGACTATATTTTTCTTTGTGATGTTACCTATATGTTATTTTACTTTATTTTTTTGATGTGTCCTACTGAATATTTTTTTACTCACCCCAACATGTGATTTTTCCCACATGTGTCATGTCTTATGCAAATGATCAACCTTATTATATAGCTCTAGGTGGACCAAGAATAGATGGTGCTTGGTGAGTTCAAATAGACCGGGGTTTTATTCTATTGATTCAGACAGCTAACCAGTACCTTTGCCTTCAAGTAGGGTTTTTTGTATATGAGTTTCAGGAACATGTGCATTCACTTTTACAGACTCTTTATTCTGGTGGGATTGTATTCTAGCCTAATTTACATTCCATTTTTTCTACTATCATACTCTCTTGTTGGTATCTTAATGGTTTTAATTTTTGTTTAATTAGTGTTTTTATATTTCAGCATTTTGGGTTTGGAGAAGTGTGCATGTGTATAGGTACTTAGTAAAATGCCTCCCATTTGTGGGATATTCTTACTCAGTTATGGTCTCTAGCCCCAGTCCTATTGGAGGCAGTATTGGGGTAATCATGTAATGGGCCCCTATAGGATGGGTTTTGATAAAAGAGTGGTAGAGAAATATAGTTTTGTATAAATAATTATGGTAAAAGGTGGTTACGTTGTGCATCAAAGAATGAGACTTGTGTTAGTGGGTTTAATATTGAAATAGTGAATATGACCAAGCCTATAGACCCTCCACACATAAATAATATTTATTATGTGTGTAAAGAATGTTTAATCATGTATCCCGATCAGTTGAAATGAGCTAAGAATATAAAATAAACATGTGATAATGAAAGTGATTTTCATATTATTGTGAATAAGACTTATCCAAGAAAGATTAATTTAAGATAAAAAATATTGATTGAATTTTTTTTCAGGTGGTTCTATTCAAAGAATTACCATAGTGAAGGAATAAAAGAAAGCTGAAAACTGAATGATAGTCTATAATGAACAACTACAATCTTATACATGAGTATTCTAAAGGTACCCCTCTCTCTATTAATTTAATATTTTCTAAATGTTTGTGAAGTGATGAAATTTAAGGGGGAAATATGATCCATGGAAAGTGGATATTCCAGACATTGCACATGTATAAGCTGAAAGAATATCTAATCAATCATAGTAGTAAAGATGATTTAAATTCTTAACTTCTATTAAGTCTTTACTAAATGCATGATTTTGTTTCAAGCCAGAGAAATTGGTTTAAATAATGAATCTAAATCATAAATTGATAATTAATAACCAATTTGTTTTTCAAAGATAAATCTAAATGTCATATTTTGAATGAAATATTTTAAATGATGTGGATAATGATTTGAAGTGAAATGGTGTCAAAGTGTTAATAGAATAAAATAATGGTATCATAAAAAATATAATACTGAACATGTGAAAGTTATCTATTTCACAAGTGGTGTAAGTCCACTTAATAAAGGAGAAGAAAAAAATTTAATGAAAAAAATACTTTTATGATGTCATGTTAATTTTTATGTTATAAAAAATTAAATATCAACTAACTATTTTTAAGGTACCTAGAAGTTGTTGGAAGAAAATGATATTTCAATTAAGTGGATCCCTATAGTGAAAATAATATCAAAATATGGTGAAAAGATCTGAATACATTTAAGGGTATTTGGTTTTGTGTACCCAAAGGTTGTTTAGAATTATCAAGAGAAAAATGAGTTCCCCTGTAAAAAAAAGTTACATGTTCATCATGTGGTATCATGAATTTATCAAAATGGTTTGAATAAATAGAACCCATATATGGTATGTATCAAACACTTTTGATTTATTAATTATATATTAATGGTATGGTGGTAGTTTGATTGATATCATAGGAAGTTTGAAAGATTTAAAAACACCTCAAACATCTAATATTTATCGAAATAAGTGTGTTGCATCGATAGTTTTTATGTTTTTGACATAAAACCATGTTTCCTATAATGAGTTGTAACTTATTAGGCTTAGAGAATTAGTTTCTAACATAAATTCCAAGTACGCAATTTAGTCACTGAATGTGATAAAAAATATAATGCATCTAGAAAGAAGAAATGTTTCATATCCTATAAGGTATTAGTCAAAAAGAATTTGGTAGAACCTAAAGGTATGGTGGTGAAAAATAAGATCAATTATCTAAGTGTTTAGGTTGGTTGAAAAATAAATTGAAATTAAGTGTGCATCAAAGGGTAGAGTAACTTGGTGAATTTCATTCTAAAATAAGATAGTGGTAACATTTTATGCTACATGGGGTGATAAAATATATGTTTCACAAAAAAGTGATATCGATACCAAAATCACTTATCAATGGAGAGTAGATATGAGAATGAACCCCTGTGAAAATTCTATGAGAAAGAGGATGTGTAAACATAGCGGAATATATACCTAGAGACCCTTTATAATTTATTGAAAAATGGGAGTGATATATGAATGTACCATAAATATATACTCTATTCAAGAGAATTTAGTTTCAAATGTTAGAGTAACATTTATAATAGTATTATTTAAAAAAACCAAAAGGAGGATAATTTTATAAAAAAAATGGTTGTTTGTTGGATTTGTTAAAAATAACTAAGGGTGTTTCATGTTTTATGTTGTGATATTGTGGAAAACCTAGTGATTTTAAGTGCACAAGAATTAATAGTGAATTTGAATTAGAGAAATATTCATATACAGAAATATCAAAAGAATATTCAAATGTAAAGAGTGAATATATCTGAGTGATGAAAATATCAATATGTTTTTAAAATTTTTTGGTGTGGAAAAATTAAGGGATTTTTTAACTATATTTTATTAATATTTTAGGGTTAGAAACATTTTTCAGAAACTATTTGGAGGGTTAAGTGAGGTTCTATAAAGGATTCAATGTAATGGAAGGTTTTTCACATAGTATATATGTGATCGTGTAGTCCGTATGTAAATCATGGAGAATATATATGGTTAGGTCTTCTCTATTTGTGGAAATGTAATTAAAACTATATAATAAGTATTTGAAATGCATATCATGTATGTTCATCCACATAGAAAGTTCATGGTAGTGGAAATTTAGAAAAGGGAATATGTTTTTATAGAAAGTTCATGATAGGTGATGTCATTTATTGTGTCGGGGTAGTGATTTTGAGAATTCTACAAAGGTGTATCATTTTTAAAGGAGGATTTTGGTGGATAAAATTTTGAAAATTCATTAAACTCACATAGAAATTATAATATATCACATAGTAATATTGATGTGGGACTTCTCTTTTTTATTTGGAAGATGTTTATTTCTGAATACTCATGCTGGAAAATATATGAACTGCATAGTAGTTCATGATGACCATAAGGGATATTTAGTATGTAGTAATAAGAAGTAGTTTGTGTAAATGGGTTTCATAGGGTGTGTAAGACATGGTTCAATGAATTATTTTAATGAAGGATTTAATAATAATATTTTTTATTAGTATTTTGGTAGGGGAGTTTCCTTGCAAATACCCAGGTGTTCACATCATTAAAGAGAGAATAAAATATTAACACAAGTTCCAAAGATCAGTTTAAAAATTAGAAAAGGTGGGATGTTCACATAGAGAAGATAATTCATGAATCAAATTCATGCACAAAGACACATGGTATGTGATGTAAGGTTTTATGTGAACTATATCATTTTTTGAAAAAAAAAATATTATCTAAGAAGCACATTATTTCATGAAGAAAATTGTACCATGAAGACTATTTACAAAGGAAAAAGGTGGATTGTGAATTATAATATGTGGTATATAAATCATATTGAAAAGGTTAGAGAGAAGCTTATAAAGCATAATATGTGATCAATAGTTAGTCACATAGGACTTATGAATGAAGAAATTTTTAATAAAAATTTTTATGTAGAAATTTATGGCTAGTAATCTTAAGATAAACGAGTTCATCAGAGAATATTTTCTATATTTTGATATAAATTATGTATAATATGATCCAAATAATAATTATTATGTATCATCTAGTACTTAATGATGAGGAGATAAATAGGATACTTTCAGTGTTTAATTAACCTCTTATAGAGAATAATTGTTGCTAAAGTGATTATGTTGAGGACAAATAATAAACTCTCACTTTTTCAAGTTGAAATCATCTAGAGTTAAAGAAAGAGAGAGAAGAAAAATAAGTGCAATAAAGAATAAAATTTGGATTCATGATGTAATAATATTATTATGCTAAATAAAGGCAACCCTATATTTGAATTGTCTATTAAATTGAAATACAAGTCTATAAACTATGGAAGACCCTCCATTAGCGGTGAAGAAGAGGGAGTCTCCCTTGGATGTGGAATGACTAAACCCATAATATTATAAAGGATGTGATCCTAGAATTAGTTCCATTACAAAAACTTATATCCATAGAACTAGTGAAGATTATTGGATTTTAGTGTTCCATCACAACATTTCTATTTGCTCTCTGGACTATCTCTTTGTGGTGAGACAAGTAAAATCTTTGTAATTTGTGTATTATTTACTTTCCTACATGTATGTCTATGTTTTAGTGTGGTTGATATTAAGATTGATAAGTTCAACATAGTTCATTACAACATGAGAACAAGATTTTAATTTAGTTTTATGGATTAGAAGAAAAAATTTCAACTGATAACACCTCCCCCTCCCCCCGCCTTAGGGTGTCTCAGGTTGTAACATTATTTCAATGCCTCAAATAAATCCAATGTTATTTGAAAACAATTTTGGTGGATATAAAGTGTCACATTAGAACTAGAGAATCTATAATGATTATTTTACTATTCTTCTACACTATATTTATTTTTCATACATATAACATGTCCATACATTTTATTTATTTGTATTTTTAGGGAAACCATTGGTGGTTGTAACATTTGGTTACTATTTCAGGTATTCCTAGATGTTATTATGTTAAATTATTATTACGTTAAATGGAAAAAACTGATTTATCAGTGAAAAGTTTTGTTTTTGTTAAACACGTCATGGAATGGGAAAAATACCCAATTAACACCCCATAATATTCAATTGAATATTTTCTGTGTTAAACATTGGGTAAGTATAAGTTTTTTAGGTCTGTAAAGTCTCGTAGAGGACGGAATAAAAATATTAAATATATTATTTTCAGTGTAGATAATTTATTCAATATAATTAAATAACTCAAAAAAGGTCCATCGTATGAGAAATCTGAGCATACTGTTATGCCTGAAATACAGTGTTTACCCTTGGAGGGGTATAACATTTGAAGGGACTAGACTTTTGGATGCCTCACTCGTGAGATAAAGTTTTTAAATAATATTTAATATATTATTTATTAAAAATTAAAAAAAAGTGCGTCGTATAGAAAATCTTAGACCACTGATGGTTCTGGAATGAGGGGTTTACCCTAGACAAGGTACAATATTTGTTCACATCAGGTGTTTGGATGCCTCGCTTGAAAGAATACCACTTTTTATATTAATTAATTAATTATTTTGGGTTTTAATAAAAAATCATTAATATCTCTCAAATTGATCATCGTTTGAGAAATTAGAGACCACCGTTGTGTCTGTAATGGGGTGTTTACCCAAGATAGGGTATAACTTTCATCTGCAGGGGGCGTTTGGTATGTCTGCTTTTTAAATTTAGTTATTTATAATTGTATTAAATGATTCACTACTGGAAAATGGACCTATCCCCACGGTTTTCGTCAAAACTGTGGGGATAGGTACCCCCTATACCCACGGTTTTGGAAAACCGTGGGTATAGGTCAATTTTCAAGACCTGTACCCACGGTTTTCAAAAACCGTGGGCATAGGGGGGTCTATCCCCAAGGTTTTCCAAAACCGTGGGGATGGGTCTTGAAAATTGACCTATACCCACGGTTTTAAAGAACCGTGGGTATAGGGGTACCTATCCCCACGGTTTTGAGGAGAACCGTGGGGATAGGTATAGGATAAAAAACCTATACCCACGGTTTTGAAAAACCGTGGGTATAGGTTTCCCATGTCTGCGCGGGAAAAAAAAAATTCGGCGGGAAAGATTTTTTTTTTTTGCGGGAGTCCTATACCTACGGTTCTTCCCTCTATACCCACGGTTTATATAACTATATTTAACTAAATATATATATATATATACACATAATTGATAGTAGGGTAGTGGTAGATGCGGTACTTTGCAGCGAAGAGGTCGTGGGATCGAAACCCACCTGCCGCTTTATTTTTGGATCTATACCCACGGTTTTGAAACCGTGGGTAAAAGCCATCGACACCGTGGAAATTGGGAATGTTTTATTGACATGGTGGCAGAACACCTATACCCACGGTTTTGGAAAACCGTGGGTATAGGCTGGGGACCTATACCGACGGCGTTCCAGCCCACGGTTCCCAAAACCGTGGGTATAGCCTACACCCACGGTTTTGGGGGCTATACCCATGGTTTTGAACCGTGGGTATAGGCATTTTTTCCAGTAGTGATTAAATTTATTATTTCAATTAATTATTAACTTAATTTAGAAAAATCATAGGTTACTGTTCATCGTCACTTTGATACATGAAATACTTCATTTCTAATGCTTGGAAGTTTCAAAACCATCATTTATAACCCGATTTGACCGTAAATAAATTAGAAACACCTTAATAAATTGAAATCAATGACTCCACATTCAAGTTTATGTTTAATCTCAGATTAAATGGTGGATTAATTTTTAGTTTTAAAATCTCATTTGCAGCTTGAGTTTTTAAATTCCCAAACCATTCGGGTTCCGTTGCGGTTGATCTGGATGAGTCCGATTGAACCCAAAACCTCTCATCACGTGATAAGTGAAGACTGATAGATCTGGTTGGAGGTGTTCGAAGTGATCCGAAGTTGTTTTTTTCTTCCATGTACGTTTTTCACAAGAGGTTTAATTTTTCTTTAGGTGTTTTTTGTTTTATTTAATTATTTGTTAAATATCTTTCAATCATCTAAATTCAATATCTTTTATGTTATTTGTTAGAATTACACACTTTTTATTTCGTTGGTTTTGTATTGACAAGCAGGATCTAAGTCATATTTTTAATTTGAAGGAACCATTGTATTGTTCAATATGTTTTTTCTCATTTTAAATGGATTGTTTTAAATAAATTATCATAAGATGATTATGTGCTTTAACAATATATTATTATTAAAATAATTATAATAGGATAATCACATGGTTTTATCTAGTGATATTTTATAAAATTATCTTATGATAAGTGATTTAAATTATTAAAGGAAAATTGCATGTCTTATTGAAAATAATTATCAAAACATAATTTCAAAAAATTATCAAAAGATAATCTTTGTTTTATAAAATGATAATCACATGGGATTATCAAGTTATAATTAAATGAAATTGGAAAACGATAATTTCAATGATTTATCGAAAGATATTTTTTCAAAATTATAAAAGGATATCTGTATGAAATTTTATAGGAATAATTGGACAAGATTATTGGAAGATAATTTAAATTAAAAATATCAATTTATAGTTTCATCAAATTAATGAAATATAATTATAAATAATTATCTAAGGATAATTTCATAAATTTATCAAGATATTTTAAGTCATTTTTTAAAGGATAATTATGAGGTAAATATCACATGACAAGTTTATCAAAATTATCATGAGATAATCACATATTTTGTTAAAGGATACTTATTATAATTATAAAATGATAATTGGAAAACTATTCAGGAGAGATAAACTATCATTGCATGTGACATTTTATTTTATTTTTAAATAAAATAGTTGGTTTTGGATTTAGGAACCCTTAATGAATGTAGAGAATTTTTTTGATGATGATTATGATAATAAGGTCATGAGGAGGTGTATTGAACCACATGGGGTAGTTTATCCTTGTTGTTGACATCGACGAACTTGAGGTAGGTTGTTCTATTCTAATTAGAAAAATTGATTAACCTTGTATTTCTTGATTTATTTAAATTGTTGATTTAAATTCTATTGCTCAAATTTTCTTTCAATTAAATTGATAAAAAACTCGATTCCAGTGAATCGAGACATTTGAAATGGTTTTGGCATAAAATTTTTGAAAAACTCCAATTCAATTGAATTGGGTGTGTTTATGAAAATTAGCTGATTGAAATTGTTTAATTTAAAATAGGAATTTGATGGAAGTTTTTTCAATTAAATTGTTGAATTTAATTATGGAAATAAATTGTCTAATGATGGAATTTATTTTGAATGGATTTTAAATTGGTGAAAATGGCTTAAATGATATGATAGAAACCCAATGGTTTTATCTTATAGAAAGGCATGTTTTTGAGTAAAACCTATTTTGGTTCTAAACGGAAACGAATTGAAAATTTTGAAATGGAATAATGGGATTGATCATATTTTAAGCAGTCTTAAAATAGTTATCCCATAATGTAAGATCACATGCAATCCTTAGGTAGTTAGTGAGTTATTTGTATACATTCTATGCTACGACAACGTTCTAAAACATACTTGTAGCGGGTCACATCCCCGACGGGTTGGTGACGAGTATCCTTTGGCCAGTGTCATAGGGAAGTGTGTATACACATGTTTCTAAGTTCACATAGAGAGTGTAGAATCCTTTAACTGGTTAATACTATCATACCATTTGGAAGATGACCATGTCGCTCACTATTTTATTTTCAATTGAGATATAAATGTATGCCAATACTTTTGAAATGATTACTTGCTTGCTGAATTTATATAAACTATTTTATATAAATGTTTTACATAATCCATTATTTTATAAATATTCCATCATTTTTAAAATTATTGCTTAAAATTTGTATTTTCATCATTTGATAATGTATACCATGTTTTGTTTATATATGCTTTGGAATTTCCAAACTTGTTTACGTTAAAATTGAAATATTTTATTTGGATAATCTTTATTTGGAATCTATTATAGAATCTTTGGTGGTATACTACTATGCTTAGGCTCACACCATACTTTTACCTTTTGGTGTTTGTAGACTTTCTTCTCCCAGGTTCGTGCAAATTGAAGGGATCTCTTAGATGTGGATCCAGCTGTTGAGCTTTAGTCTTGGTGAGTTGTGTCCTTAGGGAATTTGGAGTTGTTTTTTCCATTTTTATAACTTGATTTGTATTAATTTGGGATTTTTATGCCATGTTGTGTTCTGGTACACCACTCCCAGTTGAGTTTCTTTTGGTATGCATACTTCTTTGTTTTATTTTTCTTCTGCATTTTTATGGAAAAATCATTCCCACTTGTATGTTATATGATGCCAGGTGCTAGTCGTCGACCCATGGGGATCGAGAACGCCCTTCAGGCTATGTTAGGGTCAGCTTGGTTATCGGGTTACCAGGGTACCTGGGATGGTTCTTGAAAAAAAGGTATCAAAGGGAGGTTAAACATCATTCCTTGATGACAGTATACATTTGAGTATTCTTGTAAAGACTTAGGAGGTAGTTGCGATTGAGTGACTGGAAAAATCTCACCGCAATGAACCTTAAGTCACCAGGGGTTGTTAGGGAAAGAATACTTGTAGATTAGTTCTAGTCTTTTCCTTATTTTGATTTGGATAAAGTTAAATCCAAATCATGTATGTTCTACAAATTGGGATCATGTTTCCCTCATTGCTATTAACAAGCATTATATAAGGTTTTTCTTATTATCTGCTGATGTTTTGTAACATCATGACTCTAAGAAGACGTGTGAATCAGATCTAGGAATGGGATACTACTGAACCTCTGTGAGAGAATCCTCCTATGGATCCGATCATAATTGAGGAGATCGTGTGTACTGTTTGAGCTTTCGGGCATGCACAACCACCAGTATCCATTCAGGCTCTAGTTGTGGAACCTAGGGGGAGTGCTCTTCAAATTGTATCTCAAGAGTTATTTCACCAGAAACCACCACTTTTAAAAGGATCCAATAATCCTCAACATGCTAAGGAATGGTCTGGCAGGATAGAACTTTTGTTTGAGTTCTTGTACGCACCAGATGAGATCAAGGTGAAGTGTGCCACCTTCTGTGTTGGAGGGACCAGGAAGAAGATGGTGGGGACACGATAGTGAAAACAAAGAAACATGAGGGCTTATATTGGATGTACATCAAGGTTCTCTTCATGAAATATTTCTATCCAGAGCCTATGGTGTTGGCCAAATCCATGGATTTTCTCATGTATGAGAAGGCTAAAAGAATTGTGGCTCCTACAGATGTTTTCAGGACTTGTAGAAGTTAAAACACATCTTTTTCACTCCATGCAGCAGCACAAGATCATCAACAACTTCAAAAACTATAGGGTAATCAAATGCTACATGTACAAAAGTTTTCTAGCCACAGGCATCCAGAACTAAGCTTCTTCACGCAGTGAAAGAGTCTACAGAGGAAGCTAATACATGTCCAATGACCATAATAGGTATCATTACTATAGCTTTATATTTAGTGGCTGCACTTTTGATACCGGTGAATCTTACTTGTTTATTTCAACCTGTATCCTTAATCTTCTTAATATTCTTATGGAGCTTTTATCTTGTGAAATGTATATTACTACACCCCTTGGTGTCAAGATAGAGCATGGTATCTATTGTCTTTATTGTGTATTCTCTCTATCAGATTTCGAGTTTTCTTGGAGTTATTTTTGTACTTGACTTGAAACCTCTTAATGTCATTTGTAGGATGTATTGGGTCATTACCAATAAAGCTTGATTTGATTGTTATCTTTGACAGGTCTACATTACTATACCCAGCAGTGTACCTCTTTTCCATCAAGAAGAATGTGAACTAAGGTCAAGTAGATTCGGAACGTTTTATCTAGAGTTGTGGAAAGTGATATCAGTGTTTACTTTTTATCTCGAGCGAGATTCCTTGGGTGGTTATATCCTTCCAGTTGTCATCGAGTTTCTATCATGTTTCATTATAATTTTCTTTGTTTTACCACTAGTAATATAGGTTGATTTTTCTATTGAATTGATGCTAGATACTCAACCATTTCAATTTCCCTCTAACCAAATAGCTCCAACAAAACTAAAAGAACTGATGTCCTGGTTGGACGATCTTCTTGAGAAAGCCTTTATTCACCCAAGTGTGTCACCTTGGATGGCATCATTTCTCTCTTACATGAAATATAATGGTTATATAACATCTTATCTTCATGAGATAATTCTTCAAGAACAAAATCTTATTGAAAAATTCTGTAATCATTAGTGACTCTCTTTATGGTGGGGAGACTGATGCCCAGTGGTCGTTCTCTCAAGAGGGTGTTCTGTGTTATCGGAACCGTTATGTTGCACCATTAGCAAAAAGAAAGGCTATAATGGGGGACTTTCATAATTTTCCAATGGGTTGTGCATCTAGGAAGCACTAATAAATTCTACAACTTGAAGCATCTGATTTGGTGACTGTATTCTTAAAGGTTTCACCCTGGTTGGGTTATCGACGACATGGTAGGAAAGGGAAGCTTGCTCCTAGTATTGTGGGATCTTTTGAGATTTTTGATTATGTGGGGAAATTTGTTTACCATTTATCACTACCACCACAACTGACGTCGATACATAATTTGTCTCATGTATCTCAGTTTTGAAAGCATTTATCCGACTCATCTCATGGTCTGAGTTGGTCTGATCTTGAAGTGAAACTTGTTTTATCTGTGACTGATCGACTAGTCTTGGTTTATGATTCTGATACCAAGGTACTTCTTGATAGGGCATTACCTATGGTCTAAATGATATGGAATCATGATTCTAATTCTTATGAGACGTGAGAGAGGGAGACACTGATGGGAAAAAATGGCTTTGTCTTTTGAGGTGGAGGTTTCTTCGTAGGCTTTCTGGGGACAGAAAGTTCCTTTGGTGGAGAGGTTATAACATCTCGTTACTGTTTCAGGTATTCCTAGACCTTCTTATGTTAAATTATGATTATATTAAAAGTAAAAAAATTATTTATCAGTTAAAAGTTGAGTTTTTATTAAACACATCGTAGAATGGTAAAAACACACAATTCACACCCCATAATATTCAATTGAATATTTTCTATGTTAAACATTGGGTAAGTATATGTTTCTGAGGTCTAAAAAGTCTCGTGGAGGATAGAATAAAAATATTAAATATATTATATTAAGCGCATACAATTTATTCAATATAATTGAATAACTAAAAAACAGTCCATCGTATGAGAAATATGAGTATACTATTATGTCTGAAATATAGTGTTTACCCTAGGAGAGGTGTAACATTTGAAGGCGCAGGACTTTTAGATGTCTCACTCATGAGATAAAGTTTTTAAATAATTTTTAATATGATATTTATTAAAAATTAAAAACAGTGTGTCATATAGAAAATCTGAGACCACTGATGGGTTCGGAATGAGGGTTTTAAACTAGACAAGGTATAAAATTTGTTCGCATATGGTGTTTGGATGCCTCACTCGCAATAATAACACTTTTTATATTAATTAATTAATTATTCCAGATTTTAATTTAAAATCATTAATATCTCTCAAACCGCTCATCATTTGAGAAATTTGAGGCCACCATTGTGTTGGGAATGGAGTGTTTACTCTAGATAGGGTATAACATTTCTCCGCAGGGGGCATTCGGTATGTCTGCTTTTTAAATTTAGTTATTTATAATTGTATTAAATGATTAAATTTATTATTTCAATTTAATTAATAACTTAATTCAGAAAAATCATAGGTTACTGTTCATCATCACTTTGATACGTGAAACGCTCCATTTCTAACACCCAGAAGTTTCAAAACCATCATTTATAACCCGATTTGACCGTAAATAAATTAGAAAAACCTTAATAAATTGAAATCAATGACTCCACATTCAAGTTTATGTTTAATCTTGGAATATAACGGTGGATTAATTTTCAGATTTAAAATCTCATATGCGGCATGAGTTTTTAAATGCATGAACAATTCGGGTTCTGTTAAGGTTGATCTGGATGAGTCCAATTGAACCTGAAACCACTCTTCACGTGATAAGTGAAGCATGAAAGATCTGGTTGGAGGTGTTCGAATTGATCCACGGTTGCTTTGTTCTTCCATATATGTTGCACACAAGAAGTTTAATTTTTCTTTAGGTGTGTTTTCTTTTATTTAATTATTTAATATCTTCAAATCTTCAAAATTCAATATCTTTTATGTTATTGGTTAGAATTACACACCGTTTGTTTCGTTTGATTCGTATCGACAAGCAGGATCTAAATCATATTTTTAATTTTAAGGAACCAATGTATTGTTCAGTCTGTTTTTTTGCATTTTAAATGAATTATTTTAAATAAATTGTCATAGGATGATTATGTGCTTTATCAAAATATGATTATTAAAATAATTGTAATAGGATTATCACATGGTTTTATCTTGTGATAGTTGATAAAATTGTCTTATGATAATTGCTTTAAATTATTAAAGGATAAGTGCATGTCTTATTGAAAATAATTATCAAAACATAATTGCACAAAATTATCAAAAGATAATCTTTGTTTTAGAAAATGATAATCACATGGGATTATCAAGGTATAATTAAATGAAATTGGAAAATCATAATTTCAATGATTTATCAAAGGATATTTTTTACAAAATTATAAAATGATATCTGCATGAAATTTTATGGGGATAATTTCACAAGATTATTGGAAGATAATTTTGAAGAAAAATATCAATTGATAGTTTCATAAAATTATCGAAATATAATTATAAATAATTATCTAAGTATAATTTCATGAATTTATGAAGATAATTTAAGTCATTTTTTAAAAGGATAATTACAAGGTAATTATCACATGACAATTTTATCAAAATTATCATGATATAATCACATATTTTGTCAAAAGATACATATTATAATTATAAAATGATAATTGGAAAATTATTCAGGAGAGAGAAACTATCATCTCATGTGATATTCTATTTTTTTTTTTTGAAATAAAATAGTAGGTTTTGGATTTCGGAACCCTTAATGAATGTTTAGCATTTGAGTGATGACGATTATGATAATAAGGTCATGAGGAGTCATAGTGAACCACATGGGGTGGTTTATCCTTGTTGTTGACATCGATGACCTTGAGGTAGGTGGTTCTATTCTGATTAGCCAAATTGATTATCCTTGTGTTGCTTGATTTATTTAAATTATTTATTTTAATTCAATTGATCCAATTTTCTTTCAATTAAATTGATAAAAACTCAATTCTAGTGAATCGAGACATTTGAAATGGTTTTGGAATGAAAATTTGGAAAAACTCCCATTCCATTGAATTGGGTGTGTTTATGAAAATTATCTGATCTAAATTGTTTAATTTAAATTATGGATTTGATGGAAATGATTTCAATTAAATTTTTGAATTTAATTGTGGAAATAAATTGTGTAAGGATGGAATTGGTTTTGAATGTATTTCAAACTAGTGAAAATGGCTTATATGATTTGACAGAAACCCAAGGGTTTTATCTTGTGTAAAGGCATGTTTTTTAATAAAACTTGTTTTGGTTTTAAATGGAAAGGAATTGATATTTTTGAAATGGAAGAATGGGATTGATTGTATTTTAAGAATTCTTGAAATAGTTCGCCCATCATGTAAGATCACATGCAAGCCTTAGGTAGTTAGTGAAATATTTGGATACACTCTATGCTACGACAAAGTTCTAAAACATACTTACGGCAGGTCACATCCCTAACGGTTTGGTGATGAGTATCCTTTGGCCAGTGTCATAGGGTCATGTGTATACACATTTTTCTGAGTTCACATAGAGAGTGTGGAATCCTTTAACTAGTTAATACTATCGTACCTTTTAGGAGATGACCATGTTGCTCTCTTGTTTATTTTCCTTGGAGATATAAATGTATGCCAATGCTTTTGAACTGCTTACATGCCTACTGACTTTATATAAACTATTTTATATAAATGTTTTACATAATCCATTGTTTTAGAAATATTTCATCATTTGTAAAATTATTTCTTAAAATATTTATTTCCATCATTTGAAAATGTATAGCATGTTTTGTTTATATATGCTTTTGAATTTCCAAACTTGTTTAATTTAAAATTGAAAGCTTTTTTTTGGATAATATTTATTTGGAATCTATTATGGAATCATTGGAGGTATCCTACTGGTCTTAGGCTCACACGCTACTTTTTCCTTCGGGTGTTTGTAGACTTTCTTCTTCAATGTTTGAGAAAATGGAAGAGATCTCTTGGATGTGGATCTAACTGTTGAGATTTTTTCTTGGTGAGTTGTGTCCTTAGGGACCTTGGAGTTTTTTTCCCTTTTTAGTACTTGGGTTTTCATACTTTGGGCTTTTTATGCCATGTTGTATTCTGGTACATCACTCCTAGAGGAGTTTCTTTTGTTATGCATACTGCTTTGTTTTCTTTTGATTCTGCATTCTTATGGAAAAATTGTTCCCACTTGTATGTTATATGATGTTAGGTTCTAGTCTTCGAGCCATGGGGATCTGGAACGCCCTTTGGGCTATGTCAGGGCCGGCTCGGTTATCGGGTTACCAGGGTACCTGGGCTGGTTCGTGATAGTGGTGGCCTACTGAGTTGTAATTACACCATACAAGGGAGGCCATGCCACTATATTATATGAACATGCCTCATTGTTTTTGGGTTTAGGTAGTGAAGGGGAAAAAGATTTTATTTATTAGCTAGATAGCTTAGATAGAGTCAGAATATTTGGATGTGATTAGACTTGAGGATGGTAGTAGTGACTTATTGTATTTTTATTCTTTTGATTATTTGTATATGTGATTATCTCAGTTGGTGATCAGTCCTGATGAATAGGTTTTTGATCCACATTTTGTTTATTATAACATTATTATTTTTTATTAATTATCAATAATCTATTATTTTTTGGATTTTTTGGTTATTTTTTCACTATTTTTTTACTCTAATGTGAAGGTATAGTCTCTATTTGGCGATTGAAATAAGTTTAAAATGTCATTTAAAGATAGGATGAACCTTGAAGAATCATTTCTTGTAGAATAGAATAATGTTTTAAGATTTCCTCTATTATGTACCTTATTTCAAATATACTAAACTTTAAAAGATACTATATTTGTAAAATTTCATGTAAAGTTATGTAATAAAAAGGCGGGATGTCATAGTTGGTATAAAAGGGAGTTTTAGTTATTTGTGGAAATAAGGATATGAAAATTTAGGGAGAACCTATAAAATAGTTTATGTATAGGAAAATATCTGGGTATTTTGGGGAAATATTAATTAATTGGTTTCTAAAAAAATAAATCCATGTCTAGATATAAACAGGTGGATATGGATTTAGCATAGATGTGTTTGGGGGTAAAACCCAAAAACAATACTTTGAGATAGACTTGAACAAGAACTGGTGCATGACAACGAGCCTTTTTGTACTCATAGTTTGACACTCTTAGGGGATATGTTTGGTTAATCATAATGTTTTTCTAAATCATTATGAAGGATTTATAGAAAATGTAATTTTTGTTAAATAATAATATTTTTTAAGCATGAATTTTTAAGGAATAAAATTACTTTATAATTATAAGATTCCCAATAGTAACAAATTTCTAATAAGAAAAAATTGGGAGGATGTAATTTCTTTATGGTGGGAGGAATCTAATGACCTGAAAAATGTACTTCTTTTATTTATGGATCTATTTCCTCCCAATAACTTTTTATTGTGTTTTATAATAGAAGCACATATAATTAATTTTTATTTAATGAAAACATTGTACATCATGCATAAATTTATATCAGTAAAATTATGAACAATAATGAGATATACACATTTAAGAATAGTTTTTCTTTATAAAATATTTGTTTAATTGAGGCAAATTTGATAAATTGACTTTTCGAACCCAAATTTTACTTTTTCAAAATGATATAATTATTATATAAAATTAAGGTATTTTTAATAATGACTATTTTAATTAAATAGTATGATTAAAACACCACTTTTTAAATTTAAATGATAAAATAATTTAATTTGTTTTAAGCGTCAAACATTTCACTATGCAATTTCACTCTTCATTTTCTATCCATTATTTTTTTCATAACTAAGGATTTTTATATTTAAAAGTAAAATTTCTCATATATAGAGAATTATTATGATAAAATGAACATTATTTTCAAATTTCAAATGTCAAAATTAATCTAGGGTGAATTTTTTGTATTTGTCTAAGAAGTGTTAATTTTTTTTATGAATAATATTTTTTCTAAATAGTATTTAATGAATATTATTTTTTATGAATATTATTTGATGAATAGTATTATGTTTTATGAACAGTAAAGAAATATTGTTTTATAAATTATTAAATAATTGATTCTGTGAAATGATTTTCGAAAAATGGTCATGCACTATTATGATCAGTAAGTTATTTAGAGTCTAATAAGATCAACTTAGTTTTCTTATGAATATTAACATGACCCTTTAAAATATTAATGTTACCCTTATGAATAAATTTAACCTCACTTAAGGAATTATAAATATATTTTAGTCATCTTAAATGATAATGTGATATAATTATATCATAATATAAGTAAATAAATGATTTCAAAATTACTAGTCAAGTATTAGTATTTTATTTATTCAATTCAATTTAAAATGAAATTCATTTTTATAAAATGGAGTTCATTTTTTAATTCTACATGTTGAAAAATGTTTAAGGTTATTTTTTGGTATTTTTCTAAAATAATTGAATTTATGATGAATAGTAAAAATAGAGTTTTGAGTTTTTGGTATGTTTAATGACATCGTAACAATGTAATAATGATTTAATGAGAAAGATAAGATTCTGGTAGACTCTTGTGGATTAAAATATGATATGAGGGGTCCCAAGTGGCCAAAACTATGGGCAAATAACATGGTAAATTCCATGGTTTTTCAAATACCATTAATGAGGTGTCCTTTGAAATTAAAAAAGAACTCCCTCTCTTTTACTATAAATACCCACCCATTTGTTCATTTCCCTTCATTCCAAATTCCTCCTCCACGAATTTATGATAGTTATACCTCCCAAGTAGTCCTACTGAGGTGTCATCAATCCCTCAAGGTTCTGATATTAGTGTTTTAGAAGTTACCCTTCAAGGTAAGGTAATTTGCCACCCTTCTCTTTCCAAGCACTCCTTTTATGTTATTCCTTTTTAATTTATATTTTATTATGTTGGTATATGTAATTACTTATCCCCCATACATCCCATGTTATTTAAAAAAAATTATAGACCCCTTTTTTCTCTCATCGCCACATTTTATGAATTTTTAAGTGATGTTGTTAGGCTGCCAAAATTTCATAAGGGAATTCTGAACTTCTCTTTTCCTTTCAAGTTCTCTTTTTTGTGGTATGTCATTAAAATTTCAAAACTGTGTTCTTATTTTAATTTTATTCTATCCCTATACATTATTATTAGTTTTTTATGAATTTTGGACCCTTTTCCCCTCTCTTTTTATTGTTTTATAAAACCGTGATTCATACATGTTATGCTCCGGAATTTTTGTCTCAAAATATCTCTCTTTTTCTGAATAAATTCATTTATTTTCTTTATGTGAATACCCAAACCTATTTTATTTATAGGGGTATTAATAGAGACATAAAAGTATTTATTTTATTATGGAATTTACATACATAAAACCATCATTCCCTTCTTTTGCGTTATAAATAAAATAATGATCATGTTTTTAAGCACTTTTTAAAATACTATGATTTTGATATGAAACCCATTTATTTTATTCTTTATGGGTTATTTATGAAACATTTAATTATTATATATTTTAATCACATGAGAATAAATACATATTAATGGTGTTCCCTAATTTCACTCTAATGCATTGGGTAAAGAAAATTAACCTCTATATATGACAAGTTTTACGATACCTTGGTGAATAACCTTTTTAATTTTTATGGCACCTTGGGGATGGACCTTGGTGATATTCTTATAAATGTATAAATTAAATGTTTGAGAAAAATTTTCAAGTTATTATTCAAGATAATATTATTATATACCTCTTTATCATTCCTTTATTATATTCCTCATGTTCTTATTGATATTACTCAAGTTCAAATGTAAACTGTTTCGCTTGTTTTCCCCTACTTGTCCTTATGCTCACCCTTTCCTTTAATTTATGTCCCTAGGTTATGAGATGAAGTAAGTTTAATTAGGATGAACCTTGAAGAATATTTTCATGTAGAATATAATAATGTTTTATGTTTTCATGCATTATGTACCTTATTTCCCAAGCACTAAACATTAAAATATCCTTTGTTTTAAAAATTCATGTATATTTATGTAATAAAAAGGTGGGATGCCATATTTGGTATCAAAGGATTATCCTAGTTATTGATTTGTCATGATGAATAGATTTTTGATCCACAATGAATTTTTTATAACATGATTCTTTTTTATTTATTATTATTACTCTAATTAGTTTTATGTATTTTTTTGGTTATTTTTTCACTAGTTTTTACTCTTATATGAAGTTATAGTCTCCACATGGTAACACCCTAGACCCTTACTTCTAGTAATTAACATTTTTCTTATAGGGGGTACGCGTGAGGTTTTGTGATTCACTAGTATGGACAGTATTCAAGCGGGCTTGGGAAAAAGTGTTACATAAAGGCTACTGGTTTTTATCATATTTTAGTTCCTAACCTACTAAAAGAATATTATGTGAATTAATAGTATACATATAACTGTTCTACATGATTAATCATAGGTCACAGTAGATTTTATAACAAAACCCAAAAGTTTAATCTCGTGTAGGTCATTTCTATATGTTTTAACCTAATGAAAGATAGTGTAAATTAATCCTATTAGATATCACTTGCGCGCCACTTACTTTCCTTTTCCAAAAATCACTTCTTTACTCTCTATACTCTTCATAAGGATTGCATCACAAGTTCTCCAAACTTATGATATTTGTGAGATACAAATCAGTAAATCATCATCATAGTTTCTGGTCCTTTTACAATGTGAATTGATTTATCTTCTTTGACAAAAAAATACAATACTCTGCAAAGGCTAACTCTTCAAACTTCTTCCTCCATCCAACTTGGTCCCAACAATCTCCTCCTTTGGATTTTGTTGTCAACCAAGATTTATAAATCACTAAACTTTGTAACCTTATGCAATGGACTACTTATCAACAATTCTAAGCCTACGTGAGCGAACTCATTGTAAGAAACAATAATTATTGACAGTCAAAACCATGATATCCAAAAGCATTGACTATGAAATATCATGATCATATCTCCTCAGCCTTCTTTAGAACATCTTTCAAGATTCTACTTCAGAATTCTTCACTTCTTCAAGATTCCTAGAATACCAAAAAAAATTGTTTCTTACAACCACTCCAACAAACAGTTAGAATAGTTCACACACATACATGCTGGATTCATAGCTTACACACAACTCCCCCTTTATGCATTCATCTATAAGGTTGGATTTATGAAACAATTATCTCTCATGACCACACTATAAAAAATAAAGATAAGAGTGCGGACAGAAACACGTACCTTAACCCTGATGAGAAGGAGGTTGGACACCCATGTTCAACCTCAATTTAGAAAATGGTTCTTTCGGTAAAGGTTTGGTGAATATATCAGCAACTTGGTCTGATGTAGGAATATAATCTAGCCTTAATTCATTCTTCTCCACTTTCTCTTTGATGAAGTGGTACTTTATATCAATGTGTTTTGAATGAGAATGTTGTACCAGATTTCTTGTAAGATTGATTGCACTCTGATTATCACAACCCAATAGTAATGGAACCTTTACATCAACAAGTAGATATTCTAACTGAGACTTAATCCACATTATTTGAGTTGCATCTTGAGTAGCAGCAACATGCTTAGCTTTAACTGTGCTAGGTGTCACTGAATTTTGTTTCTTGGTATGCCAACTAACACAACTTTTCCCCAGAATGAAAATTCCACAATATGTGGATCTTCGATCATCAATATTTCCTTCCCAATCAGCATCAGAATACCCAAATAGATCAATATTTCTTGATCCATTACACCTGATTCCAAAATATGTTATGCCTTTGATGTATTTGAGAATTCTTTTTCCAGCAATCCAATGTAATTCTTTAGGAGCACTTTTAAATCTAGCACATAAAGTGATAGCATAGACGATGTCGGGACTTGAGGCTGTCAAATACAATAGACTTCCAATCATATTTCGAAACTCTTTCTGATCAGCTTCATTGCCTTCTCCATCTTTAGACAACTTGGTTCCCACTGAAATTGGTGTGGAAACTAGTTTTTAATTTTCCATTAAAAACTTATTCAGAAGTTCCTTAGCATACTTTTCTTGAGACAGAAAAACGTGATTCTTCTTTTGTGAAATTTGTAGCCTAAGAAAGTACTTCATTTCTCCCAGCATGGACATCTCAAATAACATCTTCACCTCCTTAGAAAATTTGTCACATGATCTTTCATCATTTCCATCAAATATAATATCATCGACATAAACAATAACAATCAGTGAAAACTCTTAACATTACTTGATTTAGAGATTGTTGTCAACTCTCCCTTTCTTAAAGTTCATCTTCTTTAAGCAAGTATCTAATTTAGAATACCATTATCTCAGAGACTTTTTTATCCCATACAAAGCCTTCTTTAACCTGAACACATAACATTCATCCTTTCTAATAACAAATCCACAAGGTTGATCAATGTAAACTTCGTCGTCAAGGTCACCATTTGTGAATGTATATTTTACATCCATTTGATAGATTTTGTAACCTCGTTGTGTATAAATAGAAATAAATATTCTGATTGTCTCTAATCTTAGCACCAGATCAAAGGTTTAATCAAAATCAATGCCTTCAATTTTTGAATACCCTTTACAAACCAATATTTCTCTATTTCTTATTACTTTACCTTATTAATTCAGCTTGTTCCGGAAAACCCACTTTGTACCAATAATGTTCTTGTTGCCCATCTTGGGTACAAGTTCCCATGTATAATTATTCTCTAGCTAATAATGCTTTTCATTCATTCCATGAACCCATTCTGGATGCCCAAATTCTTCATTTACATCATTCGGTTCAACTTTATAATAAAGAGAAGTATGTGATATAGCATCTGTTGTTATTCTTTTATGAACCCTTTGATGTTTATCTCCAATAATATTTTGAGCCTCTACTTGTTTCCTCAACCTATGATGAGTTTTTCAAACTTCATCCTCATCACTTGAGATTTCTGAGTCAGATTCCTCTTCACGGGTAGGATAAACACATCCTGTAGCATTATCAGAATCATTAACAAAAGCTTCTCTATCCTGATCAACTTCCACATCAACATATGAATGCTTTTCTTTATCAACATTTTCAATAAATTTTACATCTGAAGAATTAATAATTCTTCATGTTTCTTTGTTGAGACATCTATATCCTCTTCCTTCTAGAGCATAGAAAAGAAAAATTCCAGCATATCCTCTTTTATCAAACTTTCCAAGGTTTCCACCTTTCTTATTTATAATGTATAGACTCACAAATACTCTTAAATGTTTCAGACATGGAGTTTTTCCATAGAACATTTCATATGGAGTCATATGTAAGTTTTTCTTATAGAAACATCGGTTCTGAATATAAACAGCAGTTCTTATGGCTTGCCTCCAATAATAATGAGAAAGACTATGTTCAAGTAACATAGTTCTTCCCATTTACACCAGACTTAGATTATTTCTTTTAGCAACCCCATTTTGTTGAGGTGTGTATGGTGAACTAAACTCATGTCGAATTACATGTTTCTTAAGGTAACTTTTAGACTCTTAATTCTTTTACTCATCACTATTATCAGTTCTCAACTTCTTCACTGAATACTCACATTCCTTTTCTACTTTCCTCATGAAACTCTTAAACATTTTCAGAGCATCTTACTTATGTCTCATGTACATAACACAAGTTATGCGAGCAAAGTCATCAACAAAAGTAATTAAGTACGTATCTCCATTTGTTTATTTATTTCTCATTGATCCAAATATATCATAATGTATAAGTTCCAAGGGTTTTTTTGAACTAATTTCAACTCTCTTATGAAAAGAGTTTGTAATCATCCCTTTTTCATAGATAGTGCAGCACCAATCTCTTCTTCTTGATAAATCAGGCATATCTCGGACACTGTCTCATGTTGATAACATACACATGTTTCTCTGAAACATATTTCTCGGCATTTTATGCCATAACTGATTTTCATCCACCATGCCCATGTAACAATAATTTTGTACTTCACCAACTTGGAACACGTTTTTTTTTGTACGTTGGCCTATTGTAACTATATTTCCATCATTTTCACATTTCATAATGAACCCATATTTTTTTAATATAACTTTGTTGACCTCATAATAGAGTTGTGAAACACACAGAAGATTATTTTTCAACCCATCAACATATAATGTTTTCTTAGATTTCATTTTTTCTTTTTCGATGATGGTTGATTCAACACCTTTGATTCATAGAGATTCATCATTTCCAAATGTAATAGGTTATTCTTTGAAATCTTTCAAATTATTTAGAAAATTTAAGTCTCCTGTTATATGAGAAGAACATCCACTATCAAGAATCCATGGACGTTCTCCTTTTTTAGCTTTCAAAGCAGTTTCGACAACAAGAGCTTTTTTTCTTCCTTTTTCTTCACTTTTTTATTGTGCTTCCACCAATTTCCTAGCCAGGTCAATGTGTTTTATCCATAAAACCATGCACTCTTTCTTTTTGGACTTATCATACCTGTCCCTTTTATCTGTTAAAAACTATAGCTTTTGAGAATTATTAAGAATATTTTTTTGCTCTGGTAACACACTAAGACAGCCCTTGGCAATATGTCCAGGTCGATCACATCTTTCACAAATAGTTTCCAGTGGTTGGAACCTATTCTCAACTTTCACACCAGTCTTCTCAGATATCTTCTGAAATTTATTTAGAGACTATCTATTTTTAAAGGATATACTCCCCCTCAATCCTTGTATTTCAAAACTTGTGGAATAGTTTTAATGTTATTAGTTAAACCAACCCATATTTTTCATGTGTCTGAATCCACCACAATGCCAGCAATAACCATAGAAAGAATATTTTCCTCTGAAACTTCTATACTGACCAGATTTGTGAACACGTCTCTCAACAACCTTCTTAATAGAACTATTTTTACCATCAACTTTCATGTTTTCATTTTTAACTCCCTTTCTCATTTCAGATTTAACAACACCAGAAGTATTATAAGTCTTTCTTGACTCGTGATTTTTATGCACTTCTGATTTTTCATCATAGTTGACTTTGACCACATACATGGTCTTTCCAGACTTGTTCTTATCAGAACTAGTTCTTTCTTTAATTTCTACCTTTGAAGGTAACTTTTGTGGATCCTTGTTTGGCTCATTCTTATTGGAACATTCACCAACTACTAAGATATAATTTTTGAAACTGATGTTCATTTCTTTATCTTTATAAAGTTTCTATTGGAAAAGTTCCAACTCTTCTTCTTTTTGCCTTCAAATTTACTTAAAGATGATCATTATGATTATTTGTATTTTCAATAGAATTTTTCAGATCATCAATCTCTTTTCCATCTTGATTTTATCATCAGTAAAACATTTTTGATTGTTTAATGTGGAATTTTCATTTATCGGCTTGTTGTTTTCCTTCTCAAGCCTTATGATCTTCTTCAAGCATTCTTTCAACTCTTCTTTTAGATGATATTCAAGTTGAGTTTCTTCTTATTCTGAACTGTTGCTCTCATACTCTTCATTATTTACTGCAGCAATAAAGGTATTCTCTCTAGATTTGTCAGCAAATGATTTCTCGTATTCATCTTAACTATCTTCTTCATCTTCATATTTAGATAAAAGCTTCTTCTTTTGGATTTGAAAAACTTTTTATCCTTCCACTTTGAAAAATATTTATCTTTGACAGCTTGTTTCTTCCAAAACCGTCTTGGCCTTATGTTATCATCATCACTGTATTCTTCTTTATTCATTTGAGGATAGTTAGCTGCAAAGTGACCAATGACTCCAAACTCAAAACATTTCAAGGGAAGTTTACCCTTTTATTTCCCTATACCTCTTTTCACATTATTAGAAAACAAGGATAAAATTTCCTCAAAAAGTTTTACATACCTCATCTTCAGAATCAGATTCACCATCATCATCTTCAATAAGAGCCTTCTTTGGCTTCTCTCTATTTGTATCCTTGAATGACATTTCTCTATCAGATTTTGTTTTTCCCTTCATAGTCTTCTCTCTTCTCATCTAATAAGTAATGAGAGTGTTATTCAAAACATTTAAAGATAATGTTTTAGGGTATCTATCTTCTAATGAAGATACTTTAGCATCAAACTTGTCAGGAATAATTCTCAAGATCTTTTCGAAAACTATAGAATCCTCCAACATTGAACTAAGACATCTGATTGTACTGACAATATCATTTATCCTGGTATATAAATCCCCAAAAGATTCAGATTCTCCCATTTTTGTATTTTCATACTTCAGTCTCCAGATTTGTAGTTTAGCCTTCTTCACTTTTGTATTTCCTTCATAGATGTTATTCAGTTTGTCCCAGATTCCTTTGGCTATTGCAAAACCTTTTACTCCTTAAAATTAACTCCCAGAAAGAGATGATAGTAACGTGTTTTTAGATCTTACATCATTCTCAAGGTTCTTCTTATCAACAGGAGCAAGAGGAACATTTTCATCAATAGCAGTAAATCCATCCATTTTCGTTGCAAGAACATCATATCCAAGATACATAATAATAGGAATAATTCTGTCCTTCAAGATGTGATAGTTATTTCCATCAAAAATTGGAATCCCCTTATTGTTCATGGAATTTAGATTCTCTATCACAACTTCTCTTCAACCATTATAGCAAAGAATAAATGAATGGAACCTATCCCTCTGATACCAATTGAAGTTCCCAGTTAGGATCCATGTATCACTGAGAGGGGGATAGGGTGAATCTGTGATATCTTTTTCTTTTTATGTTTCCTGCGTTTTGAAACAACCTTTGCCTCCTGTTAAATATTTTCTTCCCTACTGAATACACAAAACCATAGGAACACAAGATTTACAACGTTCACTACTCAACAATAGTAGTTACATCCTTGGTATGGTATGGAAACAATCTTGTACCACACAATCCACTAGAAAACAATCCTTTGATGTGGAATACAGCAAGTAGGATATACCCTTACACTCGTGTAGCACTTTGAAAACAATCCAATAGTGCGTGTGCTCCCTCTTATCTCAAATAGGTTAATGTAATGATTTTGTGCTTCTTAATGAACTTTCAAACATCAAATCTTTCAAAAAAAAATATTCACTTTCCTACCTAGAAGCTGGTAAGAACCTCCGAGTGCAAACAACTTGCATGCCACTCCCTACTTGTGTGCCTCCCTGCTTGCGTGCCTCACTGCTTGTGTGTCACCTACTTGCACACCTACTGCTTGCGTGCCACCTGCTTGCACGCCACTTTCTTGCACACCTACTAACTACTTGCGCACCACCATTGAGAATAACTCACAACTTGCACGCCACCTTTGTCTTATACACAGGCCACTTCTTTAAAGAACCTCCCTACTTGCACACCTCTGGAAACTTGAGTGAAAATACTTGCCTGACAAAACTTGCATGGTACCCTACTTGCACACCTTATAAATAACACTCAGCTTGTGCACCACTTCATCTTGCACACCGCCCTCTACTACTCGTGCGATCAGATCACCCTCTACTACTTGTGCGCTCAGAGCTAAAATTTTCTCTTAAGTGTTGAGAATCAAAAAATTAGGAGGTTATTCGTCTATTTATATGAATTTTAGTGACTTGCACGCCACATACAATTGTGTGTCATTCTTACTTGCCCGTCGCTCCATCACTTGCACTCTGCTTCATCACTTACGCGCCCTTCCATCACTAGTAAGAAACATTCTTCCCTTTTTCATATTTTGATATGATGATATTGGAATATGACTTTCATGCAACATAAACTTGCACACCACTTATACTTTCGTGCCACACTTGTGCGCCACTTATACTTGCAGGACACACTTGCGTGCCACTTATACTTACGCACCACTTTTTGACTTGTGTGCCAATACTTGCACAGAAATACTTGTGTGCCACTCTTGACTTGAGTGCCAATTCCTTTCCTTTTCAAAAAATCAGTTCTTTACTCTCTATACTCTTCATAAGGCTTACATCACAATTTCTCCAAACATATGATATTTTGAAATACAAATCAGCAAAGCATCGTCATAGTTTCTGGTCCTTTTACAAAGTGAATTGATTTATCTTCTGTGACAACAAAATATAACACTCTACAAAGGAAAACTCTTCAAACTTCCTTCTCCATCCAACTTTGTCCCAATATATTGACATTACAAGTGGGTAAAGGTTCAAACTAGAAGAAGAAAAGTTAATTGTAAAATTCAAAAATGAATATTCGAGTGACCAATATAGGTCATTGAAACATAAATATTGTATCATGAATGGGGATTAATTATTTTATAGGATTTAGTTGTCTTTAATACCTAAAATAGTTTAGCAAAAACCCCTATAATTCTTATTTTAGGTATCAGTACCATAAAAATTAATAAATAAATATTTAAGGGGATTGGATACCAAAGTGTGTACTGTAAAAATGTTGTAAGTTAATAAGAGTTTAAAATCAAGGTAATAGTTAATATATCTTGTATTTTCAAATTAAATGATGAAACAAATATTTTTTAATCATAGATTTAAATGTAATGTAATATATCAATCTCAAATGGATCATAGTAAATGTTCTTATTTTTATCTAATATGTTTTATTTGATATGGAAAATCGGTAATCAAAAAATTGTTTTTTTTTTAATATTGTTATATTATGGATTCAATACAAATTGTTTATGTTTCATTGGATTATATAACATATTTGAGAAAAATATAAGGACAAAAAAGTTATCCATCATAAATGAGTTTATCTAACTGTCTGTTAAAATATGAGGGATTAAGATTCCACCACCAACTAGTGGAACGAGTTAAAGAATGATCTTATTTTAAAGAAAAAATCTCTACACGCATAGAATAATAAGTAAGATATTGTGATCAATAATATTTGTGTTAAATATTCTTACTAAAAAGAAACAAGATTTATCTCATGAACACATAGAGTTTTTTAATCTTAACATGATAATTCAAAGAGAATATAGATCCTAAAAGGATATTGTGAGTATGTTTAGACATTTTTAATTTAAATGTTAATAAATAAAATATTATTCTAGAAAAAAAATTGAATGTCCCTTGATATGATTAAGTATTTTATGATGTTTTAGTAAACTAATAATTTAAAAAAAATGAATTATTTAAAAAGTATTTCAAAATATTTGATGAAAAGTGTTCTAATAATGATGATAATAGTGTTCTTAGAAAGTGTTCTAGGTATACAATAGAAGTTATTAACAAAATAGATTTTTATGTTGTAATTTTAATGAGTTTTAATATTGAAGTGCCCGGATCAGTGTGATCACTGAGAGGGGGAGGGGGTGAATCAGTGAACCTTTTAAACATTTTACTAATTGATTCTTTATCAATTAAACCTCTATGGCTTGTTAAGGCCTCGATCCACTCTTCTTGTATCTCTCAGCCTTTCCTCGAGTGATGCAGTAAATGTAAAGGCATAGGACACAAGTATTTACAATGTTCGGCTCCAAAGGCCTATGTCCTTTCCATGTTGGTTAAATTCCCCAACATGGTTTCTCCACTATAATTCGGTTAGTAATTACAATGGTCGATACAGAGTCACGTTGTATCTCTCTTGGGTCCCACAGGAGGTTCTTTATACTACATCCCACAGTGTTACCAGAGTCCCACTGGCCTGCTTCAGCTTCCACCAAAGACTTCTCCACCCTGAGTCTCACAGGGGGTCTTCTCTGGGATCCTCGAGTCACATGAGTAGCTCTTCTTCTTTAAGCTCTTCAAGAGTCTTCAACATCCTTGGATATGGTCTACTGGACTTGCTCGCTTCTTCTAATCACTTGTGGTGATCAGGACTCCTCTTCTTAGCTCAGGCTTTACCTCCTTCTTCTAAGGATGACCCGGCCTCTGTCTTTAAGAATCTTCATGGACAAATATGTTCTTGAACTGAGTATGCCCACTCAATCTTCTTGGACTTCTCAACTACTAAAAACTCAGATAAATGATGTCTTTAACTTCAGTCTGGCTTCAATCTCTCTTTAATTCAACTTCAGGCACTGAGTACATGGCATCTCTGAGTCTTCATGCACTGATTGCATGGATTCTCAATCTTCATGCATGACTTGCATGAAATCTCAAATATCATCAAGAACCTTTGTTATTGTACTTCTCAAATGGACATACACAAATGATTCTTTATTTACTTGTGCATGTACATGAAATAATGATTGCACTCCCCTTTTCTTCTTGATGTGACAAACCCACAATGGGTTTAATTTCTTGTAGAACACACACCATCTTCTTGGAGTCACACTCTTTAATTCTTTCTCACACACACCAAATTGTGTGTTGTTCTTTAGTGTGAGTTTCTTTTTCTCTCTTTCTTCTCAAGGTGTTCACCCACTTTTTAACTTACCATACATGCATGGAAATTCATGTATCTTCTTCCTTCACTTGGGCACACATAAGAGGTATGGCCTCCTTCACTTGTGCACATACAAGGCTACGGCCTTCTTGTTTCTTTGCACACACTTTGTTCTCTTCTTATTCTTCAAAGTGTGCACACTCCACTTGTGCACACTATAAGGTAATGGCCTCTACACTTATTTCTCACATGCACAACCCGTAGGATCTTCTTGTTTCTTTTCACACACACCAAACAAAGATGATGTGGGCTTCCTCCTCTTGCACACACACAACCAAGATATGTTGTGACCTTCCTCTCCACTTTTCACACACTACTTTCCTTCTTCAACCCGTGCACACACACACAAACCCAACTGGGTGTGGCCTTAAACTTTAGCACGTACACCTCACCAATGAAGGGCGAGCATGTTATGCGGCCACCTCCTGCCTTCAACTGGGCAGGGTACAGGAGTGGCTTCTACCGCGCAGGTGGCGCGGAAACTCCTTCTACCACGCAGGTGAAGTAGCTCCCTCCTACCACGCAGGTGGCACGGCAGATTCCTCCTGCTACACGAGTTCGTGGGCACAGAGGGTGGGAAAGTGTGGCCACTTGCTACCGCGCAAGTATGCGGGCAGCGGGTGCGCAAGTTCGCGGCTCGGCTTCTTCCTTGTCGCCCAAGGGGAGCGCAATGGGTGGCCCGACTCGGCCTCTTCCTTCATGCAAGGAATGCGCTGTTCTCCTTCACGCTAGTGTTTGTGCGGTTCTCCTCTTCAAAGATGCTCTGTTTTTTGAAACAGAAGCACTTGAATGTCTGAGAGGCAGCAGTATACTTCTTATCGGGCTCTACCTTTTATAAATGATCATAGGATCTTGTTCTGCATTTAAAATTTTCAAAATATGTCATGAGGATTGCTGGTTTGAATGCCCTAAATATTATTTTGAATAACTGTGATATTCGGTTCTTTAAAAACATTTAACCCATGTTTAAAGATATCCGCATATCTCGGGTGTTTCCTTTTTCCAAACGTGGGATCCAATCTTCGTGTATGGATTCAAGATCATATACCTAATTCTCATGCATGAATATCGCATGGATCCACGTGGCCTCAGCAACCCTGTTTGCCTCGGCCAAACCTTTTTCTTCAAGATATATCATGCATGCAAGATGTAGATTGCATGCATGGTCTCGGTTCGATTAGACGATCACCATGAAGTTGTTTTCGAGCTTCAATAGTAGTCAGGATTCAACCATGGTGGATTGGCAGTAGCGACAGCGAGCTGGTTCATGTCGGGTGGAGCTTGGGTGTCCGGAGGTTGAAGACAACCTCGGTGCCTCTCCTCGGTCATTGGATCCTCCTTAAATGATCGTGGATGGCTGGAATTATATCATGGCGCCGCGGATGGATCGTGCGGCTTAGATCGGACGCGAGATCAGATGGACGGTGCAGATTAGATCCGTGTTTTTAAAACTCGTCCCACATCGAAACACGCCGCAGTTTTTCCACGGTTTAACAACCAGCACCTCCCATACTCGTTTTAGAATTCTATTCTCCCCCCTCCGGTGCCGCCCCGCACCGGTTCTCTGCGGGCGCGCTCTAGTGCCTACTCTACCTCTTTTACGGGCGCGCCCTTGGAACCCACGCTGTGCGGGCTTGACCTCCGCGTGGCTCGAGCTTACACACAGCCCGGCCACTATTGGGTTGGCCCCTGCTATTTTCCCATGGGCATGGTGACCTAGTCCCACATGTGCCTTGGGTTGAGGCCCTAATGTTGGCCCAATAGTTGGCATATTTTTTGCATAAGCATCTTGTATACTTAGTCAAATAACCAAGTAGGAACAAGTCTACTTCAAGACATTCTCTTCTTCTTCACTTCTCCATTTTATTAAGAACTCCATCTATCTTCTTCTCCTATTAGGAAATGGAATTCCAATAAATCTCTCAAGTATTTTCTTCAACTATAAATTCTCTACTTATGAGGGAATTATTGAAGGTTCTTCTTCAACCGTTTCTCTTGAATCAAATATTTCTTTTGTGTTCTTCAATGATTGAATCAGAGATGAGGTTGGATCGTCTTCAAATCCTCATGCACTAAGAGATAGTGCATGATCTACTTCAAACCACTTCATCCACTTAGTAGTTGTGGATGGTTCATCTTAACCTCATCCACTTATGGATGGATCTCCTTCACTTCATCCACCTAGTGATGTGGATGGTTCTCCTTTCATTCCTCATCCACTTAGTGATTGTGGATGGAACTTCTTTATCTCCTCATGCATTGTGAAGAAAATGCATGGACTTCTAAAAATGTTTTGACATAGTATCTTCTTGATACAAGTTCTTTGAACTTAAGATCAGATCTAAAATCGTCTGATTTTGTATGAAGAATGTTTCAACCATTACCTCCTATGCCACTTAGTGATTCTCCTAAGTGACATGCTTCTCAGCACCATGGCCATTCTCCAATCACCACCATCACCTTTTCATTCATTCAATCCTTGACATCTTTTTAACAACATCACCATCACCATCACATCCTATTTCATTCACAAATTTACACTCCTTGTCATTCATTCAATCTTTCACACCTTATTAACAACAAATGAATCACTGTGCACAACAATCTCCCCCTTTGTATTTGTTTTCAGTATCACTAGAGCACATGTGAATGGGTCAATATGTGCTCCAAGCTTTTCTCCCCCTTATTGGAAACCAAATGCAAAGGTGTGGTGCGGTTCTCTTCAAAATATTTCTTCCTCCCTTTGAATAGTATCTTCTTGAAAATCACTAAGAGAGGGATGATGTCACATGTTCACTTTAGCAAAGAGCCTTTAGTAAATCATCTCTAAGTCTACTTGTTCTAACTCGGTGTAGAAAACAAGAGTGATATAACCAAAGAATTCAATGTTTTCCACAATTAACTTTACATGTGAGATCAAGCTTAGGCTTCAAGGGGTTGAAATTTTTCAGATATATCAATGACTTTCTAAATCCTTCACATACTTCACTAAACTCATTAGAAAGTTCAGGTGCAAAGATAAAGCTCCCCCTTTCATCCATTTGACTTCAATCAATTACTCCCCCTTAATTAAAATGTTAAATACAATTACTAAACAAGGGATGAAGGTGTGATTGGAATACCTACATTCTTCTTAAGATGATATGAATCTTAAAAGATCATCTTCTACAGATTGGCTCCCCCTTGATGGGTGCACTCCATTCTGTCCATACCATTCTCAATTTGAGAATGATCATCATCTTCAATTCCCTGAAATGTAAGAACATGTATATACTATTGATTAGGGAATAAGATGGAACCTCCTGTGTTCATCAGTTTGAACAACAAGGTTGAGAAGATTCTCTCAACCAAGATGTTCCACTTTCTCCATTCTTCACACTTGCACATTTGATCTTCAATGATGTTTGTACTAGTGTAGATCTTAAAACCTCTTAATCATCTTTGTGTGTGACTCCTTTCTTACTAAGTGACTTCTGAGCACTAGAATCTCTTGGTGAAATCTTCATTCTCTTGAAGAATTCTTTTTGAGCTGGAATGAGTGTCATGCATTTATTACTGATATGACCAGCTTTATTGCACCTCACACAAAGAACTTCATCTTCATGTGAAATCTTTTGTTTTCCTTTTGTACTAGCTTTGGCATGGGCATTTTCTTCCTTTCTCATTATTTCCAAATCTTCTATCCAGATGATTAATATGTCATTTGGAAGTGAGGCTTTAGATTTGGATGTTCCACATGGTTCCTTTGATGCTTTTAATATACCTTTATTAGGCAGCTTATTTTCAATCAATCCCTTCTTCTTCTTCTGGATTGATTGTCTTGTTGAGTGCAGTTTGCTTCTATTTAGTTCCATGTATTGTTTAAAAAGATCCATGGTATGGACTTTATTTCCACAGTAAAAGCATTATTTTCTTGGTGGTCCTTCTGGATGCATCACCCTTCTTGGATTTGGAATCCAAGGAATTATCTTTATTTTTCAAAATCTTCTTAGGATCATTTTCAACTTTCTCTTGCTGGATTTCCAACGATACTTCTTATTTCTTAGCCAGGTTCTATGATATTTTATTCTTTTCATATTTGGATAAATTTAGAGATTAGTATGTATCATTATTGTGACCACTAGTTCATTCATCCCAAATGTTATCAAACATTCCAAATCTGTTTGCAGTAAACATATGTTTCTGGACCTGTGGATGTTTCTTCTTCTTCTCTGGCTTGATCCCCCTTGTCATGGGTTTCTTTTGTGCTTTAACATTTAGAGGATAATACCAACAATCCATTTCACAGTGCCCATACCTTTTGCAGCACCAACATTGACCTACAAATCTTGTTTTCTTGACTTCTTCTGATTGTTGGATCTTTCTCTTGAATTGTTGTGACTTTTCAGGAGAGCTTTCTTTCTTCATCTTCTTCATCCATACTTGTTTAGATTTACTCTTCCATCATACACTTTTTGTGAAAACAGATTTAGAAGAATGTGTACAAGTTTGGATGGATGGTACCTTCTTCTTAGAAGATGTTTCCCTTTCATTAAAGGATGTCCTTCTTTTGGAATCATCCTTCTCAATGTACACATGAGTTGAAAAATTTCTTCTTCCAGCTGACTGGGAGGTTTCGGCTTTGGGTGACTACTGATTTTTCAATATCACCTCTAGTTCTAAGCATTTCATGTTGAGAGAGTTCTTCTCATCCTCAACAAGTCTTAGATTACCTTCCCAATTCCCTTTCAGTTGTTTCATCTAGTCTTCATGCACCTTCTTCTTTTCTTGCAATGAATTTTCAAGATCCTTTACCCTTTTTACTTTGTATTCTAGTTGATCATATTTGAAAACCATTGAAACTTTGTGCCTCTTTTCCAGTGCATGGAAAACTTCTTTAAACACTATCTCAATGAATTCTTTCTCACAAATGCTTCTTTGTAGTTCTTCAGTGACATCATCAAATCTTTCACTGCAAAGGGAAATTCTTTCATCTTTTTACTTCACCAGCTTTGTGAGAGTATTGGTTATGCCAAACCTTCTTGACAATTGATCTTCGATAGAATTTGTTTCTTCTTATAGATGTAATTTTTCTTCTTGAAGATCATGGATACTTGTAGCAATACACATTTCCACTTCCCTGGGGACTGTCTTCCGAAGATATTTGAGTGCATTTAGAAGATCTTTGATAGTTCTATCATCATCACAGCTAGAGCAGGCTTCATCATAAGAGTGATAAAAGGAATTTTCATCTATTGTGACTTTCACATTACCTTCAGTGGAAGGTGTTTCTCTATTAGTAGTAACCTTCTTCTTCATCTTCTGGGCCTGTTTCTTCATTCTATTTTTCTGAGTCTTGTAAGATATCTTCATTTGAGGCTCTTCTCTCATTTCCTCAAATCTGTACTTTATAAATACTCCCTTGGATCTTTTAGAGGCAACCTCCCTCTGATACCAATTGAAGTGCCCGGATCAGTGTGATCACTAAGAGGGGGAGAGGGTGAATCAGTGATCCTTTTAAACTTTTTACTAATTGATTCTTTATCTATTAAACCTCTATGGCTTGTTAAGGCCTCGATCCTCTATTCTTGTATCTCTCAGCCTTTCCTCAAGTGATGTAGTAAATGTAAAGGCACGGGACACAAGGATTTACAAGGTTCAGCTCCAAAGTCCTACATCCTTTCCATGTTGGTTAAACTCCCCAACATGGTTTCTCCACTATAATTTAGTTAGTAATTACAATGGTCGATACAGAGTCACACTGTATCTCTCTTGAGTCCCACAGGAGGTTCTTTATACTACATCCCAGTGTGTTACCAGAGTCCCACTGGCCTGCTTAAGCTTCCACCGAAGACTTCTCCACCCTGAGTCTCACAGGGGGTCTTCTCCTGGCTCCTCAAGTCACATGAGTAGCTCTTCTTCTTATTTAAGATCTTCAAGAGTCTTCAACAGCCTTGTATAAGGTCTTCTAGTCTTTCTCACTTCTTCTGATCACTTGTGGTGATCAAGACTCCTCTTCTTTTCTCGGTCTTTATCTCCTACTTCTAAGGATGACCCAGCCTCTGTCTTCAAGAATCTTGATGGAGAAATATGTTCTTGCACTGAGTATTCCCACTCAATCTTCTTGGACTTATCAACTACTGAAAAATCATATAAATGATGTCTTTAACTTCAGTCTGGATTCTGTCTCTCTTTAATTCAACTTTATGCACTGAGTACATGGAATCTCTGAATCTTCATGCACTGATTGCATGGATTCTCAATCTTCATGCATGGCTTGCATGAAATCTCAAATATCTTCAATAACCATTGTTCTTGGACTTCTAAAATGAACATACACAAACGATTCTTTATTTACGTGTGCTTGTACATGAAAAAATGCGTGCACTCCCCTTTTATTCTTGATGTTACAAACCCACAATGGGTGTAATTTCTTGTAGAACACACACCTTCTTCTTGGAGTCACACTCTTTAATTCTTTCTCATACACACCAAATTGTTTGTTGTTCTTTATTGTCAGTTTCTATTTCTCTCTTTCTCCTCAAGGTGTTCACCCACTTTTTCACTTACCATACATGCATGGAAATTCATGTATCTTCTTCCTTAACTTGGGCACACACAAGAGGTATGTCCTCCTTCACTTGTGCACATACAAGGCTACAGCCTTCTTGTTTCTTTTCACACACTTTGTTCTCTTATTATTCTTCAAAGTGTGCACACTCCACTTGTGCACACTCTAAGGTAATGGCCTCTTCACTTATTTCTCACACACACAACCCATAGGATCTTCTTTTTTCTTTTCACACACACCAAACAAATATGGTGTGGCCTTCCTCCTCTTGCACACACAAAACCAAGATATGTTGTGACCTTCCTCTCCACTTTGCACACACGACTTTCCTTCTTCAACCTGTGTACACACACACAAACCCAAGTGGGTGTGGACTTCCACTTCAGCACGTACACCTCACCAATGGAGGGCGCGCAAGTTATGCGGCCACCTCCTGCCTTCAACCGGGCAGGGTGCAGGAGTGGATTCTACCGTGCAGGTGGCGCGACAACTCCTTCTACCGCATAGGTGCGGCAGCTCCCTCCTATCGTGCAGTTGGCGCGGCGGCTTCCTCCTACCGTGCGAGTTCATGGGCACAGAGGGAGCGCAAGTGCGGCCACTTGCTACCGCTCAAGTATACGGGCAGCGGGCGTGCAATTTCGGGGCTCGGCTTCTTCCTTGTCACGCATGGGGAGCGCACAGGGTGGCCCGACACGGCCTCTTCCTTCATGCAAGGAATGCGCGGTTCTCTTTCACGCTAGTGGTTGCGCGGTTCTACTCTTCAAAGATGCTATGTTTTTTGAAACAGAAGAACTTGAATGTCCGAGAGGCAGCAGCATACTTCTCGTTGGGCTCTACCATTTATAGATGATCAGAGGATCTTGTTCTGCATTTAAAATCTTCAAAATTTGTCGTGATGAACAGAGGTTTGAATGCCCGAAATATTCTTTTGAATAACCTTGATATTCAGTTCTTTAAAAACATTCAACCCGCATTTAAAGATATCTGCATATCTCAGGTGTTTCCTATTTCCAAATGTTGGATCCAATCTTCATGTATGGATTCAAGATCATATACCCGATTCTCATACATGAATCTCGCATGGATCCACGTGGCCTCGGCAACTCCGTTTGCCTCAGGCGAACCTTTTTCCTCGAGATATCTCATGCATTCAAGATGTAGATTGCATGAATGGTCTCGGTTTGATTAGACAATCACCATGCAGTTGTTTTCGAGCTTCAATAGTGGTCAGGATTCAACCACGGTGGATCGGTAGTGGCGACGGCGAGCTGGTTCACGTCGGGTGGATCTCGGGTGTCCATAGGTTGAAGACAACCTCTGTGCCTCTCCTCAGCCATTAGATCCACATTAAATGATCGTGGATGGCTAGGATTATATTATGGCGCCACGGATGGATCATGCGGCTTAGATCGGATGCGAGATCAGATGGACGGTGCAGATTAGATCCGTGTTTTTAAAACTCGTCCCACATCGAAACGCGCCGCGGTTTTTCCACAGTTTAACAACCAGCTCCTCCCATCCTCAGTTCAGAATTCTCCTCTCCCCCCTCCGGTGCCACCCCGCACCGGTTCTCTGCGGGCGCACTCTAGCACCCACTCTGCCTCCTTTACGGGCGCGCCCTTGGCTCCCACGCTGCACGGGCTTGACCTCCGTGTGGCTCGGGCTTACACACTGTAACATCCCAAAATGATAAAAGGTTTAAATGACTAAATGATATGACTCATGTCAACAAGGTGCACCTTCCGTTTTGAGAGTCTGTCTGATTAGAACTTCATAGTTAAGTGTGCTTGGCCTGGAGTAGTGATCAGGATGGGTGACCTTCTGGGAAGTTTCCCAGGGTGTGTGTGAGTGAGGACAAAACACACTGGAAATGACATGTGTTGACCTGTGGGGACTGTCATTAGTCAGATAACCCGTTTGGGCACTTGGGTGGACCCTGGGGTGGGCCCCACGTGTATGCGGGGAAACTGGTGGTACCTGGTGGGCCAGGACCCGACGGCCACGTTAAGGCATGGTGGTTGTGCCGTCACTGGGACCCAGTTGTCACATTTGGTATCAGAGGAGGAACCCAGCCTTAAGTGTGATGCACTACTTGGGTTGAGATGTAGGTCCCACAATAAGGGCATTGTTCTCTAAAGGGGGGTGATTGTAACATCCCCAAATGATAAAATGGTTAAATGACTAAATGATATGACTCATGTCAACAAGGTGCACCTTCTTTTTCGGAAGCCTATCTGATTAGAACTCCGTAGTTAAGCGTGCTTGGCCTGGAGTAGTGATCAGGATGGGTGACCTTCTGGGAAGTTTCTCAGGGTGTGTGTGAGTGAGGAAAAAACACACTAGAAAGGACATGTGTTGTCCTGTGGGGACAGTCATTAGTCAGATGACCCATTCAGGCACATGGGTGGGACCTACGGTGGGGCCCATGTGTTTGCGGGGGCAACTGGTGGTACCTGGTAGGCCAGGACCTGACGGCCATGTTAAGGCGGGGTGGATGTGCTGTCACTGGGACATAGTTGTCACACACATGGCCCGACCGCTATTGGGATGGCCCCTACGGTTTCCCCATGGGCGTGGTGACCTAGTCCCACATGTGCCTTGGGTTGAGGCCCTAAGGCTGGCCCAATAATTGGCATATTTTTTGCATAAGCATCTTGTATACTTAGTCAAATAACCAAGTAGGAACAAGTCTACTTCAAGCCATTCTCCTCTTCTTCACTTCTCTATTTTATTAAGAACTCCATCTATCTTCTTCTCCTATTAGGAGATGGAATTCCCAATAATCTCTCAGGTATTTTCATCAACTATTAATTCTCTACTTAGGAGGGAATTCTCGAGGGTTCTTCTTCAATCGTTGCTCTTGAATCAAATATTTCTTCAGTTTTCTTCAATGATCCAATCAAAGATGAGGTTGGATCATCTTCAAATCCTCATGCACTAAGAGATAGTGCATGATCTACTTCAAACCACTTCATCCAGTTAGTAGTTGTGGGTGGTTCATCTTAACTTCATCCACTTATGGATGGATCTCCTTCACTTTATCCACCTAGTGATGTGGATGGTTCTCCTTTCATTCCTCGTCCACCTAGTGATGTGGATGGTTCATCTTAACTTCATCCACTTATGGATGGTTCATCTTAACTTCATGCACTTATGTATGTTTTTGTTATGTATTATTAAAGGAGTTTAATAATATAAAATATATCATGTTATACAAAAAGAAATATAAAATTTATCTTTATTCCATATTAGCAATATAGATACATATTATGAAGTGAGATAATAATTCACCTCTCAAAGTATGAATTTGATTTATCCCCAACCAATGTTTTTCATGAAGTATCATAAGTTAGGAAATAATGCTAAGGTTAGCATGTGTAATGTTCTAGAGTTAGGATTCATAATATGCTCATAAGGTATAAAATGAGTTTTGTATGTTATATGATGCACATAATATACCATATAGATTGTTATAAATAATGTATTTGGTATACCTGGGGTTCTTATATTATATTTTTAAGTCCCCACTACCTAATATTTGAAAGATACATTACATAATAACATTTTTATTTGATATATTTCTTATAAAATCTTGGAATATTATTTAATTAAGTGGTTATTGGGTATGTCACTGATCGTTTCATTGGTAAGAGATTAACAAAGATAGAAATTATCCTCTCATATAATGTGAATGACATCTAGGGCCATGATTTAGATATTATTTGGAAGTGTACAATCATACCTAGATTGTACATGTGATGTTGATTTATATCTTGGTGAGGATCATGTTATGTTCTCTTTCATGAATGTGAATAAAATGTGATGTAACCATCATCCTCGTAAGAATATACTTATAAAATAGAGAAATTATGATTTATCTAAATGGTATTCACACACTTTTTATTCCATGATCATTCAATTTCATGGATAAAGGGATCATATGAGAATGTATTCTTTCATATGATGAAGATGGTGGACCCAAGTATAGGAATACATGAGTTTGATAGAGATTATGCTAGATCCATTTCTAGCTTGAGTAGCATTGATTTTTTACTATAGGATGTTATTTTCATACATTTATGGATATAGTTATTCATATTTTTTTAAATACCACAATGTCTTGTGGGGTCAAGATTTTTGGTTCACTAAATGAGGATTGAGTTTTACATAGAGGTATACTCAAAAAAATTGAGTTAATCGAAGGTAAAATGTCAAAAAATTTGTGATTATTTAGTTTAAGTGAGATATTGTTAAATATTTTCATTAAATTATAATTACATATGATATAATAATGCTATATTATACTATATAATGGGGATAAGCCATATGACATAATTCTCTCAAATATCCTATGACTATTATAGGATGTCGAAAATTAAAAGATAAATGTTCAAATCATCTTCCAACTTCGATATAATTATTATTAAAGTTTCTAATTAAAATTTATAAGATAAATAAATGTATGAAAAAATATGATTAAAGATTATCTCATATGTGTTGTAACATGTTAGTAAATGAATGGTTGGCTCGATAATGTCATGTGGTTTATTTGATGAATCCAATCCCATTATGATGGGTTTATTGAATTCCTCATAATAATACTTACATACCCATAGATATCTCTTATTATCCCTTTACCATCCTAAGATACTATCATATGATGGGTTTAGTAAAGTCCCAATCCAGTTTGGAAAGTGATTTTACCAACTAGTGGATGCACCGGGGAGGATGGATATCTTTTGGCCACCATTTAATGATCTTTTTCAAGCATTATAATGAGAGTTTAAAAAACATTCATTGGTGAAAGTTACACATGAGCGGTTTATTAATTTTATATAGTTAAATTTTTTTCAAGTTTTTTTACATACCAATCTTGGTTTGGGTTTCTTTTATTCTCACTACCTTATATAAGTGTTATATGTTACTAGAAACCTAGTGTGAGAAATAATAATAGTATAGTTACATTTGATATCTATATAATGTAACCATACCATATTCTATCATAGATAGTTCTATCATTACTAAATATAATGATGGCCATTTCTATCCAATATTTCAGTCTTCTTGGTTATTAATGGAAGTAATTGATGTAGATGTGTGGAGAATTATGGAAATATAAAGACTTGAAAACCATAGTGTTAAACAAAATAGTCATCTAGGTGAATGGAATGAAGTCAAATAATCCAAAAAAATAATAATTATAAATATTAGTAATAATATTATTTTTATTATTTTTTTTAATTTAAGGAGGCTAGCCTACCTAATTCTATCACACTCTTCTTATAATAGATATACACTCATAATTAGGGCACACCAAGAATTTTTACTAAGTGTCACCTAGTGATAATAAACCACTTACACCAACATCTTTCATCAAACTTAAATAAAAATCTCACTTTCTATTTGTTTGAGTTTATTAAGTATCATATCTTAACAAATGTATCTTAATGAATTAGAAAACTAGTGCCACTCATTTATATGCAATGGTGATCCCCATATATGTACCATCATCACATTTTTCATTCTACCTCAATAGTTATCACTTACATAAAAACCTTAACATTATTTCTCTTAAGGATATGATCAACTATATAGAGGTGGAAATAGTACTTTAGAATATAAAATGATGTCAATCGAGTTTCAAACTCTTAGCAATACCAATACTAGTAGATTATAATTACTAAAAAGGTAATGGAATCTGTAACATTATAGTATTATTCTTATTGTTATTAAATTATAAAAGATAAATATCCATCCCTAAATCATATAGAATCCATCATCTCATAAAATAAAAAAATGATTAAAAAGGGGATAAAACAACCATTTTTAAATTAACACAAAAAATGGGCCTAGGTTAGACTAGGTCCACAACTTATAAATATATCAATAATAAATTAAACACTTTATATTGAGAAATAATATGTTGATGGGGTATAAGGATTGAAAAATAACCTTATTTTCTAAAAAACATATAATGAAAACATGCTTCATTTATTAAATTAAATAGTTTATTGAATAAATTTATTGAAAAGTTAAACTCCAATAATTCATATCATATTTCTATAAAAAAATATACCCTATTCAAAAATTATCAAAATCATCAAAAATCTCTTGGCTACTTACTAGCTCAAAATTACCATTTAGCACATAAATTATCAAATTTCTATGATTTCATATGAAATTAAAAAAACCCTAAAATAGTAATTTCCAAAACATTATAATATATACACCTTCATAACTTTTCATCCTCTAAAATCACAATTAATCCTTATAGATTGAAAACTTCAAACACTTGATCATTCACAATCTATCTAACAATAGTTTATAAAAGTTATACTTAAAAATATTATTTCACAATACAATGAAAACATTAACTAAACTTAATGAAAATTGACAACCTCTATTTCATTTGATTTGTCCATAAAAACCACTTACATAATGAATTTTATAGATAAAAAGATTAAAAAAACATTAATATGCGTATTATTCCTTCATAAAATTTTCTAGATCCTATGTTTTCTTCTCAACATGACCATTAATCAATTATAATAGTATGCAATGAATTATATACCTTTCAGGAAACCTTTTGGTTTTTGGAACACATGATTTTTTTGTTATATACTTAAACCCAATGAAATATCTCAAATGTTTCTACAATATCAAATAAAAACATTTATTTTCCACTAACCTCCAATTTAATATAATATTAATATAGATTTCATGAACTGGAATAACAATCAATATTATTTCCATTTAATATCATTTTTTTAACCATATAAAACCTCAATAAGAAAAAATCTAATGCACAAAAAAAACAAAATATTTCAACCTTCTATTTGAGTAAAATGGACACTCATTGAATTGTTATATGATTATGATAATGGATTAACTCGTATTTCTTTATCATTATTAAATCACTTAATAACATTATCCTCTCCTGTGTAAAATTATGAATATCATTATAAAAAAATAATTATTAAAATATGATAGGGAGGTATATTGTTTATTTTTTCTTAAAAAAATTATTTAAGAAATATTTGAAGAATACTTCTAGACCATATGATGATAAATAAATAAATAATCATACATAGTCACATAGACTTTTTGATCACCATTTCTATAACTCATAATCTAAAATTGGTCAATCCATATCTTATAATGCATTCTAGTACACATAATCCATTCAATCAATGCCTAATCCATAATTACATCACTAGAACTTATGATGTAAACTTTTAGTACTAAAGATAACCTCCAATTAAAATTTAAATGGATTAAAAAACAATGTTTATCAATTTAATTAAATAAATATAATTTTCCAAGGGAGAAATTTATTTTCACTACACTTTTTTAAAAACAATTTACATAATTACTTCTAAAATATCTTATTAGTTCATATAACCCACAACTAAAGTTTTCTAACTTGACCTTTTAACACCCTAATATTTTAGAATATACTTTCCCTTAAAAAATTTGATAAGATCGATAGCTTGTGATGAATGGACACTAAAATAAATAAATTTATGCATTTTTATATTACATAGTGAAATATATTATGAGACTATTAAAAAAACATAACTAGTAAAATCAATAGTAATAAGTACAAATTTAATTTTTCATAACTCAACAAAAATGTTTTGTTTTAAAATGTTATTTTTATAATAAAATATTTTTTTAAAAAGTGAAATTTATAAATTTTAGGAATATTAATTTTAAATAAATAACTTCATTTATTAATATATTTCATAATTATTTTAAGATTAATTTTAGAGATTTTTTCTGAAATGGTTTATTTTTATGTAAATATTAAATAATATCTATTTTACAAATACTGAAACTTTTATGTGATCATTATGATATAATAATGACTTAATAATATTTGAAACATTTTAATATACCAAATATGTTTTTAAGGAGTAATATAAATAATTTTAAACTATTATGTTGAATTTGGAAATTTATTTCTAACTTTTTGGATCCCAAGTAATATTTTATTATGATAAAAACATATTTTATTATATTTTCCTTTAATTAAGTATGCTAAATTATCCATTAGGTTCCATATTCCTTTTAAAGTAATAAATTTATTATTATTTTTATCTATAAAACAATAAATTCCATTAAAATAAATTTTATACATGATTTTTGTGTAAATTAATTTTTATACTTAAAAATTATTTTTAAAAAAAAAATTTCCATTGCATTTTGTGTACTTATATTAAAATCAGTTTATGAAACCTTTAAGAATTTAATATTTTAAAATATATTAAATGTGTTTAATCAATATAATAAATATTATGCGATGATGTCAAATTAATTTTTATTCATAATGAATATTTACCATGGAAAAAAAGTTATGATAAAGGTAAGGGTTAAATGGAATAACAAGAGTGTTAAACTAAAAGATAAGGATTTAACTATAATTAATAAAATTCTAAATATTATTTTTTGAGTTTATTTATACCATAATTTTTTTGATATTTCTAGAAAAAATTGGGTCCACTTTCCTATGAAAATGACGTTATATTATTTTAATGTTAAGGGTATTTATCGGGGTGTCACTCCTCTCACTTATAAAATTAAACATCATATCCTCATTTATCCACACAACATGAACATCTTATCATGACCAATATCTATCAAAATAAGTTCTAAAATATCATCCCCATGTCCTATAAGTTTTTATATCACTAAAAGACCATCCTTTTAAGGTGTAAGTTGTAATCTAAAGGAGGATACCCAAAGAAGAGGTGATTGTCTTAACTGAATTCTTTCAAGATTATTTCTTCTTACAAATCCTTAAAATATTATATAGATATATTAATATGAAAAAATGATTATATTTAATATAATAAAGTTATTTTATTTTAATTTAAAACCATTTTCTATCTCCTTTTCATCCATTGGAAAAAGAAAGGGTTGCTCATGCATTCATGTCGATGAGTGCCTCCATGAAACAATGTAATTCATTTTTCATCAACACCTCTAAAGGATGGTTATATAGATGTATTGAATTAATATATATTTTATATTTATTATATAATTATTATTATGTAATGAAATTTATTTATTTACCATACTTTCTTTCCATTCATTGAATAATGAAAGCATCACCCATGCATACATGTAGACTACCACCTCCATGAAGTTATGTAATTAATTTATCATCACCAACTTACATAGATTTTTATAAAAGTGTATATAATAAATATATATGATATTTAAGTAAAGAGTAATATTTTTTAAACATGAACAAGGTGAAATTATAGGAACCATATATCACAACCCAACCTTATAATATCTTTTATTTTATTCTATTTATGGCCTTAGATCATTTGGTTGAGGTTTAAGTTGAGTTATCAGTTTGAATTTTTGATTTTTTGAGGTTTTAGGTGATTATTTGGTGGAAATTAGATATTTTGGTCTCAACGTTATGGGGCACATGGATAGAGGAAACTGTGTGCCCTTTCCCAGGAAACCGTTTTGAAAATGTTCATTTTGGACAGTGGACACCACACAGTTGATGCATGGTTTGGAGAACCATGCAGGATAATCATCTGGAGTGTTCCTCTTAGATAGTTAGCGGTGTATTTTTGCACAGGATTTGGAAAACTATTTAGCAAAAGCATGTTGGTTTCCCAGGTTATTAAATGTGTCAAATTCCTCTTTTCTCATTCAATTTTTTAATAATATTTTGGGTTTCTCCTCCCTTTATCGACCTGGGTGCACCATGGGACCCCCCAATCCTCCCTCCATTGTCCCTATTTTTCTAATGGATGCATTTTGATGTCTCTAAGGTTATTAATTCATAATTTTTGATCGATTTCCTCTTATTTTATCTTTTCTCTCTTGAATTCTTGGTTTCCCTTGGTGGGGTTTCATTTTGGATGAACCCTAGAAGTTTGGTTGGATGTGTGGGTTATTCTTCTTCAATGTTAGGGTGTGTGGAATGTCTCTTCATCTTAGTTCTTAATTCTCTTGAATTTTTGTGGCATTTTCACGTTTTTAAGGTAGGTTTTTCATCACATTTCCTTTTTAGAACATTCTTTTTTATGCTTGATCTTTTTTAATTGATTTATAAATGTGCTTACCTTGAATTTTATGTGTTGGTATGAGTTGATTAAGTGCTTTAATGATGTTAAATTTCTTTTAAATGGGTTTTCCAGGGTTTCTTTAATTATTACTAGATTATAATTCATTTAAGTTGTTTTATAAAATTCCATTTGAACTTTTAAGGTGAAATTTGGTGATTTTGGTGGTGTTCGGTAACACCCCAAGATTTTATGAGATATATTATTTTTAATTTCTTTGATTTCATCTATTATACACTACACCAAGATTAGATTGTACTATATACACCACCGTATTAGCTTGCAGTATACACAATAGTATTCTTGGATCGTGTTACACACAAATTCAACTATGTTTTGTGGAAATTATTCTATGCAAAATTAAGTATAGATTTTTTAATGTATAAATAAAATAAGTTTTTATTATTTTATACGCAGCACCAAAGGGATCTTGCACTATACGTAGCCCTGACTTGTCTTGCATTACATGCAATCACAACCATCCTCTATAGCGTGTGTAGTACACAATAACGGGTTTCACTAAAAAAATGATATATTATATAATCTAGCCTTTATGAATAGTAATACCCACTTTTTGAAATTTTATAAAGTTTATCTTTCAAAATGGACTTCATTTTTGGATTCAGAATATCGAAATTAGCCTAGGTTGAATTTTTTGTATTTTTCTAAAAACTTTCAATTTTTGATGAATAGTGAAGACAATAGGTTACTATTTAAAAACCGACTTTTTATTTAAAAAATTATTTATTTTATTTAAATTTATTTTAGGTAAAAATGGATACTTAATACCTATATAAGTTAAATGTAATTCTTTAGAGTCATTTTATAATAATTTTAGATATATAAAAATTTTATTGAACTTTTCACCGTCTTTTACCCACCTCCTAGGAGCATTTGAAATTGTACATAAAACTTAATTTTCACACTTCTGTGAGTTGAATTTTGAAAATCCAAGAGACACAGTTAATATCAAGGAGTAAAATGTGGTTCAATAAGATAATTATAATTTTTTGTGAATAGTAACTTTTTTACTTTTATTTACCACGGTTAAAAGTATTTAGGGTAATTAAGGGTAAAAATGATATTATTATTACCCTAACACATGTCTTAATTCTATTGGATAAGTTTAATTCAACCAAAAACAACCTTAGGAATAAAATATGACCATTTAGGTCCAATTGGATTAGATTAGGACATTTATTATTAATTTATTTAAAGAAGGGTTAAAATAGTTAAAATCAAAGTTTAATAACTAAATAATTTTTAATATAGGTTAATACACAAGATATATTAGAATATAAATATTCATTAGAAAGATAAAAATATTTCCTACATAATGGTATTTTATTTATAGTCTTTAGACATTAAATAATTTAATTTATTTATGACACAATGAGGATGTAGTAATTATCTTATTAATGAAATATTAAAATAATTGGTGTTATAAATACCCAAATAAATTTAATTTTAGATTTTTTATGAAATTACAATAATTTTATAGGTTAATATGACATGTTATTATTTATTTAATTAACATTGTTCGAACTAATCATGCTGTTATGATTTTCACAAAAATCAAGTACCAAATAGTGTCAAAATTGACATAAAATAGTTTTTAAAACAAATATTATATTATTAGTTGTTATTTTATTCCTAAAAATATAAGGTTTGTAAAAATTACTTAGATAAGAATATATATATATTAATAATGAACCACTTGGTGTTCTTTTGGCTTGTTATAGAAATTTTACTAACCATATAGTGTAAGAAAACAAAAAGACTCAGTAAAAGTTAAATTATTTAACTTATAGTTAAATCTAAATGATAAGGATAAAATAGTAACACAAACTTGTCTAAAACATATTGGTTGAGAGGATTTAAACCCATCCCCACCTTAACTTCGAAATAAATCAATACAGAGCTATTAAAAACCGAATATGACTTTATTATAAAATAATATTTTAAGTTTTCCTAAGGTGCCCCTCTCCTCCATTATAAAAAGGGAACCCCTTACCTCTTCTCTTCACACCCTTTTGAGCCTTGAAGCATGGACAAACCCGGCCCATTTCTCTTCTACACTTCCCTATAAACATTATGAAGGTTCTGGTCTTCTCAAAAGACTAACTCTAGTTCCCTAAGAGGAATTTTAAAGGAGGTGCGTCGAGGAAGAGTTAATCTCTTCTACCGACTCTTTCAGGTTTCTTTCATCTTCTACTTCTTCTTCTTTAGTTGTTTAATTATAAAGTAATAACATCAGTATTACTTATATACTGATATTTTATTATAAATATTAAACAACCTCATTTCACCTTCTATCCATCCTTCGGAAAACAAAATCATCGTGCGTACGTACGTATGGAATACCGTCTCCACATCGTGGTGTAATCAGTTTTTCCACCACCACCTTACTTAGATTGGTATAATGGTGTAAAGAATAACTATATATGATTATTATTACATCATTTTTATTTTTAGATATTATATCATCCACTCAAATTCAATTCAATAATTATGGGAATGATATCATCACTCGTGCATACGTAAGGATTACCATCTCCATGGCGCGATGAGATTCATTCTCCATGATAACCACTCAAGAATGATTATAAAGTATATATAATGAATAATAATTAAATATATGACATGATAAAGATACTGTATTTATGTATATTTATATGTATTTCATCTACATACTTCCATTCAATTCAATAAGGAAAAGAAAACAGCCTTAATGCATACGTACGGCCTACCGTCTCCATGAATGGTGTATTTCATTTCATTTATCTATCCTTTATATATATATATATATTGAATATATATGATATATAAATCACTATTTACGTTCTGGAAGTAATTAAATCATGATATAATTAATAATAATATCATGAATAACAAGTCCAAACACGTACGATAAATAAAACGATTTTACCCAAAACGCTGCTTTAACATGGAATTTACAAAAGAACGGGTAATATAAAGTCATAAGTGAACTGTATATGATATCATAACAATGAATATGATTCTGTAATAAGTCAATGACATTATTTAAATCATTATACAAGAGGTTCGGATACGTACGATGCATATCAGACCTATGGTAAGGGATAATTATTTCAATCTCATTCTTATCTGAGATTGTTTATTCGTAAGTATTTACTAGGGTTATGTTTATTATCCATGTCCATATGTTCTAAAAATGTTTTAATAAAATGTTTACTTTTATTCCATGTATGTTTAAATTCATTTTTAACTATTTTTTACTTTTACCACATCTTATGGAAGGAATATTTCTTTTGTTTACCATATAAGGTACTTTTTGACTTTTCGGACAAAAGTACAAGAAGAATGTTTTTTTAACTTATACAGCATAAACAGAATTTTAAAGTTTCATAACTCCTTATTTTCAAGGATCTTACTATACAATACTTCATGAATATTTTCAACAAAATCCTTTTATTTTAAAATTTTATGGCATTTTGTAAAAAGAAAATGATTTTGAAGAAGAAAGGATATTTTCTTCAAGAATCCTTTTCAAGTGTTTTATTAAAACTATTTTCCATCCAAGATGACATTATTTCATTTGTGTATGTTTCAAGTATAATGTCTCTATGATTTACATGGTTTCACTTTTCTTATGATGAAATGATATTCATTTGTTTTACATGGATTATGTTATGATGGGACGATGTTTATGAAACCCATTTTTATTCTTTGGGTTATGATGAATGGTTTATATTTATGTTGTGGAACAAGTAAAAATGATTTAATTATGAGATGGGTGGGACATATATCTCCCTCCAATGCATTGGGTAAATATTTATATCTCATGAGATAGACATGGCTGGAATGGTAAGTTAATCCGGTTCAGTGATATAGGACTGGAACGAGGAGTGAACTCGATTCAGAAAGGGACTTTGTCCACTAAGATGGTCTTGGCAGCAATGCCTTGGCTACTATGGAAATCATATCATGTGATTAATGGTTACCACAATTACATGTTTTATTCCCATGCTATTTTATCATGATTGAGGTATCTATGCATTACGTACTGCTATGTTTTATGTAATTGATCATGATTTTGATGTTTAAACATGATGTTCATATTTTTAAGTTCAAAGGTATATGGTTTTTTTATTCTCTCCATGCTTACCCTTACTGAGTATTTGAGCTCACCCTTTATATGTTTGCTTTTCCCCAGGATATAAAGAAAAGTTTTAGGTAAGAAAACCAGAGGGGAAGATCTTTATGGGAGATGTTTAAGATCTTTCACAACGATTAGAAGGTTTTGTTCTGAGTTTACAAAGACACTAAACTATTAAGGTCCATGTGTGTTTGTTTCTATTATATATTAAGTATTCCGAAAAATTTAATGTAATGTCCATGTACGTCATGATTTGGGTCTCTACAGTAGGTATGAGAGGAAAGGTTTAGTCAACCTTTGGTAACTAGGATGCGAGAACTTTAGTGAGATCCCTAGAGATATTTCTAAGGTATGTCTAGGGATGTCCATAAGGTTCAGTATAACTATAGGTTACAGTTCTAGAATTATTTTTACGATCATGAATAAACTAGGGTGAACCTAGGGTGTCATGGATTAAAGAATGTGTGATAATTTAGACATCCCATAAGTGACTTTTTATGATTATGTGGTTCCTCATTATTTTAATTGTTTCTTACACCATGGTTTTTGGTTTTAGTCAATGGAGGGAACCAGAAAGAATTGGGTCAACATTGAATCCAATGGAAAAATTGGTGACTTTGAGAAAAGAAATTGTGTAATGCCTAGGAAGAAAGATTTTGTGATTTTTCCGAATCAGTCATCGCGATATATGATTAACAAGGTGAACTTTAGTGGTATTCCCAATTCATCAAATAAGAGGAAGATGGACTTTTATGCATGTTCGTATGTTAAGGAGCATAGACAAAGGAAGATTGAGATTTCTAAAGAAGGGAATAATAACCTTGAAGAACACCTCAAATGGAGGGGAAGATGTTATCTCTGTGGAGAGAAGGGTCATAGAGTGATAGACTGTTATGGAGTCCAATGTATTATCTGTGGAGAACATGGGCATTACCCAACTCAATTCCATGACCTAAGAGGTTACTTCTAAATCAAGGAAGGACATATTCTATGGAAATCATTAAATAAGATGGATTAAAGTGTTTATGTATTGGTTTTCAAGAATAATGTTGTTGAGTTACTTTAATGGTATATTGGAATATCTATGTATTGGTCCATTGTGGTTTTCCATAAGAATATGGCATCGGTAACCATGAAAAGTGATTGAAATATTTTTGGAAAGAAGATGATATGTGCATAATGAAGGGATAAAGAAAAAAATTAAATGAGCTCATGACCAGTATAAGGACAAAGTTATATTATGGTTTGAGTATATAGAAATTTTGGATTTTGGTATGTGGAAAGTGTTAAATTTTGATAGCATTCATGTTTTCACTAAGGTTTAATGGGTATTAATTTTTCAAGAGAATAAAAGATTGAGGTATTCACATGTTTGGAATGTGATCAAAAAGATATATCTTGTGATATGTGAGGGATAAATGATGGTATTCACATGCTTGTTATATGACCTTTTTAGTAATCGTTCCTTTATACTATGTGTTTAGAAAGAAATATTTTGGAAAATCCTAAATATTGTAATTGATTATGTTGAACAGAATTTAGTATTTTTTATGGCTAGAAATTTTTTTTATATTATTGAGAGAATGTTATAATATTGTAGTTTAATAAAAGGGACAACCTGCAGAACGGGAGACAACCCGTCACGTCGGACAAGGCTGTGGGAATCAAACCCACAACAGAAGTGCAACAGGCCATTATCGCCTACCACTAGCCTACAGGAAGTCCCTGTTTAGTAGAAATTAGTTTTAATTTGTTAAGTGGCACGATATATTGGAACTATATACGATTAATCTCACTATATATGCACTTACGTATATTTAATAACTTTTTCTAACCTTTTGTTTGAGACAGATAGAATGACCTATCATTCTATCGCATGATTTGCTAACACATTACGAATGACAAATTCAACTTCATTTCTTTAAGAGATGAAGTGGAAATTGTTCAAGGCATGAACAATGGTGATATTATACCGAAATAAAGTAAGTATTTCTTCTAATTCAAATTCTTCAACTTTAGGGAAATGGTCTTGAAAACCAAAAATGTTGTCCTAGTGCACTTATATCTGATGAATCTGATGGTACCTTAGATCATCACAAATTTATGGCTTTGTGATTGTTGGCATTTTCATAGCCATGTTCTCTACCACTCTCCATCAGAACTTGATGGTTAGATTTCTCATCCATATCCATATTTTCACCGATGTTCTCTTATGTGGAAACCCAGTGATTAGTTAATTTGGGTAACCATTACATTTCATAATTTACTTTTTAAAGATAAGTTTTGGTATTCCTTTTTAAGATGTGGGTTTCTATTAAAGAAACTATCAAGTAGTAATCCATTTACAACCCCGATGAATTTCAAGGACAAAATTCATTTTAATGGGGGTAGAATGTAACACCCCGAGATTTTATGAGATATATTATTTTTAATTTCTTTTATGTCTTATATTATACACTACACTAATATTTTCTTGTACTATACGCAACATCGTATTAGGTTGCAGTATAGGCAACAATATTCTTGGATCGTGTTGCACACAAATTCAAGTTCGTTCTGTGGAAATTATTCAACGCAAAATTAAGTATAGATTTTTTTTAATGTATAAATGAAATAAGTTTTGATTATGTTATACATAGCACGAAAGGGATCTTGCACTACATGCAGCCCTGACTAGTCTTTCATTACACGTAATCACGACCTTCCTCGATAGAGTTTGTAGTACGCAATAACAGGTTTCACAAAACAATGATATATTATATAAACTAGCCGTTATAAATAGTAATACTCCCTTTTTGAAATTTTATAATATTTATCTCTAAAAATGGACTTCATTTTTGGATTCAGAATATCGAAATTATCCTAGGGTGAATTTTTGGTATTTTTCTGAAAACTTTCAATTTTTGATAAATAGTGAAAACATTGGGTTACTATTTAAAAATCGACTTATTATTTAAATAAATATTTATTTTATATAAATTTATTTTAGGTAAAAAATAATAATTAATACCTATATAATTGCACTATAATTCATTGGAGTCATTTTATAATAATTTTAGATATATAAAAATTCTATTGAACTTTTCACCGTCTTTTACCCACCTCCTAGGAGCATTTGAAATTGTACATAAAACATAATTTTCCTAGTTCTGTGAGTTGAATTTAGAAAATACAAGAGACAAGTTTAATATCAATAAGTAAAATGTGTTTCAATAAGATAATAATAAATTTTTGTGAATAGTAACTTTTTTTACTTTTATTTACCACAGTTAAAAGTAAATAGGGTAATTAAGGGTAAAAATGATATTATTATTACCCTAAAACATGACCTAATTCTATTGAATAAGTTAAATTCGACCAAAAACAACCTTAGGAATACAATATGACCATTTAGGTCCACTTAGATTAGATTAGGACATTTATTATTAATTTATTTAAAGAAGGGTTAAAATAGTTAAAATCAAAGTTTAATAACTAAATCATTTTTAATATAGGTTTATACATAAGATAAATTAGACAATAAATATTCATTAGAAAGATAAAATGATTTACTACATAATTTTATTTTATTTATATTTTTTATACATTAAATAATTTAATTTATTTATGACACAATGATGATATAGTAATTACCTTATTAATGAAATATTAACATAATTGATGTTATAAATACCCAAATAAATGTAATTTTAGAATTTTTATGAATTCCACTAATTTTATAGGATAATATGACATGTTAGTATTTATTTAATTTAATTTTTTAGAACTAATCATGCTGTTATGAGTTTCAAAAAAATCAAGTACCAAATAGTGTCAAAATTGACATAAAATAGTTTTAAAACAAATATTATATTATTAGTTGTTATTTTATTCTTAAAAATCTAAGGTTCGGAAAAATGACTTATATAAGGATATATATATTAATAATTAACCACTTGGGGTTCTTTTGGCTTTTTATAGTATGTTTATTAACCATATAGTTTAAGAAAACAAAAAGACACGGTAAAAGTTAAATTATTTAACTTAGAGTCAAATCTAAATGATAAGGGTAAAATAGTAACCTAAACTTGTCTAAAACCTATTGGTTTAGAGTATTTAAACCCATCCTTACCTTATCTTCTAAATAAATCAATTTGGAGCTATTAAAAACCGAATATGACTTTATTATAAAATAATAATTTAAGTTTTCCTAAGGTGCCCCTCTCCTCCCTTATAAAAAGGGCTCCCCTTCCCTCGTCTCTTAACAACCTTTTGAGCATTGAATCTAGACCAACACCTACCCATTTATATTCTACACTTCCCTAGAAACATTATGGAGGTTCTGGTCTTCTCAAAAGACCAACTCTAGTTCCCTAAGAAGAATTTTAAAGGAGGTGCGTCGAGGAAGAGGTAATCTCTTCTACCGACTCTTTCAAGTTTCTTTATTCTTCTACTTCCTCTTCTTTAGTTATTTCCTTATAAAGTAATAAAATCAGTATTACTTATATACTGATATGTTATTATAAATATGAAACAACCCCATTTAACCTTCTATCCATCCTACGGAAAACAAAATCACCGTGCGTACGTACGGGTTACCGTCTCCACGACGCGATGAGGTTCATTCTCCCTGATAACCACTCAAGAATGATTATAAAGTATATATAATGAATAATAATGAAATATATGACATTATAAAGCAACTGTATTTATGTATATTTATATATATTTCATCTACATACTTCCATTCAAGTCAATAAGGAAAAGAAAACAGCGTTCATGCGTACGTATGGCCTACCGTCTTCATGAACGGTGTATTTTATTTCATTTATCTATCTATTATATATATATATATATACTGGTTATATATGATATATAAATCACTATTTACATTCTAGAGGTAATTAAATCATGATATAAGTAATAATAATATCATGAACAACAAGTCCAAACACGTACGATAAATAAACTGGTTTTACCCAAAATGCTGCTTTAACATGGAATTTACAAAAGAATGAGTAATATAAAGTCATAAGTGAACCGTATATGATATCATAACAATGAATATGATTCTGTAATAAGTAAATGACATTATTTAAATCATTATACAAGAGTTTCGGATATGTACGAAGCATATCGGACCTAATGTAAGGGATAATTATTCCAATCTCATTCTTATCCAAGATTGTTTATTCATAAGTATTTACTGGGGTTATGTTTATTATCCATGTCCATATGTTCTCAAAATGTTTTTATAAAATGTTTACTTTTCTTCCATGTATGATTAAAGTAATTTTTACCTTTTTTTACTTTTACCACATCTTATGGAAGGAGTCTTTCTTTTGTTTACCATACCCGGTACTTTTTGACTTTTCCGACAAAAGTATGAGAAGAATGTTTTTTTAACTTATACAGCATAAACGGATTTTTACTGTTTCATAACTCCTTATTTTAAAGAAGCTTAATATACAATATTTCAAAACTATTTTCAAAAAAATCGTTTTCTTTTAAAATTTCATGGCATTTTGTAAAAAGATAATTATTTTGAAGAAGAAAGGATATTTTCCTCAAGAATCCATTTCATGTGTTTTATCAAAACCATTTTTCATCCAAGATGACATTATTTTATTTGTGTATGTTTCAAGTATAATGTCTCTATGATCTACATGGTTTCACTTTTCTTATGATGAAATGATATTGATTAGTTTTATATGGATCATGTTATGATGGAATGATGTTTATGAAACCCATTTTTATTCTTTGGGTTATGATGAATAGTTTATGCTTATGTTGTGGCACAAGTAAGAATTATTTCATTATGAGATGGGTGGGACCTATATCTCCCTCCAATGCATTGGGTAAAGATTTATATCTCATGAGATAGACATGGCTAGAACGGTAAGTTAATCTGGTTTAGTGATATATGACTAGAACGAGGAGTGAACTCGATTCAGAAAGGGACTTTGTCTACTAAGATGGTCTTGGTAGCAATGCCTTGGATAATATGGAAATCATATCATGTGCTTAATGGTTTCCACAATTACATGTTTTATTCCCATGTTATTGTATCATGATTGATGTATCTATTCCTTATGTACTGCTATGTTTTATGTCATTGCTCAAGATTTTCATGTTTAAACATGATGTTCATATTTTTAAGTTCAAATGTATATGTTTTTTTGTATTCTCTCCATGCTTACCCTTACTGAGAATTTGAGCTCACCCTTTATATGTTTTCTTTTCCCCAGGATATAAAGAAAAGTTTTAGGTAAGAAAACCAAAGGGGAAGATCATTACGGGAGATGTTGAAGATCTTTCACAACGATTAGAAGATTTTGTTTCGAGTTTTCAAAGACACTAAACTATTACAGTCCATGTGTGTCTGTTTTTGTTATGTATTAAGTATTCTGCAAAAATTAATGTAATCTCCATGTAAATCATGCTTTGGGTCTCTACATGTTCTCCCTTTGGTATGTTTTAAAAATGCATTTGGGTTTTTATTTGGTTGTTGTATATGGGATTGAGTGACTTTTATGGATTGATTATCATGTGTGTCTTGTTGGGTTGGATTAAATGAAATTTATGGTTCTTTATAAATGTGTTTTCAAGATGATTTAAAGTAAACATGTGTTTGAAGAGGTTTTTCTAAAATAATTTTCTTATGATTCAAGTATGCCTCTTATTTATGATTTATATATTTGTTTTATGCTTTGTTTGAAAAGTGAAAAATGTGTTTTCAACGGTATTTGAATGTGATAATGTATTTAAAATTGGTTTTCCAAAATAAATGGGTTTTTGGCACATGAATTTTCTTTGTGTGCACCCCAAATGCGTTTGTAAATTATAAAGGTGGTGTAAAGTATGTTTTAAAATAGATTTGGTGTTTGTGAATTTGGAAATGGGATTCACCCTTGGTAATGTTTGGATTTCATAATGTGTTTTCTTAATGGTTCCTTGAGGACCTTTTGGAACTTGAATAAAAATGGGTTCTTCCTTGAACCATGGTTTTCTAAAGGCTCTTCTACCCATCCCTCTTTCTTTTACAAAATAGTTTCTTGATTACTAAATGGTGTGTTGGTGCTTCATGTGACTTTAAAGGTGGTTTCAAATGTGTTTCCAAAAAACTTGTCCCATTTGGAATTTTCAGGTATGTTTAGGTGAATGACGGTGTGTCCTTGTCGTGAGGACGGTCAAGTTTACATTTATAAAGACCAAAGATATAGCACAGTGGCTAACCTCGGGGTCTCTCTCAAGGAAGCAGTGTCGAGAGCCTAAGTGGTATGTTCCGAAAATCTTTCTGTATTTTCAACTACTTTGAAAACACAACATAAAAAAAACATACTCCTAAGAAAACTCTAATCATTGCTGAAGAGAACAGTGGAGAGGGAGACAGTGATGGAAAAGTGAAAAAATATCGAGACACAGGACAAAACCAAGAAAAGAAAATTGGCACAAACACAACACAAGACACAGAACACACAAGAGACATCAAGACACAAAAGAAGAAAGTCAGTGAGAATAAGGTCGGACCCAGGTTAATTCACCCTCTACTCCCTATCCTAGATCATCTTAATTAATTGATCAACAATTATCAAATTCGCTCAGTGCATGACCGATGTCTCGGATCACATACCAATCTTTCCTCTAAATTGAACACTCAAGCATTGAAGTTCTTCAACACTCAAGCGTTCCTCCAAAATGCAAGATGAATCACCCAGCAAAGTCATTCTGGAAAGAATTTCTCACAATACAGAATGATTCCACTAAGATCATCACATCACACAACCAATCTTGATTCTCAGTTCGAAAAATCAAGATAGGAAGGGGAGAAGAAATTAAGCAAGAGAGTAGCGATTGTCCTGTGCAAGATATCTCTCTTACTAAATCTAACTCACAGCCGCGATCTACCAAGGTGAATAAAAAGAACGCAATTGCATTAATGTGCAGATCTCCAGATTGCGTTGGGATTCATAAACTAGATCCTACAGTGCAAATTAGATCTCCATTTCTGGAGATTCAAGATCACAATGCAAGATGAGAAAGAAGAAATGACACAAAATAAATGAAAAAAACATCACAATTCAATTAACAAAACATCAAACACTACAAGATTATTTACAGACTCAACAAAACACCAAAAATAGATCAGCGTGAGGATGGATGAAATGGGGGAGCAGGAACCCGTCTCCAGGTCGAAGACGAGTTCCAGTCTGATGAAGTGGTATGAAATGGTGCGTGAATGGTGGTGGAGTCTCCTCCACCAATGCTGAATGATGCCTCCCCCCCAGGTACTCTGCTCTGGCCTTCAGCCTCTAGAGGAGTCTCGAGTCCTCTTATTTTTAAAATGAAGCAACAGTCCTAATGATTTCTAACAACAGCTGGTTTCACGTGGTATGCTCTTATGTGCACGTCACGAGCCTTTAAGTGAACTCTCAGTGAGTGCATAAAACCCCTACAACAAAACAACAAAATACACAAGTGAGTCAGACTATGTAAATATTCATATATAACTACATAAAAGTACTTATTAATGTATATATATGTATACTAAATAAATATACTTATAATAATATATATTTTATAAAACCTAATACTATTATTAATACAATAACTATTTTATTTATTTAATAACAACTATTATTATATAAGAAATTAGTATTATATATATAATATTATATACCAATTATTATTATATTGTATATGATATATAATAAATAAAATAATGCACATAATTATATATTATTAAAGGTATACTAATTGTATTTTATTATGTATATCACTATTATTATCTATTATGTTAGTTTAATACATATATTATTATGATATATAAAAGCATATATACTATTATGATTAAAACTATTAATAATATAGTATATTATATTATATATATTACATACTGCATATGTCATATTATATGTTATAATATAATAAAACAAAACACAAATAGGAGGCGGGGTGGTTTCGGCGCAACCGAGAAGGGAGAAGGGGGTGACGGGGGTTAGGGCAGGGGAAGCGGCGGCGGTGAAAGGTATGAGGCCACGGTGAAATGGGTATTCTAGCAAGGGTTTGAATGGGGTGGAGGGCTTCGGGTGGTTCGGCACGGATGAAAGGGGGTAGAGGAAGCTGCACTGTTCCAGCAGGGGGCGGCTCAGACCGTGGCGGATGGTGCAGCTTGGGTTCGGTCTTGTGGTGCCAGTGAGGCAGGAGACGGAGTGGTTGTGTTGGGATAATGGGGCAGAGAAGCTAGACCAGCGGTTGTGCGGGATGATGGGGTGTATCCACACTGATGGAGGAGAGGAATTGGCTGGCCGCGACAGCAAGAGGGAAGGGTGTTTCTGTTCGGCGAGGTGTGTGGAGCAAGGCTTTGGGTTGCTTTCCGATGAGCAGGGGGTTCGAATTTTGAGTTCTGGTTTGCATTGAATCTGGTTTGCTGCTTTGAATCTGTTGTGATAATTTTATTGCTACTCTTTGAATCTACTACTGTGGGTTTGTTTGTTATTGTAAATTTGATTTTTGTGTTGTTGGTTGGTTTGCTTCATGGATAAGGAATGGAGGCATGGATTGTTTGATGAAGCAAAGAGGAGGGATGTTGCTAGAAGTGTGGGGGGTATCGGTGATGATGGTATCAGTGAGGATGGTATCGGTGAGGATGGTATCGGTGAGGTAGGGAATAGGAGAGTTATCGGTGAAGATGAGGAGGAAAAGCGGTAGAGCAGTAGCGGTGAGAAATATCGATGAGGCGTGTGGGTGAAAATATGGGTGAGCCTTATCGATAAACTTAGTAACAGTGGACTAGAGGGTATCAGTGAGGTAGTGAATCGGTAGCTGGAGTTATTATCGGTGATATTTTGTGTATTGGTAGCAAGGATACTGATAGAAAGGGTCATCGGTGAGGATTAGCAGCAAGGTATCGATGAGAAAAAGTGTATCGGTGAGGATAACTGCATCGGTGAGGTTTTGTGTATCAGTGAGAAAAGGACATCGATAAGGGTGGGTTAACGTGCGACCGCAACACCTGTGAATAAAACAAAACAAAGAAAATTAAATTAATAAAATAATTTAATAAAACTAAAATAAATAAATCAATCAATTAATAAATTAAATTAAATAGAATAAAATTAAAAATTAAAAACACAAAGTTAAGAAAAATAAAATTAATGAAACTTTATTTAAAAGAATGAATTAATTTGGGTATAAAATTTATAAACATACATAATTAAAGAACAAATTAAAATATTTATAATTACTTGCTTAAATTAATTAACCAATTAATTGAAGAACTAATTAAATTAAAGAATAAAAATATTAAATGAATAAAATTAAATTTTTGAAACTAATTAAATTGCTAAAAGACTAAAAACAAAAGGAGTTATTTATTTACAATTTAAATATTAAAGCGTTAATTAATTTAATAAATGAATTAATAAACTAACTAGAATAAAAATAAAAGAATAAATAAATAAAATCGTAATTCGCACGACACAATTAAATTTTAGAATTATTTAAAATGACACTAAATCACAATAAAACACTTGTTTTAAACTAAAATTGATTATTTTACACTACAAAGTAAAAAAAAACAATTATCAATTATTTACTAAAAACAATCATTTTGGTATAAAAACGTCAATAAAAAATAAAGAAAAGATGTGGCAAAGAGTGAAAAAACACTGACACATCAAACTTCCCCACACTTAAATCCGTGTTTTTCCTCAAACAAATACATGCCTTAGACTTTAAAATAGAACTATGATTTGTGAATTTCAACTCAAAAAGTGCATGATTGAACTTAAAAATCTAGAGGATCAAGACCAACAGTAGGTCGGGCTTTTCAAAGGTGCTAAAAAATGATTTCCTCCTTAGCTTCAAAAGCCCACTAGAAGTTAAGAGCTTCACAAACTCATACACTGTCAAGTATGTCATTCCTCCTATATGTATTCATTAATTGTCCTATTTAACCTTCCAATTCAAGTTCTAGTTCAAGGAGTGCTGACAGGTTAGAAGAAGTGGAACTCAAAACTTAACCAAGGGAAACATCTATTCTCACTTTCCTCCAAGTTCCAGAAATTAATGTCCATTAAATTGATCACTTTATTGATTCAACCCAAATGAAAATTAACCAATTCAATTGCTCCCTTCTTCATCTGGGTTCAAAATTCCCCTCACCTTAATGAGTTCATTTTTGATAAGGGCATTTTATTTCACTTTTTCCCAGCCATATTTTATGTGCATAGCACTGTGCATAGCACTTATTAAGATTGAAATTGGATTTATTTATTCACAAAAATGCACCCAGTGCACCTTGTCTCAAATACTCACTGTGGGATCCCATTTTCCCATTTTACTCTAGTTACAAAGGACTCAATTAATAATCATTCAAATTGACTTCTTAAAGTGATTAAATATATTTTATAAAAATGTGAGTCCCCTGGATTCTAGTGAAAACTTCAAGTTACTCCAAATCATGATCCTTACTCCAAAAAACCTATCCTACCACACTCCCTTCCTCAGTTTCTAAACTAAAATGTTCATAGAGACAGTGAACAATTTCACTCAACAATCATTCATATTTAATAGTTTTTGACTCAATTCCACTCTCAACATCCAGCAAACAATTATCCACTAAATAGGACAAAAATGAAGTACCATTTAACCTCCAATGACCATCAAGTGATGAAGGAATTTTGAAAAAAAAAATGAAGGAATTTTGAACCATTTTTTTGAAAAAATGAAAAAATTGACCATTTTTAAAACAAAATCAGGTTCAAGAAGGGGGAATTAGACATGACACTAGAATGACCCCCCTCCCCCACAATTAAAACCCAACATTGTGTCCAATGTTGCATCTCAAGGTGGGAGACAGTGGAAGTTCAAAATTGATGAACAGTTCAGCTGAAAGAGGTTATGGAGGGGTACCAATGAAGTTCAAAATTTTCTTTTCCACACAAAAAGAAAAAGAAAAACTGAAAAGACCAACCCCACCAACCTCACCAGAAACCAAGTGAATTTCTATTCCTAAAATGTTCTTTCTTATGAATTTTTAAAGAGAAGACAAAGGATTTTACCAGTGTACTTCAAATATGATTAACAATGATGTGCAGCAACAACATAGTGAAAATAAAAATAGTGGGTGCAAGAATGATTGAAAAATCAGATCAAAATACATTTTCAACTAAGTAGATATTAGCAGTTAACACCGAAGCATAAAACAGAGCCCAAGAGTTTGAAAAATCAGTGGGAAGACCCCCACACTTAGTTCATAGCAGCATGTAATAAGAATGTGAAGAGTAAAACATTGAAACGTAAAACAATACTCCCCTGAATGTGAAGATTCTCAAATTTACAAATGTATCCCTTTGATTTCCATGTGCATGAACTCTGGATACTCTAGTTTGTCACCTACATGATGAAACAATTTAACATTAGTGTTCAAGATTTAAATCTCAAATAAAAAGCAACCGCAGAGTATGAGTTATGGAGTGTTATGCATGATCTTCAGTGTACTCTCCCCATGAGACTTGAACGATAGCCACGTGGAATCTACTGCATGTTTATTGTCATAAGAAAACAATACTCAAATTAAAAACAATATGAAAAAATAAACTAAATCAGGAAATTAAAGGGGATAATCTTGGGATAACCCCCTAGGGGGTACTGTAGTTTGACTGTCCACAGTTGGAAAGTCCTCGGATCAACCCCAGTCTGATGGGGGGTTTAACTTCTTGATCAAGAACCACCAGGTATTATTCCTTCCAATTTTAGTCACTTGACATCTTTGGAGTACCCCTTGTGTTGTTTCAACCAAATTCCCCTCCTGGGCAATGAAGTGCCTCATGTTGAGTGATGGAGGGGAGTACAAAATGTAGGGGTACTTGCCTACTTCTTCTACTTGAGGTTGGGTGTGCACAAGTTGTAGAAATTAATATCTTGGATGTGACTTATCCTCTGGTTCAGTCCAAAAAACAAATTCTTCTGTAACAAGAAAAGATGTGTCATCTTCCACTTTTGTTCTAGTGCACAAATCCAAAAAATCCATTTTAGAAATAACTCCCAAACTGGAAGTGTCATCCAGATTTGGAAGTTCCATTAACTCTTCAGTAGATTCAACCTCAACTTCCACACTCTCCAAAAAAACATAAAGATTTACAATATCTTCAATACCTACATAGGGAGAAACACAACTAAAATCATCTTTGATGTAATCCAATTTGAATAAAAATACAGCTTCTTCTATAAAATTATCAACTCCCTTTATCAGTGATGCTTGTTCCTCCTCATGATGGAATAGTGATCCTGAGAGTGGGTTTGGGGAAAGAGCGAGGTGGTCAACCTCCTCCAACCTCTCTTCAAAACACATCACCTCACTTTCTGAATCTTCTAAGGAGAATGATATAATGTCATGTGTTGGTTCCACCTGTTGAATCATTGAGAAATCATTAAAACAGTTATTGCAAGAAAAATCATTAGAATGGAAATGAGAGGAAAGATGATCATCAAAGAAATGCCCAGCATCATGAATCATTGAAAGTTCCATCTCCTTCCTGCCCTTGAGAAAATCCTCGGAAGTTGGTTCTGGAATTTCCAGCTTTGACTCTAGGGGAAAATCCATATCAATGTTTGTAAAATCCAACTTTTTCTTTCTTTTGTTTCTTTTCTCTTTCCTTCTCAACTATTTTCCAGAATCTTGGGCTTCAATGGGAGGTGGTGGTAATGCACTATCTTCTTGGTATCCTTTGACCCTATCCATGGCTTGTTGCATCAACTGCATGATCTCATGAGAATAAGTTGTCTCCTCATCAGTAATGTCTCAATGGTGTCTTTCATGCATCCAACATTGAAACTTATAAACAGCCTCTTCAACCTCTTGAACTGGGTCAAACAGTGACATTGTACCAGATTCGTTAGAGTTCATCACGGTGTGTGTGTTTTTTTTCTTGTATGTTTTTTTTCTTATATTTTCTTGTTTTAAAATGAAATAAAAAAATTGGAAAAACCACGGAGACACTTGTTGCTTCCTCGGAAACGGCGCCAAAATTTGACGGTGCGTCCTTGTCGCGAGGACAGTCAAGTTTACATTTATAAAGACCCAAGATATAGCACAGTGGCTAACCTCAGGGTCGCTCTCAAGGAAGCAGTGTCGAGAGACTAAGTGTTCTGTTCTGAAAATATTTTTGTATTTTTAACTACTTTGAAAACACAACCTAAAAAAATGCACTCCTAAGAAAACTCTAATCAGTGCTGAAGTGCACAGTGGAGAGGGAGACAGTGATGGAAAAGTGCAAAAATATCGAGACACAGGACAAAACCAAGAAAAGAAAACAGGCGCAAACACAACACAAGACACAGAACACACAAAAGACATCAAGACACAAAAGAAGAAAGTCAGTGAGAATAAGGATGGACCCAGGTTAATTCACCCTCTACTCCCTATCCTAGATCAGCTTAATTAATTGATCAACAATTCTCAAATTCACTCAATGCATGACCGATGTCTCGGATCACATACCAATCTTACATATAAATTGAACACTCAAGCATTGAAGATCTTCAATACTCAAGCGTTCCTCCGAAATGCCAGGTGACTCACCCAGAAAATTCATTCTGGAAAGAATTTCTGACAATCTAGAATGAATCCACTAAAATCGTCAGATCGCACAACCAATCTTGATTCTCAGCTCGAGAAATCAAGACAGGAAGGGGAGAATAAATTAAGCAAGAGAGTAGCAATCGTCCTGTGAAAGATCTTGCTCTCGCTAATTCTAATTCACAGTCACGATCTACCAATGCGAATAAAAAGAACGTGCTCGAATTAATGTGCGGATCCCAGATTTAATTGGGTTTCATAAATTGGATCATGCAGCACAAATTAGATCTCCATTTATGTAGATTTGAGATCACAACACAAGACGAGAAAGAAGAAACGACACAAACTAAATGAAACAAACATCACAATTCAATTAACAAAACATAATACACTATAGGATTATTTACAGACTCAACAAAACACCAAAAACAGAGCAGCAGGAGAATGGATGAAATGGAGGAGCGGGAACCCGTCTTCAGGTCGAAGATGAGTTCCAGTCCGAATAAGTGGTATGGAATGGTGCGTGAATGGTGGTGGAGTCTCCTCCACCACTGCTGAATGATGCCCCCTTGGTACTCTGCTCTGGCCTTCAGCCTCCAGAGGAGTCTCAAGTCCTCTTATTTTTAAAATGAAACAACAGTCCTAACGATTTCTAACAGCAGCAGGTTCCACGTGACACGCTCTTATGTGCACGTCACGAGCCTTTAAGTGAACTCTCAATGAGTGCATACAACCCCTGCAACAAAACAACAAAATACACACGTGATTCAGATTATGTAAATATACATATATAACTACTTAAATGTACTTATTAATGTATATATATGTATACTAAATAAAAATACTTATAAGAATATATATTTTATAAAACCTAATACTATTATTAATACAATAACTATTTTATTTATTTAATAACAACTATTATTAAATAAGAAATTATTATTATATATATACGATTATATACCAATTATTATTATATTTTATATGATATATAATATATAAAATAATGTACATAATTATATATTATTAAAGGTATACTAATTTTATTTTATTATGTATATCAATATTATTATCTATTATATTAGTTTAATACATATATTATTATGTTATATAAAAGCATATATACTATTATGATTAAACCTATTAATAATATAGTATATTATATTATATATATTACATACTACATATATCATATTATATGTTATAATATAATAAAACAAAACACAAACAGGAGGCGGGGGGTTTGGGCGCAACTAAGAAGGGTGAAGGGGGGTGACGGGGGTTAGGGCAGGGGAAGCGGCGGCGGTGAAAGGTGTGAGGTCGCGGCGGCACGGGTCTTCTAGCAGGGGTTCAAATGGGGTGGAGGGGTTCGAGTGGTTCGGCGCGGATGAAAGGGGGCAGAAAAAGCGGCTCTGTTCCAGCAGGGGGCGGCTCGGACCGCGGTAGATGGTGCAGCTTGGTTTCGGTCCAGCGGTGCCGGCGAGGCAGGAGATGGAGGGGTTGTGTAGGGTGATTGGGGCAGAGAGGCCGGACCAGCGGTTGTGCGGGATTATGGGGTGTATCGTCGCTGATGGAGGATAGGAATAGAAAGTCGTGGTAGCAAGAGGGAAGGGGGGTTCTGTTCGGCGAGGTGCGTGGAGCAAGGCCTCAGGTGCCCCTCCAGCAAGCAGGGGTTCGAATTTTGAGTTTTGGTTTGCGTTGAATCTGATTTGCTTCTTTGAATCTATTGTGATAATTTTATTGTTGCTATGTGAATCTACTGTCGTGGGTTTGTTTGTTGTTGTGAATTTGATTGTTGTGTTGCTGTTTGGTTTGCTGCGTGGATGAGTAACGGAGTCATGTATTATTTGATGAAGCAGAGAGGAGGGATGTGGCTAAAAGTGGGGGAGGTATTGTTGAGGATGGTATCGGTGAGGTAGGGAATAGGAGAGTTATCGGTGAGGATGAGGATGAAAAGCGACCGAGCAGTAGTGGTGAGAAATATCGGTGAGGCGTGTGGGTGAGAAATATGGGTGAGCTGTATTGGTAGACTTAGTAACAGTGGACTGGAGGGTATCAGTGAGGTAGTGCATTGGTAGCTGGAGTTAGTATTAGTGAGCTTTATTGTATCGGTAGAAAGGCTACTAATAGAAAGGGTCATCAGTGAGGATTAACAGCGAGGTATCAGTGAGAAAAAGTGTAGCGGTGAGGATAACAGCATCGGTGAGGTTTTGTGTATCGGTGAGAAAAGGTCACCGATAAGGACAGGTTAACGTGCGATCACAACACCTGTGAATCAAACAAAAGTCTAATTCGCACGGCTCAATTAAATTTTAGAATTATTTAAAATGACACTAAAGCACAATAAAAAACTTTTTTTAAACTAAAATTGATTATTTTACACAAAAAAGTACAAAAACAAAACAATTATCAATTATTTACTAAAAACAATCATTTTAGTATAAAAAATCAATAAAAATACACAAAAGATGTGGCAAAGAATGCAAAAACACTGCCACATCAGTGAATAATTGGAAAAAAGTTCCATTTTAAATTCTTGTGTTTCTTCATGTTTTTTACTTGGCTTAGAAAGATTTTTTGATTTGAAATGTGAAGGCATGTTTAGAATTATTCATGTGAGAGTAGAGTTTTACATTGACTTTGGAAATGATATGGAAATGGATTTTTAAATGCATTTTATTGTAAATATTAAAGTCCCTATTTTAAATTTGTGTTGTCTTTGAAAATATGGATTAGTGTGAAGTGATGTGAATACCTTACTGGAACCTTATGACATTTTGGAAATTTTTTTGTGGAACCTATGTGGTGTATGGCCCCAATGGCCTTGTTGGAATGTCAAATAAAATGGATTGAAACCCTGGGTAGCGTGAGGCCCAATTAATATTTAAAAATGATTGAGAAAGTGGTTTTTAAATATCAAATTATGTGATGGACTGATTGGAACTTGTGAAATAAGTGGTTTTTTATTTGTGTTTTTGATGATTTTTATTATGATATGGGAACCATATAATCTTTGCGATGGGATCCCCTCTAGTGTCTCATGAACATGAATAGGTTGGAAACCACTAGACCTTTGGATGTGTTCCCCTCTAGTGCCTCATTTATTGTGATGTTGTGGGTTATGGTTGATATACCATGTTTCTCTATATATTATCATCATGGAATTTCTTTGTGTAATATAGTGGGTCAAGTAGTGGTAACTTATCAACCTCGATTATACGGGTTGTGTCCCCATGTATTTTTTGAGAGGTCAAGTGGGTTGTGCCACTGGTGAATCTAGTTTAGAGAAGCCAGTTGGTTATAGACTATGGAACTACACCATATGTAAGAAGCTGAGTATGAACTCAGTACACCTAGAGATTACCTCTAGAGATGTTTAAGAAACACCCGTGATTACTATATATATGTTCTATTTATTTATTCTTTATATTGGATATTGGATTTACTAATTGTTCCTCATTTTTTAGATTCCCTTACTTTCTTCACAAACTATTTTTGGTTATCTAGTTTGGATTTTTATTTGGGTTATAGTTTAAAAGTGGGTTTTCAAAAGTGAAACTTTTTTTGAAAAGGAAAGTTGTGTGTGATTTTTTAAAAAGAAAATTTGTGGAAATATATGTCTACATGCTCTAAATGATTAAAAATTATATTTTCTAAATGTATTTCAAACCAATGATTGTGGACAGTTTCAGGAAAGGATATGCATAGACTCTATGGTGATTACCTACTAATTTGTTTAATATAACACCCTATATGTGCCACTCAACATCGATAGACCTGAGTTGTTTTTCATGTTTAGGTTTTTGGTTCACTTGTACCTTTAGAGATGGTTGGTCTTGGGTTGGTAGTGACCCATAGGTCATATGGATATCATATCAGTTTGGTTCAGTCACCATTTTGAATTTAGCTATGTTTTGTTTAGTATTTGTTGTATCTCATTCAGTATAGTATTTATCGATATTCAGTTATTATTGGTCATGTTGTGTGCTCAGTTTGTTTATTTTATCCTAGTTGTTTTTAGGTAAAACAATTCCTATTACGATTACTTTCATGTCTGACACTAGTTCCCAACCCGTGGGGATCGGGAATGACTTCTAAACAATGTCTCAGGCCAGGTCAGGTGTTGAGTTAGATGGAATCCTATCTTCGTTCAGGATAAAATGGTATTAGAGGTTGAACTTGTTATTTGGGGTGTCAATTAGATTGAAGATTAAGACTTTTGGGACTCAATAAGTATGTATGATAAGGATTTCATGAACCCTTTCTCATTCTAATCCTTGAGTTGATAGGGCTAATCTGGTATTTGGGTCCTTGTTTTGTTTTGGATTTTTTGGGTGTGTAATGATAGTGGAGACAATCTAGTGTTATGTTGTGATCTTACATAGATTAATAACCCATGTGTAGTATGAATTCTTTATTCAAGGTCCTCTTAGTTGTTAATTCCTACTTGGTTCATGGCCTATTAACCATGTTTCTGAGTTAGGAATGACCACTAGTTCCTCATTCTAATAGCTTGGTTTGAGTTGTGTTTTTTTTGGTATGAAAGTGATTTTAAAATGAAAATGTTTTTTTGAATATAATGATTTCATTCAAATTGTATCGGATTTACTAGAATGGTTTTTAAAATATAAAGTGATTAGGATTGAAAATTGGGTGAATTCATGTGTTTGATGATGAAACAGTATGTGTGACCCCTTTTATTCCTTATGATCATTTGATTTTGTGTGTATAGGTGTGGAAAGTGAATATTGGCATGTGTGAATAGATGAAATGAGAATAATTGGTATTAATTAAAATACAACGATTAATAGGATTTCATGAGTGAGTATTTGAAATCAAAGGTTTGGTTTGGTTTTTTCTAAAAAGATTTTGAAAAGGAAAATGATTTCAGGGTTGGTTTTTCTTTAAAAAATGGGTTCTTATTTTGTAAAAAATAGATTTTTGGAATTTTTATAGTGGACTTGAAAGAAGATGATTTTGTAATTGGAAAAAAATAGGTTTTTTGAAAAACGTATTTTTGGTTATGCTTGTAGTGTTTGGCTTGTGAGCCTATTTTTTGGCTTGAGATGTCCTTTTCGATTGTGTTTTTAGTTGACATTGATTTTAGTATTTTTTTCCTTGTCTTGTTCAAAATATGATACCCAAAAAGGTCCTTAATATTTCTATTAGGTCTTTTCTAGTTCTTGGTTATTATATGTTGTTTCCAACTTTCATGGTGATTGAGGTTTGTTATAAGTAGTCGAATGGATTGTGTAAGTTGAGTGTATCTTCAGATCATTAGGAACTCTTGAAAGTGCGAGATAACATGTTTTCATGGGTTTTTTTGAGAGTCCATATTTGGATCTATGGAATTTGATTTCTCTGACATCGATGTAAGTTGGGATGATGTGGGAGGTGTTCAAGACCAATTTAATCCAATGGTTTGTACCTGAGGTAGTGAAGATAAAGAAAGTGGAAGAGCTTGTGAGTATTCAGCAAGGCTAATGGATAGTGAAGTCCTTTGTCTACCACTTCAAGGCGCTAGTTTCCTTTTCCCCAGAGGTAGTGTCTTAGGATCTATTGAAGGCACCACTTTTTATTTGGGGTATTCTTACATTGATCAAGGAGAGAACTATCTCCTCTAAGGATCTTCATTTCAAGTTATCAGTGGGTTAAACATTTTTAGCCGATTTGGTTTCTGAAGTGCATTTAGTTAGAAATGTGGTACCTCTTGTGGCTCATGAAGGTTCCCTCTATCTGGGGGGAGGTGTGTGCCAGAAGAATCTATTTCTAAAAATCCTTTTTCATCGTTACTGGATTCACATTCCTCATATTGTTCACCTATATATTTTCAATGTGGTCAGTTTGGGCATTCAAAGTCATCTTGTCAAAATCCTCCAATGATTCTTCATCATTTTGGTTGTTTGGGTCATCTGGTTAAGTTTTGTAGTAATTTTTTCCCGATGAGTAAATATCATTAGAGGAGGTAACCTCCTAACTACAAGGTAGTGGATGCTTCAGAAATCAAATCTCTATTCATAATCCCTAGAGTGTAGCTTGTGTGTTGTTAGGAATCACCTGGGGTGTGGGTAACCTTGGCTCAATTCCTATCTCCAATGTTGGAGTGGAGAGGTTTAAGTTTCCTATAGTAGTTTCTTACTTGTTGTGAGTTATTTTTAAGAGACTTGGTGGTCATGTTTTCTTATAGTCTCATTTTGTGCCTTGGATGTGGATCTTTAATTGGTTATCCTTTCATAAATTGGTTTTAGTTTTCATTTGTGCTTTTTTTGAGATATTTGGGATTATAGAAGTCAATTATTGTAGCTTGTGTTTGGGTTCGTTGTTTGGGTGTGGTTCCTTTCATGGGTTTCCCATTGTTTTGGGGGTTTGGTTTGTGGTGGGTAATTTCTAATTCTAGTAGTGGTGCTTTTTATCTTGTGCATATATATTTTTGTTAGCTCATGTTGGGAATTCCTACATTAGTCTCCCTAAGGTGGTGTTGTTTGGAGTTTCTATGTTGGGCTGATCTGAATTCATAACATGTTATTAGTCCGGTTCATGTGCTGGGGAGAACCCCCTCATGTTCTCTCATTCTTCTTCATTCTATGGTTTCCTCTAGAAACGGTTGGGTGTGACTTGTGAAGACAAAGGTCACCTTGAGTTTTGTGGTTTTTTTTATATTTATTCGGTTTGGGAATAAAGTTTTTTTATCACCTATATGGGTGGATTTTTTAGGGTAGAATGTGTTTGAGGTGGGGATAATTTTCACACCCCAAACAAATAATATCATTTATTTTATTATCTTATTTGCCTTAGATCATTTGGTTGAGACTTGAATTGAGTTTTCAGTTTAAATTTTTGAGTTCTTTATGTTTTTGGGTGAGTCATTAGTGGAATATGGATTTTTTAGTCTTGACATCAGGTGGCTCATGGTTAGGGGAAACTGTGTAACCTCACCTAGGAAACCATGTGGGAAATATTCATTTTGGATAGTGGAAACCGCATAGTTAACACATAGTTTAGAAAATCCTATGGGATAATCGTAAACCATATTCCTCTTAGATAATGAGGGTGCACAATTGGTTCATGGTTTAGAAAATCTCGAGACCAAACCATGTGAGTTACCTAGATAATTTAAAGTGTCAAATTCCTCTTTTTACCCATTGATGTTTTGACCCTATTTATTTTTTGTCTCCACTTTTTATACCTAGTCACACCATGGGATCTCCCACGTTTCCCTCTTTTCTCCCTCCTTTTACCGTGGATGAATTTTTATGGATCCAAGGTGATTTATTCATGGTTATTTCTAGAATTATTATTATTTTATCTTTTCAAATTTTATTTCTTGGTTTCCCTTGGTAGTGTTTAATTTTGTCCAAACCCTAAGAGCTAGGTTTGATATGTGTATTGATCTCTTTCGATGTTAGGGTGTGAATATTGTCTCTTGGTCTTGGTTCTTCCTTATCCTAAAGTTTTTGTGCAAATGTGCATCATTGATGTAGGTAATTCTGTCAATTTCCTTTCTAGAACATTCCATTTTATGCTTGAGCTTTCCTAAATGATTTAGAAATGTGTTTCCCTTGATTTTGATTTATTAGTATGAATTGATTTGGTTTTTTTCAATTGGATTGAAATGGGTTTTTAAGGGTTTCATTAATTATGACTAGATTTGAATATATGCAAGGTGTTCGATAAAATTCCAATTGATTTTTAAGGTGAAATTTGGTTCTTTGGGTAGTGTTATCTCTGGGATGTGTTTTAAAAATGTGGTTTGGTTGTGAGTTGGGTGTTTTATGTGGAATTGGGTTACTTTTATGGCATGATGATTTTGTGTGTCTTGTTGGGTTGGTTTAAAATCAATTGATGGATCTTTAAAAAGGTGCTTTCAAAATGATTTAAAATATAAATGTGTTAGAATATGGTTTTATAAAATAAATTGATTGTTATTCAATTATACCTCTTCATTGTGCTTTATAGATATGTTTTATACATTGTTTAAAAAGTGTAAAATATGTTTTCAAAATGGATTTGAAGGTGTGAACGTATTGAAAGTTAGTTTTCCAAAAAAAATGGGGTTTTTGTCACATGAACATCATTGGTGTGAACCCCAAATGTGTTTTTAAATTGTAAATGTGATGTGAAGCGTGTTTTAAAATGGATTTGGTGAATGTAAATTTGGAAAGGTTCTTCACCCATGAAAATGGTTGGATTTAATAAAGTGGTTTCTTAATGGTTTCTTGAGGCCCATTCGGAACTTGGATGAAAATGGGTTCTTCCTTGAACCTTGGTTTTCAAAAGGATCTTCCTCTCATTCATATTTCTTTTACAAAATGGTTTCTTGATTTTTAAATGGTTTTTTGGTACTTTATGTGATTTTAAAGGTAATTTCAAATTTGATTCTGAAAACTTGGACCATTTGGAATTTTGAGGTATGTTTTAGTGAATAAATGGCATAAATTCTAATTTTTAATTCTAGTGTTATTACTCATTTTTCACTTGGATTTAGAAGAGTTTTGTATTTGAAATGTGAACGCCTATTTGGAATTATCCATGTGAGAGTGGTGTTTTATGTTCACTTTGAAAATAGTGTAGAAATGAATATGTAAATGTATTGGATTGGGAATGCTAAAGTCCTAGTTGGCACCTGGTGTTGTCTTTGAAAACATGGTTTGTTTTGAAGTGATGTGAATGCCTGATTGGTACCTTTTGACAGTTTATAAATTTGTATGGGAACTTATGTGGTGTAGGGGCCTAGTGGTTTTTTGGCCAATTTTGGAAAATGGATTAAAAACCTGGGTAGCATGAGGCCCGATTAGTATTTAAAAAATATTGAGAAAGTTGTTTTTGAATATCAAATGAGGTGACAGCCTAATTGGAACTTGTGAAAGAAATGATTTTTCATGTGTGTTTGTGATGATTTGTTTTTTGATATGGAGACCATTGAATCTTTGGGGTGGGATCTACTCTAGTGGATCATGGATGGGAATGGGTTAGAAACCATTTGTTCTCCTATAGTAGATCATTCATGGGAATGATATGGGTTATGGTTTCTATACAATGTTTCAATATTTATTATTTTCATGGGATTCATGGTCATCATCTAGAGGTTCGGGTGATGGTTGCTTGTTGACCTTGATTTGATGGGTTGTATCCCACTGGTTTTGCTGAGAGGTCGGGTGGGATGTGCCACTAGTAAGGCTAGTTCATAGTATTCAGTTTTTTATAGACTATGTAGATACACCATATACCATATGGTGATTCTAAACAGATTATGTTAAAGGATTGCCTCTAGAGATGTTTAGAAAACTCTCATTATTACTATCTTTATGTTTAGTTTTTTTTGTTTCATGTTTATTATTATCTTTAATAGTTGTGCCTATGTTTTTAATTTTCTTTAAATTATCCAAAACCACTTTTTAGTTATCTAGTTTTTATTTGTATTTGGGTTCTAGTATTAAAATGGCTTGTGGAAAGTTAAACTTTTTTTAGAAAGGTAAGCTGTATGTGTTGTTTTAAAAATAAAATTTTTAGAAAGTTATGTTTACTTTTTGGAAATGATTTAAAATCCTATTTTATAAATTTATTTCAAGATAGTTTTTTTGGAATATTTCAATAAAGGAAATAAAGGGAATCTATGGCGATTACACACTTCTTTGTTTAAGCGTGCACCCTACTAATGCCACTCAGCATCAGTAGACAAGAGGTATTTTGAAGGTTTAGGTTTCTATTTTGGTTTTACCTTTGGATGAGGTTGGTCTTGTGGTTGGTGGTGACCAAGAGGCCATGTGGAGATCATGTAAGCACGGTTCAGTCTTATTTGTTCACTCAGTTTGTTTTTAATATTTTTTGTATCTGGATCATTTTTTTTATTTATTGATATTAAATTATTGTTGGTTATATTTCATGATTAGTTTGTTTATTTGATCATAGTTTGTTTGGGAAAAATCATTCCCATTGAGATTAATTTGATGATCAGTACTAGTTTTCATCCCATGGGGATATATAATTCCCTTCTGTCCATGTCTTAGACTATGTTGGTTGTTGGGTTAGATGGAATCTCAGCTAGGTTTGTGACACCATCATACCTAAATATGCAAGGAAAATAGAATAGTTGACACCCAAATATTTATTTTACTAAATAATTTTTAATAAATTAATAATTGGAAATTTTAATTGAATGATTTATAATATTATAACTATAAATATGGTTCTTGTGAAGATTTATAATTCATCTAAGTTTATTATAAATGTGATTACAGTGGGTGTGAATCAAGTTGAGACGTGAGGTAGTTGATTTCTCATCTCAATTTATTTTCTTTGAGACTTGTTCCATTTTCAAAACATGTTTTCTTTTATGTTGTGCATAAACCATCATATAGACGTGTAATATAATTAATTTCCTAAAATAAATTGTTTTAAAATACATTTTAATTTCTCTCCTTCAATTTTCCTTTGATTCAAATGTAACTAAAGTTGTAAGACATTTTTCTTTAAAACATTTTTTAAATGTTTTAAACTCTATTCCCTTAAAATCCATGTTCTTTTAAATATTTGAAGAATTTTATTATTTATATTTCCAATATTTTTAATGTTTTTTTAAATATATTTTATTTTATTTAAAATTATTTCAGAAGTTAATCTTTTCAATGCTGTCTATATAGTCTTTTTTACACTCATTAAAAAGGTGAAAAAAGAATATTTATTAAAGTTCACCGCAAGACATCATTTTCCGACCATAATAGATGTTATTCATTATCATGATTCCTTTAATGTTATACTATACCATAGATTGATGAATTTTTTGATCAAATACATGGATCTTAATAAATTTCCAACATTGATATTTGATCTAGATATCATTAGTTAAGAGTTAAACGGGGGGAGATACCCAAGAAACCCTTTAGTGTGAGGTATGGACGTTATGAATATATAGTGAATCCATTTAAACTTACCAGTGTCCCTATAATATTCATGGATCTTATGAATATATTCATTTTTGATTGACTTAATTAGTTTTTGATAGAATTTATAGATGATATTGTTATATATTCCAAGAGAAAGTAAGATCATGATGATCATTTGATTATTTTGTTGAAAAAATTAAGAAAGGATAATTTTTTTCCAAATTTAGAAACTGTATATTTTTGTTATAAAAAGTATCATTCTTAGGTTATGTAATTAAAATATATGGTATATCAATGTATCCTTAAAATATAGAAGTTATTAGACAATGGCCCAAACCAACCATGGTGACTAAAATCTATAGTTTTATTTTATCATTTGGATACTACCTATGCTTTGTAAAAATTTATCATGGTTCTCAAATCTAATAACCAATTCAACATGAAAGGGAGCCAAGTTACTTTGGAAAAATAATAATGAATAAAATTTTAATTAAATGAAGATAAGATTCATCAGTACACCTGTGATCACACTACTCTGTAGTGGAGAAGGGTTTATGATATGTAGTGATGCATCAAATAAGTGACAAGGATGTTTTCTCATTCATAATAATAAGGAAAAATAAAATGCCTCATTCCAATTGAATGTTTCTAAGAAAATTTACCTAACTAGTGATTTTGATTTGGAAATGGTATTTTTTTCATTTGAAAATGTGGATCCATTGTCCTTATAGTGACAGTTTTGATATATATTTATATATATACTAATGATAAAATATTGATGTATATATTCACAAAAAAATAGTTGAATATGCACCAAAGTATATGGTTTTAGTTGATTAAATATTTTGATTGATTAAAACATTACCACCCTGGGAAGATGAAAAAGGGTTTTTATGCACTAAATTGGAAGATACTGTTCTATATTCCATGATGAGTATGGAAAATAATACAATAATTTTTCATTTTAAAAGAATATACCTTTCATCATAAGGAAATGGGAGAAATAATATGTTTTTTCAATGACTGTTCAACCATATATCCATGTGAAGAATAAATAGGAATATAATAATAACGTGGAATTAAAAATTAAGCTAAAGATTATTCCATGATTCAACATGGACCATGGTTGAATGATAACATTCAAAAAATGGATATGTTTCCCTTAAATTATATAATTGAAAAGGAGCTACATGACAAACACATTTCTTATAATTCTCAATCCATCCTGGAATCATAGATATGACCAGATATCTTAAAATTAATTTATTTTAGGACAACATAATAAGGGTTATTTTAGATAAGTATCTTGATGCATGATATGTAATTTAACACTTAATGTCAAACTTCTATGGTGATAAATCAATCATTACTCATTCCTCTATGAAAATGGAAAAAACACAATAGATTTTTATGGATCTCCATGACATCTAAAGTTCATAAAACCATTTGAGTAATAGTCAATCACTTTAAAAAGTCAAAAAAGTTCATTTATGTTTGAGATGATTTCTCAATTGACCAACTTTCCATGATATACATTAAATAAGTGGTAAGGGTTTATAGAGTACCACTCCCAATTGTAATTGATTGAGATCTAAGGTTTATCTCATTGTTCTAGAAAATTCATTAACAATAATTGAATCTAGTGTTGTGTTTTATGAAAACATATCATCATTAAAAAAATGTTTATTTGAGGAGGACCATTCAGACCCGATAATATATTATGAGAGTTTGTTCTAAATATTTTAAAGCTGTTTGGGATCAACACCTTCCTATTATTAAATTTTCTTACAAAAATTTATTAAAGTCAAGTATTCACAAAGTTCCTTGTGAATACCTCCATGGAAATAAATGAAAGAATACAACATTCTAGGATTAAGTTTGAGAATTTAACTTTTGGAACCTAGGTTAGCTGGGGATATGACATAGAAGGATAGATTCATTCATCTGCACATCATAGCATCCCATAGTAGATAGAAAAGTTATGTTGATAATGTTAAATGATATATAGTGTTTTAAGTTAGTGACAATGTACTGTTATAAATATTGCCTTGGAATAAGGTTCTGATATTTAGAAATAAATAGATGATGATCCCAAGGTATATCGATCCCTATGAGATTCTTAATTATATAATAATTATAGTTTACCACACAACACTTTCAGTAAACCTATCAAAATTTGAATATGTGTTTCATATATCTATTCTAATAACTTATAATCCTTGTCCTTCAAATATACAAAACTCATAGGTTATATCGCTATAGAATTTTATTTATATTTAATAACAACTAGTGGAGATTCTATATTAAAGAGATACGGTGTTTCGAAATATGACTCAAAGTTTTTTGGTGAAAGCATAAATTTCAGGAAGTTGTATAGGAACCTTCGAATATGATGAGGTATAATTATTCTCATTTTGTGTCTGAGTAATGGAATTTTTAGGTTGAAAATCTTATAATAGAGGAATCATTTAGCACTATGATATTTTAGAATATATTTTACTTTAAAAAAAATCAATGTGGTCAAATTTTTATGATTCAAGAAACACCGAGCTAAATAAAATTATTATTTATTATGATATAATTTGAAAAATAATATGAGATAATTAATTTAAACATGGTCATAAAAATAAATTATAATAAGTAATACTTTAATTATTCTAGCTCAATAGGGATGTTTTTTTACCACAATTTGTTTACTATATATTATATTTGTTTTATTTAAAAAATAAATTTTAAAATTTAGGTTTTAAATTTTAAAAAATTAACTTCATTTTTTAACTCAACATATTAAAATTATCTTAAATTATTTTTTTGATATTTTTCTGAAATGGTCGGTTTCTAAGTGAATAATAAAAAATTACAATTTTACAAATATCATAACTTTTATTTAATAATTATTTTATAATAATGTATTAGAAATATATGAAACCTTTTTATTGATCAAATATATGTTTAGGGAGTAAAATAAGTCATTTAAAACTAATTTTCTAATTTATAAACTCGTTCCTGGATTTTTTGGAATATAAGTTATATTATATTCAAATAAAAAAAAATATTTTAGTTCTTTTCCTTTAATAAACTATTCAAATTGATCCATTCAGTTTTGTATTAGTTTAAAATTCATAAAAATATCATTATTATTTTATCGATAAACCAATAAATTACATGTGAATCAATTGTTTAAATTATTTTCTTGTAAATTCATTTTTATACTTAAAATACATTTTTTTAAACTGTTTTTCATTGTGATTTGCATAATTATATTAAAGTTAATTTATAAAACCTCTATAAATTGAATCTTGTAAAATGGATTCCATATTTGGAATCATAATTTACAGTATTAGGTAACAATTTCAACTAAAATTTTATCGACAATGAATTGTTATAAATATTTAAAAAAACTTATCACCATGGGAAGGGTTAACAAGGGAGTAAAATTAGGATATAAGGATTAAAATATAATTAAAAATTTAATTAGAATTTCTTGATTATATTTCAACCTTTTATTATATTATATTGATAAATTTTTCCATTTTTTCAACTTTTCCATTAAAATGACTTTATATTAATTTAATATTAAGTGTATTCAAAAGGGTGTTACTATTCTCATTTATAAAAGGGATTCTCCACTCCTCACTTATACACATCACTGTATAAACTTAACTTAACCATGATCTATAAAAATCACTTACCAACGATCCTCCATATATCCTATAATTTCTATTCTTACGAAATGACCAGCCTATGAATGCTTTAGGTGTAAGCCAAAGGTGGATACCCAAAGAAGAGGTAAATGTATTAACTTAAATCTATCAAGATTATTTATTCTTACTAATATTACAAATATTATATAACAATATTAATATAATTAAAAAAAATCTTTACTATACTGAAATTATTTCATGTTAAAGGTATGACTATTTTCTTTATTCTTTTCATCCAATGGAAAATGAAAGTATCTCTCATTCGTACATGTGGACTATAGATTCCATAAATAAATTTAAGTAATTATTAATCAAAAACTCTCAAGGATGATTATATAGATATATTTAATGATTATATATTTTATTTTTAATTTTATATTATTTTTTAAAGATAAATTATTATTTACCTTCCTTTTATTACATTTATTGAAAAATGAAAGCACCATTCTTGCGTAGAAGGAGACTACCACCTCTATAAAGTAATTTAATTAATTTTTTATCAATTAAATAAATATATTATTCTAAAAGTATATATAATAAATTTATATTATTTTTATGACATGATTAAAATTCAAGAACCATGACCAAGGTGAAAATTCTAAAACACTGAAATTGAAACATGCATGGAAAACAGAATTGTTAACACCTGGATATTTATTTTAAAAGATAATTATTAATATATGGGTGATTAGAAATTGTAAAATAATTATATAAATAAATATTAGTATGAATATGGTTTTAATATAGATTTATAATTAGCCTAAATTTATTATAAATGAGGTTATAATGCATGTGAAGCATGTCAGGACTTGAGGTAAGGGATTTCACATCTTTGTTTGCTTTCATTAGGACTTATTACATTTTCAAAACTTATTTTATTTATTTTTTGTATAGAATTCCTTATGAATTTATTTTATAATTAATTTCCTGAAATTAATTTTCTTTAAAATTCATTTCAATTTCTCTTCTCTAAAGCTGTTTTTATTCAAAAGTTACAAAATTCATTATAGATTGTTTTTTAAAACATTATTTAAATATTTTAAACTCTTTTTCCTCCATATTCATATTATGTTAAATATTTAAATAATTTACTTATTTATATTTTAAATATTTTAAATTGTTTTTTCAAATATATTTCACTTTTTATAATGGTTTTAAAAAGAAATCTTTTAAACATTTTCAATATGGGTTACTTTCTCTCTCTTTACAAAAGTGAAAAAAGAATGTTTTTTAATGTTTGCAACATGACCAAATTTTACCTATATCATATATATTATTTATTATCAATATTCATTCACAAGATTATTTGGTTTTTTTTTAAAAAAAATCTTATTCCTATTATCCTCGTAATTTTTTAGTTTTTAAAAATATAACAAAATAAAAGGATATTTTCTCTTATTTTTCAAATAAATTTCTAATGCATTTATAAAATTATTTTTCATTTATTTAAACATAATTTAAGTATTTTTATGATTAAATAGTATTATGATCTTATGATACCATCTACTTTCTCTCTATGTATGTATTGATGATGTTATAAGGAAGTTTTTCTGATACCCATTTCTTTCTTATTGGTTAATTATACTATGATGAAATGATGAATGTTTATATGATCTTTCGGCACACTTATTTTTATTTTTATTATGTTATGGTTTGACCCAAAATTATATATACCTCTAATTAATTATCTAAATCTTGATATATAATTAGATGGCATAAAAGGGCATAGGGAGTTAACCCAATAAACTATGGGACTTTATCCACTATGGTCATGATCTTTTGAAACACTTATGACTTATGTATTTTTTTATGATAATAATATATTTCATGAATCGTGATTTATGGTATATGAATTTTTTTGTAAGATTTGTTATGTTATGATCATGTTCTCATACCCATATACTTATCTTATGCATATTTATGATTATCGATTGATGTCTCCCATTTTTACTATTAGTGATCATCTGAACACAGTATTTATTATGTTTTTATTTCCCTAGATTATGAAAAAAGGTTTTAAGAATGATATGTATAAGAAGGGTACAAAGTGAGATAAAATTTGTTGGAGATGTTAGATATTTTTCCTGATATATGTTTACTATGTATCTAGTCTCCCAATTCAATAAACCTTTATGGTTATCGAACATGTATTATTATGAGATATATTGAGTTTATAAATAAAGTTATGTAATATATATATATATATATATTATACTCAGTATACTGTACACCTGATAAAGAAAAATATATTTTTTTATAATTACTTATGGAAGTTACTTTCCACACATCTGTTATGTCATGAAACATCATCATCATTTATTTTCTTCTCTTAGAGTGATGACACTATACAAAAAAATCAAGCATAATAAACACTAAACAAGGAAATCATTTATAGTAAATGAAATTTAAATTTCGTCACAACACCCTTACTAATTCACTATTCATCTTGATACCCACCACTATTTCATCTCAACTAAATTATCTATTTCCATTATGTCACCAAATATTTTATAGTCCAAGTGAGATCATAATATCACATAAAAATCAATTTTAATCTCTTAATATATATGATGTCTCATAATTACCATAATACAATCCTATTCACCACTCTCATTGATTCATTTAATGATAAAATGACTAAAACAAACAAGGATAAATTTTCACTATCACAATGCATATATGTGGTCAATATTTTTAAGATTGAATCCAACAAAGGACCTATACCACAAAAATCCAAAGTGGAAAATGTTATGGTCAACCAGATGACCCGAAACTATCATGATCAAACCCTAACAAAGTACCTAACAAAGCCAAAAACTATAACCATGATTGAAACAAATCATCTGCAATATTAACACCTCGTAATAAATATTAATTCAGAAATTTAATTAGGATAAAATATTCCCATAAACACCAATGGTACATGAGAAACATATTTATATCTATTACAATAACTCAAAAAAATATTTAGATGATTTATCTCGTAACATTAAAACTTCAACTTAATTACCCTTCACATTAGATTAGTTGAAATTTATATCATAGCTATCTATAAGGTAGGTTATCATTCTCAAGAATTTGTGATAATATATCTTTATCTATAATTCCTAATAAAATTATCATTCCTATGAAATTAATCATCATCACAGTTATATATCTAGAATGACAATTTCAATTAGAACCCCTATTATAATAATCTTAATTGAAATCATATTTTTTGAAACCTCAATTCTAGAAGTGAGATCATCACTCAATCTCATCCAATAACTCATGTTCTCACTAAAGAGTCCTCTCAATCTCATAACTTGGTACCTCAAAAAATCAAAACAATATTATTTCAAAAGATGTAAGATATTCTTGATAAGAAAAATGTCACAAATTTCATTACATAAGAAAATTATCTATTATCAAAATACATAACTTACTATGGTTGAATAATCAATTAACCTCATTCTTCATGTGACACTACTCATCTCAAAAGAACAAATTGTCAATGTTCAGTTCCTGCATACCAATTTTGTAATAATCTCATCAAGAAAATATATCTTATAGATGTTAATTTTAACAAGAGGAAAAAATGTCAATATCATCCATCCAGGGATACTATTACAAAAATTATACTCATATCATGTGGGTAACATCAAATAATAAATATTATATAACTCCTCATTAACATAGTCTATATTATCCTCTACACTATCTTCTATAGTTAGCTCAATCCTTGGAATAATAGTAAGTGTAATACCCTTAGACTCGAGTCCCGAGATAAAGACATCATCTTCACCAATGTCAATAATGAGTAGAACTCTGAAAGGTATAGAGAAGTTTATTTTAAGACCATGAATTTGTAAATAATGATCCATATAGTACATTATCACAATCAAAAGTAATCCAAAAAAATTTGTAAGTTTATAGCATAATGAGGAAATAATTATAGAATATATCATTAGAGTTCCCACATTGTCTATCCAAGAATAATTCCCCTATTATAATAAATAAATAGAATAGTTCATGTTTTCGAAAACATATATTCCATATAATAAAAAAAATTACACTGCAATCAATTCCTTATGTAATCAAGTTACCTATAAGAAAATAAAATTAATTAAATTTAAATGTGTTTCCTTCCTTACATAACTACATTATTATAATTGTAAAAATAATCTATAATACCTATAACATTATTTCTCTAGTTTTCCTAAACCAATGAAAACCTCTCATATTAAAAACCATGAAATTAAAAAAATGTCTCGTTCAAATTCCTTATACCACTACTTCATGAATTGATTCTTCTAATATCCTACCTTAGTCTATGACAAAACAATGTGTGGCCACCAAATATATCCCCTAATAGAACATAGGTTGGAAATTATCATTGATAGTATAAATATCTCTAAAGGGTATTATTACTCTCTAAAGAACATAATGAATGACTATAAAGAAATTAAAAACACCAAAACAAGAACAACAGATGATGTCAATATTTAATGATCACTGTAATAAATTAATGTATGTCATCTAACATAATACAATTGAAAATATTCTATAATATAAAAAACAATAGTCATTAAAACCATCATATAAAAAACCAATAAACTCATATAGATCAATAGTATAAAAATAGTCCATGGATACCAATATCATATTATTAACCTCAATCACCAAGCTAAATTTTCATGGAAAAGAATCAATAAATCTAGAAACCTTATAGTTAAAAGTAGGGGTAATTGTATCCACATACTAAGTAGTATATCCCATATATATAAACAACCAATAAAATTTAATACATGCATAATAATCAAAGTAATAATATTATAATATATAGTAATGATCATACTGACCAATACTACCTTGGGATAATCTAGGTCAACCATTATATGGTCAATAATTTTTTTTTAATAACACTCTAATGAAATTAAACATGAAACTATCTCACTTTAAAAGTAAAAATATCACTATATATAAGTATTTATTAATACTATTTTTTATTATTAGACTCAACATATCTATTACTTATCATATAAAATAATATTTATACTATAAAATATGCCATAAAAATATTAAAGGGCTTCCAAAATCCAACTCCCATAAGCTTGTTCTATGTTTCCCCAATGACTAAATTCTTATATCCAACTAGAAATTTTGTATATAAAAATAGTGTGTTAAATGAAATACAATCTGTTATACTAGTCATAAAGGTAGTACCATGTTCCCCAAATTACTAATGTTCCATAGCTATCCCTAACTTGGGCATATCTAGGCAGTAGGTGTAATGGAAAAAATATGCTATTTTGGAGGATTAGATGCAGTCAAGAAAGTCATACAGGGTGTTTGGTTACAAAAATAATAGTACTCTTATCATTAAAGTTACTATAAAATATAGTAGGATATATTCTTAAAAAATACCAAACCAATTATATATTTGATATTATAATCCATTGTTGTCTAAAAGGATTATATCAAGCCAATAATTCAACACAACTTTATAAATAACTTGGTGAAATAGTCCACACAAATATCCAAATAAACCTACTCACCAAGACCACTCAACTATCTAAATAAACTATGCCAACTAGTCTATACGATTTTATAAATATTTAGGTCAACTAGTCTATAAAACTATCCAATGAATTGGGTCGTCTATATTATATGACTATATATATTGCCCATAAGAATAATATTATCTTCTTAGATAGAAAACATTATGTATAAATCACCTATATATCATTACTAAAGTAATCCATTTCATCATCACAATGAATATCTTGAGGTATGGTGATCTATAAGTTAATACCACATAGTCAAACATGTTAATTGAGGAAAAATAAAATTACTATTGATCAAAAGTTAATATTCCAATCATGGTTATATAATGGAAATATGGATAACCCCACCAATCATAGTACCACCCTTCATGTATACTATCCATATGTAAATATATAACAAGAAGATAAAAATAATACAATTCCCACTTCCATATCATCTCATAATAGCCTAACTCAAATACTATTTCAAATCACATCATACTACAATTATTTATCCTTAATATGTCAATTATAATTCATCATTATGTGTCTCTCATGTCATTTTAATGGTAAATTATTATTTTCAACATGAAAATATTAAAAAAAAACCACTGATTTCTTTATCAGGTCATATTAACTATCTTGATTCACATGTATTCATTTCTCAAACAATATCTCTCTCCAAATGTTCATAATTCCTTATAATGATGAATAAAATCATCAAATACTTAAATAATATTTAATAATATACTGATAAGATAAACAAAACACTTTCTTGTGGGTCCAATAAAAAGTTTATCCTAAATCACCAATGTTATAATCTTTGTTCGACTGTTTATGCTCAAACATATGTCTAAATCAGCTATTTTTAATTTCAACATCATAGGAACTCTAAATAAATCAATTTTACTATTTATATTTACTCATGAAAAGAATAATATAGATACTTTAAAAAAATTATGGATCACGTCCTGGATGATCTTTGTGTTTGATATTTTAAAATTCCAAAATCAACCTTTAAACAGTCTTTGTTGTCTTCAGATTTGTAACTATGAATATCTAAGATGAAAAATGTTTGAGGAAATTATTTAATTATAAACATTTCACATTAAAGATAAATCTTATGATTATATCATATATATATATTATGATAATTTAAAAACCATTATGCTCAATCGACTATATAACTGACTATTCCTCTGAATTATCATTCAATTTGCCCTCCACTCTAAGCCCTATGATCAACTCCCTGGCCTATGGAGGTTGAATTATTCTCACTCCACACCAACACATAAGGGTAATACCCTTTCCACTCAATCCATATTTATACCATAGGGATTTCCTTTAATAATACTTTTCCCTATCTACCTGTTTAAAGGATTCATCCATAACTTCCACAAGAATTACACTAAATTAATCATAGTATATAGGGAAACAGACCATATATTCCTTAAATTATCACTCGTTGGAGTTCATTTATTATCTAATAATCAAAACTACTGGCAAAATTTTCTCAAAGAAACCATACTATGTTTCACTATCACATAAATGAGAGTCTTCATCTACCTACACCAAAACCCAACTAACGTATTCATTATTTAAACCCCAAAACCTATTTTTTTATGAATCATAAAATATCCAATCCAAATTTTCCATGATTTTTCATCATTCAATCTCTCTCACACACTACAAAAAAGTTATATACATCACTACACATTCAAAGATACCAATGATTAAGATATAACCACACACCACCTCTCTTTGATATTTCTCCTAAATAGTCATACCAGATCATATCCCTTATTCTACCTCTCATTTTATAAAAATTAATTTCCTTATACTATTAAAATTTATAGTATAACCATTCATGAATAACATGGCATGCAATGGTTGTGCAATGAATGACTAAAAAACTATGGCCAAGAGGCTCAAGTGTAATATTAAAAACATGGTTGGTAGAATAGTTAATAATCAAGGAATCCATCCAAATTAGAACAGTAATAAATTTATAGTATAAGTGGTAGTAATTTTAGTAGTTATATATCCTTATATTTTAAATATTATTAAATTATACATGATAACAAAATCGCTATAAACTAATATATAATAATAAAATTAATGTGGGTATTAATACATCTCAAGGGACTATCATCTTCTTCCTATAATCTTCTAAAATCCCTCTCTTAATGAATTATTCTTGATAATAGAAAAATATCCAAAAAATTATTTATAAACAAACATTGAAAATTTCCCTCGTTCAAGACTATAGATATACATATAATTATTTCATATTTAAATGAAACACCTTTTACTAATAAATAATATTCCTATATATTCTCAATATAATCTACAACATTAAAGATATCATTTATTTCTCTTGAAACAAAAAATATTGTCTGCCACATTTAATTAAATAATTAATTGATATGATAAAAGAATAAAATTCCAATAACCTTCAATTCACACTATAAATACCACCAAAAGTTTAACACCCAATTCTAAATGTAATGATTTGAAACGTCTTAGACCATTAAATTTAATTTTTTGGGTATTAGAGATTCCTATAAGAGGATTGAGAAATAAAGGGTAGTTTTTGAGATGAAATTCTAGCTAGGAGCAGTAGGTCATAGTATAGCCATATTATTTATGGAATTAAGGGTTTATATTAGTTGATTTGTAGTTATATTTTTCTTTGTTGTGGTGTGACTCCTTGATTTCTTGGTGTGGATTATCAATGGGTTTTTTAATTATTATACCAAGTTTTTGTTGCACCGTGGTCATATGAATCCACAACATGATTAATTAGTAGCATTGGTGTGCTTTTTCCATGTAATAGCATTACGGAACAACAATGGTTGACATAGTGTTTCACCTAATGTTCGGTTATGGATTCATCTATCCCATATGATGTTATTGAATAATGGAAAATTACATGAAGTGAACTTTATTTGGGTAGACTTGATTAGATACTCTGATCAGGCATTGAGTGGGCGATATTTGGGAGAATTTTTTTATAATATTTTATATCTTTGGTGGATATTAACTAATAATGGAATGAACATAATTCATTATTCCATAACTTAGAGTTTTGGGGATAATCATGGTGTGGATATGACCTATCTCACCACAACCTCTTTTTTTCTTACATGATATAAATTTAGAATCCTCTCCAATTTCTCTAAGATTCTATAAAATTATTTCAAACTATTGAATACCTAAGGTGTGTTTTTGGGGTATATTGATCCCCCTTTGATTAATTTTAATAATTATAATCATAATATCTAGGATTATTCTACATGATATTTTTCAGACTTCTTTTATGTGATGTGTGCCATGATATCATCTCTTCTCTACATTGTGTGTACATAATGTTCATTGAAGCATCAATTGAGGTAGGGGATTCAAGAACTCCCCATTCATCAGTGTAAATTTTGGGATTAATATTTGTTTTCTCTTTGGTTTATTAATGTGGATGATCTCTATAATGATAATGAACTTGACCTAATGAAACTTATGGGATAAGTGTGAATCCCATGTGTTTACTTGTTTAATGATATTACTTATTATATTATTCATTCCTATTACTATTTCTCAAAATAATTTTTTTGTTAATCCATGTGTGTTTATATTGTGGGTTTTTTGTTGGAATCACCACTCATAAAATTCTAATAAAATAAATATGGTGATTGAATCATTTGTGTGAGAATTTTGATAATGGAATGAAGTTTCTTCCCAAAGAAAAACAGGGATGTAGTTGTATTTGTTCCTAAAATGTGTTGTTATATGCTTGTTGTGCTTGTGTGGCCTTTGTCTGGATTTTATGTGTTTTTTTTGTGTTTTTTTATGTGTTGGGTTGTCATTGGGTGGTCTTTATGACTTGTTTTGGGTAGTGAGTTTATGTTTGTTGAATTTTATAGTTAAGTGGGGTGGAATTGGTTAGTTTTTATTCAGACATGGAATTGTATTGGTTAGCATGTGTTGGGAATTAGGGATGCATAGTTTAACTTGTGTTGGGAATAAATGTTATATGGGTTGAATCATATTGTGTTGTGTGGTTATTTTGGTTGGAATGTGTGGGCAAAATAAGGTTGTGATGGTAACATGAGATGCATTGTGGGCTAGTTTTTTGGTGTTCAATTGATGTTGTATGGTATATTAGTATAGTTTAGGAAGTGGATTTATATAAGGCCCCATGCCTTAAACATTACTTAATCTTGAGTTATTACAAGATTACACATTGAGGATCTTTTCAGGTTCATATTTTTAGAGAATTAGATCATAAATCATGCATTACATTCCACATTTAAACAAGGTGGTTACATTAAAGACAATATTAACTTTTCCCATCAAAGGAAACATATTTAAAACAAAACATGGATTCTTTCATGACACTTCCTTGACACTATCATCACATCATGTACCTTTCCCTTGACTTGAGAAAAATATTTCAAAAAATTGGGATGAGCATAAAAAGCTCAGAAAGGGATATAAAAGTACGAAATGAAAACATTAGTCCATGTATACATAAGAATTAATGAAATCATACTTTACTCATAAAACATAATAACTTTAACATACCTCATCAAATCATGAATAAATCATAGAAATCATAAAACATAAAGGTAACTTGAGGCATTTATAACATTCTTACGTAGGGAGTAACCCTCATGGTTACATTTGGAATACCCATCACAGTATATTGCCGAAATATCTTCGGAGAAACCTTAGCGTTTAACCCCTTTATATTACCCAATGCATTGGAGAGCTATCACGGGATCACCCGCCCTTAGCTTATCACAGAACCACCTGTCTTCATAAACAATTTCCATGAACCATAATATAATTGTATCACATAAAACATGCATAAAGGAAACATAACATTTTCACATTTCAATCACAAGATATCAATACAAAACATTGATATAATAAAAAAATTATCAAAACCATTTTCAATACCAAAATAAAAGAAAATTAAAACATGGTATTTATTTTTCATTTAAAAAAAGTTATGGCTTGTAGAGGAAGCCGAAACTCAAATAATGGTCACGATGGCAGAGAAGTCGTTGTCGCTGCATACATACGAAAAAAACATTCCCTATTATCGTTTAGTAAAATGCTTCGTATAAAAAAGATTTATTTTGAATAAACGTAAAATTCAAAGGGGTTTATACACCGTATAAAAGAAAGTTGTGTATAAAACAAAATATGCCTCAACGAAAGGAGATTGAGACGAAGTCCCATACCTCGTGTCTGACTTGACTCGATCATTATTTAATCTCCTGAATAATAAACTTGAGTTAATTTCTACTTGCTTAAGAACCTTTTTCAAGTTCATTATTCTTTTTATATCACTTATTACCATGTTATGAACACTATGTAACTATTTAAGTTAATAACGTTCGTTTTGTCGATCATTGGTACTTGAGTCAAAAATAAACTCCTTATAATTACAAGTTGTTCATGTGGTAAAATATCCATTATATCCAGAATTATATTCATGATGTAGATATCATATATATCATATATATCTAGTATATACATGCATTTATAATATTACATAACATTTAGAGGTGATAAATGAAATGCATCGTTCATGGAGACGGTAAGCCGTACGTACGCATGAACGCTACCTTCATTTCTATTTCATATTTAATGGAATGAATTCATAATGATATAAAGGTATATTATAATTCCAGTATAATATCATATATAATATCATTAACTCCATCCTTTATACTTCCAACATATGGCATTAACGAATCAATTCACTTTGAGGGGGCGGTAGTCCGCACTTCCTAAAATAAAGATATCACATTTACCCATAAAGGAAACCATAAAGGTATGCCATAAATGAAAAATACACAAGCATAAGGAAAATATAAACATAATATATACCATATATAAATAGAGTGACATATTAATGTCCACCCTGAAAGGTGTTAAAAGAATATTGAACAATCATCATTTCGTGAGGCAGAAATTCGTCATCCACAGAAACAGTATGTTATTTAACCATTAGACAGAGGTGTGTGTAAGTGTAGCTCGAATCCTTCTCATAAAAAGATCCTATTATATTGAATATACTGGTTTTGTTACAAAATAAAGGAATAAAAAGAGTTTAGGGGTTTGGAAAAGAAAAATAAAACAAAAGAACATAAGAGAGGACGTTACCTTTAAATCGGGTAACTCCTCTTGGTTTGAACCAAAAGGGTTTTTTGAAGAGCTTTCTGCATAAGGTAAGGCTTCTAGGATGAAGAGAGGGGTGTGGAGAGATAAAATTAGCATATATTTTCCGAGGCAATGTCTAGAGAGTGTGTCTAAGGAGGTAGAGCTGGGGGCCTTTTATAAGAGGGAGGAGGGGCACTCTTGGAAAGTCAAGAAATGTTACTTTATATTAAAATGAGTTTCAGATTTTAAAGGTCCCACATTGATCTATTTCAAGGATAAGGTGATAAGAGTTCTAAATATACTCATAAAATAGGTTTTGGAAAAGTGTATGTCTTAGATTTTACATTATCTTTTCATTTTATTTAAATCGTTCATTAATGAGGTAATCGTTGCATCATCATGGTGTCATAAAAAATTTAATTTATTTAATGTCTAAAAATTATAAAAAAAATACTATGATGTAGGAAATATTTTTAGATTTCCAATTACTATTTATATTATAAGAGATCATTTACACAGACAAATCTATTTTTTTACTTGGGTGATACATACTTTGTTTATACTTTCCCTTTAAAAAATAATAAAATAAAATGTCACTATCACCCGAAAGTGATTCCATGGGGTCCCAAAGTTTGGAAAAAGGCATCCCATGGTCAGAAATGACACAACCAGTGGCATTAGGATACATTTTTGGGTCATTTTTTATTATTATGATATTATTTTATTACCCTTAACTACCCGATTACTAATTAATCATGATAATTAATGATAATTGCTATCGTTACTATTCATAATGTCCAAAAACAAAAGAGTCTTAATTAAATAAATTGGACCTTCTGATTCTAAATATGGAATCCATTTTACTAAATTAAAAACATATAAATTGCAATAATTAATTTAAAAATAATTCTTGTTGTCAAAACAAATAGCGGGTTTTTTTGAAACAATATCTATGAAAAGTTTGGCACTTGTTTATGCCCAATTCCAAAGTGAAAATAATTCTATTGACCACCATTGAATTAAATGGTAAAAATATATTCCATTTAAACTTTAAAACCAATTAAATAGATAATCTATCTATATAATTAAATTATATGAAAAAGCAGTTTTGAAGTAAAATGCAGTATTTTTCACTATTCATTAAAAAATGAATGTTGTCAGAAAAATACCAAAAATTTATCCAATTTAAATTTAAATGTCCCAATCCTAAATAATAAGTTTATTTTGACAAATAGAGCTTATAAAATTGTAAAAAGTTGTATTTAAAAATGGTTTTCCATCAAAAGGCGGTAAAACAATCTTAAAAAATATTAGAGTATTCCATGCTTAAGATTGGATTTATTCTCATTTTAAGCCTCTTAAAACAATATCTAATTCATAAATAGACATAGATATGAAAATACATTATTCATTACTTACTTGGGATGTTACATCCTTCCCCCCTTTAGAAAATTGTGTCCCCGTAATTTATTTACTTATCAAATAAGTGGGGGTATTTATCCCTCATTGCATTTTCATATTCTCGTATTGCCTATTCAATCATGTGGTTTTTCCAAAAAACCTTTACTTGATGAATCACCTTATTCTGTAACACCTACTCCCTGTGGTCAAGAATCTGGACAGTTTGTTCCTCATAAGATAGATTCTCTTCCAACTGAACTACCTCTGGACTCAAAACATGAGATGGATCTGGAATGTACTTCCTTAACATTGAAACATGGAAAACAATGTGTACCTGAGATAAACTCGGAGGTAAAGCCACTCGGTATGAAACTGATCCAACTCTCTCCAGAATTTTATATGGTCTAATAAACCTTGGACAAATCTTTCCTTTCTTACCAAATCGCATCACACTTTTCCATGGTGAAACTTTGAGGAAGACATGATCACCTACCTCAAAAGAGAGATCCTTCCTCCTATTGTCTGCATAACTTTTCTGCCTGCTCTGAGCTGTTCTCATGCGTTTCTATATCAGCTGAACTTTTTCTGCCAACTCTTCTTCCAATTCTGGTCCCATCAACTTCTTTTCACCCACTTCATCCCAAAAATATGGAGTTCGACACCACTTCTCATATAATGCCTCAAATGGTTCCATCTATATACTAGAATGAAAACTGTTATTATAAGAAAAATAAACCAAAGAAAGATGTTGGTCCCAAATTCCCTGATAATCCATCGAACAAGAATGTATCATATCCTCCAAAGTCTGAATTGTTCATTCTGACTTCCCATCTGATTGAGGATGAAAAGCTGTACTAAAATTTAATTCAGTACCCATCGACTTCTAAAAGCCTTTCCAAAAGTTATAAGTAAACCTGGGATCATGATCAGATACAATGGAGAGTGGAAATCCATGTAACCTGACTATCTATTTAAGATACAAATGAGAAAGTTTATCTGGGGAAAAAGTATCTCGTATAGCAAGGAAATGATAAGATTTAGTCAAGCGATCAACAATAACCCAGATTTCATTATTACCTCGAGGTGTCTTCGGCAACCCCACAACGAAGTCCATGGATATATTCTCCCATTTCTACTCTGGCACTGGTAAAGTTTGAAGCGTCCCTTTCAGTAACTTCCACTCTACTCTAACCTGCTGACAAGTCAAACACTTCACAGTAAAATCAGTAATATCTCTTTTCATTCCATCCCACCATTAGTAATCTCGAAGATCTTTATACATCTTAATACTGCCTGGATGAACTGAAAACGGAGAACTATGAGCTTCACATAACAACTCTCTCTTCAAATGTGAATCACACGACACACACAATCTCTTCCCAAATCTCAAAACACAATCATTATAAATGTTGAATTTAGGAAACATACCCTTTTGAACTAGCTCTACCTTTTTCTGCAACTCACTATCTTGCTTCTGTGCTTGCTTAATTTTGTATGATAGAGAAGATTTCACTAATACCTGAAACAAAATAGAAGAACATCCTTCACCAAAAACTTCTATTCCAAAGTTCATCAAATCCTTAACCAAAGGATCGTGTTCCAAATGCAACATTGTTAATGAAGCATTACTTTTTCAACTCAAATCATCAGCCACTTTATTTTCTTTTCCCAGAAGGTAGTGAATTGTACAATCATAATCCTTGACTAATTCTAGCCATCTTCTCTATCTCATGTTCAATTCTTTCTGAGTGAATATATACTTCAAAATTTTGTGATCAGTATATATCTCACACTTTACACCATTCAAATGATGCCTCCAAATTTTTAAAGTGAAAACAACAGCAGCTAATTCCAAATCATGTGTAGGGTAATTTACCTCATGAGTTTTCAACTAATGTAAAGCATAAGAAATTACCTGAACATTCTACATTAGGACGCAACCGAGTCCTTTCAATGAAGCATCACTATAGATAACAAACTCACCATTCCTGGAAGGTAGTTCCAAAATTGGATCATTCAACAATCTTCTTTTCAATTCCTAAAAACAATCATCAAATTATTTTGTCCAGATAAACATAACACCCTTCTGAGTTAGCTTAGTCATTAGACTAGATAACCAAGAAAACTTTCTAACAAACCTTCGGTAATATCCTTCAAAACCAAGAAAACTACGAATCTCAATTACATTTTTGGGTCTTAGCCATTCTTCAATAACCTTTGTTTTTGCAGGATCAACAGTTATCCCATCTTGAGAAACAATATGACCAAGAAAAGAAATTTTTTACGACCAAAACTCACACTTGTTGTATTTCCCATACAATTTCTTTTCTTTTAAGGTTTAAAAAATAACCCTTAAATGACTTTCATTCTCTTCCTTACTTTTAGAAAATACCAAATATCATCAATGAAAACAACCACAAACTTATCCAAGAACTCGTGGAATATTCTATTCATAAGGTCCATGAATACAGCAGGTGCATTGGTCAACCCAAAAGGCATTACTAAAAATTCATAATGTCTATATCTTGTATGAAATGAAATCTTCAGAACATCTGCTTCCTTTACCTTCAACTGATGGTACCCCAATCTCTGGTCAATCTTTGAAAAATACTGAGCTCCCTGGAGCTGATCAAACAAATAATCAATATGAGGCAAATGATATTTGTTCTTAACAGTGATGTTATTCAAGGCTCTATGATCAATTAAAAGTCTCATAGAACCATATTTCTTTTTAACAAATAAGACAGGAGCACCCCATGGTGATGTGCTAGGTCGAATGAAACCTTTATCTAATAAATCTTTCTATTTCTACTTCAACTCTAAAAGTTCAATTTGATTTATCCGATAAGGGGGTTTTGAAATTGGATTAGCATCAGGATTTAAGTCAACAGTAAATTCAACTTCCCGATCTGGTATTATTCCAGACAGCTCCTCAAGAAAAACATCAGGATACTCATTTACCACTGGCACATCATTAATCTGAACGGTTCCTTTGTTTTCAACAATATGTGCAAGGTAACATTCATTTATATCTTTTACAAGTTTCTCAGCCTCTTGATATGTTATCAATAGTAAGGGTTCATTCTTGTAAAAAAACTGAAAGTCTTTCTGAAAATATACTTCTTCAGCTCTACAATCAATCTTAGAATGGTAAACAGAGAGCCAATCCATACCCAGGATAACATCAAACTCTACTAGAGGTAAAAAAATAAGGTTTGCAAGTAGGTTCTTTCCACAGATAATGATAGGAAGATTATCATAAATTATTTTTTCCTCAACATTTCCCCTAGGTATTTTTACCATAATTTCAGGAGTCATTTATTGATATGGTATTCCCAATTTACTAGAAAAATTTTCAGAGATGAAAGAATGTGTAGACCCCGAATCAAGGAACACACTAGCATAATCTCAAAAAACAAACAATGTACCTGATACCACTTCATTTGATGGCCCAACATCTACTAAAGTAGTTGCAAAGGATTTCACAACACCTTTCTAGTTGTAGTCTGACTACTTTCAATCATTTGAGCTCTTTGTCGAACACTCATTTTCATAATGACCCATCTCATTGCACTTGAAGCATTTCACTAACTGTAAATCAAATTTGGTCATACCATCACCCTGATCTTTTTCAGTGAAATCATGAGCCTTATGTCCCATCTTACCACATCAGTATCACTTTACATAATTCAGAAGACATTCCCTAGCATGCCTTTTACCATATTTATCAAAAACTGGAAACTTAGTTTTCTTACCATCAGACCTTTTTGAATAATTCTTCCCTTTCTCGTGCCACCTTGTTCTCTTCTTCAGTTGGTTGTTATAGAACACTTGATCATATTAAAACTCCATTTCCACATTCTCAGCACATCGAACAAGCTTTTCATAACTCTTGAACTTGTGAGAAGCTAATGACCTTCGATATTTTGGTATTAATCCTGAGTAAAAATGATTGATTTCACTATCAAGGTCTCGGATAAAATTTGGAGCAAACCTAGCCAATCGTGTGAACCTTTCTTCATAAGCAGCCACTGACTCATCCTCTTTACTCAATTCGAAGAATTGTTTTTCCATCCTAAGTCGAAAAGCCTTAGGAAAATACTTCTCAAGAAAAATACCTTTGAATTCATCCCAGTCAAGGGCATCAATCTCATCAGTATCCTTGATATTTTTAACCATCGACCACCACTGATCTGCTTCACCCTCCAAATGGTAAATTGCAAGACTAACCTTTTGATTGTCTGAACACCCCATGACATCAAAAATCTTCTATGGTGCTTTAATCCACCCTTCAGCTAGCACAGGGTCAGATGATCCTCTGAATGATGGGGGATATTGCCTCATGAAATGTTCCACCACTAACATGTTCCTCTGCAGTTGATCTAGCTGATCTCGTGCATGGATACCACCACCATTTATCGCTTGAGTCAACTGCACCATTACTACAACAAACTGTTAAGTTCTAATTCCGACCATCTTAGGATGCTGATTTGGAAGGTCGTTTCCTTCTGTATGCCTTCCTAGCACTGCTTCCCTGTTTTTTCTGCGAAAAACCATTCTGAACAAACATGTCTTAGATGAAGAAACATGGTAATCTTTAAATTCTATATCATTTCAATTTGACCATAAAAAATATTTTTGGATAATCATTTAATATAATTATAACTCCTAAAGTTATCTAAACTGACCTTTGATACCAACTATAAGGCCCCATGCCTTAAACATTACTTAATCTTGAGTTATTACAAGATTACACATTGAGGATCTTTTCAGGTTTAGAGTTTTAGAGAATTAGATCATAAATCATGCATTACATTCCACATTTAAACAAGGTGGTTACATTAAATACAATATTCACTTTTCCCATCAAAGGAAACATATTTAAAACAAAACATATATTCTTTCATGACACTTCATTGACACTATCATCACATCATGTACCTTTCCCTTGAACTGTGAAAAACATTTCAAAAACTTGGGTTGAGCATAAAAAGCTCAGTAAGGGATATAAAAGTACGAAATGAAAACATTAGTCCGTGTATACATAAGAATTAATGAAATCATACTTTACTCATAAAATATAATCACTTTAACATACCTCATCAAATCATGAATAAATCATAGAAATAAAAATACATAAAGGTAACTTTAGGCATTCATAACATTCTTATGTAGGGAGTAGCCCTCATGGTTATGTTTGGAATACCCATCACAGTATATTCCCTAAATCTCTTCAGAGAAACCTTAGAGTTTTACCCCTTTGCATTAACCAATGCATTGGAGAGCTATAACAGGCTCCCTCGCTCTTAGTTTATCACAGAACCACTTGTCTTCATAAACAATGCTCAAGAACTATAACATAATTGTATCACATAATACACGCATAAAGGAAACATAACATTTCCACAATTCAATCACAATATATCAATAGAAAACATTGATATAATAAAAACATTATCAAAACCATTTTCAATACCAAAATAAAATTAAATTAAAACATGGTTTTTATTTTCATTTAAAAAAAGTTATGTCTTGTAGAGGAAGCCGAAACTCAAATAATGGTCATGGCGGCGGAGAAATCGTTGTCGCCGCATACGTACGACAAAAACATTCCCTTTTGTCATTTAGTAAAATGCTTCGCAAAAAAAATATTCCTTTTGAATAAACGTAAAATTCAAAGGGATTTATACACTGTATAAAATAAAGTTGTGTATAAAACAAAATATGCCTCAACAAAAGGAGATTGAGATAAGTCACATACCTCGTGTCTGAATTGACTCAATCATTCTTTAATCTCCTAAATTATAAACTGGAGTTAATTTCTACTTTCTTAAGAACCTTTTTCAAGTTCATTATTCCTTTTATATCACTTATTAATATGTTATGAACACTATGTAATTATTTAAGTTAATAACGTTCATTTTGTCGATCATTGGTATTTGAGTCAAAAATAAACTCCTTATAATTACAAGTTGTTCATGTGGTAAAATATTCATTATATCCAGAGTTATATTCATGATGTAGATATCATATATATCATATATATCAATTATATAAATGCATTTATAATATTACATAACATTTATAGGTGAGAAATGAAATGCACCGTTCATGGAGACGGTAAGTCGTACGTACGCATGAATGCTACCTTCATTTCTATTTCGTATTTAATGGATTGAATTCATAATAATATAAAGGTATATTATAATTCCAGTATAATATCATATATAATATCATTAACTCTATCCTTTATACGTCCCACATATGGCATTAACGAATCAAATCACTTTGAGGGGGCGGTAGTCCGCACTTCCTAAAATGAAGATATTGCATTTACCCATAATAGAAACCATAAAGGTATGCCATAAATGAAAAATACAGAAGAATAAGGAAAACATAAACATAATATATATCATATATAAATAGAGTGACATCTTAATGTCCACCATGAATGGTGTTAAAAGAAGATTGAACATTCATCGTTCTGTGAGGCAGAAATTCGCCATCCACAGAAATAGTATGTTCTTTAACAATTAGACAGAGGTGTGTGTAAGTGTATCTTGAATCCTTCTCATAAAAAAAATCCTAGTATATTGAAGATATAGGTTATTTTTACAAAATAAAGGAATAAAAATATTTTAGGTGGTTGTAGAAGCAAAATAAAACAAAAGAACATAAGAGAGGACATTGCCTTTAAATCGGGTAACTCCTCTTGGTTTGAACCAAAAGGGTTTCTTAAATAGATTTCTGCCTAAGGTAAGGCTTCTAGGATTAAGAGAGGGATGTGGAGAGATAAAATGATCAGATCTTGGCCGATCCAATGGATTGAGAGGTGTGGGTAAGGAGGTAGAGGTGGGGGCCTTTTATAAGAGGGATGAGGGGTACTCTTGGAAAGTCAAGAAATGTTACTTTATATTAAAATGTGTTTTGGATTTTAAAGGCCCCACATTGATGTATTTCAAGGATAAGGTGATAAGGGTTCAAAATATACTCATCCAATAGGTTTTTGAAAAGTTTAATTCTTATATTTTACATTATCTTTTCATTTTATTTAAATCATTCATTAATGAGGTAATCGCCCTATCATCATGGTGTCATAAAAAAATTAATTTATTTAATGTCTAAAAATTATAAAACAAATACTATGATTTAGGAAGTATTTTTAGATTTCTGGTGACTATTTATAGTATAAGAGATCATTTACACAGACAAAACTAAAATTGTTTTACTTGGGTGATGCATATTTTGGTTATACTTTCCCTTTAAAAAATAATATAATAAAATGTCACTATCACCCAAAAGTGATTCCATGGGGTCCCAAAGTTTGGAAAAAGGCATCCCATGGTCGGAAATGACACAACCAATAGCATTAGGACACATGTTAGGTTCATTTGTTATTATTATGATATTATTTTATTACCCTTAACTACCCGATTACTAATTAATCACGATAATTAAAGATAATTACCGTCGTTACTATTCATAATGTCCAAAAAAAAGATTCTTAGTTAAATAATTTGGACCTTCTAATTCCAAATATGAAATCCATTTTACTAAATTCCAAACACAGAAATTTCAATAATTAATTTAAAAATAATTCCCGTTGTCAAAACAAATAGCGGGTTTTTTTGAAACAATATCTATGAAAAGTTTGGCACTTGTTTATGCCCAATTACAAGGTGAAACTAATTATAATGACCACCATTGGATTAAATGGTCAAAATATATTCCATTTACACTTTAAAACCAATTAAAAATATAATATATCCATATAATTAAATTAGATGAAAAAGCACTTTTGAAGTAAAATGCAGTATTTTTCACTATTCATTAAAAAATGAACATTGTCAGAAAAATACCAAAAAAAATTCCAATGTAAATTTCAATGTCCCAATCCTAAAGAATAAGTTTATTTTGAAAAATAGATCTTATAAAATTGTCAAAATTTTGATTTAAAAATGGTTTTCCATCAAATGGTGGTAAAATAATCTTAAAAAATAATAGAGTATTCCATGCTTAAGATTGGATTTATTCACATTTTAAGCCTCTTAAAACACTATCTAATTCATAAATAGACATAGATATGAAAATCCATTATTCATTAATTACTTGGGATGTTACAATCTGTGATTAGATTGTATTGTAATAGAAGTGGTCTTTATTGTTCATGATGAGCGTATGGTTGTTTTGTAGTGTCTTGGTAGAATCAGCATACAAATGGTAATGATAAACTTGGTAGTGAATAATAGGTAGAATTAAAATTCATACTGATTAAAAATGGGTTTTGAATAAATATAGAATTGAATTGATTAATTAATTTGAATTGGTTGGTAATTGGTAAATCTAGAAATATAATAATTCCATAATTAAATAGGAACATATAATTTTTTATTGTGGTTCTGTTGTGTGGGAAGTGGTATGGTTTGTGGAATTAAAGTTAAAAGTGTTCGTGGTGTGTATTGATGATACTGTAGTAATGGTTATGAGTTTCAATGGGCTTGTATTGGTGTAGACCCTTTAGGTTGGGATCATGTGTGGTGTGTGTGGGTGTTTCTGTGTTTCTGTGTTTCTGTGTGTCTATATATATGATGTATTTAATTATGGTCTATTTATATGTCCCAATCAAGTCAGATAACTATATGGATGCCCAATTTTTTGTGCTTTGGGTGTTTTCCCCAATATCATGGTTGGTGAGCATAGATGGATGAATACCCCATATTCCTTACTCTCCATAATGAATGAACTATATCAGATTGTATATTTGGATGATGTGAAGAGATATGATGGGGTTTATACATGGTTGTAGGAGGGAATGAGGTTTATGTCCTTCGGGTTCATGGTACCCTAATGTACTAGATATGGGATGAAAAGGATAATGTGGTTGTGTATTATGGTATGGTTATAGTTATGACATTGAGAGACTAATTCCATTATGGGATTCTATACTCTGTGGGAGGATTTAGTGGGTAGGGTTGTGACCTAACCCACTTCAAATATTGGATAGAGTAATCACAGGATGTTTAACATTGGGATGTGAGATCATAAAATAAGTGGGGAAGTGGTTATATGTTTTCTATTCTTATATATTCTTTATGTTATGTTATAAAACTTTCATACGATACTTGGTGAGTGATCCCTATAAGTTTTTTTGTTAGTTAACCCTATGGGTTCTTGTTGGTTATTTTGTTAGTTCACTGATGCATTATCATGCTTCTATCACCTTTACATAAGAAATATTGAGTGTGATCCAATTGAGTAAAAATTTTATTCACACCCTTATATATATAAACTATTTTTAGATTTATAAGGAAATTTTTGTGACTGAGTTATATAGTTTTAGATTCGATATTTGTTTTTTTTTGTGGAGTCACTTCTTAGAATTTATTTGGTATTTTTATCATTGGATTTATATTTTTTTACATATTTATGCATTATGGACTTATTTTGGAATCTTATTTATCTATATTATTGTTTTTATTGGTGTTTTTTTATGTATTCCTAGGATATATGTCGGTAATGACTCCCATATGTATGTTTTATACCCTTAGTGCTAGTCGCCAACCCGCGACATATTTGGAGTGGGATTCGATGGTTACTATCATCTTCACTATAAGTCTAGGAGGGGTTCCCAATGGGGTTGGATTATGATAGGGAGGTATAAAAGATTTTCTTTGTGAGATAGGATAAAGATTAAAGTTAGGAACTAGTGATTATTTCATTGGATGATTGGGGAATTTTTCAACTAAACCAAGTTTGTGACATATACTAGGTATACCAATGATGATGTAGGATTTTAGGGCCCCATGATCTTATGCAAGGACCATGATTTTATGGAATAACCATGTAAAATGGTTATTCTTATACTATAAAGATCTGGGAGAGGTGCATTCATAAGTATTTTTTATTATTTTTTTAAAATTGGGTTATTTGAGAGGAATGAAATGAAACTATTTAAAATAATTGATTGAATAAAATCTATGCTACCAGACATAGAATTTTGGTTCCTTTAGTAGAGATATAATATATTTATTGTTAGTTTGTGGTTAAGGTTAGTGAGTCTCATCAGGTTGATCCCATTTACCATGGTATAGTTGACCTGGGTGAGTAGGATGAGATCTAGAGGAAGATAATGTGATATCTCCAGTGTCATGGTGTGGAAAAGTATGAGAGGAGTGTCTCTACTCTAGAGATAGAGTACTCACTAGGGTAGCATGAAATAACTTTTAATATGATCCATTCCAAGGCTAAGTATCAGTATCTATTGGATTTCTGTCAGATGGTGGGAGTAGAACAATAGTGGTAGATCTTGTTTCTCTGGGAAATAAATAAGTTTAGGGTTTCTTGGGATGGTTTTTAGTGGTATACTCGAGCAGTGTTATTATCATCGATGATGAGGGAAGTAAAGAAGAAGGATTTTAACTCTCTTTATCAGAGGATATATAGTGTATAGGATCATGGTATCATGTTTAATTAAATTTATATTTATTCTAAAAATCTATTTATAAATGAGGAATCTAGATCTCAATGTTTAGAGGAGTCACTTCATTATGTGATTTGATATGTTGTCACCTCAATTATATAGCCTATGTAATTGAAGGAACAAAATAAGGATTAGTTCATTAAGAGTTTTATTTCTCAGCTAGGGTCATCCCAATAGGGGATCCGTCAGATATCATCATGGAGAGAATCTGTTAGTGAATTATCATAGGTATCTAGACCATCAAAGTTTTTACTAACTCAGATTCAGCGTCATCAATTTCTTTCCCCTCATTTATCTGGGGGTCTAATATTTAGTGTAACCATCGAGATATATATTCTAGTATGTTTTTCTAGTAAATTATGTGAACACCAAAAAATATAATTCCCGACCATTCAAGGAATTTAGTATAGTGGAGGTAGCCAAGTCCATTATCAACCCTAGTAGTAGCAGTTTCCCTAGAGTTCATATCATTAGCAAGGTAAGTAGACCTTTGTTCCTTAAAGGGGATATAGAACTTGTATAGGATATCCACATGATGTTCCTCACCCTTAGGGACATAAGTCTAATTAAGATTGTGGTTATTCATCAATAGTAATTCAAAGTATCTAGATGAAAACAACTTCATGATATAGATGTTCCTATACTAAAAGGGATAGAGACTACCTAAGGTACCATCTATTTATCTTCTAGAATGGATTATGATTTGTTTGATTCTATATAATTTCACTTATTTGTTTCACCTGAATTTTTCTAAACTTTGGGACTCAAGGTGGAGAGTCTTAGTGTGCTTATAGTTGTAGTTCATTTGAGCCTTCCTGGCTTGTGTTGGGGGTTTTACTGAGGATTGGTAAGCATCAATCATCAAGTGATTTATTTATACTTTAGATAAAAAATTATGATCTCATTATTTGCATTAAATAGTTGAATTATGTGTGTTTGGTTATTGATAGCTTCCAAAGGAGAGTTTTGTTATGTCATGAGAAGGGGAAACATACAGTTTTCATTAGTGAGAAGGAGCATCAGGCGATTCATAGATTTTTTATCCAATTTTGTCTCAATTTAAATCTTTTTTTGGGTTTAGTGTGTGAACAAGTGGGGGGGTTTCCTAGAGTTTAGAATGATTTTCTAGTTAATGTTTTCAATTTGGTTTTGGTGTTACCCCTTGATGTAATATCATTTTTAGGATAATATCGTAGCATATTATTCTCCAACTTTGATTGATCCTTATCAGATGTTTCCTTCTAATATCTATAAATTTATGATTTAGATTGATAATTTGATGAAATGTGGATTTATCCAATTCAATGTGTCATCATAGGGTGGTCATATGTAGTTTTACAAGAAGAAATATGGTAGTATGAGGTTTTTTATCGACTACTAGTGGTTTAATTAGGTGATGGTCAAAAAATTGTTACCCTCTTCCAAGGATCAATGAACTATTTGACAAGTTGAAGGGAACTATAAGGTTTTAAAATATCAGCCTATAGTATGGTTATCACTATATTAAAGTTAGGGGGAATATATCATGAAAACTACTTTAATATGTTTTTATAGGCATGTCATGTTTTTTTCACATCATTCAGTGTCATTAATACCCCAAATGTGTTCATAGGACTCTTAAAATCTATATTTCATTAGTTCTCAAATCCTTTTTTAGTCATGTTTATTGATGACATAATTATATACTCATGGTCATAAGAGGAACATTCTGAGAACCATAGAGTCATTTTTCATGTCTTTTGATGCCATTATTTTTATGGGAAGATGTCTAAGTGTAATTTTTGGATGTAGGGGTGAGATTTCATGGAAATGTCATGTCTCAATAGGGAGTGGAAGTAGAATTATTGATGATTGAGGTTATTTTTTATTGGATATCACCCAATAATTATTTGTAGGTCCATATTTTTGTTAGTCTCCTAGGATATTATCATAAGATCGTGTCTAAATTCTCTTGAATTATGGTCCTATTGATATACTTTACTAAGAAGGGCCATTCATTCTCATAGAATAATCAGCGATAGACAGCTTTCAACTACCATAAGGAGGGGTTGATCAGTGATCCCATTATTTAGATACTAGATGAGGGAGTGATATTTGGGGTGTTATTTGAAACATCTGATATCAAGTTGAATATTTTATTGATGTAGGTGATAGTATTAATATCATATGGGTCTATTATATTACATCACCACAAAAATAAGTATTCCACCTATGATTTGGAGTTAGCATTAATGGTTTCTTTCTAAATATATGATAGTATTTCCTCATTAGTGATAGCTTTGTGGTCTTCACTAATCATAGGATTTAAAGGTTTGTTTTATCTTAGTGGGATCTAAATATGTGAAAATAGATGTGGATATATTTTCCCTAAGATAATGAATTTGATATCTATTAAAACCCATGTAAAGGTAGTGTAGCTATTTATGTACTGAGTTGAAAGTATTTGTGATATTTTTTTCAAGGGTATAGAGATACATAGAGGGTGATGGAGGAGCTCAAAGTGATTCATATTGATGAAAAGGAGGTTAGTGATAGAGGTTTCCTATTACAGATGATAGTAAAATTATTTATAATATAGCTATTAGAATATTCATGGTAGATAGACTCAAAATTAAAGGTGATACAAGATCATATCATCCATGATTATGCTTCAGAGGGATGGTTGGATAATAAATAGAATCAAATGATGTTTTAATGGAGGCCTTTATCCCATTAGTTGGTTCTGTAGTGGTTCTCTTTGAGTATCATAGATCAATAGTGTAAATGTATACTGGCATGTCTAAGATGTATCATTCCTTGAGGGGTTAGAATTTGTGGCTCAATATTTAGAGCTTAGTGGTATATTTTGTATCATGATGATTTTATTATCACTAAGTGAAGGCAAAGCATCATGTTTCCAGTATTTTTTTCAACCATTGGATGTCCCTGAGTTGAAATTGGATGGTATATCAATGTATTTAATCACTATTATACCATAATTCTATGGAAGACACAATGCTATTTGGTTGATCATGGATCAGCTGATGAATTTTTCCCACTTATGGATGATTAGGGAGTCAGTTATTTTAGAGTTCTTTGTGTGGTATTATATTGATGAGGTGGTGTGGCTTTAGGGGTACCAAGAACTATAATTATTTATCAGGATCCTCATTTTACCTCATGAGTCTATAGATTATTTCGGTATTTTTTGGCTCCTAGTTACACCTTAGAGTAAATTTCCATACTTAGATGGATTGGTATATATAGAGGTCCATCCAAATACTGTAGGATGTGTTTTGGAATTGCATTTTATATTTTGGTGGATCATGGATTTATCATTTTACCTAAGTTGTGTTTTCTTCTAAAAATATATTCCACAATTACATTGGTAAGGATCCTTTTTAGATGTTTTATGGGAGACATTTTTAAAAACTATTTTTATGGGATAAGGTTAGGTAATTAGTATTCTTTCATCCTATTATGGTGTAGATCACCAAAAAAAAGATTAAGATGATTCTGAAGAGGATGAAGTAGATGTAAGATCGTCATAAGTTGTATGTGGATCAGTGAAGGATACCTCTAATGTTTGAGTTTAGTTACCAAATTTTCTTAAGGGTTTCTATTAATCAAGTGTTGTGGTGGTTTAGTCATAGAATTGGTCTCTCCACCTAGTTTATGTATCCTTTTGAGGTGTTACAACACATTTAAGAGGTGGAGTATCAATTGAAACTTCCTATATAGTTATATAGAGTCCACGACATCTTATTTGTGTCCAAAATCCAATGGTATCTTCATAAAAATTCTCATGTAATCAATTAGAATGATTTTTATATCAAAGAAAATGTGATGTTTTTAGAGTTTCTAGTTGAGATCTAGGTTAATATTGAGAAGTTATTGTCTACAAAGTTTATTCTTATGGTGTACGTTCTATGGAGGCATGGTGTTATTGAGGATAGTACATGTAAATGTGAGTCATATATGTTCACCCAGTATCTTATGTAGTTTGAGACTTGATTTTTTTTATGTAATGTTTGAACTGGTTTTGAGAAAAATTAGAATATTGTTTTTATTGTTTTTTTGTTTGCCTAGCTTCATCCTATTATTTTATGGGTATCTCCTAGGGAGTTTTTGATGTCTTTGTGGTATAGTATTTTTTATGGGATTTCTTTTAACTATTAATTATTCAATATGTCACTTATTATTACATTACATTGGGTGTTGGGGTTATCAGGATGAGTCATGAGAAAGAAAGGGTGGTTTTTAAGTTGAAATTTCAGTTGGGAGAAGCAGGTAATGGTATGGATATTTGGGTCATGGTGTGAGGGTTTTATTGTAGTGGATGTGTAGTTTTATAGTTTTTCATCATGGTTTAGGTACTTGATGTAGAACCATAGATACTTGATATATATTTCAGGATTTATGCCTACTATGATTAATGGAATGATCCCATGTGTCTATATCATGATTAGTTCAAGACATTAGATGTGTTTTTTTAAAATATCTTCATAAAATGGTTATAATTGTCAGGAATGATTCTAATAGGATGGTTCCGGGTTGTTCTATATCAGGTGATGTCTCAAATTAATGGTATAGATCACAGTGTAACCTTTCTTTAGTTGGATTGGATTAGATGTTTTGTCCAAGATTAAAATGGGTGAGATTTTTGGAAGTTTTAGTGTGAATTTATGATCATCGGTGGAGATTAAATAGTTGTGTTAAGACCATGATTCATTATGTTTAAAGTTGTAGTTTTTGGGATAATTTCAGTGTGAATATGACCTATCATGCTGCAACCTAATTTTTTTCATCTATACATAAATTTTGAAGCCCCTTTTATTTATCTCAAATCCATTCGAATTATCTCAAATTATAGGAAAAATAAGGTGTGTTTTTTGGTGTATCATGATCCCACTTGGATGAATTTTAATCTTTACCTTTTTAAGATAGATAATAATTCCATCCTGAAATTTTTATATTTCCTTCACATGATTTTGGACATCACATTATCTCCTCTATATTTTGTTCTTGCAAAGTAGTCATCGAATCAATGGTTGAGATTGGGGATTCTAGAACCCTCATTTATTCTATGAAAAATGTGTGATTAACATGATTTTTTATATTTTGGTGAGGTGTATGGATTGGTATAATTAAGATAATGAACTAAACCTAATTAAATGTAAAGTAAAATTGTGAATTGTATGTGTTTACTTATTCCATGAAATTTCTCATGAGATTCATACATACCTACTATTGTTTCTAAAAAAGTCATTTCTATTAAGACTTATTTGTTGATGTTGTGGGTTGTGTGTTAAAATCACATCTAATAAAAGTATAATCACTTAAATATGGTAATTAAACTAGTTGTGTGTGAATTTTGATAATGAAAGTATGTTTATTGAAAAATAAAAAGGGTGTTTTAGTATTTTTTGTTGTTGTTGAAATTGGTTGTTATGTGCTTATTATTCTTTTGTGGACTTTTTTGGTTTTTTTTGTGACTGTGGTTTTTTATTTATGTGGGGGAGTGGTCATTAGGTGGTTTTTATGTATTGTTTTGGGAATCAAGTTTTTTTGGTTATCTTGTGTTGGGTATCGGGGCTACATTGGTTGGCATGTGTTAGGTGGCAGGGTTGTGTGGGTTGTCTTATGTTGGGAAATAGGGATTCATTGGTTGGATCTTGTTGGGTGGCGGGGATATTTTGGTTAATATTAATCAATATGTGATATTATAATGGTTTGAATAATAAAAATTATATTATTGGTTTATGGTGGTTGATTGATGTTGTATGGGTTGTTAGTGTGGGTGGGTAAGTAGGGTTGTAATTAGAGTTTATTGTTAGAGATGTATTGATTATTGGTTGTGATGAGTGTGGGATCATTTTATAGTGGATCGGTATTAGAATGATACTACTGGTAATGATACACATGGAAATGGGTAATGGATAAAATTAACATGGGTATTGGTTGGAAATGGTTTGTTATTAAATATATAACTAAATGGGTTAATAAATGTTAATTTTTTGGTAATTTTTAAACCTATAATTAGAATAATAGAATAATTAAAAGGAACTTTTGAATGTTTTATGGATGTTTTGTGTGGGAAGTGGGATGGTTGGGGGAATTATAATTAGTGGTGATGACTTTGTGTGGTGATGGTAGTGTTATGATGGTTGTTGGTTGTGATGGGGTTTCATTAGTGTGGACCCTATTGGTTGGGATTTTGTGTGGTGTGTGTGTGTGTGATTTATTTCCCTATGATTTATTTATTTACCCCATATAAATCAAATAACCATACTGAAGCCCAAATGTTTTAGGTTTTAGGTATGTCCCCAATATTAAAGATGGTGAGGATATATGGTTTTCTACCCACAAATCATTTCTCTATATACCAAGTTTGGAATAGTGGATTGTCTTTATAGATGATGTGATGGGATATGTTGGGGGCCATTCATGGTAAGAGGGGGGACAAGGTTGATGTCTTCCATATTCACAATACCCTACTGTACAAGTAATAGAGTGATGATGATGATGTGGTAGTGACTTGTAGTATTATTGTAGTTATGTAATGGATTGAATAACTCCAACATGGGATGTTGGACCCTATTTGAGGCTGGGTAGGTATTTTGTGACTCAACCCACATAAAATATTGGAGGGAGTGTGCATAGAATATTTGATATTGAGATTTTAAAATAGAAAATTAGTAGGGGAGTGGTTATGCGGTAATAATTCTTATATATTCTTGATTTTAAGTTAGTATATTTGTATGTGATACTTGTTGAGTGAGACTCAGTAAGGATAATTTTTATTTGACCTAACAGGTTCTTGTTGGTTATGTTGTTTGTTCACATATTCATTAGTATGATTTTCCCATATTTTCATAAGAGGTATTGAGTATAATCCTACTGATCATACATATCATTCACACTCTTATGTATATATATAATTTAGGTTTATAGGGTGATTATAGTGATCTATATGGATATTATTATCTTGGAGTTTGGGTTTGGGTATGGATTCACTGCCTTGTACTTATTTGGTATTTTTATCTAAGAATTTTTTTTCTGTTATTTAAATACATTATGGGTTATTTGTGGATTATGTTTTGTCAATATTGGGGTATTTATTGGTGGATGTTTTATGTATTTTTGGTATATATGGGGTCAATTACTCCTATATTTATGTTTTATACCCTCAAATAAAATTTCTAATATGACAACACATATCATTCATACACTTTATTTCATGATTTATTGCAAAAAGATGCCCTAAATACCTCCAAATAAGATTGTAAGGCCTATTGTATTTGGCTAATTTGGTATATATCATAACAACTTGAAACATAAATACAAATAAAAAAACTAAAACTCCATAACAAAATCTTATATTTCTATGATCTTCTAAGACTGCTTGGGATAATAGGTTGACATACATAAGAAAGTGGTGATCTATAAATCCTAGTAAGGGAATAATAAAAACATAACATGATTAAATTAATAAATGTGAGTCAATAGTAATATCAAGGTAACATAATAGGGGTTTTAATCATAAACATAAACATCAAATCAATATATAAAATGATAACTTAAAGGCAACATGGGAATGTGGAAACAACATAAATCATGAAATCAAAAGAATAAGTTAAGGTAAACAATCAAGAAATCATAACATCGTGTTCTTAGGATAACCTCCCATGAACCATAGATGTAATATCCTATGATAAAAACATTACCCAATTCATTGGAGGTATATATAATTTTGAGCCCACTCTTCACATTTATATCATGTACATGCATAAGTGTTCCATATAGATTATATAACATAAGGATTTATTTAAACAATTTTAATCTCATTATTAAGTAATGTTGGTTACATAAATGTAAGTTCCAAATAAATGAATTATATGTATAACTAGGTGAATACCCTAGATTTTAAATGGGGACAGGTATTCACTGCATAAATTTTTGGCATGGAAAATTGTAAGATAATTTCGCCTGCGTAATGGGGATACATAAAGATTCATGTAAGGGTTTAATGAGAGTTAAAGGAGACTCTAATAAAATTAAAATCATAAGTACAATAAAAGGTATGTGTAAGAACATATTCCAACATGAACAAATGGAAATAAAAAAGCATAAAATAAAGATGGTTCTTAAATAAGGAGGAGAATGAGAGGATCTCTTACCTTGAGAGGGAGCTTATAAGAATGTGGGAAGAGCTTCTTAAGATCTTAAGAACACATTGGGATGGTTTTAAAGAAGGAAATAAATATTAAATTCATGACCGAAGGGTTTTTACTGATGAGAAATAGGAGTTTGGGTGGGGTTTTATATCAAAATAGAGGAGAATTATTTATTAATTTCTAAACATAGATTTTCGACTCTATATGATAAATTGATCCAAACCACAAACAGTATAATATTTTTTACCCATGGTTTTATCAAAATATGAGTAGATTTAATTTTTTTTACATATAATAATATATCTCATTAAAATAATACCATTTTTAAAGTGTAAGTGAGTTATGTTTATAAATAATTAATTTTAAAAACCTTAAAATATAATATATGATTTGGAGGATTTATTAAGATTTTATAAAATTAATCAAATAACATTGAAATAACATTATTTTAAATTTGAAACATAATTTTGGTCATTTATTCTCATTATGTTATATATTAAATCACTTTTTGGATTTTAAGATTTTATAATACATACTGTATAATAATACAGTATTTAATTTTTATCTGAAAAAATTATTGTCTCGGAAAATTATGAAAAATTAACTATTTGATAATTTTTAAATGATTATTTCAAAAATAATTTTTATTTTATAAAATTAATTATATAAAAATTATAATTTACACTTTTAAATAAAAATCTAAATTTATTGAAAAATACTAGGTTTTTTACAATAACAGTTTTCATACCCTTATAAAATTTTCATTTTAATTCAAAAAATTATATTATCATTTATTTCAAAAATTCTTGAATTAGTCAAAAATAGAGTCCTGATTCAAACTATATATTTCCAAAAAATAAACTTTTTTTTCATCGTATCAAAATCTAATTTTTATCAAACTTTTTTATTTAACCATTATAAAGTAATAAAAGATAAATATAATCATTATTTTATTATGAAATACACATTAATATTTTTAGGGTTAATATATATAGCACATTACCAGTGATTTCCCTAAGGGTAAGGTGTGAAATTATGAGAATTTTTTGTGGTGTTTCGGAAAACTTGGTTTGTCTTGTGGTGTTAATGAGCTTTAAATTCTACCATAAATAGTTTCACTTGGGATTTAGTTATTAAATATCATATTTGACTTGGTCAATAAAAAATATCAGTGATTCTATCTCACTTTTAATCTTTGATAAATGGGAGTCATATGGTATGACCTTATTGGTTGAGGTCATCACTTTATTTCTATGTTTAAAATGGATTTAACATAACCCTATATATATATATACATATTAAACATATGTTCACTGTGTAATGGATAACAATTAATGGTTATGATTCTTAATGGTCTTTTAAATATTATAGGATATTACTTATAATGATGAAAAATAACCAAATCGGTGCATGTATTTTCTATAATTTCAATTCTTAATAAGGAATTTACTCATTTTAAAATGGAATTTAATTTATATATTTTCAGGTTGTTATAACCAACTTAATACCTATTAGAGGCGGGATATGGGGGTCAGGATTATCTTCAATGTAGTCATCAGAGGGGTTCCCAATGGAGGTATATCATGACACTAAAATCTATGGAATTAATAAAAAAATATTCAATTTATAGGATAAAATTATAGGTTTACCCTATAAGTTTAAAAATATAGAAATGTTCATGATAATTCACAAAAATTCATAACAATAATTTCCAAGTATTTAAATTAAATTTGAATATTATATGGACATTTATCTCAAAACCACTAAAAAAGTAAAATATTTTAAATTCTTAAAATAGAAATTAATTTTATACTAAACTAATTCCAATAAATTATGAAATCTTAACACTAAATTTTTTAAGTTTTGAAAACACCTGCAGTGGATTTATTAGTCCTAATGTGTATGGTTACGTGGCACTACAAGTGGCTGGGTGAATTGTAAACTAATTCCAAGCTACGAAATTTCATCCCACTCAAGTGTAAGTTGAATAGAAGAGAGGATATTCTAATATAATTAATGCATATAAGAGTAAAAAATCTTAATTATTTATTAAATTTAACTATTTTAATTTAAAACACTTCCCAACTAATGAAATAATCATAACTGAAAATAAAATGTAATATAAAAAAACAGTGTATAAAATGAAATGTAGCGTAACACATCGATATTTTAAGAGGTATAATATGTTCAATAGCATATATGATACAAAACACAAATACTATAAGAGAATATGACACCTCAATAATTTATGATATATTTATTTTTAAATAAATTCAATCTCTTTCATATCATGTGATGTACGAAATATCGGGTTTAAGAAAAACATGATACTCAATTAAAATATTATTTAAACATGACCATTATAACCTAGTAAATAAATTGGCGGGTATGAATCATAATAAATAAATTGTGAAAAATATATGTTTTAAAAAATTTCCTTAGTTATATATTGATTAAAAATAAAAAATATGAGCCATTTGAAAGTAAAAAAATGTTTTCTAAAAAACTGTATTTCTTCAAAGAAAATGATTTCATCACTTCCTACGCAATTATGATAAAATGAATTTCTGAAAATTTTAGAATTTTTTTAAAAATATTTAATTGATTTTCTAAATTATTCAATCAAAATTATATTTTGGTTTATTTTTTGGATTTTTTTGAAAAGATTCATTTTTTTAATGAACAGTAAAAATTACTACTTTTTATTGAAACCCGCATTTCTGTTTAAATTATATAAATAGATAAATTATATTTTAAATTATTTTTAAAGTAAAATTAGTCATTTATATTATAATAAATTTTATTTATTTCTTTTAAATCAATTTTATATTTAATTTTTATGTTAATACCTTTTATACTTATGAGAATTTTCTCTTTGGAAGCCTACTTTTTCATTGCACTTTCGAGTTTAATTTTAAATTAATTTCTGAAACTTCTATTAATTAAATTTGGAAAGATAGATTAAAAATTATAAATAATAATAATTTATATGATATTATACTTTGAACTTAATTTTTTACCATAATTAATTGTGAAAATAATAAAAATTAATTTATATAATTAAGGTAAAAATAGGTTTATCATGGTTTAAACTAAGAATATAAGGGATTAAAATGAAATTAAATTTTTTCAAACCCCATTTATGTCCATATTTAGACCTTATAACTTATATGGTTTTATAATGAACCATTTTTTAGTTTTTTAAAATGATAAAAATAAGGGTATCGCTTTATCTTTTCAAAAATTCTATGTCTGTCCTCTCCCTCACTAATAAAAGGCCACCCTCTCTTCTATCCTATTCACACTTTAAAACCATTTGGTTCAGCCAATACCTAAATAATTATATCATTTAATTCCATACCCACATACTAGAGGTCTTATTTTTATTATAAATCTCTCCAAATAAGGATTTTTGTATAAAGCTAAAAAGTATCTCTAAAGAAGAGGTAAAATTCATAAACATGTGTATTTATTTTATTTCTTATTATACATCCTTAAAATCATCATAAATTTTGATAATATAATATCACTATTATCACATAAATGTTCATATTTTATTATTTTAATTTAATAACCTAGATATAACTTGACTTCCATCAAATGGAAAACGAAATCACCTATCATGTGTATCTCAGACTACCGCATCGTGAACCGATGTAATTCATTTTCCATCACCACCTTTAAAAGATGGGTATAATAATGTATTTTACTAATTTAGATGATATTTATTACATTATTATACTTTTTTAATTATTATATCACATATACCATCTTAATTTAAATTCTATACAGAAGATGCTAATGTCACTCGTGTGTATAATGAACTACCACCTCGTGAAGCGATGTGATTTGTTTTTCACATATGCTTTACATGGGAGGTATTAAAAAAACATTAATGAATATATATAATATTTATAACCTAAAAACAATTCTTTAAGTATAATATCATATCTAAATTTTTTCATTCTCATCTTTTAGAAAATAATAACATTACTCGTACGTACGTGTAGACTACCACCTTCACATGGCGATGTGAAATGTTTTTCATTTTATTTCTACATGGAAGGTAATAAGGATGTATTTGATTAATTTAAATTACATATAAGACATAGTAATGATTATTTAATGTTTAATTAATATTTATTTTCATTTCATTCCATCCATTGAGAAAAATGGAAATAGTGTTCATGTGTACGTATGACCTACCGTCTCCTGAATTGTGTAAATAATGATTTATCTCTAACTTTTATTTATTACCATCAATATATATATAATTCATATATATTATATTTATATCATTTTTAACACTATATATATTATTTATCCATGATAAATATAAAAGGAAAAAAATTAATGAACCAAAACATACATGAAAAACGAAGCAATTATAACCCAAAAGAGTGATTTTAACAAATAATTGTTAAGAATCAATTCAATAAATAATATAAGTAAATAATATAAGGTATTAAATATATGGTTATGGTTTTATAATATATTTTTAATAAAAAGGTATTTATTTTTAGGAGTTTTATACACATATTAATGAATTCAAACCTGAGATAAGGGTTTCTCTTCTAAAATTTATTTCTTTGAGACATATGCCGTATTTACCACTTATTCCTTTATGTGGTATATATACTGCCCATTTTTATATTTTATATAATTAATATATTTATATTAATGGAATTTAATGTTTTATTTAATGTTATTTATTTCATGGTAATTATGATTAAAAAGTTACCAAAGTGATAATGGTTTATTTTACAATCTCATCATTATTTGAGATTGTTTATGTTTAAGTCTCCCTTGGGGGAATTATTTGATATTTTTATTAAAAAATCAATCTATTTCCTTATAATATTTTTATTAATTAAATTTTTAATAATTGTATAAATTTTATACTCTTTAATTTAAAATTATTCATTCATTTTATTAATAAAATATCACATCATTTCTCTCTTCAGTCGAAAATCATTTTTCTTCCAAAATAATGTTTTCAAAAAATGTTTTCAAAAATGTTTTAAATATTACATAAATGATTTTTAAATAAAATATTAAACATTTTTTACTTTAAAATAAACTAAAAGTATTCTTCATGTTTTCTCCAAATAATTTCTATTTACCATTTACTGAAAATGTGAAAGGAATCATTTTTTTATCATATATGGAATAAACGGAATATCCTACCATTATTCCCACTCAATTTTTTAAAGGTTAATTTACAATTTTTAATAGTTATTTTCAATTAAAATTATTTTATAAATATTTTTTGAACTTTTATTTGTAAAGAAATATATTTTCAAATTGAAAAGGTTATTTTCCCCCAAAAAAACTAATGATATTTTTAGGGTATTTTCATTCATAATGACATCAACTCTTTATTTTAGTTATGATAAAATGAGTATATTTTTTATGGATATAATCCGTATTCTTTATTTTTATGGTTTATGATCAGTTTTAATGAGGATATAAAATTTTATTATCATTCACTATATTACTTTGGATGGTTTATGATTATTTTTATTTGATTTGGGTAAGTATTTAATTTTCGTATGTTAGTTTTTCAACAATAATGAATATTTTGATTATGTTTAAAAAATTTTATATGATGAATTCATTAAACGTAGAAATTGATGTGTAGGTTCTGATTATAAATAGAACCTTGATGCATCTACGTGACTCATGAGACAAATTAGTTGGCCAAGTTATACATGTTTCTAACCACTGGTTTAAACTATTTTATGAAAGGTATTTATGGTATATTCAAGATGTATTAAATTATGAATTACCTCACTATAAAATTATTTATTGATTTCTTTGTGATTATTCAATTATTTATAATATTTATGGATAAGTTTCAAGATCATGTGATTATTTATATGGATTTATTATACCATAATTTATTCATGTCATATTCTGCTCAAGTTATTGATTAAATAACATGTGTTTTAGTTAATTACCATTCCATATTTAGTATTATTATTTATTTGTGATAGAATATGTTTTACGCATACCCTTAATAAGTATCTGAGGTCGCCACTTTCTTATATTTCTTTCCCCATGATGCCAATATATTTATTATGATTGATATGTATGCTATAGTAAAAAATTATGAACTTTAAGAAAATAATATGTTTTATTTTATGTTTTCAATTATATTTTGAGATTCATGTATGTATCTTGTTTTACAAGACTACTAAACTATATGGTCCTTTGGTGTGTGATTCCTTATATCTCATTACACTGTAATAAAGTAATCACAGACTATGTGATACTAGGGTTTGGTACTTTACAATTGGTATCATAGGAAGTTTATTAGAAACCTTGGGTACTATATTTATGAAAACAAAGATTAGGGAACATAAACCTATGATATAGTTTTCTAGTAAGTATATAAGATCATCTTAAATTTATGTTTAGGTATAACTTATTTCTTTTTTCTTATTAATACAACCCTATATGGATATTATAAGTTGACTTGGCTCTAACACAGTTGTACCTAGGGGTAATAAATCTGAAAAAGTTGCATTGGGATTTTACTCAATCATCACCTGGTACACGACAATGGATCTTACTATGCACCTGGTTTAACACTCATAAGGGGATATTATTAGGATAATTCACATTTTTGTTAACCAATTATGAAGTATTTCAAAATATTTTTAATTATTTGAAAACTTTTCCAATGAAACCATGTTTGTGATTATGAGATAATCCATGCATAAAATTTTCAATTTATGTTATATGTCTCACTTAATTTGGGATTATACATTATTTTTCATAATTTTATGATCTAGTTATTGTATTTAATTATTTATAAAAGTTTTATAGTGGAAGGAATTGGAACTTTATCGATGCACATAATCCAAAGAGTAAAAGTGATTGTTTCTTTAATAGGCTTAATCCAATATTTCAAAGGGAACCAGTCCCCCAAATATTCACGTCATATGTGGAAATAGTATCATGTACTATAACGATAGAGAAATAACTATCTAAATATTATTTATTCAAAGGGAATAAATATAATAATAGGATAGAAAATTAAAAAATGGATAAGGGGAAGAAGGGAAAGAAGGATTTTACCACATATAATAATTGTGGAAAGAATCACCTTGGTACTTTCTTGAAGGGAATAATAGTTTTCTACAAGTTTGGATATAAATTCAATCATTATCATTATTTAAATGTCAATAAATAATATTCAAATGTGAAATGATTCAACTATAAGAATATTTTTTACAACACAAATGAGTGCCCCAAGTGTTAATGTAATATACCTCAAAAGAAGTTAAGGGATCAAGGTTAAGTTTATGTTATTACTACATACGAAGAGGAATGATTAATGTGCTTGTTTTTGGATTCATGAATTATATTATAGTAGTATTTTATCAATTATATTATGGTTATAATAATTATGAAATGTATAAATGTTTTAATTCAATACTTTTTAGTTGAGGATTTAGGAGAATATGTTGTATGGTACCAATAACCCGGAAAAGTGACTCAGTGGAAATTTAATCTTTTTAGAAAACATAATATTAAGGGAAGATAACCCATAATATATTCTTGAAGTTGAGATTATAATGATAAAGATATTTTATAGGATATTATTGGTCACATTGAAATTATTTAGTGATCTAATTATTTATGTTATCTTTATTGGAGTTTACTGTATGTTGGATTTATGGAATATATTTGACAATCTAAGACTTTTTTTAATGAATGCATGTTTTTATTAATATTTTATGATTATAAAGGTATTCACATGTTTTGAATATTAAATTAAGATCCAATTTATATTTAGGGGAATATAATGATGATTTAGTGACTTCCTTCTAAATTCTTGAACTATGAATTTAGTCAGACATATTTTGGATGAGTCTTAATGTTAAAAATTTATGTAATGGATTATGTTAAATTTTTATATTTAATATTTAGGTTTTAGATATTAATGTATTATATTGGATAACTTTTTCTAAAAATTTTTGTTTTGTTAAAGATAGTAGGAATGGATTTTTAATCTTTTATGAATCTTATGATCTGTTAAAAGTTAATTATAGTACTTTGGGAATAAAAAAATTATTTTTGGATAATCATTTCTTCGTGTAATATTTCAAGTGTAAATTGATTGAATCATGTCCAAAGGATTAAATTTTTCATATGAAATATAAATATATCAATTAAGTATATTTTCTTATATTATTAGATAGTAAAATAATTCCTCAACTCTAGGAAAAGGATCTTGAAATAAAAATGTAATTCTAATACCTTCATTTCTGATGAATTGATGGTTCTTTCACCTTTTTATAGATTTATGTTTTTATATTCATTAACCTTATCTAGATCACACACTTTTTTTATATCAGTCATCTCTATCACTTTCCAAAATTATTTATTCTTTTCTTCTATGTCAATACCTTCACTTCCAAACATTGTTTTTTATTTTGAAACCTAGTTTTGTGTTATTCTGGATGGACTTTGTATTTACCTTTATCAATTATAAATAAATAGTTTTCCTAACCATTTAAAAATGTGGGGATTCAATAATATTATTGTCAAATTTCAAACCCTTGATTATTAAGATCAAGATTAAATCGTGTGGGTGTAATTTATTTTAGTGGGTAAAATGTAACACATCAACATTTTAAAAGAGGAACATATGTTTGATATAATATATGAAATGTAACACCAAGAATAGAAAACAATATAACACTATTACACTTTGCAATATATTTCTTTTTAATTGAATTCAATCTCATTGATAGCTTTCAAAGCATGTAACGTCGGGTTTAAATGAAATATAATACTCTATTACAATATTATTTAAACATGATTGTTATAACCTATCTATAAAAGTGGTGGATATGGATAAAACTAACTAAATTATGAAAATATATATTTTTACACGTTTTCAGGGGTTATTTATTTATTATAATGAAAAATAATAATAATTTGACAGTGAAAGAAACTTTTTTCTCAAAAATAGTATTCTTTTCAAAGAAAAAGGTTTTGTCGCTTATTGAGCACTTATGATAAAATGAATTATTGAAAATTTTAGAAACCTTATTTTATAAAATTTTATTATTTATTTAAATCGTATTATAGAAATTGTATTAGGGTTGTTTTCTTGGTATTTTTTTGAAAAGTTTCATTTTTCGATGAATAGTGAAAATACTGATTTTTATTGAAAACTAAATTTTCTTATAAATTATATACAAAGTAAAATTATATTTTAAATATTTTTAAAATTATAATTAATTATATTATATTATAATAAAATAAATATAGGTCTTTGGAATCAGTTTAATATTTAATTTTGATATCAAAACCTTCTATAATTATGAGAATTTCCTCTTTGAAAACCCGTTTTTTCATCACTCTTATGGGTTTAATTTTAAATTTAATTATACCATTTATAAGAATTTAATTTGGAAAAAAAGATTAAATATTTTAAATCATAATAATTTATATTATCTAATAATTTAAACTTAATTTTTTACCATAATTAATAGTAAAAATGGTGAAAATTAATTATCATAGTTAAGGTAGGAATTGGTTAACTGAAGGGTTAAAATAAAACAATATGGGTGAAAAATTAGGTAAAGCTTGTATGAATCCCATTTTATAGATATATTTAAAAATAATAACATATAAGTTTAGATAATTACCCATTTTTTAGTCCTTTTTAAAGAGAAAAAAATCGGTATCACTTTATCTTTTTGAAAAATTTATGTGTGTCCTCTCCCCCACTTATAAAAGGTCGCCCTCTCTCCTCCCCTCTTCACACTTCCAAAACCATTTAGTTCAGAACAAATTTGACCAAATATCTTACTTAATTTCCTCCCCATATCCTATATTCATTATTTTTATTATTAATCACTCTTATGACTACTTTAGTTATAAACCTAAAGAGGATCTTTGAAGAATAGGTAAAATTATTAAACATTCATATTTGTTTTATTTCTTCTTCCAACTCCTTCAAATAATCATTAAATATGATAATATAATAAAAAAATTATCCTATATATATATATATTATTAATGTAATAACACATATCCATCCCCACATCCCTTAAATGGTAAATGAAATCATTGAACATGTGTATAGAGAACTACCACCTCGCAAATCGATGTAATTTGTTTTCCATCACCACATTTAAAGGATGAATATAATGATGGATTTAATTTTTTTAAATTATATTTATGACATTATTATACTTATATAATTGTTATATCACTTATACCTACTTAATTTCCATTATGTGGTGGATATGATAACATCGCTCTGGTATACGATGGACTACCACCTCGCAAAGCGATGTGATTTATTTTTCATTTATTCTTTTCATGGAAGGTAGTAAGGTTAAAATTAATGAATACATGTGATATCTATGAACTAAAAATAATTCATTAAATATAATATCACATATGAATTCCTTTCTTTCCATCCGTTTAAAAACAATAATGTCACTCATATGTATATGTGGAATATCGCCTCTACATAATGATGTGGTGTTTTTTTTCATTTTATTTTTACATGGATGGTAATAAGGATGTGTTTGATTAATATAAATAATATATATAAAATAATAATGATTATATAATGTTCAATTAATATTTAATTTTATTTCATTCCATCCTTCAAGAAAAATGGGAACAACATTCTTGTGTATGTACGACATACTATCTCCATGAACGGTGTAATACAATTTCTATCTCTAACTTTTATAGAATAATATAAATACATATATAATGAATATATATGATATCTATATAATTATTTAATGTTATATAGATTATTTAATCATGATAAATATAAAATTAATGAAATTATTGAACCAAAACATCTGTGAAAAACAAAGCAATTATCACCCAAAATAGCCATTTTAACAAAAACAATTAATAAACTAGTCATAAAAGTCTATACGTAAATAATATATGGTATTAAATATATTATTATAGTTCTATATTATATTTACAATAACCGTATATTTATCATATATGATTTTTGAACACCTATTAAGTAATTCAAACTTGAGGTAAGGATTTCTTGTCTCACTTTTACTTTTATAAGACATATGTCATATTAACCACTTATTCCTTTGAGTTCTGTATATACTAAACCTTTTGATATATTATATGATTAATATAGTGATATTAATAGTATTTAAATTTCAAATTTATTTTATTTCTTACATGAGGCTTAGTATTCAAAAGTTACCAAAGTTGTAAGGGTTTACTTTAAAATATCATCATTATTTAGGATTAATTTCGTTTAAGTTTCCCTTGGGTAAATTATTTGATATTTCAATAATAAACTCAATATATTTAATTATATTATTTTTATTAATGAACATTTCATGTAATATTACCATTTTTTAACATTTTTGTACTTAAAATGATTGAGAAATTATTTTTATGAAAATCCAACTTCATTTTTATCTTTAGTTAAAAATTATTTTTCTTCCAAAACCATGTTATCTAAAAATGTTTTTAAAAAATGTTTCCAACATTATTTGAATAATTTTTTAAATACATTTTTACCCATGTTTTTCTTTCTATAAAAAAATTAGATAAATCTTCATTTAATTTTCCAAATAATGCCCTTTTGTATTTTACTGAAAGTGTGAAAGGAATATTTATTTTAACAAGTGTGGAATAAACATAATTTTCTTCCATAATGACCAATAAATGTTTTAAATATTACATTATAATTTTAAAATTTTATTTCCAAAAAAATTATTTTAAAAATATTTTGTGAACATTTAGTTTTAAAAAAATATATGTTATTAAAGTGAAATGGTTATTTTCCTTAAAAATATTTTTAATTACATTATTATGGTATGTATATTCACCAACGACAACAACCCTTTATTTGAATTATGATCCACTAGGTATATGATGTATAGATATCATCCTTATTATTTATTTGGATATTTTATGATAAATTTTATTGAGTATTTACTATTTTATTACCACTCATCATGTTACTCCAGATAGTTTATGATTATGATTATTTTATTAGGGTAAGTATTAACATTTAGTATGTTAATTTTTCAATATGAATGTTTATATTAATTATTTTTTACCCCTTTTATATAAGGAATGAATTCTACTTATTTATTGATGGGTAAGTCATGGTTAGAAATATCCCCTCAATGCATTGACTGGTCACATGAGACACGTGATTTGGCCAAATTAGATGGTTTTCTATCCATAGATTTAAAATATCTTTTGTAAGGTCCTTTTAGTATTTTTTAGATGTTTGGAATTATAAATTCCATTATAATGAGATTAATTATTGATTTCTATGTGATTATTCTATTAGTTTGAATATTCATGGATATGTTTCAAGACCTTGTGATTATTTATATGTCTTTATTTGATCATCCTTTATTCCTTCCAAATTATACTCAAGTTATTATTTAAATAGAATGTGTTTCATTTATTTATATTTCCAACATGATTATTCATATTTATTCATGATAGCATCTATTATACACATACCCTTACTAAGAATCTTAGCTCACCCATTTTTTATTTTTCTTTCCCCAAGATGCCAAGATGTATATTATAATTGATATGCATGGATATTCTCGAGTAAATAATTATGAACTCAAAGGAAATATTATGTTGAATTTTATGTTTTCAATTGTAATGCGATATTCAACTATGTATCTAGTTTACCATGACTACTAAACTATATGGTCTTTTATGATACAATTATTTGTATCTTATTCCAATGTAATAAAGTAACCATTATCTCTAGGATATTAATGTTAGGGTATTTATAGTTGGTATTAAACTAATTTTAGTAGAACCATTGGGAACTAGATTTGAGAAAAATATATTAGAGAACATAACCCTATGATATACGTTTAAGATAAGTATAAAATATGGTCTAAAAGTTCTAGATAAGAAATAATGATGTGTTTTTCATAGAAATATATCCCTATATAGATACTACAAGTGGACATAGTTCTATAATAGTTTTACCATGGGGTTATACCTTCAAAAAGGGAACAATCATATTTGAATTGATTTTCACCTAGTATATGAAAATGGTCTTTACTGTGCACTTGGTATGACACTCATAGGGTATATTCTTAAGATAATTTACATTTACTTTATAAACCATTATAAATGATTTGAATATATTTTTATAATTTTAAAACTTTCCCAACAAAACTACTTTTATGATCATGAGATAACACATGCATAAATATTTCTATTTATGTTTAGTGTTTCACTAGTATTGGGATTATACATTATATTTCATAATTTTATGATCTAATATAGCGTATGAAATTGTTTATAAATGTCACTTAGTGGAAGTAATGGTAACTGTATCAATGCATGTATTCCAAATAGTAAGATTATCATTTCTTTGATGGGATGAAGACAATCATTAAAAGGGAACTATTTTCCCAAAAATTCTCATCATATGATAACATATTGTCATGTTTTATCAATATAAATAAATAATTCTATAATTATTATGGATTTGAGGGAAATAAATAGAAGTAAATGACGGTAGAGAAAAAATGGATAAGGATAATCAGGGAAAGAAGGATTTTCCCACATGTAATAATTGTGCAAAGAGTTAACTTGGTATTTGAATGAAGGGAATGAGAGTTTTCTATATGTGTGGAGAGAAAGGACACTATGGTCATTATTTAAAGGGTGATAAAGAATCTAACAATGTAAAATGTTTCAACTGTAAGGATATGGGTCATTATAAAAATGGTTTCCCCAAGAATCAATGGAATATATATTAAAATAAGCTAAGGGGTCATGGTAAATCTTATAGAATTAAATTATGCCAATTATATGAATTGAATTTATAAAATTAGATTATATATTTTTAATAATTATAATATATATTATATAATAATTTCACATTATTTTTTGACAATAATTAATAGTTAATACAATAAAAAATAATTAGCATAGTTAAGGTAAAAAATGGTTTACTAGAGGGTTAAAATAAAAATATAAGGGTTAAAAATGACTTAAAACTTGTCCAAAACCTATTTTATTGATATATATTTACCTTATACCCTATAATGTTATATAATACCCCATTTTGGAGTCTTTTTAATCAGAAAAACGTGGGTATCACTTTATCTTTTCAAAAATTTAATGTGTGTCCTCTCCACCACTTATAAAGGGATGCCCCCTCTCCTCTCATCTTCATACTTACAAAACACTTTGGTTAATCCAAAAACTAACCAAATATATTCCTTAATTACCTCCCCACATCATATAGATCTTATTTATATTAATAATATCTCCCATTAATGCTTTAGGTAGAAACCTAAAGAGGCTCCGTGAATAAGAGGTAAAATTCTTAAATGTGAATATATGTTTTATTTCTTATTCCACCTCCATAAAATCATATTAAAATATGGTAATATATAAAATAAGAATAACATATATAATTGGATTTTATTATGATAATTTCATAACACATATCCATCTCCACTTCCATAAAATAGGAAATGAAACTGATGATCGTGTGTATAGCGGACTACCACCTCGCGAATCAACATAATTCATTTCCCATACCCATATTTCAAGGATGTATATTATGATATATTTAACTTTTTATATGATATTTATTAATTTATTATACTTATGTAATTATTATATCATATATACAATCTTTCTTTCCATTTAGTGGTGGATATGATAATGTCACTCGTGTGTACGGTGGATTACCACCTCGCAAACCAATGTGATTCATTTTTCACTTATGATTTACATGAAAGGTAATAAGGTTTAAATTAATGAATATATTTAATATTTATGACCTAAAAGTATGTATATAAATATAACATCACTTCTAACTCCATACCTTCCCTTCCATTGGAAAACAATATTGTCGCTCATATGTACGTGTGGACTACCGCCTCTACATAGCGAAGTGAAATGTTTTTAATTCTATTTTTAAATGGATGGTAATAAGGACATATTTGTTTAATATAAATGATATATAGTAATTAATAATGTTTTTATGGTTAATTAATATTTATTTTCATTTCATTCCATTATTCGAGAAAAATGGAAACAACATTCATGAGTGTGTACGACAAACAGTCTCTATAAACGATGTAATACATTTTATATCTATAACTTTTATAGATTAATATAAATACATATATGATGAATATAAAATATATTTATATCATGATTAATATTATTTATATTATGGAACCATTATCAATATAAAATTAATGACATTAAATAACCAAAATATACATAAAAAACGAAGCAATAAGGACTTGAAACGTTGATTTTAACAAAGAATAGTTAATAAACTAGTCATGAAATACTATAAGTAAATAATAGATGGTCTCAAAAATAGTAGTATGTTTTTTAATATATTTATAATGAAACTATATTTATTATATATGAGGTTAGGAAACATATAAAGTAATTTGAACCTGAGGTGAGGGTTTCTCGTCTCATGTTTTCTACCGTGATACATATGTCATATTCACCAATTATTCCTTTTTGTGTTGAATATAATACAAAATTTTACATGTTATATTATTAATATATTTATCTTAATGGTATTTAAAGTTTAATATTATGTTATTTCTTTTATAGAATCGATGGTTCAAAAATTACCAAAGTGGGAAGGGTTTATTTCACAATCTCATCATTATTCGAGATTGTTTATGTTTAAGTATCCATTAGGGTATTTATTTTATATTTATACCATAAAATCAATATATTTCTTTATAATAAGGTTATTCATGAAATTATAAAGTAATATTACCATTTTTATTCTCTTTGGTACTTAAAATTATCGATAAGTTGTTTTTTAAGAAAATTTGACTTCATTTCACTCTTCAGTCAAAAATCCTTTTTCTTCTAAAACCATTTTATCTAAACATGTTTTAAAAATTATTTTTAAAATTATAATAATTATTTAATAAATAATTATTATCCATTTTTTACATTTTACAGGAAAAAAAATTGAATGGAATATTTTTGTTGTCTTCCAAATAATGATTGTTTGGATTTTATCAAAAATTTGAAAGGAATATTTTTTTTAAAAATTACATCATGAATGGAATTTTCTTCCATCATTACCGCCCAATGTTTTAATTATTTATTTAAAATTTTAAAATTTTAATTTAAAATAAAAATATTTTCAAAATATTTTTTTAACTATTAGTTCTAAAAAAAATATATTTTCAAAGTGAAAAGGTTTTTTTCCTCAAAAATGTTTTTCATAACACTCTTATAGTATTTTTATTCATAAATTACATCAACCCTTTATTTTAATTATGATACACTATGGATATTTAGTATGGATATCATCCTTATTCTTTATTTTGATTGTATATGATCGTTTTGAATAAGGATGTAAAATTTTATTATCATTCACCATATTACTCTCGATGGTTTATGATTAAGTTTATTTGATTGGGTTAAGTGTTAACATTTTTTATGTTAATTTTTAAATGAATACTTTTATTTTTATTATGTTTCACTCCTTTAATATGAGTAATTAATTATAATTATTACATTATTGGTGTATTCCATATATATATATCCCCTCGATACATCAATGAGTCTCCTGAGACAAATCAGTTGGCCAAATTAGATGAGTTTTTACCCACATATTTAAACAATATTGTGAAAGGTCTCAACAGTATGTTTCATATATATGACATTATTCCTTCTGTTATTATGAGGTCAGTTATTTATTTACATGTTATTATTCAATTAGTTATAATATCCATGGATAAGTTTCAAGCTCATGTGATTATTTATATTTCTTTATTTGATCATCCTTTATTCCTAAAAAATTATACTCAATTTATTATTTAAATGGCATGTGTTTTATTTATTTACCTTTATAGATTGATTATACTTATTTATTCATGATAGCATACATTGTATGCATACTTTTAATGATAATCTAATCATTCCCCTTTCCTATGTCTACTTCCTCAGGAATCGAAGTTATGTATTATGATTGATATGTAGGGATATGCTAGAGGGAATAATGATGAACTAAAAGAAAAATACCATGTTTTATATTATGTTTTCAACAATAATGTGATATTTAAGTATATATCTAGTTACCAAGACTGCTAAACTATATAGTCCTTCATGATGTGATTACTTATATCTTATTCAAATTTAATAAAGTAACAACTGACTCTGGGAAACTAGGGTTGGGGTCTTTACACATAGATTCTTGAGTAATGAATCAAATTATGCAAAGGGATATTATTACCAAATATAAAACAAAACATATAATAAAAATTTTAAAGAGGGACTTAGACCTGATCGAAGATATCCCATATCAATACTAGAAATTTCCTTGACTAAAACTCATTAGTGGTACAATAGTTTTATCCAAAAACACTATATTCCTATATATAGAATCTCTTGGTCAACAAGATTTGAAAAGATCTATCTTCCAAACAGTGGAATCCCGTAATCATTAAGGATTGAAATAATCTTATAGATTTTGAGCCTCGTATGTCCTCAATCACAATAATTTAACAAAATCGCTTATATATCAAAAGTTCCTTAATCTCAAAGGATTGGATAAATAATTATTACAATAATAAATATTAATAGATTTCTAATAATACCTCATAAATGATAGATCTTATTGCACTTAGAAAAATATTATAAATATAAATCCTGAAAAATAAATGAAAGTTTTCAAATCTTCACTAATTTTTTTTTGAAACTTGTCAAAATTCTATAGATCTATGAAGCCATAGGAATAATTTACAGATTCTCATGTAACTTACATAAATGTTTGGATTCAAAGAACTTCAGGTTCAATTATGATAAAATAAGTTATTATACTCTACCATATGATGTATCTATCTAAACTTTAACTATCTAATGAATTTAACACTATCACATCATAAGAATTCATGTTTAATGTACTAAGTACATTAGAAAATAATCTTACAAATAATAAAAATTAAAACAAAATAATGTTAGATAAAACCCATTTAAATTGTATTGTGTTTTTTAAAACAAAGGATATAAATGTGAATTCTACCCAACAATGTCCCCCATTTTGAAAATTACAATACATGAAATGAAAATTATAATTTTGAATGAATTTTAAATACAACACTATTTATATTATCCGATAGGAAATTTATGAGATTTATAGTACATAAAAAGTAAAATTTATGAAATAATACATTTTTACCCTTTAGTATTTTTCTTTAAATGATATATATCATTAGCATAAAAAACTAAAATTCAAAATATCCCCCCCCCCTTTCAACTTAAAAACCTATATCCCTGTAGTAAAAAAATGAAAAATTTACTAAAATTGACCCCCTTTATGATTTTCAAAGAGAAATTCAAAAGAATGAAAATGAAAATTAAGTTTTAGAAAATATAAAGTGTGGTAAAAATATTTTATTATCTTATAAAATTAAAATTTTCCCCACAAGAAAATTGAAAGAATAAAATTTCATCCATTTTTTTAAAAAACATCTTTTTTTATAATATATGGAGTTTTTAATTTCTCAATATTTTTTATATTCCAAACATTCAAAAAAATCTAAGTTAATATTAACAAGATATTAAATATTAGTCTCATAAAACTAACAATGATAAAAATATGGATTAAAAACATTCAAAGTTGATTTTATACATTCAATTTTGGGAAAAATGAAAAGAAAATTAAAAATGTATCCCTTAAATGACATAATATTAAAAAATGAAATAAAAATTTATCTGATCTTCGATTATTTTTTCAAATTAAGATAAAAAATCATTAAATAAAATTTTAAAATAAGAAACAATAAATTTAAACATTATACAAGTTATTTTTTTCACTGTGTAATGATCTTCTTCCATAGAAGGTGGTTTTAGAATACATCCAAAAGTCTCATTTATACCCTTCATTTATTGTAATAGTAGAAAAAACTTTGAAATAAAGTTATTGAACAAAAAAAATCTTCCACAATATGAGAAATAATATTTTATAATAAAAATTCTACAATTTAAATTTATACAAATATATTTCAAGTTATGATAGAAATAAAAAAGTTATCAAGTACAGTAAATTTGAATTTAATTATTGGTATGTAGTAACTTTATCTAATTAAAAATTATGACTAGGGAAATTTGACCTACATAAGTATAGAAGTATTTTTTAAAATAACTTTAGGCACCTAAATATGGCCATCCCATTTATGTTCAATATAAATGATATCTTTTGAAATATATTACTTATATAAACCAAGGGTATACCACCCCAAGATTTTAGTAAATATTTTCCTTTAAATAAATACTATGTTGAAAATATTTTAACAAAACCAACACCAAACCAAAATGAAATGTGATATAGAATAATATTACTTTAATAAATAAAAATAAAATAATCAATTAAGATAGTTATATAGTATTATTGTGTAAATATGATGTGATCAAAATCATTCAATGTGAAAAGGGAATACATTTTTCAATAAATATTTTTAAAGTTTTGTGTATTTTTAAAAATTAAATTTATCAATTTTATAAGATTATAATATTTAATATTTCTATATATTAACTAATATATTAATAATCATACTAATATGAAATAATATTAATAATATAGAGAGTTTAAGAGTATTATGTTTTCAATAAAATATCTTTTTATTTTTATTTTTTATCTTAATTTAAAAGATAAATTTATGAAATTTAAAATTATTATTTTATATTATTAAATTAATATTTAGATATAGAGACTCAAAATTAGTTTATTGTGATTTCTTTATATTTTCCAAAAAAGGTTCATTTTTTGGCCTATAGTGAAAAGTTCATGTTTTTTCAAATATTATCAGTTTTATGACACCATTTTAGAATAAAAATGAATTAAAAATTTAAAAAAAATTATATACCAAATATATATAATAAGTAAAATAAATCATTAAAAAAATTTATGTTTAATTTATAAACTTATGTATCACATTTTAAAACTTAATTGAATTTTTATTCTAATAAAAGAACTATTTTCATTATTTTTTCAATTAAGTAATTAAAAAGTTAAAATCAGTTTTTAGTTGTTTTTAAATCATAATAAATCTCCATTATTTTATAAATCAATAAACTTCATGATAATAAATTATGTACATAAATTTTGTATAAATTCATTTTTATACTTAAAAGATATTTTTCTAAAAAATTGATTTTCATAATTATATTAAAATTAGATTTTACCACCTTTTATGATATAATATTTTAAAATAGATTCCATATTTTAAATTAGTATATTCAAATTATATAATAAGGCCTATTTAATTTTTAGTCATAATTAATAATTACCATGGTAACTTTTTGTCACCATAGTAAGGGTTAAAAGTATTAAAGAGGGGGTTAAACTATAAAATAAGGCATAAAATATCATTAAAACTTATATAAATAAGATTTTATGAGTGTATCAAACAATATCCTATATTTTAAATTTCATCTATATCATTCCACTTTCCAATGAAAATGATTTTTTATTATCTTAAAGCTTAGAGTATTTACAAGAGTGTGACTCCCCTCACTTATAAAAGTTTACATCCTTTCTTCACTTATACACACACCTAAATATCCATTATCTACCCAAATACCGTTAAATAACCCTTAACCATAACTTAGGGGTTCTATTCTTATCAAAATACCCATCCAATAATCCATAATGTGTTTTGCAATGAAAATTATCCAAGAGGTTCATATTCCTACCAAGAACTTGAAAAAAATCATTATAAATACTCAAAATATTAAATAAAAATATTAAAATAATGAAATAATTAATTATAATATCCTTTAATACTGTTATTTTAATGTTAAAACCATTTTATATCTCCTTTCCATTGAATGGAAAGTAAAAAATGCTCATGTATATATGCAGACAACCGCCTCTATAAATAAACGTATTTCATTTGTCATCACCACCTTACATGGATGGTTATAGATATTTAATTAATAAATTAATATGATATTTATTACATAATAATGGTTCTATAAAGATAAATCCTTATCAACCTTCCTTCATTTCCATCCATTGAAAAATAAAATTGTCACCCTTACGTACGTGCGGATTAACGCCTCCTTGAATAACATTTTAATGTTTTCATATAGGACATAAAATTTTGGTTGTAAAATTATATTTTGTTGTATAAATAGTATATATACGACATGATTATCATTATTTATGTGATGAAACAAAAATTATAGTTCAAGGACAGGAATCGCTAAATCAAAACATGCATGAGAAACAAAATAGATAACACTAAAATAATTGATCTTTACAAAGAATTATGAACAAATGAGTTAAAAGAAGTTATAGATAAATAATATATAGTAATATAAATATAAATTTGGGATTTTATATAGATTAATAATAAATATAAATTTACTATATGGGACTTTTTAACATTTTTTAAGAAGCGAGAATCTAAAGTAAGGGTTTATTTTACAATCTTATTTTTATTCAAGATTATTTATGTTTAACTTTTCATTCTGGGGATTATATAATTTTTCTCTCATGAAAAATATCTATTTTTATACTATATATTTTAAAAATATTATATCTATTTTTACCCTATTTGGTACTCAAAACTATTGGAAAAATTTTATAAAAATGATGACATGATTTCTCCATTTGGATCGGAAATATTTTTCATCCATATATATATTCTTTAGTTTCATTTGATAATGTAATTTTATATAATTTAATTATTTTTTAAGGTCAAATTATGTTAAATTACACTTACTATTAAAATATTTTAAAATAATTTTTTTAATTTTTTTTACACAATTCATTTTCATCTTTCCTTACAAAAGTATGAAAAAAATATCTCATTTTTCACATGAATAGATTTTCCCACCATCATGACCATAATTCATTATTTCCCATAATTTATGATTTTTTATGGTTTTACAAAGTAATAAATATTCCCATTATTATGTGAATTTTTCAAAAGAAAAATATATTATTTTTTAATGTTTTAAAAAGGGATTTTATTCAACCTATGTATATTCTTATTTTCCACTCCAAAATTGCTTATATAATCATATTTTCTATTCAAGATTTAATTATTATCAATAATTTTAAAATTAATGTTTTAAAATTATCCTTAAAAATTCATGAAAATATTTATAGAAATTATTTATATCTAGGTTTATATAAAGAAATTTCAGAAGTTTTCAGAAAATTATTTTCAATATTTTAGTTATGCTTTCCAATATAATTTTTAAAATACTTGAATTCACTAAAAACGTTCATTTTTTATCAATCAATGGTTTTATTTTATAATTTAATGATTTTTTGGTTTTGTAAATTACCTTATATATAAGGATTTGTTTCAGTTCATTTACTACCTTAAAGTTATGTTTATTATCACTCTCCATTATTATTTTGACATTATATCCATATTTTTTTGTATCATGGATATAATTATCATTTCAATATTTTATTAAGTATATAATATTTCTTCATATGTTATTACATGAAGGAATCTTAAAAAGTAATTTATTTTACTAACTATGTAATAGAGATATTTTATATACTTGATTAAATACATATATTTATTAATTTTTAAGGCATATCGATTTATTATTGTATTGATGGTTCAAAATATGAGGAATGTATTGGAATTGTGTAAGTGATGGGTGGGGCACAAAAATATACAATCCCCTAATAAATCATTAGGTATCATGAGATAAATAATAATGGGTATTTATTGTTGTATTCCACCCCATATATGTAAGATGTTTTGGTATGGGTCCTCGACAGTAAGATCCGGATGACTTGGCTCAATTATTAAGTTATCCAATATTATTCATTCCATAATTATGAAATCAATTATTTTTTCCATCTAATTTTTTTATCCATAATTATATTTCATGCTCAAGCTATATTTTATATGGAACATTTATTGATTATTTACTCTCCTATATTTATTATTACTTATGTATTAATGATAAATTTTGTTATATAATTTCCCTAACTGAGAATATGTTCTCATCATTTAATATGTTTTTCTTTACCTAGGGTACCAAAAATAGATCTTTGAATGATTTCAAGGATGCACTAAATAAAATAATATTTTTTTATAAATTTTATAATCAATGATTTATGATTCTAATTTATTATGGTAATAGTGTGACTATCTAGTCTCGAAAAAACTAATAAACTATTTGATCCAATGGGATGTGATATCTTATATAAATATCAAATAGTAAACACCCGATTTTGGTTACTGAATTTGAGATTCCTCTAGTTGGTATCAAATAAATTTTATTGGAAACCATATGAACTATATTTTAGAAGAACATAGCTTGAATGGGCATTAAGATAAACCCTTTGAATACTCAAAAACCTCTAACTATATAAGAATATGTTTTATGTTATGGTTCAATATTCAAAATGTTATGTGCTGATTAAATATATGAAATTTTTTAGAAATGGTTCCTATATGAAGAAATAGAAACCATTTCAAACCCTATAATCTTTATATGTGTTTTACTTCTAAACAAGTCTATAAGAATGGAGTTGGAGATAATAAAAGAATAAATATATCTGGGAAATTTATGACTAATAATATTATTTATAGTGATAAAATGTTACTTCATAGTATGATACTATGATGTTAGACCACTTCATGTAGTATAAAAATACATCATTTATTATAGTTACTAATCCATTGGTATTTGAACAAATTATAATGTCCCTTAAAAAGATATTTTTAGGTTTGTAATGTAATTAAAGGGAAAAGGTTATTCTGGTAGTGTATTATTTAAATTAAGATGTTAATAAATTGTGGTCATTAATTCAAAAAATACTAATGAGAAAATGGAAATAAAGGGTATGTAATGATATACTTTTATGGAAATTTTATTTGAAAAATACTTTCCTCGTGAGGGATCAATTAATTTGGAAAAGAGATTTTCAATTTTTTGATGAAGAGAAGAGAAAACATGTTACTAAGTATGAAACTAAATTTAAAATATTATCAAGGAATATTATGAATGATGTATGTAATCTAGAAAGTAATAATGCTTGTTTCTTTGATGGGAAAAATTCAAGTATTAAATGGGTGTTAATATCTTAAAAATTTTGAATATAGGAAGATATAGTAATGATTAATATCAATGTATATAAGGAATTTTCTGGGTCTTATATTTTTAATGGAAGGAAAGAGAAAAACTGATCAATTGATTTATATGTAAAGAGAAATTCGGTACAAATGTAAAATTAAAAGGTGTAATTTAAAACATGTAATAATTGTAGAAATAATTAATTAGAGTTTTCTTGAAATGAATTTTGGTCTGTTTTAAATGTGGTGATAATGGCTATCAAGATTGTGAATGAAAAATAAATGTACAATTATTGAACTATATGGAGATGGATAAATATATAAACCAATTCCCAAATCTTCAAGGTAATTTACTTAAGAATAGGCCAAGTCAAAATTCTAAACTTATTCAATTACTACAGCTAATGTTTAAGTAACTTAAGTTATGATAGTAGGTACTTTGGTCATAAAATCATTATTTGTTTGATTCCAGATCTAATCACTATTTTATATCTACTGAGAATATATAATCATCTCCTAACACTCTATGAAAGCATTTTTCAATCAATACACTTAGTGGTAATATGGTTGTAATGATAATATATCAATTGATCTCTAATAAGATATAGAGGTATTCTCTAGTTGCAAATATGGTTTTTATACATATGATTGACTTTATTATAATCCTAATTTTGGGGTATTGATAAATAAAAAACTATTATATGAATCATAAAATATAATTTGGTTAAATAAGGATATTTTTTATAATAAATAATTTAACATTTAAAGTATTATAAAATTTATATGGGTGTTATTATTTAATCTTTAGAAATTAATGTATTACTTCTTCACATTAAGTTAAATTCATATTAATTATTATCTTAACTTATTTTAAACATTTTCTAATAGAAATAAATTATATTTATTTTATTGATCTTATGATATATTAAGGGTTTATTTTTATTCTTCAGGAATGAAAATTTTCTATTATTCATTCATCATTAAAATCAGAAGTAAAAACTGATTAAAACACTCAATCAAAGGGGAAATTACACATAGTAATTAGAAATGAATCAGGTTTTTATTTTTCTAATAATATTTAAATTCAATAGGAAGATAAATCTATTGTTTGTAAAACCTAACTCAATAATTCACATTTGGAAATTCATTCACAATTTTAAGTCTTATAGAAATACATATATGGTTTAAGAAATATTTATAATAATTTTCCTAGTATTACCTAACATACTAAGGTTGAAATCATAGTATAAATTATATCTTGAGGCATATATTTATTATTTATTCCCTTTTATAATTTCATTCATATATAATAATTAAAATTGTGAGGATTCAATTTATACAAGTGTAAAAATATAACAACCCAATATTTTAGTAGATGTTTTTCATTAAATAAATATTATTTTGAATATATTGTAACACATGAAAAACTAAACTAAAATAAGTCACATAATATATTAATAATCATTTAATATATAAAAATATAGTAATAAATTAATATACTCACATTATATTATTATTTTTAATATCATATGATTAAAATCATTCAATATCAAAAAGAGAAATTTTTTAATAATTGTTATTAACTTGTGAGTTTTAATAAATTAATATGATTAGTTTTATATGATTATAATATTTAATATTTTAATTTTTGAACTCATATATTAACACTAAAATTGATATGACATAAGATTAAGAATAGTGAGAGTTTAAAAGGGTTAGTTTTCTATAAAATCATTTTTTTCTTTATAAATTTTATTTTTAATGAAAATATAAATGTATAAATTTTAATATTTAAATTGGATAAAATGAAATTCATTTTTTATATAAAAAATAAAATAATTATTATGTAAATTGTTTAAGTTTTTTAAAAAATGGTTGATTTTTATATGAATAGTAAAAACATCATTTTTTAATATTGTCACTTTTATCGCACCATTATAGTATAATGAGGAAATGAATGTTTTTAAAAAATTATAGAATAAATATATATTTAAGAAGTAAATTAAATAATTTTAAAACATTATGTTGAATTTATAAACTTATGTTTCATATTTTAATTCCCAAGTAAAGTTTTATTCTAATAAAAGAAATATTTTATTTTATTTTATTTAATTAAGTAATTACAAAGTTATATTCAGTTTTGAATTGGTTTTATAGTAAAATTACTATCTTTTTTTATTAATTGATCAATAAATTTCCTAAGAACAATTTTTTTACATGATTTTGGAATAAAATACTTTTTATTTTTAAAAGTTCATTTTTCTAAAAACAAATTCATTGTGTTTTGCGTATTTATATAAAATAAATTTTTACTACCTCTAGAAATTTAATATTGTAAAATAAATTCCATTTTTTGGTATTATAATATTTAAATTATATAATAATACCCATTTCATTTTTTTTAAAATGAATAGCAATTATTCTAAAAGTTTGTCACTTTGATAAGTGTTAAAGGGGTTAATGAGTGCATTAAACTAAGATATAAGGCTTAAAATATCACTAAAACCTGTATAATTTTGACTATATGAGTGTATTTAGACCCTATATTATCCTATCTTTAAAACTTTTTTCATTTAAGGCCACTTTCCCATAAAATTTACTTTATATTATTTTAAAGTTTAGTGTATTTAAAAGGGTTCCACCCTCCTCGCTTATAAAAGGGCCCCTCATCTCCTCACTTATACACACACCCAAAGCTCCCTTAGCTCAAAAAATCATTACTTATATATCCTTCCAAAACACTTATCCATAACCTAGAGATTTTTTTTCCAAATACCCATACAAGAATCCTTAAGGTTTTTTTCAAAGGAGATTATCCCAGGAAGTGGTATATGTTTTTACTAAAATATTTATGGTGTTATCTATCTCAAACCTCCGCCAAATATTTTATATCCTTGTTAACATAATGAAATCAATATATTTTATATAATAATTTTTTAATGTTAAAGTAAAAATTATTTTCTATATCTTTTCTATTCAGTATAAAATAAAAATGGCATTCGTGTGTACGTGTGAACCACCACCTCCATGAAGCGATGTATTTAATCTTTCATCATCACCACACATGGATAGTCATATAGATAGATTTATTGAATAGATATGATATTTATGACATAATTAATATTTTTTAAAGATAAATAATTTTTTACATTCCTTATTTTCTATTTGTTGAAAAATAAAAACATCACCCATGCTTATATATGGGTTACCGTCTCCATGTAAAATGTATTTAATTTTTCATAACTACCTTAAATTGATGGTTATAAAAGTTTATTTAATGTATAAATATGATATATATATATATATAATTATTAAAAAAAATTGGTGATGAATCTATGACCATGGATCAAGGATTGAAACTACCGAATCAAAACATGCAATATAAATAAAAAACTTAACGCCTAAATAAATTATTTGAACAAAGAATTATGTGTAAATGGGTAACAATAAGTTATGAATCCATGATATATAGAAAAATAGATATAAATAAGGATTTTATAAATATTAATAATAAATATTAATTTATTATACATGAGGTTTGAATGTTTCTGAGTAAGGAGGAATCAAAGGTAATTATTTATTTTCTAATCTAATTTTTATTTAAGATTATTTACATTTAAATTTAAATTGGGGTAATTATATTAGTTTTCTATCCAAAAACCAATCTATATTACTTTAATCTAGTTATTTATATGGTTTTTAAGTATTCTATTCATTTTTACTCTATTTTTTACTCAAATTTACTGAAATAGTGTTTATACGAAAAGAAAAGCTTTTTTATCATTTTGGATCGAGACCCTATTTTATCCATATCCATATTCTATATTTTAAATCTAGAATATTATTTTCTATACTCAAATTATTTCATAAGGATAAATTTTTATAAAATTGAATTTATATTCTTTCCTTCCTACCAAATTAAATTTTTATTAACTATAACACAAACAATCATGAAGTCAATATTTAATGAGAAATTTTAACCATTCCAATACAACTTTAAATTCTTATAGTCATGTATCTAGTAAAGGATTTAGATTATAAAAAATTTACTACATTCAGGTTCATTGTACATGATTCCCACAAATATTATATCCATATTATTCCATGTCTTGATGTACTTTTACATGTTAAAAATTTTAAAGGATTATTTTCAATGTTTTCCATTCAAGTCATTTTAGAAATTATTTTTAAAAGTATGAAAATAATATCTTTTTAATGTTTTCTCTTTTGATTTATTTTCCTTTATCCATTACTATACATAATTAAATATATTACTTTATAAGTTTTTATAGTTTTCCAAATTAATATATATTCTCATTATTTGTTGATTTTTTTTAAAAAAAAATATATATATTATTTTCATAAAAGTTTTTAAAACATGTTTCATTCCACTTATGTATATATTTAAATTTTACTCTAAATTTACTAAATTAATCATAGTTTATTTTAAATATTCTTCTATTTTAAATTATTTTACAATTAATGAAAAAAATTTATCTTTGAAACCTAATAAAATGTGTTTTAGAAATGATTTATTTCTTCATTTATGTAAAAAGGTTTAAATAAAGTTATTTTCAATGTTTTTATTCCATTTTCCTCTATAATTTATGAAAGAATTTAATTTAATAAAAAATATTAATTTATAATGAATTAATGTTCTTGTTTAATCTTTTAATAATTTATTTTTTACCTTACCTCATTGTTACCTTTGATAGGTGATGGGTGTATTCTTATCTCTGAGGTTCAAGAGGAATGAAGCCCAATTTTTATAATTATTTAGTTATTCTATCATTAAATGCATTGTCATTGGGTTCACTATATTTTTTCTCAATTTAAGATTCATTTTGGGGTGGTTCAAGTATTATTACACAGTTTTTAACATTGGTTTTACCATTTTCATCTTTTATAGAAACTCCTAATGGTTCTCATATCTATAACTGGGAACAGACCTACTTTCCTAAGGTAGTAAGTCATTTTTGGTTTTAGAACCAATAGTTTTTAGAAACCCGCATTGTTTGAGAGGATAAGAGGTTTGGTTCATCATACCCTTTTATGGGGAATTATTTCATATTCTTTGGCTCTCTTATAGATTTAAGATATGTTTTTTGACCTCCTCCAAATTCTAATATTGTTTTGGTTACCATAATAAAATGATCAGATGTCAAATCCTTCTATGTGTAAAGGGGTTATATTGATGAGACCATATATATGTATCTATGGATCCTCATTCGTTTCTTGTTGTTTCTCATAAAAGGGTAGTGGTTTATATTTTGAAGTAGTATAACTAGTTACTCTGAAATTTAGTACCATACATGTAAGAGATTGGTATTTTGAGGATGGGATTGAACCTTCATGAGGTGTCATGTGTATCATGTTTATAACAAAAATAATAATTTACATAGTTCATTTAAATTGGTAGTTTAATGTCTTTTGTAAAGGAAGTATATAAGGGAACTTATGCACTATGTATGGAGCTCGAGCCTTAGGAAGGAATCTTACATATCCTATTTATAACAGGAATCAGATCATCATAGTTTGATCTTCAATTAATGAGATTATGGGAGGTAATATATAATTAATACCCATGAGGGTTATTAACCCTGGGTTTACCAATATTGGAATATCTTTGGGACTTATACCAAGGTGGTTTCCCTTATATGGGGGAACTCATATAATGCCACTGATTGGGAATTATGCACTAAGGTTTCTTTGGCTAGGGGAAATTCATGATGTGAGTGATATGATCATTACAAATCCCTAATTTCATGTGATTTGTGATTAGTGTGAGAAAAAAGAGATATTAAGTGATCAGACTCATTGAATATGGATACAGGAATTATGTATTGAGGCAGCCCTAGTGGGGTGTTTGATATAGAGCTTGGGCCTTAAGAAGGCATCCTATATATCCTTCTTATATCAAGAATAAGATACCTTATAGTTCATTATGCTTCTTAATCCACTGATGGATGAGTAATAATGATAAGCCCATGGGATAATTTATGTTTCATGGGTTGGAGTGTCTGAAACATGGAGGGACTTACACAGAGGTGAATGGTCGTTTGGATCTCAAACCTTTTTTATGATTCCTATAAATCCTATTTATATAAGTAATTAGAGTCCTCATAGTTCAGTTGGCATATGTTTGATTGTGTATGGTGGGAAAGGTTATCATGTTCCATGTTTTTCACTGACATGTTGGACATATCAGTGGCATCTGATTAAAATATCTTGATTTTTTATTTGGAATGTCTTGAGTTCCTTTTTGATATGGCTAACATGTCCTTGGGTGATTCACATGATTAAATCATACATGTTAGATATTTGTTTCATGATTTGAAGGACATGTCCAGGGGATGTCACATAACTCAGATGACACATCGGAGGGTCTTCACATTATCAACATAGACACATCCATGGGTATTGCATGACCAAGTCTAACAAAACTAAAGGTTATCACATGATCTAAATGGAAAGTCTAGAGGGATTTGAAACACTTTCTTGATATGTCTATAGTACTTCACAAAACTTGGTTGATATGTCTATAGTATCACATGTGGCTGGGCTGAAGTGTCCATAATACTTCAAAAGTCTTTTTTGACATATATTGGTGATTTTTCATGATCTGGATAGGTCATGAAAAGTATATTATTTCTTCACATAAAAATTAGTGTATCCATATTCTTGTATGTCTTTCAACTTTTTTAGCCTTTATTGCATATATTCCTCAACATTTTTCAAGCATTATCTTGTTGAGGTTTCGCATGACCAAGTCTGTATGCAAAAAATCCTTCACATAATCATGATGATGCACTAAAAACCTTTACATGATCAATAGGGTGATCATGTAAAGTTCATATACATCCTTCATAATCCTTCGGTCAGTTACTAGGTTTTACTTGGTGTAATACTCTTACAATTGTGTGGCTTTCTACTCCAAGAAGTCTTCTCTTTTGTGATCCCTTGGGTAAAGTTGTTTTTTATACTAGGATGGAGGAATTTATAGGCCTCAACACCTTAAATCTATTTATCCTTTCATGGTGTGTAAATCATAAATATATGATTGAGTTAGTGTAGGAATTATTATATCACATGCTTCACGTGATTTGGTCACAAGTCATCCATGGTATCACATTATAAAGAGAAACCATGAGAAAACTCTTCTATTTACATATTTATTAGACACATAGATTGTCATAGGTATTTCACATAATCATTTTGACATGTAAAACTGCCTTTGAAGATCAGGATCACATTTCTAGAGTTCATATTTAGATTCAGATGCTTGTCAAAGATGCTTTCGCTTGATCAAGGCATGCTTATCTGGGGACTGTCACAAGATCAAGTTGGCATGTCAAGGTCCATTCATGATACCAATATGTCTTATCAAGGGGGTCTCCATCAGATCAATATAGCATGATAATGGTCCTTCATGTGTCTAGTAGTGATAACATGATGTTCATAACCCCTTCATATAAAAATTATCATATCATCCTTTAATGATATATTTTTCCTTTTCTATTTTTTTATTCCTTATTTTATAAGGCCTTCATCCTTTTCCCATTAGTTATCTACTAGGTAATCACATGACCAGTAGAGTATCTCATGAAATTATTCAATAATTGTCATGGATAGTCAATATTCTTGTCTATGATGAATTGCAAGATCAAATTGACATGTCAAAGGGCCCCTGTGAGATTGTTCTAACATGTCCAGGATTCTTCATGAGATCATGTCACCTTTCGAGGAGTCTTTTCCATGATCAAGGAAACTTTTTTAGTGACCTGTTATATATCAATCATTATTTTTATAAATATTTCACAAGATCAATAAGGCATGTTAAGGGACCTCTGTGTGATCGATGGTGATAAAAAGAGGCCAATAACCCCTTCCCATGAAAGACAGTTTTTCTTTGACCACATGAAGCCTCCATATTTTTCGGATTTTTTTTATTTTATATGGGGGTTTGGGTTATTGTTTGGATTATGTTTCTTGATATATCACATGATCAGAGGAGCTCATATATCATCCTTTACATGATCATCGGCATTTTTTTGGACACCTTTGCAAGAATAGGAAGGATTGTCTGAGGGTCTTTTTATGGTCATAGGTATTTTCCAAATGGGATTCATGTGATCATCCATAGATAATTAAAATCACATAATTCTTCTATGTTTCCTTCCTAGGGTCATGTGATCTCATGTACTCTTTGGGATTACATGATCCACATGATTCAACCACATGATATTTATATAGCCATACAACTCGTTCCTTTTTCTTGAAAAGAAAATAATATTTTTTATTCAAGTATTTCCTTTATTCTAGAATTATTGAGGCTCATTTGGTAAGAATCTACAAATCCCCCCACCCATGAATGTGTTTTTCAAGGACAAAGACTCAGTTCTAAGGAAGTAAATGTCCACTTGATCCCTTGAGGCTTCCACTGATCAGTGTTTTGAGAAGCATTTGGTCTTCTATGTGACATTTAGTATTCCATAGAGCATCCTATAAATAGGTGAGGGAGGAAGCTTTTCATTCCAATGATGACTCAAACTCCAAGATATCTTGTTATTTCTTCTTTCATGTGACTACTTCACAAGACCTCACTGTAAGATCCATTTTGCAAGACCACTTTTCCATACCTTTTTGTGATATAGTTTCATAAAATTTTATCACGTGATATAGGAACTTTACTTCCTATGGTTTTTCAATTTAACCCACCATCATAAAAAAACTTCTAGAGGAAGATGATACTGGTAACCACTTTGCTAATAATTTATCCATGATAGAGGCATCTTTGGGTAAAGGTGAGAACTTCTTCGGAAACTCAACACATAGTTTATATTGTGTCATTTAGTCTAACATTTTTTCTCTCTTGAAACCCTTAAATGTGATAATAAAATTATAAATATAGAGAAACATCAGTAATTCCACCAGGTTTCTCATCACAAGAGGACGTCACATATTCACCCAAGGGTGGGTTCGGGGCAATAAACATTTCTATTGATGAAACTGAGAAAGGTATGTTTCCAAAATCGATCACATCCATTGATTATCTAATATAATAATATCATTTTCATTTCAAATGATAAACCATTAGGCCTCTTGTTATAATACCATCACATTAAATCTTGGTAGTTCTAATCCCTTCTCCCTCAATAATCCCTCTAACCAAGTCAACCAAAGTAGAGAAAAACTCCATAGCCTCCTCATAGAAGGACATGAGAATGATTCATTTTATTAGTGAATTAGTCACAAAATATTTTCTTATTCATATATTATTCATGAGAAAAGACTCATATTCTATGTCACACTATCAATTGATGTGACAATAAGTATTGATGGAGATTTTGACACTAATTTTGAAGGCCCCTTTGGAAGTGGTCAAGGAAAACTGAGTTATCTTAGTTTTATGTTTACCATCATTGGATATGAGTATCTTAACTACACTTCTATTCATGTTTGGGTTAAGGAAGTGATTTTATTGAGGGAGAAAAATAGTTCCCTTAAAATTGTGGTTAGTTTCAGAAGAGGATTTGTCTTTGGTCAAATAAATTTAGGATGAGGCCTAGAATGAATCTTCCTAATGCACATTGGGGGTGATGGATCACTGAAACATCTCTAGCATTGAGAAGGTTGAGATTTTCTGATTATAGTGTGAAATCATATTTCTCCAGGAAGTGTTATCTCAGTTTAATTTTGCACTAAAAACATCATAGAAAAATGTATTGGAGAAACTAGGGCTCATCGACCTGGAGGAGAATTCTATACTTGATATTGTTTCTAGGGAGGAGGAAGTACCCCAGATTGTGGAGGCGAATACTGAATCTATTAATCAATTGTGACAATCTATTCCCTCTATGGATCATATGTCCACATAGCTCAATTTATCCTTTGAGCACATTCTGTGATGGGATTTTAGTTTCACAAATCTCATTTATTTGTATATTCACATGAGAGGCTCCTTATATAGATATTGTAACGCCCCGACCCCAGCTACCCAGAGTCGGTGCATTACTTCGTAACATTGGCATGATCACAAAAGATCAAGTCTTGAAAGACCGATTAGTTTAGTAGCCTTGGAAACACTAGATACATTCGTAAACGTTACATTACATCATAAAGTGAAAAACTACAATAACATAGTCTCCATAGTCCACACTTCTATCCTCTTTGGACTATCCCTGCAGGTCATTCATAAAATACTTTTTCACATCCTGGAAAATATTAAAACATTGAAAGGGGTGAGCTCGAATGCTCAGTAAGGTTAACAATATAGAGGAAGCTTTCATAAATAAACATTAACATTTAAGGCAATGTATAACTAAAACAAAAGCCTTTTAAACTTGAACTTCAACATAATATGGAAAAAGTAAAATGAGATAATTCCATTTACTCATTCACATGGATATTCTACTGGTCGAATAATCACATGAAATATCAATAACCACTTTCATAATGATGGAATGCATAATGCCAGACTATCATAACCACGTAGTCAAGGCCTCGTGCCAAGACCACAAATAAGATTTTGTCAAGGCCTTGTGCCAAGACACTAGTTTGTCTCATGAGACCTGCCGATGCATCGAGGAGCTATAGCGGGCTCCACCCCTCACTTATTAAGTCCAATGCATTCCTCATATGAATAGGTTTAAACATATCATAAACCATAACATAATCGTATCACATAAAACATGCATAAAGGAAACATAACATTTCCACATTTCAATCACAAGATATAAATACAACACATTGATATAATAAAAACGCTTTCAAAACCATTTTCAATACCAAAATAAAAGAAAGTTAAAACTTTTTATTTATTTTTCATTAAAAAAATGATGGCTTGTAGAGGAAGCCGAAACTCAAATAATGGTCACGGCGGCGGAGAAGTCGTTGTCGCCGCATAAGTACGGAAAGAAAAACAATCTCTTTTTGTTGTTTAGTAAAACACTTCATATAAAAAAGATTACTTTTGAATAAACGTAAAAGTCAAAGGGGTTTATACACCGTATAAAAGAAAGTTGTGTATAAAACCAAATATGACTCAATGAAAGGAGATTGAGACGAAGTCCTTAAAAAGATCATTTTTAAAATAAAATAGATCTATTATGTGTATTCACTATAGGTACACATAAAGAAATTAAAAATACAAAATAATACATAATAATATCATGACATAATTTGAAAGTAGGAGATTAACCCAAATAATGGAAGTTGGGTTAAGAAGTTCCCTTACCTCGTGTCTGACTTGACTCAACCGTTCTTTAACCTCCTCAAAATCGGGTAACTCTTTTTGATTTGAGCCAAAGGCTTCCTTGGGAAGAGTTATTCCCAAAGTGAGGCTTCTAGGAGTAATATTGGTATGTTGGGAGATTATTTGGGCAGAGTTTGGCCGAGCCAAATGGCTTGAAGGTGTGAATAAGGTGGGAGAGGTGGGGGCCTTTTATAAGTGGAGAGGAGGGGCTCTTTTGGAAAGATTGAAATGTTACATTATTACACAATGTTTTTCGGATTCTAAAGATCCCACACTTATATAATTCGTGGATAAGGTGATAAGGGTTCGAAATCTACCCATCCAATAGTCTTTGGACAAATATAAGCCTTGGATTTTACATTATCTTTTCATTTTATTAAAATCGTTAAATAATGAGGTCATCGCTGCATCATAATGATGTCATATATAATTTAATTTATTTAATGTCTACAAATTATAAAAAAAATACTATGATGTAGGAAATCTTTTTATCTTTCTAATGAATATTTATAGTCAAAATTTGGACTTGTGTAACCCCACTTAAAAACTGTTTTAGTAAAATAACTCATGTTTGTGTCAATTTAATTTTAACATTAAATAAATATATATTAATGTCATTTTCCAACTAAAGTGGCTCCATGGGGTCCCCAAGTTGACCCATGGGTTGACTTGGTCGGCCATGACTCATCCAATAGGAGTAGGACAAGTGTCATGCTCATCTCATATTATTAAAACATTATTTGTACCTTAAACTACACTAATTACCTCTAATCGCGATTAGGAACTTAAAAGTTACTATTCACCAAAAAATTATTTTAATCTCATTGAACCACATTTTACTTCTTAATGACAACCATGTATGTCGGATTTTTGAAAATCAAATCACAGAAGTGGTAATATTTCATTTAAACGAAAAATCAGTTATTTAACTACCACTTAGTGGTTTCACTATTCATCAAAAATTGAAGTTTTTCAGAACAAGGCCAAAATTTCACCCTAAGCTATAATTGATATTCCGAATTCAAAAATGATGTATATTTTACAAAATTACAAACATATAAGTTTCATTAATTAATTTTATAATTAATTCTCGCTGTTACGACAAATAGCGTGTTTTTAAGAAACAATTTATATCAAAAGATTGGCAATTTTTTATGTCCAATTTCAATGTTAAATTAATTCTAATGACCACCATTGGATAAAATGGTAAAAATATATTTTAATTATACCTTAAAACCACTAAATAGTATAATTTATCACAATAAATTATTTTTATTAAAAAGTTGTTTTAAGTATTTTTTACTATTCATAAAAAATTAGAAGTTCTCAGAAAAATACCAAAAATTCAACATAGGCTAATTTCGATATTCCGAATCCAAAAATGAAGTCCATTTTGAAATATAAAATTTCTATAATTTTAAAAAGTGGTTATTACTATTCATAACGGCTACTTTGATTAGTCGCGGTGTTTTAGAACTCGAAGTTGCGTACAATGCAAGCTATTGCATTATTGAATGAGAAGCGTATCATGGAAGCTTGGGGTGTTACATTCTCCCCTCCTTCAATAAATTGCGTCCTCGCAATTTGAAATTTTTCTTTCAAAATAAAAGGTTGAAAAGAGAAAATACCTTTGAGGAAAACCCACATCGGATATAAGGTTAATAAATATATAACATTAAAAGAAAGCAAGATAAGTACAAAGGTCACCCGATATAGCCCATTCTAGGATTCTATGAAAATATGGATATGGAGGAGAAACAAACCATCAAGGTCTGATGGAGAGTTATAGAAAACAATATTAGGAGAAAGTTTAACCACAAGAAAATCACAAACTTGTGATTGGTTAAACGGTCATTGAATCCCCAGTTGGAAAAGTTAACCGACAACATTTTTGTTTTAAGTTACCTTTTATAATGTTAAGGAATTTATTTAGGAGATTTACTAAGAACGTAAGGGAATATACATACTTGTTATGTATACTTTCATTCGTTAATAAATTTTTACCACAAACCCAACTTTTACTCCAAATGGTAACGGAACTCAAAAATATTCTATTTATCCTAATTGTATAAGGTTCCAAATGTTAACACATACCATTTAGATTAGTAAAACTATTTTGTAATAACCAGGGACTTCCTGTAGGCTAGTGGTAGGAAATAAAGGCTTGTCGCACTATGGTTGTGGGTTCGATTCCTGCAGCTTTGTCCGACACGACGGGTTATTCCCCACCCTGTAGGTTGTCCTTTTCCTAAAACTATAGTATTATAATATTCCAAAAATAATCTTCAGAAATGCTTTAACCTTAAACAATACTATCCATGGTTCAACTTAATCCATTCCAACCTTAATAGTTATCCAAAATACCTCCGTCCAGACTTTCTCTAAAAGGTCTCTAAATTCCAAAATCAATTGTAACATCAGATTCCCCAAACAAAGAAAAGTTTCTCTTATTGTCACATACTAAAAATATGATTACCTTAATCATATTAAAACCTTACTGAAATCAAAAAGTACTGCAGTAAAATATTTATATATATCACATTATTCTTATAACCAGAATACAATCCTTGAGTCCAAAATCACCAATACATTAATTATTCTACTTCAACTGTAGTCACATCATAAGATTGGCCTTGATCCCTTGGCCTTTTCTGAGGTAAGTTTCCTTGACGCTTAGGACATTCATTTGCATAATGCCCCATTTCCCTACAATTGTAGCATTCAACTTTGAAAGCCTCTTTCTTTCCCTTGCAATCACGAGCCTGGTGACCCTTTTCTCCAGATTTATAACAAACTCCCATTCCTTTTAGGCACGTACCAGGGTGATTCTTCCCACAATTATCACATAATGGAAAATCCTTCTTTCCCTTTTTCCCTTTATCTGTCTCTTGTTCCACCATTCTCTTCTTCTCTTGCTTTACTTTATTGTCATAAGACTTAGAGAATTCCTTTTCTATCTTGATAGCACATGAGACAATATCTTCGTATGATGAGAAGGATTGTGATACTAAAGATCGACAGAGAAATGGTTTTAACCCATCAAAGAAACGATCAATCTTACTCCTTGGGTTACATATATAATCGGCAGCATGCCTCTCTAACCTTGTAAAGTTAGCCTCATACTTTGCGACATTCTCATCCTCCTTCTGCCTCAGACTCAGAAATTGCCTTTCCATATCTGCTCGATGGTCACGAGGAAAGTATTTTTCTAAGAAAAGATCTTTGAACTCCCTCCATTCCATATTCGATACGTCATCATCTTCCTTTGTGTTTTGAATCAGCGACCACCACTGATCGGCATCTCCAGTGAGGCGGTAAACTGCCATGACAACCTTCTCCCTTTCACTACTCCCCAAGGCATGGAATATTTTCTCTAAGGAATTTATCCATTGCTCAGCTACTATAGGATTTGTACTCCCATTGAAGGTTGGTGGTTGTTGCCTCATGAAGCAGTCTAACATTGATCCTCCACATTGCGGATCAGGGTGCTCCATACGAGTAAGGTTATTATTCATAACCTGCGTGAGTTGTCCCAGTACGGTGAGAAGCTGATCAGCACCAGCTATATCACTATCTCCACCATAATTATCTTGAGCAGGAGGGAAATCCCTACATGGAGTGCGTTCATTGATACGGTTTCCATTTCTTCCACTAGGCACCATTTCTAAACAATGGCACAAACTAGATCAGTTTATGAATCAAAATACATAATCCCATACTTATAAAACACTTAACATAAATTGAACTATTTATGGATATAATCCATAATCATAAAAATGTTTTCTTTGAGGAAGTATATACTCATAAACCCTTCATAATGATTTTTAAATAAAATGAGAGTTATCCTAAGCATATCCCCCGGGAGTGTCGTAACCAAGAGTGCAGCAAGGCCCGTTGTCGTGCACCAGTTCCCGTTCGAGTCTAGATCAAAGCGGTGTTTTCGGGTTTTACCCCTAGGAACATCTGTGCCAGAGCCGCCTCTACCTGCTCGTATCCAGACAGGGATGTATTGCTCGGAAAACTCACAAAATCTCTACAATACCAAAATTCTAGGAAGTTCTTCTATACTAATCCTCAAAGTTCATCTTAGGTCTACGTGCTCTAATCAGAGTTTATCTAAATCTAGCTTCCAAGGTTTGTACTAAACTTCCTCTGATACCAACTGTAATGCCCCAACCCCAACTACCCAGAGTTAGTGCATTACTTCGTAACATTGGCATGATCACAAAAGATCAAGTCTCGAAAGAACGATTAGTTTAGTAGCCTTGGAAACACTAGATACATTCGTAAACGTTACATCAATAACATAGTCTCCATAGTCCACACTTCTATCCTCTTCGGACTATCCCTGCAGGTCATTCATAAAATACTTCTTCACATCCTAGAAAATATTAAAACATTGAAAGGGGTGAGCTCGGATGCTCAGTAAGTTTAACAATATAGCGGAAGCTTTCATAAATAAACATTAACATTTAAGGCAATGTATAACTAAAACAAAAGCCTTTTAAACTTGAACTTCAACATAATATGGCAAAAGTAAAATGAGATAATGCCATTTACTCATTCACATGGATATTCTACTGGTCGAATAATCACATGCAATATCAATAACCACTTTCATAATGATGGAATGCATAATGCCAGACTATCATAACCACGTAGTCAAGGCCTCGTGCCAAGACCACAAATAAGATTTTGTCAAGGCCTTGTGCCAAGACACTAGTTTGTCTCATGAGACCTGCCGATGCATCGAGGAGCTATAGCAGGCTCCACCCGTCACTTATTAAGTCCAATGCATTCCTCATATGAATAGGTTTAAACATATCATAAACCATAACATAATCGTATCACATAAAACATGCATAAAGGAAACATAACATTTCCACATTTCAATCACAAGATATAAATACAACACATTGATATAATAAAAATGCTTTCAAAACCATTTTCAATACCAAAATAAAAGAAAGTTAAAACTTTGTATTTATTTTTCATTAAAAAAATGATGGCTTGTAGAGGAAGCCGAAACTCAAATAATGGTCACGGCGGCGGAGAAGTCGTTGTCGCCGCATAAGTACGGAAAGAAAAACAATCCCTTTTTGTCATTTAGTAAAACGCTTCATATAAAAAATATTCCTTTTGAATAAACGTAAAAGTCAAAGGGGTTTATACACCGTATAAAAGAAAGTTCTGTATAAAACCAAATATGACTCAATGAAAGGAGATTGAGACGAAGTCCTTAAAAAGATCATTTTTAAAATAAAATAGATCTATTATGTGTATTCACTATAGGTACACATAAATAAAGTAAAAATAAAAAATAATACATAATAATATCATGACATAATTTGAAAGTAGTAGATTAACCCAAATAATGGAATTTGGGTTAATAAGTTCCCTTACCTCGTGTCTGACTTGACTCAACCGTTCTTTAACCTCCTCAAAATCGGGTAACTCTTTTTGATTTGAGCCAAAGGCTTCCTTGGGAAGAGTTCTGCCCAAAGTGAGGCTTCTAGGAGTAATAGTGGGATGTTGGGAGAGTATTTGGGCAGAGGTTGGCTGAGCCAAATGGCTTGAAGGTGTGAATAAGGTGGGAGAGGTGGGGGCCTTTTATAAGTGGAGAGGAGGGGCTCTTTTGGAAAGATTGAAATGTTACATTATTACACAATGCTTTTAGGATTATAAAGGTCCCACACTTATATAATTCGTGACTAAGGTGATAAGGGTTCGAAATCTACCCATCCAATAGTCTTTGGACAAGTGTAAGCCTTGGATTTTATATTATCTTTTCATTTTATTAAAATCGTTAAATAATGAGGTCATCGCTGCATCATAATGATGTCATAAATAATTTAATTTATTTAATGTCTAAAAATTATAAAAAAAATACTATGATGTAGGAAATCTTTTTATCTTTCTAATGAATATTTATAGTCAAAATTTTCACTTGTGTAACCCCACTTAAAAACTGTTTTAGTAAAATAACTCATGTTTGTGTCAATTTAATTTTAACATTAAATAAATATATATTAATGTCATTTTCCAACTAAAGTGGCTCCATGGGGTCCCCAAGTTGACCCATGGGTTGACTTGGTCGGCCATGACTCATACAATAGGAGTAGGACAAGTGTCATGCTCATCTCATATTATTAAAACATTATTTGTACCTTAAACTACACTAATTACCTCTAATCGCGATTAGGAACTTAAAAGTTACTATTCACCAAAAAATTATTTTAATCTCATTGAACCACATTTTACTTCTTAATGATAACCATGTATGTCGGATTTTTGAAAATCAAATCACAGAAGTGGTAATATTTCATTTAAACGAAAAATCAGTTATTTAACTACCACTTAGTGGTTTCACTATTCATCAAAAATTGAAGTTATTCAGAACAAGGCCAAAATTTCACCCTAAGCTATAATTGATATTCCGAATTCAAAAATGATGTCTATTTTACAAAATTCCAAACATATAAGTTTCATTAATTAATTTTATAATTAATTCCCGCTGTTACGACAAATAGCGTGTTTTTAAGAAACAATTTATATCAAAAGATTGGCAATTGTTTATGTCCAATTTCAATGTTAAATTAATTCTAATGACCACCATTGGATAAAATAGTAAAAATATTTTCTAATTATACCTTAAAACCACTAAATAGTATAATTTATCACATAAATTATTTTGATTAAAAAGTTGTTTTAAGTATTTTTCACTATTCATAAAAAATTAGAAGTTCTCAGAAAAATACCAAAAATTCAACATAGGCTAATTTCGATATTCCGAATCCAAAAATGAAGTCCATTTTGAAATATAAAATTTATATAATTTTAAAAAGTGGTTATTACTATTCATAACGGCTACTTTGATTAGTCGCGGTGTTTTAGAACTCGAAGTTGCGTACAATGCAAGCTATTGCATTATTGAATGAGAAACGTATCGTGGAAGCTCGGGGTGTTACAGATATGACTACTTATTTTTCTCATTATCAAAGATTAGGTTTTATTAACTTTACATGTCATTGTCCATATTTCTTTCATTCATGATGTGCATCAATTTTTTTTAATTTTATATTATATGGATAACTACTAAATATTGGGCCTTTAACAGTGCTAGAAAAAAAATTATCAGCGCTTCAAAATGTTGATATCGCAAGTAATGTTTAAAGATATACACTATCAATTCTAAAAAATGATGATAAAGGGTGGATTTATCGGTATTTTTTAGTGTTGATAAAGGGTAACTTTAACAGAACTTTTTTAGCACTGATAAATTGTTCTTTTAATATAACTTAAAAATGATAATAAATCCACCTTTTATTAGGACTTTTTTATTGTTATTAAAAAATTTGAAAAAATGACATTGTTTTCATGCACCCCCAACACCCCATTTCTCAGGGCTTACATACCACCATTTATTATTCCTTTATACTTCATAACCATCATCATTCATCCCCTCCCCCCTTCAAAAATGCTATAATCCTCCCCCAAATATCTCTGTGTGCCTGTATTTGATACCAGTACCTCCCTTAAGCAACTAGATGGTCTTTACCAATCTATTATGTGTGTTTTGTTTTCTATTTTATTACATTCCGATTCATTTTTATATATTAAGTGTTTGGTATATATATAACTATATTTATTTAAATAAATTATATATTAATATTCATTTATATATATTCAAATATAAGTATAAATTCATATATGTGTTTATTAATACACATAATTATGTATATATAAAAATTATATATACATATTAATACATTTTATAATGTAAATAAAATGGAAAATTTTTTACATTAAATAAAATGAATAATTAATATTTATTTCCATTTTTTTATATATTTAAAAATAAATTTTTATTTAAATATATATTTCTACAATAAATGTATTATAAGTAAATATACTAAAATGTGCATATATTTAATTATAAATAAAACTACATTATGAAAAATGATAAAAATTAAAAACCATAATATCAATATAAATTTAAGACCTAAGAGTAAATTCATTCTCTACTAAAAATAACAACACCCCATTAAACGAGTCTAAAATTCCATCAAATGTTAAAAATATTAGGATACCCTGACTAAAAACTTAGTTTTTGAGGCCTTATGGTCCTTTTTTCCCTCGCAAAATATAACCAAGGGTTACCTTGGGTCACCACGGTGTATATATCTTTGCAAGATTTTATTTTATATGTGGTAGAGCCCAAACAAACACCCGGATCAAAAGTTATGTCTGTTCAAAGTTCATTTAATTTTTCCAACTAATCTTAGACCCTTCATTAATTCATTTAATTTTTATTCCATCCAATTGTAATTAAATTCTATTAATCAATAATAATTATCAATATATTAATTAATCTTATTTAAAAATTATTTTATTAGATATTTTCACTCAATATTTTATATATTAAATAAAAATGATAATTTAACTTTACCTAAATCATATTTTAATAAATATATTATATTTATATCAATATAAATAAAATTATATATTAATATAATATTTTTAATTGAATATAATTTTTTATTAAATATAACCTTTATCATCACTTTTTTACTAGTGATGATAACTTCCCCCATTCATCGGTTCTTTTTAGCACTGATAAAGGCCCCCGTTTAGGAGTTATTTTTTATTAGCACTCATAAAGGGCACCCCTTTATCAGAACTTTTTTTAGCACTGATAAAGGGGAAATTTATCCGCACTTTTATCTAGAAATGATAAATCCTAATGTTATTAAAAGCCAAATCTATATTATTTATTCATCAATGATACTCGTCCTTTGTATAATACCAACTAACCAAAATACCTAGATTTGAATGCTTAAATCATAATAGATTTCTCTTGATAATTTCTCATGAGTGCATACTGATATGAGATCCCCCATTGATGTATCTAATCTGGTTGTCCTAGGATCACCTAGTTTAAAAGGATAATTTGGGTAATATATGTCTCTGATAGAGATCACTCTAATTTTCTCCTATTTCAAATGGACTTAGTGAGAATAGATTTATTTTTTCTAGGGATAAATAATGATCCCTACAATATTTTCCTCTTAATTTTATATTTCCCTAAATTTTCCCTAAGATTCATATGAGGGTAATATTAGTTATCATGGACTTGGGTTTTTTTAGGTTTCTCTATTTTTAATTTTCATCCAGAAAATTTTTATTTATTTCCCATTTTATTAGTGCTCAATATTGCTCAGATCACACAAAGTGCAAGTCCTACAAGATGATACTTGGATTTTTTTTCAGGGTTCCCTTTTCAGTTTTTTAAACTAGAGAGCATTATTCCTCTTTTAATTGTCCATTTCAAGGTCTTACAATTTATACCATTTTTCTTATGTATTTTGTGGCCTTCCAACTCAAAAAATCTACTAATGGTGGTTTATCATTCACACAGAAACATTTTCCATATATTCTGATTTCCTGTGGTAAGGAATTCTTCCATTAAATTGTGTGTCATGCAGTAATGATATCTCTATTGTAGTATAACATCATGTGGTAAGGATGAAATATGTTATGAAATTTAAATTCTTACTTTCATGACTTGAGACATTGTGCGGTATAAAGTCTGGTTGTCAGGTCTTGAGATGTTGTATAATTGAGAGTCTTTCTTATAGGTATTGAAAAGAATAAGGTAATAGGGAATACATAATGGGGATGACCCAAAACACCCTAATGTGCTTATTTACACTATAGTTTTTCCTATTCTCATTATTAGAATGGGGAAGACATCCTAGGAATGGCCCAAAACACCATAAGGAATTGAGTTTCTATGTGGTGTTGTCGGACTAATGAGTATTGGAGTTCATTTCCTACAAGGAGGATATGCCTCTAGTTGGTGGGTTATGGTCTCTTCTCCATGGTCTCATAGGTATTACATCCATGATCAATCAAAGGGGATATCCACTATTTTCTGAAGTCTATGAGTGATTTTGAAAAGATGGTAGTGGTGGATGGTAAAATATCAGGGAAGTTGAGTCCACCTAGATAGTTGGAATATGGGTAGTGTAAATCATAACCCAAAAGTGTTAATCAATGAATAAATAATGAATTGGACATAACACGGTGAACTAAAACACCCTATGGTGTTGAGTTCTTTTGTAGTGCTGTTGGGAATCACAATTGAAATGGGGAAGACGTACCAAGAATGACCCAAAACACCTAAGTTGATGTGTTCCACTACGATGTTGTCGAGGATCATGAGGATTGGACTTCCTTACCTATAAAAAGTATATTAATCTAGTTGGTAGTGTTGGACGGAGAAGTGATGGCAAGAGGGGGGGTGAATTGCCTTTTAAAAAATAATTAACAATTTAAAATCAAAGTTAAAGGTGCAACGAAAATAAAATAGGCAAGACACAAAATTGATAACGGAGTTCGGCTTAAACCAAAGCCCACGTCTCCGCTCCCAACTCAACCGTTGAGAGATTTACTACCGCTTGCTTTTTAATGGTTTTAGCAAGAAACCCACTAGACATTAAGGTTAGTCTAGAACCTATTACAGCTTGCTTTTAATGGTTAAGCAAGAACCCACTTACTTTTAATGGTTGAGCAAGAACCCACTAGCCTTCTTACAGGTGAAGGCTAGCTCACCTATGACTCAAGCCTTTTAAAAGGGAAGGCTTGACTAACCTCTTCACACCTTGAAGGTGGTGTGAAAACCCAAAAGAGAGGATGAGAGAAAGAGATGGGGGTTTGTAGGCACAAACCCAATTTGATGCTCAAAATAAATAAAGCAATGAAAAAACCGTAAGAGGAGAAGTCTTGGGTGCCAAAGGATTGATTGGAGTTGATGAAGGGCGCTCCCAAGCTTCTATGGTGGTGCTCCTTGGATGTGGAAATGAGTTGGAGCAATTGGGGGTTCCTTAGAGGAATGCGCCGGAGGTTCGCCAAATGATCAAAAATTTTCCCGTGGGCTTCCGTACATTTACGGGGCTTCCTAGTCCTTTATTTATAGAGGGGGAACCCTCAAATGGCCTTTGGGGGTCTTCGGAGCCGTTGGAGAGGGCTTCGGAGCCGTTGGGAGGCAAGTGGACAAGTCTGGTCAAAGCCCAACGGCTAGTTTGACTGGCTCCACCGGCTGACCGGTGCTTGGCCACCGGTTGGCCGGTGCTTTGAAAAAGGAGAGGCCTTCGGGCTCAGGAACCACCGGCTGGCCGGTGAGGAGGCCACCGGTTGGCCGGTGCTGAGACAGTAGCAAACACTATTTGTCTGGGTTCCACCGGCTGGCCGGTGGTCTGGACAGAGGGATGCCTTCTGTCCAGGCCTCCATCGGCTGGCCGGTGGTCTTCCACCGGTTGGCCGGTGGACTGAAAATCAGTCCACTTTTGGCTTCTTGCTTTCTTGGCCCAATTCCTTGGCAACCTGAAATCATGCCTATCATCCAAAAACACTTAAAACAATATTAGATAAAGAAGAGAGTGATTGTGATCATGAAAATTAAACCTCGAGGGGTACGATAGGTACAACAATCTCCCCCTATTTTGATGATCACAATCACCAAAACAAGCAATGTAAAAGATTGAAATGAGAGGCATGCTTTAAAGAATAAATTGAAAAGTAAAGCAAAGCATGAGAAAAAGATTTCTCCCCCAATCAACCAAGAATTTCTCCCCCTTTGTGATTATCAAAATAGCACGGGGCATAAAACTTGATTGAGGGATTGGATGAAAAAACAAGATAGAGATTTTAAAACCAATTGAAATTTTTGAAATTTGAATTGAAAGTTTTGAATTGAAATATTTTGAATTGAAGATTTTTGAATTGATGATTTTGAAATAAAAATGCAAAAAGGCTTAAACGATCCTAACTCCCCCTAAATAAAAACAATAAATCACCGGGGAGTGGTTTTTGAAACCGAGACAAATTTTGGCCCGGAGAGACTCGCTAAAAGGGATTTTTCAATCCAAACTTGTCTTGTGGCGGGTCTTCTACTATAAAATTCATCATTAAAGAAAATAGTTTTGAGCCTTCCATACTGGGCATTTTTGCAATTGCACTCATAGATTAAGTGCCCAGGTTTTTTACAATAATTTCAAAATTTATATTGGGAGCTCCCCCTTACAAAAATAGTTGGAGCATGGGAAGAGGAAGCTTTCTTGGAATAGCCAAGCCCTTGGGTGGTTCTAGATATGCATTGGGAACCTAGCAATTTGGTCAAATTTTGTTCCCCTTGGGTGAACTTGGCAAGAGATTCCCTTAAATCTTTGATTGTTAATTCCATAGAATCAACATCGGGAAGGTTTTGGACTTTGAGGGACAACTCCTCCTTTTCTTTGAGAAGTTGTTCCTTTTCGGAAGAGAGTTTTTTGAAATTCTTTTTTAAAGCAACAAATTTGGAAGAAAGTTCATGAAAACCTTCCTCCAATCGATCTCTAGCATGTTGGAGATCCTCATAAGATAAATGATTGAAAGAATTAGAAGAACAAGAGGATGAGGAGTCGGAAGATGTTACCTCATGACATGCCATTAGGCATTTTTTACCGTTGTCACTTGAGGAGGAGGAGGAGGAGGATGTAGAGCTATCACTCCATGTGGCCTTGAATGCCTTCTTCTTTTCCTTTTGCTTGGCCTTTTTCTTGTTGAGTGGACAATCGGGATTGTAATGGCCTTTCTTGCCACACCCGTAACATGTTACCTCGGGCTCGGATTTTTCGTTGGGTTGAGCCTTGCGGGATTTCTTCTTCTTGTGCTTCTTCATGAATTTGTGCATCTTGCGGGAAAGATTCTCCATTTCTGAATCGCCGCTTGAAGAGGAAGAAGATGAGGAGGAGGAGCTTTCTACTTGTTGAACTTTGAAGGCGATGTTCTTTGGAACTTTGATCGGTTTTCCTTCCTTTTCAGCTTGCCTCCTCATGGTGATCTCGTAGGTCATGAGGGATCCGATGAGCTCTTCGACCGGCATGTTCTTGATGTCTTTTGCTTCTTGTATTGCCGTGACTTTTGGTGCCCATGAGCTTGGTAGGATCCAAAGGATCTTCTTGACCATCGTCTCTGTAGAAACATCATCTCCAAGAGATTTTCTCCCATTGCAAACATCAGTAAAACGTGTAAACATTTCAGTAATATTTTCAGATGGATGCATGGTAAAAGACTTAAAATCTTGACGGTACATATCCAATCGAGTATCCTTGACTTTGTTGGTCCCCTCATGGGTAACCTCCAAAAGTTTCCAGATTTCATGAGATGAAGTGCATTTGGAAACTCGATTGAATTCATTACGATCAAGGCCGCAATGTAGAGCGTTCATGGCTTTGCCATCAAGCTTGAAATTTTTAATGTCGGCTTAAGTCCATTTGGATTCATCGGGAGAGGAGAGAGAATAACCATGCATGAAAATTTTATAAATAGGATAACCAATACTTCTAAGAAAAGTAGTCATGCGGGTTTTCCAATAGGTATAGTCGGTTCCATCAAAGAATGGAGCACGACCCAATGAATAACCTTCGGGGGCGAAAGAAGAAGAAGCCATCACAAAGGATCTTGAATTTGAAACCGGTGAAGGTATTACTCAAACACTTCCTCTGATACCAATTGTTGGGCGGAGAAGTGATGGCACGAGGGGGGGTGAATTGCCTTTTAAAAAATAATTAAAAATTTAAAATCAAAGTTAAAGGTGCAGCGGAAATAAAATAGGCAAGACACAAAATTGATAACGGAGTTCAGCTTAAACCAAAGCCTACATCTCCGCTCCCAACTCAACCGTTGAGAGATTTACTACCGCTTGCTTTTTAATGGTTTTATCAAGAAACCCACTAGACTTTAAGGTTAGTCTAGAACCTATTACAACTTGCTTTTAATGGTTAAGCAAGAACCCACTTACTTTTAATGGTTGAGCAAGAACCCACAATCCTTCTTACAGGTGAAGGCTAGCTCACCTATGACTCAAGACTTTTAAAAGGGAAGGCTTGACTAACCTCTTCACACCTTGAAGGTGGTGTGAAAACCCAAAAGAGAGGATGAGAGAAAGAGATGGGGGTTTGTAGGCACAAACCCAATTTGATGCTCAAAATAAATAAAGCAATGAAAAAACCATAATAGGAGAAGTCTTGGGTGCCGAAGGATTGATTGGAGTTGATGAAGGGCGCTCCCAAGCTTCTATGGTGGTGCTCCTTGGATGTGGAAATGAGTTGGAGCAATTGGGGGTTCCTTGGAGGAATGCGCCGGAGGTTCGCCAAATGATCAAAAATGTTCACATGGGCTTCCGTACATTTCCGGGGCTTCCTAGTCCTTTATTTATAGAGGGGGAACCCTCAAATGGCCTTTGGGGGTCTTCGGAGCTGTTGGAGAGGCCTTCGGAGCCGTTGGGAGGCAAGTGGACAAGTCTGGTCAAATCCCAACGGCTAGTTTGACTGGATCCACCGGCTGATCGGTGCTTGGCCACCGGTTGGCCGGTGCTTTAAAAAAGGAGAGGCCTTTGGGCTCAGGCACCACCGGCTGGCCGGTGAGGAGGCCACCGGTTGGCCGGTACTGAGACAGTAGCAAACACTATTTGTCTGGGTTCCACCGGATGGCCGGTGGTGGGACACTGGTTGGCCGGTGGTCTGGACAGAGGGATGCCTTCTGTCCAGGCCTCCATCGGCTGGCCGGTGGTCTTCCACCGGTTGGCCGGTGGACTGAAAATCAGTCCACTTTTGGCTTCTTGCTTTCTTGGCCCAATTCCTTGGCAACCTGAAATCATGCCTATCATCCAAAAACACTTAAAACAATATTAGATAAAGAAGAGAGTGATTGTGATCATGAAAATTAAACCTCTAGGGGTACGAGAGGTACAACAGGTAGGTCATAATATCTTATTCATGGGCCCATAGGTCTTACATTCATGGTCAAGTACAGGTGTCTCTAATATTTTACAAGGAACATAAAATATTTATGAAGACTCAAACATCTGGGAAATGATGTTGTAAGTGGAGAAAAATATATCCAAGGTGGGTTCTAGAACACTAGGTTGGTTTATATTTTAGTTAGGAGGCTAGGGCCTTATGCCATGTGGTTTTGATTCACATGGTTTGGAATATAAAAAGGTTTGAGAAAGTAGTGTCACATTCTTAATTTGAGAAAGGTTATAATAGAATGTTACATAACATCGAGGATGTTGAATCAAATTGAATAGTCTTCTTATGGGGATTGTAAATCATGGTCTAGGAATATATGATTCAACTAGAGGTAGAAATTGGTGGGTATAGGTAAACCATTAGTAATGGAAGAATCCTATAATGTTCTACGTAGTCAATAAAATAACTCTTGGATTTGAAGGGGGGATTTTTGGGACCATAGGGTCCATTTAGATTAGTCGATCCCTGTTACTAGTTTGTTATCAGGAAGAACCTAGAGCAAGGGAGCCCAAGATCTATGGGGTTCAAAGATAAGGATATGAACTCGAGTAATTGATTATTTTAGGTCGAACTTCAAACACATGAGTGTGGTTTATAGAAAATTTAATATTCAAGAAGGGTTTGATCACCCTAAAATTTGTGTTGCCATCTAGTTAACACCTTATCACAGTGAAGAGGAGTGGAAAATAATTACTCTAACTTTTTTCTTAACAAGGGTATTTTTCAAGCATGGGTTGGATTTTACTAGGGATACAAAGTGTTCCTTATGTTTTGTATTCCTTGTTTATTTTCACTCAAAATTTTTCCTAAACTATAAAAATAAATATTTTATCAAGTGGGTAATTTAATTTTTTTGAGGCCTCCCTTTGTGGGTTTTCATCCTGAAAATATTTATTTCTCTTTTAGTGGAAGTTTAGGGTCACTCAATTTGGACCATCAAAGGATAAATTTTAAGGTAAAATATCTTTAGCCAAAGTGCATACAATTTTAGGTCACGATTCACATACACCTGGTATGAGGGGAATGTTACACAATAGCCTAATTAAGATACCATCCATCCAATGTTAAGATTTTTTATTGAAAATAAATGGGGGGACAAGGCCCAAAAAAGTCACGGGGGTATAAAATAATGAATACATAAGGAATTGTCTCAAAAAAATACTAACACACTCAGGGGAAAGGATCTTGTACTATTAAAAAGGATACAAATATTTTCTAGGGTTACACGATAAGATAAGTAGTCTGGAACCTTATTTCACTCTCTATATGTGGCTAAGATCAATTTATCTGGTGAGTAAATTACTGCACTTGTTTAAAAAATAGGTTATAGCTTAAGGAGTTGTGATCACTCCCTAAATTTACCTAATTATAATAGAAGAGTTAATCTCTAATCAAGAAAAATGAATACTGTGAGAAATGAACAATTCCAACCCCTTGAGCATTGTAATAAATTCTACCTAGAGGGTGCCTCCATAAACATAAAATAAAATTCAAAAAAAGTTAACATAACCATTGTGATCTTTGATAGACCCTCCTCCCCACATGAATCCCTCCATTCATAAACCATCAATATTAATCTTGATTCCTCTCCTAGGGGGAGTTCATCTTACCTAATTACCTTGAGCTGGATACCAGTGCATGATGAGATCGGGACCCCTACCTACCTTGATCCACTGAAGTTTCAGGGGAAAATCCCAATGCTTAAGTAACATGACTAGGTCCAACACTAAAGATCTATCCATGACCATAATTTCTAACTGTGAACTATAAAACCCCTTATTCCTTGACTTGTTATGTGCATTCCATGTACACTAACTACTAGTCTCCATTAACATTACTCTCACCTTACATTATTAGGAATTATCCACTGATCCATGAAACCATGAGTAAAGAAAAAAGTTTCCAGAAATTCCTTATACATATCACCTAATCTAGAGATGAAATCCACTCCAAATGTAGTTCTCCCATTCATAATCAAAAAATAAATGTGAGGTCAACTTTTCCCTAAGGGAATGACAACCTATGCATTTGGATATGATGTACACCCCCTTATGTCGCACCCCCACTTTAGTGGGGAGATCTTGGTTATCGACCCTATATACTAGGAATTTTATTTTTTTCATTTATATCATTACACCATAATATATCTCCCCATGCATCGTGACCAAATTCCACATGCCTAACCAGATGATATGCCTTTGAAGATAAGAAACCAGTAGATGAACTAGTGAAAACAATGTTTTAGGTTCATTGGATATCTAAATTATACCAAAAACATCAATATGGTGGGTATTGAGTATATAATAATTTAATTATGGGAAATTGATTTCTTTCTCAAAGGATAGGTCAAGTTCCATACAACCAAAAAAACTCAACATATTCCCTACCCAATTATCATTCTATAAGTTTATCTCGTCATATCCCACTATCTACCATGAGTTTTGTTAGATATTATGAATGTGATTATAGGATGTGTTCTAGATCCTTTAACATCATATTCTCTAGCCATCTGGAGTGATCTCATATTTCTAGGAAATAAACTTTTCCAACCATGAATATCCTTCCATGTAGTCCCAGACTAGTTTATCTTGTAGGTAGTTCATAATTTTTATAACACTTTAAAGATCAATTCATCTATTCTCAACCTCTCAATACATCCCATTCCATTAGGACCATTGATAATTACCTTCCACATATGTATCCCAAATGAATCTTAAAATGAGATTCTCAATATTAGGCAGCACTATTTTGGGTATAATTTGGACTGAAAAAAACATGCATGGGAATTGAAGTTAGGTTGTTTGTGATACACTACACCCCCACCCCCAAAGGATAGGAAATAATTTTTCCAATCAATGATATGTGAGGATATATTGTCAACATGACCATCAAAGTGATGAATTCAGATCTTACATGGGGAAATCAGTGCACCAAAATAATTAATGGGAAAATTCTTTCTAGAGATTGGTTTCCTCTCGTCAATATTATTATCCCTATCATATGAGAAGATACTTGTGATGTATATATTACTATTTCCATTTTTTATGATTTGAACACTCTATTTTCTATATAAATCAAGAATCTAGTTGAGATATTGTATAGTCTTACTGTTTCCATTAGTGAAAATGATTGGGTCATTAGCAAAGAAAATCCGAGTAATCATGGTGATGTTCAACCTGCACTGGCTACAAATAATGAGATATTTAATGAAAGAGTCTTGGACCTTAATTAAGATATCAGGGGATAAAGGATCTCCCTGTCTTAAGACTTGAATGGACTTTAAGAACCCATAAATTTCACCCTTGAAGGTGATTAAAAACCTTATGGATCCAATGCATCTAAAAAAAGTTCAACAGCCTATGCTAAGAAGCCCATGTGCCTCATGGGTATAATTATGAAGCTTCACTACACCTTGCCATATGTTTTATCTATATCAAACTTGATGGATATGTTAAAGACAATGACCTTCTTGTTGATATCCTCAACAATTTCTTGGGACAAGGTAATGGTGATCTAAGTAGACAAGCCCTATAGGAAACCTTACTATTAATTAGAGACCCATTTATAAAGGTGAAACAAAATCCTTCTGTTAATAACAGTAACAAGTATTTTTTAGGTAAAATTTCACATACTTATTGGTTTATATTGAATCAATTATAAGTTAAATTTTGGAATTGGGATTAATGTGGTGGCACAGGTAGCTCTGGGTAATATCCCTCCCATGAAAATCTTGAATACATCCCACTAGATCCTTTTTTATAAAATACTGAGATAAAATATAGAATAAACTTGGAAAACCATCCTAACTGAGCAAGATTTAAGAATTAAGGGAGGTTAAGACTTTCTAGATATCTTGTTCATCAGAAATACATTAAAAAAATTGATTTTAGGTGATACTATATAAGGTATATAATCAAAAATTTCATTTTTCCCTCTAAGGTATTAATCCTACGTGTGTGGGTTAGTACCTTTAAGTAATGATTTAAAATGGGACACTTCTATACCACCAACCATGTGAGGATAATTAGTGAATGATCCATCTTAAATAAGTGTATTTTGAACTATATAAAATATTCTATCCTTGATTCATGCCTAAAAATAAACAGGTGTTTTCATCCCCCTCTTTAATCCAAGTATCTATTAAATGCACCCTGGAAATCCTCTCTTATTCAAGAAGTAATTTATACAAATAGTTTTTTAAACACATTAAATTTCTAAAAATATAGTCATCCCACCTTGCCTTAAGTCTTTAATCGTCTTTATCGATATCATATTTAGTTCTATCTAAGTCCAAGAAACTAGAATTTTTGTTATTATCCCACACTCAAAGTTCCTCTTTAAGAAACATAATTCTATATGAAATACAACCCATGATCCATCATTCATGTGTTTTTACTAGGATGAATTCACCGCAAGATGATAAGAGGGGTCCAACTCCAATAATATTGAGTATAAAAAGAAATCTCTATGAGCATTGTTACCTGCTAGAAGATTAAGGAGTGGTTCATGGTCAGAAAGTGATCTCACTAAGTACTCAAATTTAGCATTTGGATATGAGGAGATGACCCATAGGTTAGATAAATAAAATTATAGCTGACACCACATATATTGACACCCTTTTTTATTATTGAACCATGTGTACTTGTCTCCTAAATAACCCATGTCCAAGACCCCATTTTGATATGGAAACCCCAAAAATTCATTTCTATCCTTTAGAACATCTCCACACTTCTGCTTTAATGGATCTAATATGGAATTAAATTATCTTATAATGAGACATGCCTAATCCCTTAGATTGAAATTTCTAACTTCCTCATAGATATCCTCCCTTCCCCTCATGCACACATTTCACATAAATGAAGGACATAAATAAATAGAAATTTCCAAAACTAATTTTCATTAAAATATGCTAGTTGGAGAAATCCAAATTCTCAACTATTATGCAGCTATTCTAAAAAAATCTAAATATTATTTTCTTCTAGATCACCTTGTATATAGTTATGAATCCTAATTTTTAAAGTGATGTCATGTATTTTCAAAGGATGTTGTTTTTCTTAAGCATTGTAACAAAAACTACATTGTTTTGGAACCTCATAAGTGAGAAAATCATTCTTCAACCAAGATCCTAGGCCATGTACATTCGAAATGAGAAAGGGTATCATTGAAGGCATATGTATTTTGGATTTTTTCCTAAACACTGATGAACACTTAGAATAAATATAGGAGGATGATTTCTTCTACATGTCATGGGCTCCGGTGCGGGTACTGTAGGGATTTGGAGAAAGATTACTTTTATCCATTCTAGGGTCTGCATATAATAATGAATTGTATCCATTATCGAGCAGAAGATGAGAGGATGAGGGTATAACATGTTCTCTATGACATCTTAGGGAGGAGACATGTTCTTTTCCCTTATGACTAATGGGATTCAATAGTTTAGAATATGAGAAAACAATCCCCAGGGATGAATCTTCTTCCACCTCAAGACTATGCACTAAACTAATACAAAACAAGGGAAACTTATTTGGGAATAAAATAACCATGTATGTGTACTTGTTATTTTATTTAATAGACTCTATCCTTGATACCACATCTGACAGGTCTAGCGGAGGGCGGTCTAGAGAGACTTGTGGTGGATGGTAAGAATGATCATAAAAAAGATATGTGGAACTGGAGGATCCATCATCCATAATAATAGATCCCTTATACATCCTCAGTGGGACCTAAAATAGACTATTTATTGAAGGGGTTCATACATATTAGAATGATTCTTGTAACATATAGGGAGGTAATGACCTTGAAGATGGAATGAAACATAGAACCATGTTTAGGAAAGGTGGACCAATTCTTTCCACTAAGAAACGGTGTCTCCAGCCTTAAGATGAATGTGACCCATAATATTATGGAATAAATCTATCTCGATGAAAATTTGGTCCACTCCCACATCTTGAAGTTACAAGATGGTTTCATCCATATAATGGAAAGAACCAAGAGTGTCCCCTATACTATGAGGGAAATAAATCTTATGAAAATGGAGGGGGAGGTCCAGAAGATTGATTTATACCACCACAAAGGGAGAATCCTAGCTGAAGTGGGCTTCCATTGACCACAAAAGAGATTAAAATTACATTTTATGATAGATATATTGCTCCTAGACCATACCCTTATAAAGTCAACATAGGAGGCCAATGCCACACAGAAGGACTTCTAATTTAGAACTGATATGTGGTCCAAAGTTTCCATCCCCCATGAAGCGATAAAGTTGTCAAAGAGGGGTATAGGGGTATATCCACTCCAAAACTTTCCACCAGCATCCACCTGTGAAGATCCAAATCTGGTTAAAAAATTATAAGGGTAATTCTATCTCTAGATATATATCAACTAAAGATGTTTAGAGACCACCAAGGTGTATCTTAGGAATTGGAAGAAGGTGAGAAACTGGGAAGGATCCAATCAGAGTAGCACATCCTTCAGTGAAGGACCCTCAAAAACTTCCTTCTATGATGGAGGAGAAGGAATGAATTATGGATCTAGAGGGATGAGAGAGGGGGGTCATCTGGGGGTAAGGGAAGGTTCGTCTAGTAAAGAGGAAGGTGGTGTCGAAGATTTCAAAAGGGGCTGAGCCAGATGTTTGAGGAGGGAAATTTGAAAAAGAAATAGGGGTGTATGGGGAAAATTCTCTATGGGAGGATCCATTTCCTTAACTATTATCAACTCATTCTCTATTAATTTGAATTAATTAGGATTCCCAAGGTCAGGAGTACTCCAACATCATTTTGAGTGAGAGATTAAAATTTCATAAATCATGGCTCAAGGTTCTTGAGTCATGAGCAATGGTATGGGTAAATCATGGTTGGGATGACCCAAAACCCCCTAAGTTACTAAGTTCAGTTACAGTGATTTCAAGTATCACAAGGATTATAAATCCCTCTTTTCAAGTTACTGATGCATTTGGTTGATGGCTAAGAGCTCATGTATAGGAACAAGGGGAAGACATGACTAGTCAAACAAAGGTTCCCTTGAAGTATAGTGTCATTTTATAGGGTTTATGGAAGGTTTTCAAAAACTCAAGGTGCTAAAGGCATGAAGTTTGATTTATGGGTTGAGGTGATTAAAATATAATAGAAGCACCCCATACACTCATTGACCGGGGATAGTCACTTGTCATCCTTTGATAAGTAATGATGATTGGAGATGCTCTATGAAATTTAACATCATATAATAGGGATATATATATATATATATCGTTAATTTTAACGTCATGTGACAAGGATTTTTTCCTTACATTTTAACATTATTTGGAAAGGATGATTCCATGATATTTAACATTATATGGTAAGGATGTAGGAACTGATGTGAAATTGTGAAAGATATCCTTTTAAAAAAATTTCAGTATTCAAGGGAATGTAGATGTAGGAAGCCCCTTTTATCCATTCACAATATTACTGGTGGGTATCCTTATGTTTAATCCCTTCTTGCATAGATTTATTTTGTGCATAAGAAAGACTTATATAGATCTGATTCATGCATAAGAATAAAAAGTCTGTATGATTCATCCCTCTTTAAATAGAGTTATATTTAGTTTTTATGGTTGGTATTTCTTGGGTTTCTCCATGCATATTTTAAGGGAAAGAATCATGCCATAATCATCTCTTTTAAGTATATCTTGTTGTATATATATTTTTCATATGTAGGGGATATGATTGTGAGTAATGGTAACTTATAAAAGGGCCTAAAATGGTGAATCCATGCATCACTATGTATCTTATGATGGTGGTAATTAATCCACATATCGTTCTTGTCTGAAATTTCCCTATGAAATTCTGGATTGTGCATAGGGAGGGGTAATTTTTTTGTATTGTAGCTAACTCAAGATTAGATATTTGGGTATCATTATGTATCCTAAAATAATAGGAATCAAACTATATATAGTTCTTGAACATAAAACTATCAATACTAGTCTAACCCATACATATAGAGGGTAATTTCATCTATTTTTGTTGTAGATAGACCTAGGATTAGAGATCCTAGTGTCATTATATATCTTTTGATGATAGGAATCAAGACACATGTAGTTATTGAGTGAGAAACTTTCCATGTAGTTCTAACCCATACATAGAGGTTGAATTTTTCCCATTAATTTTTTTTAGTTGGACTCAAGATTGGAGATCTAGGTCTCACTATGTATCCTATGATGGAAGGAATAAAAACACAATTTGTTCCTAAAATGGAAACTCTCTATACAGGTCTGAACCATATTCTGAGGCATAATTTTCTCCATTTATGCTTTAGTTGACCGATGATTGGGGATATGGCCATCACTACATATCCTGTTATGGTAGGAACCAATCCACATTTAGTTCTTAAATAGTAAAATATCCATGTAGGTCTGACCCATGCATAGAAGGGGGGATTTTCCCCATTTATTATTGTGGCTAGCCCCAGGATTTAAGATATGGGGGTCTCTATATATCTTGTGATGGAAGGAATCAAGACACACATAGTTATTTAAAGAGAAAATCTCAACTCAGGTCTGACCCATATGTATAGGAGCCATTTTTTCTATTTACTATTGTGGATAGACCTATGATTAGATATATGGGTGTCACTATGTATCGCTTGATAATTGGAATCAAGCTATATGTAGTTATTGAATGAGAAACACCTAATGCCGGTTTGAGCCATATGTAGAGAGAGGATTTTTTCCCTTGACTATTGTGATTGGACCTAGGATTAGAGGTTTTGGTGTCACTATGTATCCTATGATGGTAGGAATCAAGCCACACGTATTTCTTGAATGATAAACTCTCTATATAGGTCTGACCCATAAATAGAGGGGGTAATTTTTCCCATTGATGTTGTGTCTGGTCCTAGGATTAGAGATTTAAAAATCGGTATGTATCCTATGATAGCATGAATCAAGACACATGTGGTTCTCATATAGATGTGTTATGTAAGACCAACAAAAAATATAGTGGTCCTCTCAAGAAAGTTCCATAGTAATGCATATTTTTATATCATGAAATAGATGTCAACCATATTGTTTAACATCATGAAGTAAGGACATTTTGTGTGCCTTTTAAGGTATTTCGTCCAATACCATGGAAAACCTATAGAGAACTGATATGTATCAATCATGCAGGTAAGACCTTACAAAAAATACCAATCCCATGTGATATTTGATCTGTGTGAGAAACAAGTAATAGAAAAGGTTTATCTCAACACACAGAGGTAATTAAAAGAAAATACATGGGAATTTATATCATAAAATGGTTGGTCCAAGATATAGAATCTAGGATTCTCTATGTATCTCATTGGAATTATAATCAAGATTTATATAGTTATAGAAAACCATGTAGTTTAACATCCTGTGGTAAGGATGAAGGTTAAGTGGAAAAAAAGGCATGAAGCCCAATCAATGTTGTACAGACATTCGGGAAATCATCTCATGAGATGCATCCCATGTTTGGGATATGAGGCTTTCTGAGCTGGTTTCCCAAGGATTCCTATTCTTATTTCAAAGGGTAAGACTGAAATTTAATGTCATGTGTTAAATATTTTGTCGTATGGTTTAATGTCTTGTGACTATGAGAATATGATTTTCCCCTTTAATGTTCATGTGATAAGGACCTCTCAGTGTATTTTAGCATCATGTAGTAAGGACTAATGGTTACATGCAGTTTTAGATCATATGACTAGGACCATGGATATTTTTTAATTTAAATTCTTTCTACCTAGACTTATTCTATGTAGTTAAAATGTCATTAAGTAATTACCTTTTCCTTATATCTTAACATCATGTGGAAAGTAAGTTTTCATTACAATTTAATATCATTCAAAAATGAAATTTTCCTTTCATTTTAACATCATGTGACAATGAATTTTTCCTTTTAGTTTAACAGTATATGGAAAAGATATTTTTTTATTTTGATTTCATGTGGTAAGCATGTTTTCCTTTCAGTTTAACTTCATGTGGAAAAGATGTTTATTCTTGATGGAAGTTATGAAAAGTACTTTTTGATAAACCTTGTATTAGTGGGGGGTATTGCATTCCCCATCCATTATAGCTAATGAATAAGATCCATTGGAATAGAATTTTTGTATGATGTAAGTCAATTACCATTTGGGTTCCAGATTTGGAGATTTCCTTCCTACTATCAAAGGGGTTCTGAGAGACAATTCCAGTTTTCCTTGAAGAAAAAAATAGAGGTGGACCTTTTTATAGAAGGCTCATATTTTCCAATTATAATGGACTTCAAGATTGTGTATTGTAAACAACATTTTCTCATTGAGTCATTCCAGTTCATCCAACTGATTTTTTGATTTATCATCATGAGATAATTTTCCTCATATAGTTACTCAATGTGAGGGAAAGTAGACCTCTATGAGAAGCACTACCTTAGTTTTATACACCAATGAATATAGAGTCTCTTTTATGGTTGTTTTCATGTTGGTACGGTATGCCCATAAATCATGAAGTAGATTTTCAACCCAGGACTCTTTTTCCTTCTCTATCATATTTTGGAGTATATTTAACAGAGTCTTATAAAATGCCTCTATTTGTCCATTTCTTACTGCATGATAGAGTAATGAATGGATATATTTGATTTTGTAATTCTAGTATAATTTCTTCAATTAGGTAGAATAGAATTTGGTGTCATTATCCATCAATATCATTTATGGGGATCTGAAACTAGTGATGATATTGGAATTTTCTAAGTTAATGTAATTCTTCATCCTAACTTCCTATAGGGTAATTTCTTCATCCCATTTGGAAAAAGAAGTTGGTAGAAGCAAGGAAGTACTTAAACTGTTTAGTTGTGGCTTAAGGATATGGACCCACAACATCTATTCTCTATATGGAAAATGACCAAGAATATTTAACTGTATGTAGCAATTTTGTGCATTAATGGATGAATTTTTCATGAATTTATAATGCATGACATTTTTAGGTTAATTCTACAAAGTCTTGTATCATTGTTTTCTAGTAGTATCAAATCCTTCTAATTTGGTGAGAGAGTCTAGTCCTAGACTGATGATCATCGCAGGAGTCCGTATAGAATTCTTCCATTATGGTGGGAATCTCTCCTTCTCCTATGCATTTGAGGAGGATTCCATCAAACCCTCAGTTTTATAGGGATTATTTCTCATTTTTACCCTCCCAAATGGTAAAGTTCACTGCTCGGTGTTGAGTCTATTCCCTTCTAGATTAATCTAATAGGAGGATCCTATTTTAGAGATAATCAATTATGTCTTCCATCCATCCAAGAGTGGATATCAATTCATTATGCTCTGGGGCTATGTTGACCTAATCGATATCCTCCATATGAGAGATGATGACTAATGAGACCATACTTCAGTCTATTATGATAAAAACTACTATGTCCTGATTGGGGTCCTCCAAGACTATAACTGCATTAGCTAGTACATATACATAATCATTTTGTGATCGAGAGACATGATGTAATGGAACTCTTCTATCATTACTCTGACATAATTTATGAGTGCATCCAATTATTCCTTTTTTATGAAATATTTATTGTTGATTTGTTTGACCACTAGCTCTAAATACCCTTTGATGTTCAGATAGGATATCAGCATCTGTAGCGATAGTTAAAAGCTAGCATTGAGATCTTGGTATTCGCCTTATTATTATTTCATCCTTAGGATAGTGATAAGGATTAGGGAAAATTTTCTTTGCATGAGGAAATAAATAAAATCCCTAGACCATCCCAGTTGATCTTTGGGATTTCCAGCCTCTTTCCAATAGAACATTTAGAGGCACCATTCAAATACATATCCCAGATTCAAGGAGTTTCATGCACATACAAAACCTCTTTGAATGGATTTTTGGTGTCTAGTAGTGTTCTTTTCAAGGTGATATGTGCTAAAATAAAATTAGCCTAGGCCTACCCTTTAACTAACTTTTGTGACATGATTTGGATTCCATATTGTTATAGAATAAACTCCAATAAGGCCAAACATCTAGTGAGCATAGGGAGTCCAAGGATATACTTGAGTATGCTAATATGAGAGACCAGATAGACTTTGTGATATTGGAAGTAATGTCTCAAATTTTTCACTAAAAATTTAATTGTGAGGAAAAACTTCTCAATATTAGAATATCAGGTCTCAGTACCTGTCATCATTCAAATGAGGTATCATAGGATATTTTCATTACCCGTATCATTCTTCTATGAGTGTAGAGCAGCAATTAATCGTTACATGGTGGTCACATATAAGATAAGTAGCTTTCCATATAGTGTAGGCATCAAGACCAGTGGGAGTAGTAAGTACGGCTTCAGATTCTCAAAGGCTTCTTGCAGTCCTCCTACCATCAGTAGAAGACTCGCATATTCATTAACTTGGTGAAGGGGAGATATTTTCCATCTAGGGTAGCTATGAAATGATGAATGTAAGAGAGTTTCCCATATATCCTCCTTATTTATTTTATATTTTGAAGAGGTGGCATTACTAATATTACACTAGTATTTTTGGGTTTTACCTTGATTCAATGGGGCATACCAAAAAGATAAGGAATTTCCCTAATAATCAACGGATTCATATTCAAATTATTCTTATGAAAATTATTAAATATTTTTATTAAGATCTATAAATTTATCACACCACTATCAATATATAATTACTAGGTCATCAATATGACATTCAACTATTCATCATAAAAAGAGATTAAATATATGATACATGGAACAATGGTAAGTAGAACCAACATTATTTAGTCCAAGGGAATGACCTGATACCAAAATATTCCCTAAGTCAATTTGAAGGATATGACTTCATTCTCTTTAGGGGGCATATTTATTTATTTATACCCTGAATACCAATCTTTAAAGTAAATTTCTTTGATGCCAGTAGCTATATCAATCAGAATTTGGATGAATCAAAATAAGAAATATTCCTTCAGGAAGTGTTGATTATGTTATCTAAAATAGATGAATACCCTAATCTACCCATTCTTTTTCTTGATGAGTTCGATGTTAGTGAGCAATTTTGAAGTATTTCACTTAATAGAAAAAGTTTTATTTGATAAATTTTACAGCTTATAATTCTACATTAGTATCATGAGGGAGGTGTACCCTCGTAGTTTCCTACTTTAAACCATAATGGTCATCAGGTAAGAATAGGTGATGTGTAGCCACATTAGGGTTTAGCCTATAAATTTTTGCACAATTTGAAGTGAACATGTAATAAAGTTTATTTATAAATGAAATATACACCTCATACTCCTTGAGAGGAATAGTGGAACTAATCAATAAAGGTGTTGGGTCTTCTTCTATTTCTAGATTCACTTTCCTAATATCATCAATGGTGGTAGAGATGCCTTCCTCAAATGTGGGAGGGGCATTCCTAAGGTCATTCTTTTCTTATTCTATCTCTAATTCTTTAGAGACATTTTCATACATGGTTGATAATTCTGGGACATCTCTGACACTTTTGAGGTATGAGAGGCCATGGGAAGAGACATTTCCACCCTAAACTTCTGGATTCATCAAAGAGAGATTCTAGATATTATTTTTTAATTTTTTTTATCACTGTGGATAGGAGGATCCTAGACATTTGGGATTAAGTTTTCTACCTCAATTAGTTTTATGGGTAGCACATAATCATTGTTGATCATACTATATAGTGTCACAGGGGAAGTCCCCAGGACATTGGGGGATGCAACATACATATCACCATACACCATTGTTTATTTTCATTCCATTTTTTAGAAACTTACCACGTCATATATGGCTTCACAAGACTTGAAGAAGGAATAGTCACCATGTAGTATGTTGACCTTCCCATTGATGGGGTATTTCAAAAACTAATGAAATGTTGAAGATACCATAATGTGGATGTGAATCCAAGGTCTTCCAAGTAGTACATTTTATGTTGTGTCTTGTTAGATAACCATTAACTCAGTATTAGATGTGAAATATAAAAATAGATCCTTTAACATGATCTTTCTAAGAGGATTTTACTCATTATTATCATACCCCTGAATTATTATATTTGTTAGATTAAATTTACCCTTTCTACATCCTAAACATTAAAGGGTTAAAATTGAGATGATCTTTATCTTTAAACCATTATCAATTATTTTCCTCTATATATCGATATTGTGGAGTTTACCAAAAACTTATAGGGGTATGATATGTCTCTAGATAACTTCTTCTTGATCATGTTCTATCAACAAGATGGTGATATAAAATAATGATGGCATAGTTTCCACTTGATAAACCTTGGATGTAGAAAATTCTATATCAAAATCCTATGGTCTCTAGATGGATTTGATAAATTCCTCTAAGTTATTTTGAAATATGGAGAGCATCTAAGATTGAGATTTTTTTTAGGACAACTGCCAACTATTTTAGAATTTTTTACTTTTATACCAAAGTTGTGTGATTATAAATGTGGGTTTATTTATTATTATGTGGATCAAGAGTTTAGTTTTTTGAGGTGGATATTCCCAGTGGGTGACCATAGGTTAAAAGAGTATATTCCACATGTGGCATAGGTTGCATCTTCCTTCCCCTTTGTTTGGGATGATCTAATAATTGCACACCCACCCTTCATTCATGTAATATAAATGGTCTTGGAAGACCACTAGAAGGCTATGAGGCATATCCATGTTTATATTGGTATTTATGGAGTGATCTCCCATGGTTCTCGGCTACATATATTTCCTCTATGGGGATGTGACAAAAATATTATGTTCGACCATGCCTGTGCTAACTCATAATAGAAGGATTCCATTTGGTGGGGTGGTGCCCGTTCTTCGGATGTTGAAGAACATAAATATGAAAGAGTCAAATCTTATGAAGGAGCTAGATATGAATCTTACTCTTATGTATTTTCCTATTTATAATTATTATGTACACCTATTATAGGTGTATTCAATGTAACCTACCTAGGTTATGGGATCATTATTGGTTTGTGAATATGTAATCTTAGGGTGGAATGAGCTTGGTCAACTATCTTTCATGTCATCCTCTTATCGAACTTCTTTCCATGCCTGGATGGAACCAATTTCTCCTCACCCTCTAACACTAGTTAGGAAAATATAATAAAAGTTATCTATGTTGGAGAATTATCTAGAATCACCTATCCATAATCAACCATGCTTTATAAAACATCTTTGAATATGAATAAATCCCAAATGGGGTGACCCAGCATCCTATAGAAAGGAAAGTAGTTAGGATAATCAGTGAGGATGAACACACTAGGTTTATTAGGTTGAATTATCTTGAGTATGTTATTTTAGTGACTCAAGTATTGACATGTAAGAATTTTTAATATTACTAAGAATATTTGTGAAGCCAAGTGCTCAGTCGGCACGAGATTCTAGGGCCCTAGGATCCTTGGCACAGTGATTTTAAAAATACTAAATATATTTTGTCATGCACACACAAATTCTATTAAAACATGGAATAACTATATAGAAGAGTCTTGGATCAAAAATCTAAGGTCATGGTTGAGTTCAGTACATTTTGTTTTTCCTAGCAGTGACGTAAAGTTGTTTGCACTGGGATTTTTAGTCATAGGCATGTTGGTGAGGCATTATGTGGTGGATTTATTAATTAAATGAAAATTTAATTAAAATATAACCTAATTCTCCCTCCCCCTCATGTTGGGTTCACAACACACAAGAGGAACCACACCTCTCTTCTCCCTTTTTTGAAACCAATGAAAATGAGGTCGAATCAAAAAAACAAAGCATTGATGTTCTTCGTTCTTAGCACCCATCGTCATCAAATCAAGGTGTACCACGATCTGGTCATCATTATACACTCAAAGATTCATAATTTTTACCATGATGTAGATAGGTTTGAGTTTTGGTTTTTTCCCCTTTGTTTTTTGTTTTGTTTTGTGGTTTTTAAAGCCATGTTATGAATGATAGATATCCCGTCTATGTTGATTTGTAGGTTTTGGTGTAAACCAGGGTGAATTAGAAACATTAAAAGGTATTTTATAACTATAATTACTTTCTACGTAGTGTGTAGTCTAGTTTAAATGTTGTGTATACCTTACTATTTGGGGAAGAAGAAGTTTTTGGCTCTATACATAGTTTACTGGTATTTCACATGATGTAGTGACCCCATGTCGTGTGGCCATGGTACATGGCTTGCAATAGTTGTGTAAAAGTACATGGTTTTGTAAAAGTACATAGCCAAATTACATGGACACAGGGTTCTAGACACAGGCATGGTAAAACCAAATTTCTAGGTGTATATTTATCCTAAACACTCCATGTATTATGGGATGCATGGAATTTAAGGGACATGGTTGGTTGGTCCATGTGGAATAAAAAAAGATATAGGGTCTGGGTGAAGTGGGGCATGCCATGTATGGGCTATAAACACTATTTACCCCTACATGGGTTGAAATATTGTGTATAAAGAATATAGATCAAGGTTCTTGGGTGCGTTCACACAACATGTGAACCCCAGTGCATGTTGTGTACTCCTTTAAGATCTTCTTGAGATATTCCACCTTCTGTATCTCCTTCTCTAGGACTTAGATTTAGGGTTTTGAGTAGCCTATCTTGAGTTTTTTTCCATGTAGAATGTTATAGAGGCCTCCATTACTACATATAAGATATGATGTGACATTTTTTTTAGCATAAATATTGTGTATCAATGTTTAACCTTGGGAAGTGATCGAGGTGTATCATTGGGTTGACATTGGGGTCGGTACCCTTCTCTTTCACTTTAAGATGTGGGTCCCTTATACTCTTTAGGCTAGAAGAGTGGTTATATCCAATTGTATCAGGGAATCTGTTTACATTACCACTCTGATTTTGTAGATACGGAACTCCCCATTTCATTTTCACGGGTTCTATACCTATGGGGTAGTTTTTCTGGGGTTGGTACTATCCTATGTAATTAGGTGTGGGTTCTCTATATCATTCATATAGTTGGATTTAGTGCTCTGCTATCATGATAGGGTGTAGTCCCTCCATAATTTTTAGCTAGATAGAGTAGTTAATCCCCTATTGGACTAAGGTTTGGGTCATCTATTCATAGAGTTGGTACTCCCCTGTCGTGTTAGGGAACATGTCCTCCAAACATGATGTATAGATAGAGTGGTTACTAAAATATCACGTTAGGGTGTGGGTCCTCTATCTGTGGAGTCATAACTCCCCTATCATTATAGGGTTTGGTTCCTCCATATGTTTTGTTCTGGAAGAGTTGGTAGTCCCCTGTCATACCAGGGAGAAAATCCTCTAGCCTGGGGTCAGTATTCCCCGATCATGTCAGGGTGTAGTTCCCCCAAAGTAATTGAGTTAGGAGAGTGGTATTCCCTTATCGTACCAAGGTTTGGGTCCTTTATCTTTTGATTAGTACTCCCTTGTTGGACCAGGGAGTGGGTGCTTGCCTATGGAGTAGTACTCCCCCATCTCTGAGTATCATCAAGGAGAGGGTCCTCCATTGGATTTAGTGCTCCCTTATTTGTTGAGTATAGTTATGAGGAGTGGGGCCCTCTACTAGTTACATGTGAAACCTGGTTAGTTTTTAGTGCTCCCTTAACAAAGAGAGGTGCATTCCACTTCGTAAAGGAGTGACAGAGGATTCATGGGATGATTAGAAGTTAGTAGTCCATCGACTATAGGGAAGTGGTGAGGTGTGGTTCCCTCTATCCTCTCTCATTTGATAGGATGAATGCGGTGTATAGTTTTGAGGAGTTATCCCTTAAAATTGTGCATTTGTTAGGCTAATGCCTCTACACTTAGGTTCTTAAAACCTTGCATGGGGTTTGGATTAGTAATGGAAGGACTTATAGTGCTTGTCATCATAGATGGACCTAGTGAGATGTTCCCAAGGGAGAGTATCTCTCATATAGGTTCCATTTAGGATGGTTGGTCTCATGGAGTGTGTTCTCCTAGTTTTTCTTTACCATTGGATCCTTGAGTAGAATCATGTTTATGGATATGATTTCAAAATATCATGAGACTTGGAGTATAAGATGATTATATCTAGGTGATTTTTGGATTTTTTGTGATGTTGCCACATGTTTGGGTTGACGACCCTTGTAGAATGAGATGACTAGTCATTAATAGACAAGGAAGGTTCAAGATGGAGTTTCTCTCTCAATTATTTTCCCTCTATCTAGGTCGAGCAGACTATTACCTTTTAGTTTCTCCCTTTTCTTTTTGGTTTTTTGTGTTCCTAATGAGTATTCTTATACTTAACCCTATATAGGCTTTTCCTGCACATTTTGTGTCTTTTACAAACCATATACCTTTCGAAGGAATCCCTAGAGGACTCAAGATAGAAGGATCTTAGTGAGATAGACTGACCGAGGGGTTTACCAGAGCTGGGCCAAGGATATTTTTGGAAGTTTATTTTGATATTGATCCCCTTATTCTAAGAAGGTTGGACACGTTTACAGTTTTCTTTTGGTGGACATGTGTTTTTTCCTTTTATTCTTTCATTACTCCTATTGTAATCTGGTTTGGGCTAGATGCATGAATTAATTTTAGTTTCCATATTTTTTTACCTCTACACTATTTGATTGAGGTGTTTGTGGGTGTGTATATACAGGTACTTTAGGAAAAGGCCTCCCATCTGTGTGATATGCCTTCTTAGTGCTAGTCTCCATCCCATGTCCTATAAGAAATGGGCTTGGGGAGTTGCATATTAGGCCCCGTCAAGTCGGTTTGTGACATATTGGTATCATAATAGGTTCCACTTTGGGACCGCAGTGTTGTGATATTGGTTTGGGTTTCATAGTGATAGTGTTATGATGTTTCAAGTTTGGCTCTCATGCCAGAGGTTCCAATGTTGGTGTGGAGACCAATTTATCCACTCACCAGGACTACGATAACCTACTTTTGAACTAGGTATATTAGGACACTATTCATAGGAAAACAGTTTTACATGCATCATATAGGACTGGGTTTGGTTTTTCCTTGTCCTTCTTGAGTTGTATCCCCAGATATACTCTTTCATCATGATGCATCTTGATTCTTTTTTAGGATTCCACTATGATGATAGACAGATAGGGTTCCATGGTGTGATTATGGTGAAAATCCACCTCATGATAAGGATTCAGTGAAAGGAACTAGATCTGAGGTATTACCTCCTGGTGGTTTACCAGTTTAGCCACCACCCGTTGAGTAGCTTGTTGTGCCAGTTGTTCAGGTCGAGGATGTGCATAGGCTAAGTGAGCTGCATGAATTCCATAGGCTACGGCCTCTTAGGAATTGGGGTGATCCATACCCCTATCAAACTGATGACTAGATCAAGGAAGTCACACAAGTTTTCTGCCTCATGAGGACACATCTTTATTATATGGTGTTCCTATAGGTGATCCTTATGCATGGTTAGGTAGGGAGATGGTGGATTTTAGTGGGGAAGTCCCATGATTATAAAACACTCACTTGGGTAGAGTTTGAGTGAATCTTCATGTAAGAGTTCTACCTGAAGATGTTGATATCAGTGTGTATCCATAAGATTCTACAGCTTTAGTGGGGTATCATGACTATGTTAGAGTACTCTACAAGGTTCACAGACCTATCTTTTTACTCCCTAGACATGGTTAGAGACCCATTCTTTAGAGGTTGGACCTTTGAGTAGGGTCTTCATGGAGACTTCCAAGAAGGTTTGGTCTCCTTGTGACTCCCCTCTTATATAGGGGTACTGGAGTGAGTTCTTTTCATAGAAATATTCCTTTCATAAGGACAAGAAGATGTGGGATGCAGTTTTAGTCATGAGGATGAGGCATATGCAGTGGTTGGTAGAAGATAGTTGGAAGGATCATGGTGTAGGTTTCATACCCATGATCAGGATCATGCAAGTGGGTCTATGGTGCATGAGCCACTCCAAGGATCAGTTCAGCCGTATGAGAGGCACTGTTATGCTTTCAATGGTCATGGACATCTTTCAAGAGATCACCTCAGGAATCATGCTACTAAGAGGGAGTTGGTTTATGGGACACCTTGGAAAGAATTTTTAGTATGGGGTTCTACAATATTTCATATGTGGTAGAGGATCTAGTAGAGTTGTAGTTGGTGGAAGGTGGTTTGAGGTGTTCCCACAACCATCCCCTGGTGGTCCATGCCAAGCTCAAGGAGCTGGATGATTCAGGTGAGGATAGTTGTAGGCTCTATATTCCTTTGACCTAAAATCTACAATGATGAATAAAGGTACACTTTTTGCCCTTTATACTTTCTATATTAGTAATTATTAGACACTGTTGGTAGGTGCTCTTTTCTTTTCTCTTCTTGATCGAGGTTTAATCTGGGTGACATAGGGAATCAGTAAAACCCCAGGTTGGTGTTTTTGGATATAGCATCAAATGAATGAGGAATAGGGGTCCTTCCCCAAATGATAATTTTTTTATATGTGAGAAAACCCATGAGGGTGATTCAGTGCTACTCAAATTGAATAGTATTAAGGTGTGGTGGATGAGTCCCTTTGACTTGTGTGTTCAGGGTCGGGTGACGTGTTGGTGGTTGTGACAAAGGTCCCAGTAAGACCCAGTGTGAGAGTTTGGGAAGAACTTTTTTTGTTTTTCAATACCCTAGTGAGATTGTATTCATATTTTTATTCAATGTACTCGAGGAGGACATTGTTCAATTTGACATAGCTTTGGAATCATGAGGAAGAGGGATGCTTTCCCCCACTGAGATGTGTTTTTGTGATGTGACCAAAACCATGAATTCTAGTAAGTGCCACCTAAATAGGATAGTGTCGAGGTGTGGTGGATGAGTTCCTTACACTTATGGCTTCATGTTGAGGTTGTGTGATGGAGTGTCAAATCATTTCCTAACCTTACTAGTGGATTTTTTCTTCTTTTCCCTTTTTGTTTGGAATCCTTGGTGGAGGTAGATCCTTGATTAGAACTATTACATAGCATCAAAGTGAGACCCTTTGATGTTTCCATAGTTTGGATTGGTTTCCTACCATCCATAATTATCTAGTATTCCGCTAGTGGGTGTGATGGAAATTCTATTTTTCTGAGCGGTATTGTAGTTGAAGGTTCGTAGATGAAGGGCCCAATAAGAACTAGTGTTTACACTCAAGAATCCATATCTTGTTTTTTTGAACCCTCTCATGCTCAGTGTCGAACTTTAATGAAATAAACTTGTGGATTTCATTGTACAGTTTATCCAGGGGACGATACGAACTATGGGGTTACATCAGTATCTGCATCAGTTTAGCACGATGGTGTACCTCTAGACCCTATGACTACAGATGGACCATGGTGCTTGGTGCTTTTCCACCTTTCACATCTAAGGATACCTATGTCATATTATTTAATGATGTTGACCTGGTTCGATGTGGATGTTAGTATGGTTTTGACTTGGTGGTTCCCCTGAGTGTGTACTTGTAAGTATCACGAGAACCTTTGGTGAGCTCGCTAACATTGGAGTTTCAATAGAGATCTCAATTTATTTCACTTATTCCTTGGATTTCTCTTTTCTGGGATGAAAACACCTAATTTGGGTATAATTTAGTGACTTTTTTTTTGACCTGTAAGTATTTTGGAATATTCCTAAGAATATTTCAAAAGCCAGGTGCTGAGTCAGTGTGGGATTTCGCGACCCGAGGATCCTTGGTACGGTGATCATAAAAATATTAAATATATTTTTTCACATACATGAAGTTTCTAATGAAACTTGGAATAACTCCCAATAGGATTATCAGATTGGAAATATGAGGTCGAGGTTTAGTTCATAATATCATGTTTTCCCTAGGAATGACATAAAGTTGTTTGCACTGGGAGTTCTGGTTAGTGGTGAGTTGGTGGGGTGTTATGTGGTGTATTTATTAATTAAATTAAAATTTAATTAAAATCAAACCTAATTCCGCTTACCCCATCATGTTGGGTGCACAACACACAATTTAAGCTACTCTAATCCTCTCCCCTTTTGGTGATGGACAAAAACGATGTTGAATCAATGTAATAAAGTGTTGTCGATCTCTATTCTTGGTGTCGATTATCATCAGATAGAGGAGTATCATGATACGAGAGTCATTATACACACAAAGCTTCATATTTTATCCTTACAGGTATAATTTTTTTTATTTTTTTCTCTCATTCCCATTTGTTTTGTTTTTTTAAGGTTTTTATAGCCCAATTGTGAATGATAGAGATCCCTTCTAGGTTGATCTGTAGGTTTTTGGGTAAACTAAGGAGAATTAGGTGCATTAAAAGGTAATTCATGACTAGAATTACTATCTACATGGAATTTATTCTAGTGGAAACACTTTTTATACCTTTTTATTCAGTGAAGAATAACTTTGGGGTATATACACCATGTACCGACGTTCCAAGTCATGTAGTGACCCCATGTCGTGTGGTCATGGGACATGGATTGGGAAAGTCATGTAAAAGTACTTGAACATGTAAAATTACATGTCAAAAGTTCAAAAAAATGGGGTTTCAAACATGGGCATGGGAAAACCACATGGACATGTTCTGTTTAGCTTGAACATGCCATGTATTATGGGATGCACGATGTGTAAGGGACACTATTATTTAGGATGTGTGGAAAAAGAACATTGCCAGGGGTCGGGTGAAGTGGGATACACTGTGTACGGTATTTATATGTTTTTTACACCTATATGGGTCGGAAACCCATATATACAGGATAAAGTACTACGTTCTTGGTTGGGTTCACACACCATGTGAACTCTAGTGCACCTTGTCTACTTCTTTGAGATCTTTTACCTTTTGTATCTTCTTCTTGGTACTTGGATTTAGTATTTTGAGTAGACTATCCTAAGAATTTTTTCACGTATAATGCAATGTTGAATTCTATTTTGGCCTAAAATATATGATGCAGATTTTTTTGGGAATGAATCTTGTGTAGTAGTGCTTAACCTTGGGTAGTGATCGGTTTGTATAACTGGGTTGAATTAGGGTCAGTACCCTTCACTTTCTCTTTAGGATGTGGGTCCACTAGAATCTTTATCCCAATAGAGTAGTGCTCCCCTATTGTATTCGGGTGGAGGTTTCCCTTAACTCTCTGTTTTGGTAGAGACAGGACTCCCCGAATTATGGGAGTAGTTTCTATACCTATGGGATAGTTCTTATGGTTTTGGTACTCCCCTGTGGGACTAGGGAGCGGGTTCCCCATATAATTGGTATAGTTGGAGTTAGAACTCCCATGTTGTTCCACAGTGCGGTACCTCTATACTTGTTGTCCAGATAGATTAGTTACTCCCCTATTGGACTAGGGTTTGGGTCCTCTGTCCTTGGAGTTGGTACTCCCATGTCATGTTAGGGCATTATTCCTCCATACATGATGTATATATAGAGTGTTTACTCCCCAATCATGTTAGCATTAAGGTCCTCTATCCTTGGAGTCAGAACTCCCTTATCATTCAAGGGTGTGGGTCCTCAATTTGTATTGTTCTGGATAATTTGTTACTCCCCTATCGTACCAGGGAGCAGGTCCTAGAGCCTAGGGTTAGTACACCCTTATCATGTCAAGGTGAAAGTTCCCCATAGTAATTGATCTAATATAGTGGTACTCCTCTATCATACTAGGGTTTGGTTACTCTATATTTTGATTAGTACTCCACTATTGGATCAAGACATAGTTCCTAACATAAGGAGTAGTAATCCCCCATCTCTGAGCAGTAATAGGGAGCGGGACCTCTATTAGATTCAGTGATCCCTTGTCTGTTGACTATAGTTACGAGGAGAAATCCCATCCTCTAGTTATGTGTGAAACCTGGTTAGGATTTAGTTCTCCCTTGATGGACTGAGGAGCGGTTCACTTCATACAGGAGCGACAAAGGTTTCACAAGATGGTTATGAATTAGTACTTCCTTGACTATAGAATAGTGATGAGGTTTAGTTCCCTAAATCCTCTATCATTAGAGAGGGTACACATGGTGCATAGTCTAGATCAGTTTTCCCACAACTATGTTCAATGGTGAGGGGTAGACCTCTCCACTTCGGTTCTTATAGCCTTGCACAGGGTTCAGGTTAAAAATGGAAAGACCTCTAGTTCTAGGAACTAGAGGAGTACCTAGTGAGTTATTCCCAATGGAGAGTATCTCTTGGATGGGTGGAATATGGGATGGCTGAGCTCATGGAGTGTGTTCTCGTAGTTTTGTGTTAAAATTAGAACCTTAAGTAAAATCATGTCACTGAAATGAGTTCAGAACCTCATGAGACTTTGAGTCTAAGAAGAGTATATCTAGGTGATTCTAGGAGTTCCTTCGGTGTTTTTACTTGTTTGGGTTTACGCCCCATGAGTACTCAGTTGACTAGTCATGTATAGCTAAGGATGGTTCAAGATGGATTTTTCCGCTCAATTGGGTTCCCTCTGGTTAGGTTGATAAGAATTTTGCCTTCCAATTTCTCCCTTTTCTTTTGTGTTTTTTGGGTGCCTACAGAGTATTCAAAAACTCACCCATTCACGAGATTTTCCCACACATGTTGTGTCTTTCCCAGATCACATGCCTTTCGAAGGAGTCCCTAGAGGACCCAAGGTAGGTTTATCTTATTGAGCTAGACTGATCGAGGTATTTATTAGAGCTGGGATGAGAATATTTTTGGCAGTTTATTTTTGATAGTGATCACGTCCTTATGAGTTGATTGTGTTCTTTTACAATTTTTTTTAGTGGGTTTTTTCCTCTTTTACACTTTCATTGCTTATTTTTTACTATACATTGGGATATATGTATGCATTCATTTTAGTTTGTAGATTTTTATCTCTATATTGTTACATTGAGGTGTTTTTGGGTGTGTGTGTAGGTACTTTAGGAAAAGGTATACCATCCATGTGATATGTCTTCTTAGGGATAGTCTCCATCCCCTAGTATATTTGAGGTGGGCCTGGGGATTTATTTCTTGGGCCCCATTTGGTTGGGTCGTGATAGTTATTTTTCATGATTGTAAGGAAATAACTTGGGGCCTTCTCATTATGGAAGGTTTATGTTTTATTCATTTCTTCCTTAAATCACGGGCAATATTTTTCCCTTTTTTCTTTTTTCCAAGTTCATTTTTGTTACTACTACCACTTTATGGGAAGTTCTAGATGATTTAAAGCCTATATGGGTTCCTGAATGGGAATTTCTATGGTTTTTAGGGTAATAGTGGTAACCTCTAACTTACCAAGCATTTTTTCCTTGTGTAAATGGAAAGGGTCAAGATTTAGATCAATTCTTATAAATTTAATCTTCAAGTAATTGTGTTGTATCAACAAAATCATAGAACTTTCCTAGTTATTTCAGTTAGATAAAAGTTGTTTACAGCTCATCCCAAAGCTTTTCAGCAAAGATTTCTAGAAACTAGTCCTATGGGTGGGGATATTGAGTGAATAGGTTAAATCCTTTCATCTAGTGATGAAGTTAGAAACCATATCATTTTTATGTTACTTTCAATTTATGAGTTAAATAATTATTGTTTTTCTTAGCATGGAGTTGAACTAAAAATGGAACCAATGATAATGGTCTTAAAATCCAGAAATAGATCATGCTATAATATTTTTTTACCAAAAAAGCTATCCCTACAAGTGTTTATAAAAAAAATATCATCTTGGTCTCCTCCTTTTGATCTTGAGGTCCTATCATTAGTTTGTATCGAGAAAATAAGTGTGTGAGATACTATTCTGGATCTATCACATTATCATTGGTTAAGAAGGTAGGATTTTCAAAATTGGGTGTGGGAAAAGTTTCATCCACCCATTTAGGATATGGATTCTTCTCAGGATGTACGAGTATGATATTCCCTTCCATGAATTCCATTTGAGTAGCCTAGGATTCAATGAAATTGTGAATTTTTTAGGTTATCACTGTCTGGATTGCTTACCATATATAAGGAATAGGTGAGTCTTGATGAGGTGTCCCCATTTTCATATCCTTCTAATTTTTAATATGTGCTAGGATTAAATAATATTATTGATGAGGGAGAGGTTGTCACCATAATGGAGAAAATTCATGATCATCATCAACTTCCTCGTTTATACAGATCAATTTCCTAGTTATAGAGCCAACCTCAAACTCAGATGTCACTATTTTATGTGGATTAGCTCTCTTATGATGTGTGGGAAGAGGGATATTATTCTCTTTATAGAGATGATCCCTAGTGGGAATTTTTCTCCTAAGTATTTCCTCATTGAGCTGACTAAGATTTGTATATCATTCTCCTACTATACCATGTATTCCTTCATAGAAGAAATTTTGGATCTTATGAATATTGAGTGGTATGTATCTACACATTTACCTTTATCCTTGGAAATGTTCCTCCATATAGATGGAAATTCATTATTTGTAGGTTTTAGGTTTTGGATTCTTCTCTGATTTTTTATATGTGCAGCCTCTTTTGATGCATCCAGATCACCCTCCTAGGGGGTAGGATTTACGCATTATTTCCCTTTCTGTTTGTGTCTTTATCTACATACTTTTTTGTGTTTATGGTGATGTAATTCACTAAAGTGTGTCAGGAAATAGTATTCAACCCATCACTCTCTACATAATAGGGTGATTCTAAACCATTTACTTCTCCTTAGATGGCTGCATCAGTGTCATTTTTCTAATACATGGAAATATTGGACCATTTTGGATTTTGAATATTATGGGGTTTGATTTCATTTTTCATACATTCCTTCTATCTTAGACTACGAATAAGGACCTTAAATCATTCTTTACAAATAGGGAACAAATTGAAAATTTGTATTTCACGATTGGAAAAATAAATTGGATTACAACCATTGATGTTTACCTCCCAACCTAGAGAGGATTTATTCCTTATGTGGTGATGATAATGTTAAAAATTCCCCCATATCTATGGGTAATGGATGATTTGGGTCCACTATTAGCACTTTTGGATCCTTTTTTGAGGATTTGATTATTCCATTTAAGTATTTTGTGGATCCTGAGATAGAAATTTATATATAAATTCTCCCAGCCCTATGGGATGGGGTTGAAATAAAATCACCACCAATTTATCCAAGACCCTCTTGGAGTTTGATGAACCTAGTGATGGGGATTGAGATTAATATTCTCCCATACCTATGGCATGGAATTTCTTTGTATCTTTTTTTGATATTTCCTAGATCCTATCAGGGTTTTATGACTTGAGGGGTGGAGGTAGTTGTAAAAATTCTCCCAACACCGTGGGATAGGTTCACTCCTAGATGAATTCTATGGCAGATGATATTAAAATCCATTTTATTTTTCAATTTTTTATCATGTATGAGTTGTGTGCAATTGAATCCCATGATGGGATTCCTTTTCTATGGAAGGTTGTAAAGTTGTATATAACATTGGATTCTATGTCTGAAATTTATTCCCATTTCTTTGAGGGGCCTAGCTTTGGAATCTGTAGGTAATTATATCCATCTATTTTCATCATATATTCATCTTAAAAGTGGGGTAATTTTACTATATTTTCAAACTGGTATGTTCATTACCTATTCCGCTGATTTTTTCTGTGGATATAACATTACAAGATGTCATATATGAGGGTATTTTCTATTCTATGACATAGTGAAGTGTACTACTCCATATTGTCCCCATCCTTAGATATCTATGTCTGAGGGAGATTTGGAAATTAGTGGATAGATAGTTGTTATGATAAGGAGAAAAAAATTATGTATGTTTTTCTCATAATCTTCCATCCTTAGGTTTTCGGTATGATTAATTTTTCCCTTTCCAGTTGATAATAGAGTTTATTTGTGTTCTGAAGTTGATGCCCATATCTTGGATATGGAAATTGTCTAGCCTTTAACTACCGATGAAATGCCCATATATTTTGGAGTAGGTAATTAATACACTTCTTCTCTATCTCATATGTCATCTCTTTGTCATAAGTGGTGATAGGCCAAAACATGGTTGGTAGATTTTTTCAATCTAAATATCTCTATATATCCATGTTTTCATCTTCTTCATTATATTTATAATCCTCCACCTATTTAGACCATAGAGGTTTCTTCTCTGGGTCACCATCTGGCCATAGTGAAGTGTTGGTGATGGTTGATGAGGCACTATATACAGTTGACCTTGGTGTTTTGAGAACCTCTCTATAAGAATTTGTCTGAGTTTTGATCACCTCTCTATATGGAGGTTTCTGGGAAAGGGGATGATTTCCTTATCCAATAGAGATATCACCATGGGGAGGTTGGCCATGGAGGATATTGGAAGTAGAGTATTTGTGATACATATATGAACTACCATGTGGGAGACTATTTAGGTAATGATTACCTTCTACTTTGGTTGAAGAGATGATGGACCCTTGAGGGGTTGTGGATATGCATCGAATAGCTTCAAGGACATAAGCATTAAGAAGACCGTGGGTATAAGACACATTTTGTATCATGGATAGAATATTTTGACCTTCCTTTTGGGGTTGAGAAAGGATATGATCCCTTAACATTATGGATGCTAGAATATGTTGGTAAGTATTTCGTGATTCAGGAATGTGAGCCTGCTGTTGAGAAGATACTGGTGTATTCTAATGACATTCTGTGTTATCATTGGTAATATAAGCCTACTTGTGGGTGGTTTCTGAAATATGTTGGTCTATCCTAGCTGAAGAAAGAGTATAAAAACTATTTATATATATATTCCCCTTCAGAATATGCTAAAGAACATCAAGAATGGGATAAGGGATATGAGCCTCCTTCTATATAGCCCCTAAAGGATATTGGTGTAGTAATTCATTGACGGAAGTAGGGATATGATCCTAGATTCTATAAGCTACTAGAATATTTTTAGTGGCTTAATTGGTAGTTATGTGAGCCTAATCTGAGGTGGTTTCCATATTTCCCTAACAATCCTCAGTTATAATAGAGATATGAGCCTAGTATGGTGCATTTGGAATATTTCATTGGTCTTTTTAAACAATAATATGAGCCTGACCAAAGGCATGTGAAAGAATAACTTGGTGATCCCTGATCAGAAAGGGGATATGAGCCTGGTCATGTGCCTTTGGAATAAGGCATTTATATTTTTCGATAGGAATGTGCGACATTCTGAAGGCATGTGCTAAAAAACATGTTGATCCCTGATCAAAAGGAGGATATGATTCTAGTACTATGACTCATCCTTTATCAGAATATACCATTAATCCTCCTAAGTAAGAGAAAGAATGTGAAAATTCTCAAAATTATCTACCTATAATTAATGATCATGGTGTTATGTTTCTCTTGGTTTTAGGATAGGAATATGTGTCTATCTCTGTATCTATACTAGTTCTGGAATATGTCGGCAGATCTCTTCAGTTATTTCTAGGATGTACTGACACTTTATCAAAGTTTGTGAAAGAATGTAGGCTTCACATTTTCAGTCTCAAAAATATACTGGAATATATCTTCAATTGGAGTGGGAATATAATCTCATTCTTCTCCTCCTTGTGCCATCAGAATATGTTGATGGGATTCATGCATGGGGGTAGGGATATGTGCCTCCCACATTTTTGTTATAGGAATATCCATGTAGTCTTTATCCATGTCAATAGGGATATGAGGCTTCCTACTAGCTATTTCTATAATATGTTGATGTTCTTCATCATCGCAATTGGGGATATTATCCCACTCACACTTATCCATAACTTGTTTCCCTCGGTGTGACTTCTTTGGTACCCATGCATGAGTATCCAAGGTAGAAATTTGTTGAGTGGTTCCCTCAATAGGTGACTTAGGGGAACCAATGGGTTGATGTTGGTGAAAGAAGTTGATAGGATCCCTCCTTGACAGCTCCTAAGTCAATATGGATCCATAATCTACTCTTTGATCCACCTTCATCAGATATAGAAGGTGTTGATATCCAATATCTAGGGATAACCTTCCAAAATTATTGGTGGTGGTGAAATGTTCTATTATTTTCACTGTGTATTACCCTAAATGAGATGGACTTATCATCTTCCGTATCTATATATATTTACATGTAGTCTTGAGGTTCATGATCATACCATGTTGGTGGTATTCCCAAACCATCACATTTTCCACCCAAAGATGATTGTTTTAGGTGGGTGAGTTTGTCTTTTGATTTATAGAAGACACTGTAATGGTTGAGGTTCTGTAAAATTTTCTCAATGAAGATATGTTCATGTGTTAAGAATTATATGAGAATAGTTTTTTAGTTATGAAGACAACAAAGAATAAGGTTATCAATTAGTGCATGATCACAAGAATGAAACATTCTTAATCAGTTATGCATAGGTAACACAATTTCCTTTTCTTATTCCTAGTTTTAGACATTTTTTCCAAATGGAATTCTCATGATGAGGATGGAATTATTTCATAGGAACCCTGATTATGAATTATTCCACATCATTCATACCATTTTATTATATAGGAGTCACAAAACAAAATATCTCAATGTTTAGTCAAATGAAATTTTTATTATTTGAGAGATTCATGTTTGGTTCACCATTTTTTTCCATGAAAATGTGATGAGTGTATAATTATCCCAAGGTTTTAGGAGGCATAATGCTAAATGTTTATAATGATTCAATTATTATGTCATTACATGATTTCTCAATGGGTTCACCATCTTTGTTTCTTATTTTAGGATTGATTGTGGGGGGTTCAAATATGATTGAATAATCATTCACATTGGGTTTACCATTTTTAACTTTTATGTAAACTCCCAATAGTTCCCGCATCCATAACTGGGTACAGACCTTTTTCCAATAGCATATGGTATTTTTGGGTTTTAGAACCAACGAAACTTTAGAAATCACATTGGTTGAGTGGATGTGAGGTTGGGATCATCATACCCTTTTTCGAGGAATTATTACATATTTTAGGACTCTCCTATATATTAAATGTATGTTCATTAATCTCTTCCAAATTACAATATGGTACCAGTTACCCTATTAAAATGATCGGGCATCGAATCCTTCTATATGAAAAGGGGTCTTGATGAGACCATATTTGTATATCAGGGTTCTTCATCCGGTTTACATTATTTCATATAAATGGATAGTCATTTATCTTTTAAAGATTTATAAATAGGAACTCTAAAATTTACTTCCATTCAGGGAGGTGATTGGTATTTCATGGATGGGATTCAACCTTCACAATGTTTTCTACGTACCCTGTTTATAAAAGGAATCAAATCCCACATTTTTCATCTAAATTGTTTAGTTTAGCACCATGTGTAAAGGATATATATGAGCGTACTTAGGCACCAAGTATGGATCTTGATCCTTAGGAAGTAATCCTATGTATCTAGTTTATAAAATGAATCAGATTCATTATAGTTGGATTATATCTTAACCGACTGATGGGATTTTAATGATATTTAATACAAATGATTTTTATTTTCCTAGGTTTTACTAATAAAGGAATGCCTTTAGGACTTATACCAAGTTGGATGATCTTGTATGATGGTAATAATATCATGCCATTGAGAAGGGATTACAAACTAAGGATTCCCTTGCTATGGTAAATTCATGATACGAGTGATATGATAGTTGAAAATATATAAGCCTTCATCAGTCATGCTCAGTGTGAAAGAAAATCATTTCAAGTGATCAAACTCATCACATATGGATACGAGACGTATTCAATTGGGTAGCCCTAAAGGGGTGTTTTATATGGATCTCAGGCCTTAGAAAGGTGTCTTGTGTATCATTCTTATATAAAGAGTTAGAGTCATCAAGGCTCACTAAGCTTCTTAATTATTTGATGTATGAGGAATAATGATAAACCCATAAGAGAGTTTGGGTTTCGTGGTTTGGAGTGTTTGAAACATGGAGGGACTTACACCAACGTGTATTCCATTTAGAGATTTGGCCTTAGAAAGGCATCCAACATATCATGTTTATATAATGAATCATAGTACTTGTAGTTCATTTAGTTTATGTCTGATTTTGTATTCTAGGAAATTTTATCATGTCCTAGGGTGTCTGTCTAACATGCTTGACAATTCAAGAACATCAGTTTCACATGTCCTAATTGTTTGTCTAACATTTCATGAGATTATATCTAAAATGGATGACATGTCTCAGGGTGCTTCGCATGATTGAACCAAACATATCAAAGGTATATCACATGATCTAACTAACATTTCCATAAGGTTGTTTCATAACTCATATGGCACATTTTAGGGTCTTAGCATGTTCAACATAGACACATCCATGGGTGTAGTGTAACTGAAGGTTGACATGTTGGAAGGTTGTCAAATGATCTAGCTGGAAATTCTATAGGGATTCACGTGACATGGTTGATATTTCTAGATAACTTCTGAAGGCTTGGCCAACATGTCCAGATGAATTCACAATACTTGGATAATATGTCTAGAGGATCTTGTGTGGCTTGGATGACATGTCTAGAGGAGTTTTCAAGTTTTGACTGACATGGTCGGGTTTCGTCTCTTGATTTGGATAGGTCATGTGAAGTGCATGATACCTTTTCGTGAAAATAAACATATCCATATTTTCATAATTATTTCATCTCTTTCATCCTTTATTGCACATATTCCTCAATGTTTTTTAAGAATTATCTTGTTGAGGTTTCATGTGACCAAGTAGACGTGCCGAAACTCCTTCACATAATCTGTTCAGTTCACCAAAGGTCCTTTGCATGATCAAAAAAGTAATCACATGAAGAGAATATACATGTCTCAAAATCTTTACTTCATTCCCCAAGTTTTACCTGGTGGAAGACTCTTGCGATCGTATGACTTTCTACTCTGGAAATTTTACTCTTATGTGCTCTTGTGGGTGTAGTTTTTGTTTTTTATTCTAAGGTATAGGAATTTATATCCATATCCATCATGGTTCTACACTACCATAATTAGTGCGTATATCACATATATGGTCTAGAGTTAGTGGAGGGAGTATTGCATCACTTTCTACACATGATATTTTCATAGGTCATCCATGGTGTTGCATGATAAACAGAGACTATAATAACATTCATTAATCACCATATTTATTGGACCTATGTCTTATCAAAGGTATTTTTTATAATCAAGTCAACATGAAAAAATAGACTTCAAAAGATTAGGATGTCATATTTATGAGTCTTCATGAGATCAGGATGTCAGTCAAAGAGGATTTTTCATGATCAATGGATACATTTTGGGGGTCCCATCATGAGATAATGTTCTCCTATAGGAGTCCATTTACAGGACCAAGATAGCTTGTCAAGGGGGCCTTCATGAGATTATTCTAACATTCCAAAGGTCTTTCATATTTTTAATGGTGATCACAAAAGGTGCATAACCCCTTCACATAAAAATTAGGGTATCTTCCTTTCTCTAGATACTTCTAACTTTTATAGTTTTTTATTCCCTATTTTACAAGGATTATTTCCTTTTCCCATTGGTTTTCTATCAGTGAATCACATGATTAGTAGAATATCTCATGAAAATATGCAATTATTATCATGGATCGTTTCACTACTTATCTGTGATGTGTCACATGATTAAGTTTACATGTAAAATGGATTTCGTAAGACTGGGATGACATGTCTAGGATTCTTCATGATATTAGGTCACCTGTCGATGAGGCTTTCATAGGATCAAGGAGACTTGTCTGGGGGCCTTCACAAGATCAATCTGGCTTGGAAGATAACTTTTTTGAGATCAATATGGTATGCCAAAGGACCTCCGTGTGATCAGCAGTGATAATAGAAGGTGCATAAAATCTTCACTTGAAAAAAGTGTAAATTTGACCACATGAATTCTTCACCTTTATAAACTTTATTTCCTTATTTTATAATGGTATTCGGGTGATTTTCAAGATTACATCGCCTGATATGTCACATTATCAGAGAAGCTCATCGAGTAGCATTTGTATGATCATCGACGTTTGTATGGATGCCTTCATAAGAACTTGAGGGCTTTCCATAGGGGATTTGTATGATCATAGAGACTTTCCAATGGGAATTTTTATGATCATCCACAAATCATGAATTATGCATGATTCATCTATGTGTCATTCCCAGTATTGTACAATCATGTTTCCTCCTAGGTAATATATGATTCGTATGATCCGACTACTTGATATTTTTATATCTATGAAGCTCCTTACTTTGTCTTGAGGAGAGAATAATACCCATGATTCAGGTATTTATTCAATTCTAAAATTGTTGATGCTCATTTAGTAGGATCCAAAACTCACATATAAGGATTATTATCAGTTCATTTACTCCCTTGAATTTATGTTCTATATCACACTCGATTATTCTTTTGGAATTAAATATATATTTTTCTGTATCATAGATCTAATAATCATTTTATTTTATTTTATTAATTGTATACCATTTATACATACATTAATACTTGAAAGAATCTTATAAAGAAGTTTATTTTATTAACTGGGGAATATTGAAATTCCATATACTTGATTCTATATAGATATTTATTAATTATTAAGTTATATTGATTATTTATTCTATTGATAATTCAATATATGATGAATGAATTTGAAATTTGTAAGTAATGAGTGAGGTTCATAATTATATATCCCCTTGTTGAATTGATAGGTCTTATTAGACAAATAAAAATGGGTATCACTTGTCGTATGCCAACTCATATTTATAATAAGACTTATCATGAGATATTGATGATATATTAGATGACTTGGTATGAGGCCTTGATGGAAAGATCATGATGTATTATCATGAGGCCTCAAAGTTAAGATCATAGTGTCTTGGATCAAGTATTAAGTTGTTTGGTATTATTATTCCATCATTATAAAATCATTTATTATTTTCTACGTGATTTTTTTCCATGAGTATATTTATTCTTATGATAATTTTTATCTGTAATGTTTATTGATTTTTTACTCTAACATATTGATTATGCCTTATGTATTCATGATATATATTTTTGTCTACTTTCCCTTACTAACCATCTAAGCTTAACCATTATTATTTTTCCCTTTACCCAAAGTACCAAGAAGTGATATTTGAATAATTTCAAGGAAATACTAATTCAAATAATAATGTTTTATAAAGTTTAAAAGTTATGATTTATGTTTTCAATGTATTATGGAAATCACGTATATATCTAGTCTCTCAGGATGAAAAAAAAAATTAATCCAATGGGATGCAATAACATGTATCTTATACTAGTGTAATATAATAAACACTTACTATACATTACTAGAGTTAGGGTTGTTTAAAAAGGATTAAACATTTTTCAAGGTTCATTTATTCTTAAAATTTTCATATCTTTAACTCTTTTTTGCAGAAAGGTATACTATCTTCTAAGAAGTAGTTATATTGAAAATGACAACTTCTAGTGGATTTCTGACCTAGAACAGAAGTGTTTATCTTAGGTTTGATCAATCTATATATTGTCTTGAAGTATTCTCTCAAGTTGTAATTTTTTTAGCAACTTCATAAAAATTATGAACTCTGAATTTAGTCTCATAGATTTTCTCTTATATTCAAATATTATTATAGGAGTATTATTACATCATAAGGAAGCATTTAGCTTAGTGATTTATATATTATATTATCCCACCTCATTAATGAATTTACAATTCTCTTTTTCAGTTCAAAATTGTTAGCATCCTTAATATTTACTTCAAAGATAATCTTAAAAACCCTATATTCCATAAAAGATCCATTCATTCCCGTATTCTTAAAAGTTATCTTAGAAACCTTAATTTTTAAATTGTTTAGATCATATGTTAGCACAAAATTTTCATTCCTCACCCAATTCAAGTTATTCTCAAACTCAGTAAGTTTTTAATTTTTCTCATCAAACCCAAATTTAAGTCTAGTTTATATTTTGAATAAACTTTGATATGTTTCATAAATTATATCCCTATATTCCTCTATTTATTATTTAGTTCTATAAATTCAATTTGTTTCATCATTTAATTCACTATTTTATGGACATAAAAACATTGTTTATAAAGATATGTATAATACAATACCTACCGTTAGTTTTCCCATGATATACTTTTCATTCTGTGGGGTATATTTTGAATACTAGCATAAAATATAGTAATTATGGTACTAATATTTTTATAGTTTAGTGAACTATAAGATGATCGATCTTCAATTACACTCTATGTATAATTGGTATATTTTATATCTCTTATTTCTTTTCTTTTAATATATATTCTTTATTATTTAACTTTTATTTTCAATCTAAAAAAAATAGTTAGAATGTGTCCATGTTTTTTCATTTATAATCGATAGTCTCTGAAGAATAATTCTTCTCATGACTACCCTTTTTATTAAATCTTTCATTTATGAAATATCTATAATTTAAATGAAAATTGTGACTGATAAATATATTCTTAGAGATTTAACCATATTCCCCTTATTTAAGGTCAATACAAATATCATGTAATTATTTTTGATGATTTTATTGGAGTAGTTGATTTAGAATTTTGAATTTTGGAATTTAAAGTTCAAGAAATTGAAGTGAAATAACATCATTCTTCTTACTTTATTTTTTAACATTTCTTTTTAGTCTACTCTTAGACTACCTTAGAATTATAATAAGATTATTCAAACTCATATTATTAATATGTTTAGTATCATAAATTTTTGTCTGTTTAGATTCCAATTCCTTGGGTAGAATATTGATAATAGTTTATCTATTGATCATCTAATATTTATTTCTCTCCAAGTGGATATATATTATTTACTATATTCATGAAACATTGATTCATATGGGGAAATATTTCACTAAGTAAGAATGTCAAAATGTTTAATTTCATCTCCGAGCATAGCTTGTTTAGTTTCAAGAAATTTTGAGTTTCTAAAATGGAAAACATAAAGATTTTTCCAAATACCATTATTCGTCAAATAATATTATACATGAAAATAGATATTTCTCTAAATAGAACATAAAACATTATTTATCTCATGAAAATTGAGTTAAAACTCATTTCATTAATCTTTAGTAAACATAATAATGACTTTATCTATAAATTTATAATTTATGATATACATCACATAATTCTCAACATATTGATAGAGTATGTTTCAATATGATCTTTATAGTACTCATAATCGTCACCATCAAAAATAGGTGTTCTATTGAGATTTATATTTTTAATAAATACAACATAAATTCCTACTATATCAAAACAAAAAGGTATTTTCTCTTGTACACATTAGTGTAAGAATAAATTGAATTTTTTTAAAACAAAATGATAATAAAAAGAATAGAATAACCCATGAAAGTGGTAAGATTAGATTTCAAAAGACTTACTCTTATCCCTAGTGTTGGACTCAAAGGGTGAGGTGATGTGGCACTGTAATATGGGGTGAATTTGGGTATAAATAAAAAATATAAATTTTTATACCACTCAACTATATATTGATTGGAAGATGGGATCTTCTTATAAAATCAATTTATAATTCATTAAAATGTCTTAAATGTAGTGGAAATTAATCTATCAATAGTTAAAACACTATCAAAATAATGAAATTATTACAATATAAAATACAATGTAGAGTAAACAAAGCAATGTTTACAATGAAATGAGGAGTTTTGAGTAATATCTCAAATTCTATAAAAGGATATTACTACCAAATATTAAACCAAAATTTTAATCTAAAGTGTTAAGAGGATCATATACATGATTCAATGCATCCTACTTACACACTTGGAAGTTATTCAACTGAAACCCATCAGTGGGAATAATATTTTATTCATGGATACTCTATCTTCTTAGCTAGGGAATTCCTTGTTCAACAAGATCATATAAGATTTCTCTTCGAAACAATGGAATTATGTGATCATGAAGGACCAAACAAACATTTTATTATCCTATCCAGGGAATCCCTCTATTGAATCCATCATAAAAAATTTATTCCCACTCAAAACCTCCTCAATATCAAGGGATTAGATAAAGAATGAGTACCATAAGAAAACCCAAGATCTTTACAAACATGCCTCACAGATGATAGATCTTTGTTCACTTAAAAAAATATTACAAAGTGAAGTCACTCTAAACAAATGACAATTTTCATGGGTTAACTATAAACTAACTTACCAACACTTTTCAAAACCACTTCTAATATATGAAGCCTCTGGAATAATTTATAGAAACTTCTGTAACAAAATCCAATGGTTGGATTCTGATAACTTCAAGTTCAGTTACAGCAACATCAGATGGTGGACTCCATCATCTAATAAATATAACTCAGCTTTAAATCTGATGAGTTTAACACCATCATAGTGTAGTAATTTCAATTAAATATAATAATTACAATGAATAATAAGAATGAACAATAAAAAAACTTAAAGAAAATATTTTAATATAGACAAAACTGAACTGTTTTTTTATTGTTAAAATAAATGATATGAAAGTGGTTTTCCAACAAATATGCTCATAAGATAATCATAAATAATATAATATGGTATTAATCAATTTAAAATTCCCAAAATAAAAATATTTTAAATGTTATAAAAAATAATTTTAACAAATTTTATTTTTCCTATTAATGTTAATGAATTTTTATAAAGAAAAATTTATTTATGGGTTTCCATATTTAAACAATATATACAAAACAATAATTGAAAAAAAACCTATGAGTGACTTTTTAGAGACATCTGATAAAATAAATCGGAGTAAAAGATAACAATTTAAATTATCATTAAATAATTCAAAAAATTATCCACAAAGGTTTAGCCTTTTGTAATTATCTTAGGTTAAAATATCAAACAAAATATGATCAAATTCATAATAAAATATATTATGGTGATTTTTTCATCAATATATTCTAAAATACAAGCTATATATTTTAAATAAAAAAGTTTCAAACAAGCATATATGAAATACAAATTCAAATTTATAAAAAAATACATATTCTAGGAACAATAAATAAAAATAAAAAATATATATAAATGATGATAATTTAAATTAAAAAAGGTAAAATATATTATTTTAATTTATATAATATTTTTTAGTACATTAAAAATAGTCAGATGAATAGAAATATAAATTTTAAAAAAAATTAAGTTAATAAAATAGAATAATAATTATTTATAAATAGTAGTTATATGATTTCATTTTATTCCACTAATGAATAAATTATTGAGTTAGGAAAAAATTATAATTATAAGTATGAGTTCTGATTATACCATTACTGAAGTGATATATCCATTTTTAATTATGAAATAGGTACTACATAAAATTAATTTATGTATTTTTTATTGCATAATTATTGAGTTTTATTGAATATTAAAAATTTCAATAAATTCAGTGACTACTACACAACTATACGTAGTTCATTTACTCAAAATATTATTAAAAATATTTTTTTCTTCGGAGTGTAAACCCAATCCTTCATTGGTAATATATATATATATATTCCAAACATATATCTTTGGTGGGTTTTTGTTAAATAATAAATTGGTTTTATAATTGAATCTAATTTATGTTTATTTATTTACTTTGATAATGTGTGGCCTAGAAGAGTGATATTAACAAGTCGTATTAGAGATATAGTTTTGCTAAGTTATGAAGGGGAAGACATATCATTGGTTTTATCTTAAAACATTAATTTTGGATTACTTAGAGCATGTATATAAATTTCAATGCCTTGTTCCCAAAATATTATTGATATTATAGTGGCTAGGTTGAATAATTAAAAAATAGGGGGTATATGATGATTAGATCATGTGGACTATCATTGAAATGAAGGTCTGAATGTGTGGTCTTTGGATTATGGGGAGGGTTTTTAGATGAAAACCCAATTCCACATCAATAAATTATATATTATAATCCTAAAATATAATATTGATGGGTTACTCCTCCAATTATTAGTTTATTTTAGAATGGATCTCCATTTTGGTATACGTGTTGGGATTGATATGGTGTGAGATAGAAAAGTCATCTTTGCATTTTCCTTTTAGTTATAATTTTTTTTTCAAGGTAATGTATGTTCTTCTAGGGAAGATTGTTTTAATGGAAAATTTGTTATGACTCCTTCAAAATCAAAATCAATTAGAGTACATAAACTCCATTTGAGTGAATTATTTTAGAGAACTATAACTAACCATTATATAATTATAAGAGAAATATAATATTTAGAATAATTATAATGATAATATTAATATAAATATTGTTTTTACATTATCTTAAATCTATCAATAAATCCATTTTCATCAATCTATTTATTAATACATTAAAAAAAAATATTTTATTAGAAGGTATAATGTGAAAAGTAAATGTTTTATTCTTGAAAAAAAATATCATAATATATCTACCATAACATTAAGAATTTATTTTTAAAACTTTTTAAATAGTTTTTATAATATATTTATATATTTAACAAAAATTCAATAATTGTTTCACACAATATATATATATATATTTTATTTTCAATCCTTGTTATTGAGTTTTAAAAACATATCAATTATTTCAAAATATTTGAAGCAATATACTTAATATTTTTTTATATAAAATTATTTTTAAAATACATAGCATATGTTATTTGTATTTATTTGTATTTGATTAATTTTTCTATAATTTTCTATTTATATATATATTTCTTGAAAAAATAATTAAATAATTTTTTCAGCACAAAACATAAGTTATATGTTTTAAAAACAACTACATTATTTTAAAAAATTAATTTTTTAAACTACTAAATAACTATTTTGTGTCTTCCATTTATTTTATTAGTTATTTTAGTAATTTTGAGTTTATATAAATTTTTATGAAATCAAAAAGTATTAATAATAAATTTTTCAATAAATAATATATATTATATATTAAAAAAATATAACTAACTTTTAAAAAATAGTATTTTAAACTATGAAACATATGATCCATGGTTTCATTTATTTTTAATTTTTTAAAATAATTTTAGTTTATAAAAGAACATTTTAATAAAAAAAATAATATTACACTTTATAAAAATAAAACATGAACTCATCATTTAAAAAAAATCATATTTAAAAAAAAATTGTATACCGCAAGTCACATGTTTTGTGATTTTATTTTTAGTTTTACAAAAAAATAATCTTTTTTAGTATATATGTAGTTTTGACCATTCGCCACCATTAACTAGATTACCATTTCGATCAAATAAATCCACCAGTTAATGCCTTTAACAAACAATTCAATGTTTTCTAAGAATTAAAGGAATATACTATAGTAGGGTTGTCAAACTCTCATCAAATTCTGGTTCACTTCATTATTGAAGAAAAACCTTACCTCCACATAGCTCAGAGACTAAAATCTTATTAATGGTATTTGATTATCCTTATTCAAATGGTTATACACATTTCACATGAAGCAGGATCCCTCAAACATGTTATCTAGGCGATATTATCAAGTTTACCCCTTACCATCTAAAATGTACACATTATTTAAATTCTATGAAATTTGGTTAGCCAGTTTTTGTGTTTTGATAGGAATACTAAGGCCCCATGTCACCCCATAGCTTTACTCATTTTCATTGAAGTTGATTCACCAAATACCTTTGTTGAATCTATTTTTATTAAGATTAAAAAAGAGTAACAAGGCTTTTAGGTGGTGAATTTTGATACATTATGATATTACTACTCTTCCTATTATCGCTTGGGCTATAATTATTAGTAATTTCATCAAGGTCATGTAAGGAAGAATCCATTAAGTGAAGTTAACTCTAACATAGCATCATATTATGGTCATGATAAATTGGGAACTTTATTTCTTCTCATAATACAATTCTACATAAATACCTTAAAGTTTTCAAGTTAGATTCATCCTTGAGGGTAGGGTGATTGACTAGTATAAGGATTATCCCCCTAATTCTAATAGTCATTGTGTTGACCTACATAGAATAATTGTGTCTAGACTCAAACCATCCCAGGTTATTTGAAGCACCTTATATCTCTGGATATGAGATTTAACTTAGATTGAATGTTATCAAACAAGATGATCTGATATCTCTAAGCTACTAAAGGATGTGACAGAGGAAGACAATATCAATAAAATAATATTTTCTAGTATTCATGGAAACATACTGAGGGGATAATATCCATATTTATAGGGAGTAACTCAAGTATTTTATTATACTAGGTTTGGTATTGTTAATGATATAAAGTAGATAATCATGATGTAGGTATAAGTAACTATCAGATCTCCTCTAAGGGTCCCCAAGAATGACTATGTTGGGACCTCAATTTACCTAGGGGAGAATGTGAAAGATTAATTCTAAAGAGTTGAACTATATAATTGTTTCATAAATTTGAATAAAGATTCTACGGGTAATGATGATCTGAGGGATAAAAGGTTATAGTTTCCATATGGGAGTGGAAGAAGGCCAGTGCTAAGAACTGTGAGTCTGGGATTATAGAGGATTGTTAGAAGTATGAAATAATGTTTCCTTTGATAAAAATAAATGGGTTTATAGACCATTTTATAATTCCTATTAATATAATGTGGATGGACATGTTATGTGGTTTTTTGTTCTAGTAAGAAAAATGTGAAGAAATGTAGCTTTGATTTACAGAGTATTCAGTTAACAAAGGGGTGAAAACCATGAATCATAAGGATTGTTCCTATTTTACTAAACAAATTAATTATAGATAGTTTGGTAAATATATTGGATCCTATGTTTAAATAAATTCAACTATGAATGTTTTTATAGTGTCACATGTTTTTGAGGGTCCACATCATCCTCAAAAGTGAGGTAGAACATAAAGGGAAGAGAACGTGGAAACTGATATTGATTTGTGATGTAAGTATAGACATTAATCATAAGATATTGAACTTGAGGGTAAAAGGGACATCAATTCTAAATGAGGGTACAAAGGAATATTTTGAGAATTTGAGCGACCAAAATTAGCTAGAGAATAGAGAGGGTACAGGAATGGAGGAAGAATAATCATAACTTGCAGCTATTATAGACCTTATTTTTTAAGCCAAGGAGGATATAGTGGAAGATTCCCTTGTCCTTAAATACTAGTAGGATTATTTTTATGAAATAAATGAAATAAATATTCAATTTAACAATAATAAATAATAATTATAATGATTAACACTTAATATCAAAAAAAATCCTCAACTTTAACGAAGGAAATATATATATAGAGGATTATATCAATATCTAGAACAAGATGGCTTTTTATTTTGATGATATCAATTACAATGAGTGATATTGGAGTAAATTATTTATTGATTGGAGTCTTCAATGGGTTCATGGTTCCAAAACTTTAAATTATGTTTAAAATGGATTACATTTTTTCATTATTTTCCAATACTTTGGTTATTGTTTTCCAATCATATAGTTACCCATTAAACCCTTAAAAGTTGATTTTATTGAAAATAGAAAATATAATTTGTTAAGGGATAGTATATATGTAAAACTAATTTTTCAAAACAAGTTTTAAATAATATATTTTTAAATAAAAAACATATGTTCAGTTTTCTAAAAATAATTTACTAAGTTTTAAAAAATATATCAGTGAGCATATGTTTTGTGATTTTTTTATTATATTTTAATATTTTTAATATATATTCATGTTATAAAAAAGAAATTAAAATATTTTTTTAATAAATAACATACGATCTACGACTTAAAATTAGTTAAAATACATTAAAAAATATTCATTTTTAAACCAGAAAATATATGTTTTATAATTTCCTTTTCTATTTTATTAAAAACACTTTATTAGTTTTCATATTATATATATATATACACTTATTATTTAAAAAAATATTTTTTCCTTTAACATCACACATTCATTATACTAAAAAACAAAAAACATATGTTCTATTCTTTAAAAATAGTTCGCTAAATCTAGAAATATATATGTTTTGTTAAACAATATAAAATATGTTATTTAGTTTCCTTTTTTTATTTTTTATAAAATTAGTTATTTTTTATACATATTTTTTAATGTTTTTTTAATATTCTAGATCAAACACAAAACATGTTTTTTTACAAATAGTTGCCTAAATTTAAACAAACACTTATTTTCAGACCATATAACATATGTTTCTGGATTTTTTGTCAATTACTATTAATTTTTTAATATTTTTTAGTTTATCTATACATATGGTTTTGAGAATATAAGTTTAAAAAAATTATCTTTTAGCACAAAACATATGATCTCTATTATAAAAAGAGTTAACTATATTTAAATAGCAAACAAATTGTTTTTATATAAACAAAAATAATGTATGTGTTCAAATTTTTAGTTTAAATATATTATCTAAAAATTTTGAATTTATAAATACAGATTTTAATAAATTTAAATTTTTTTCATTTTTAACATGGAAAATATTTTTCGTGTCCCAGAAATAACTAATTTTTTAAAAAAAATATTTTAAATATCATAACATGTCTTTTATGGTTTCACTTTTTATTTTACTAATTTTTTAATATTTTTGAGTGTTCATGTGTGTCTATATGTCAAAAAATCTCTAAATATTTTTTTTATAAAAAACATCTATTTTTTATTATAAAAATATTTTATTAACATTTTAAAAAATAATTTTTTTTTGAAACATATAGCATATATTTATTTTATTTAATATTTATTACGAGTTTTGATTTTATATATTCAATTTAAAAAAAAATGATCAAGTATTATTTTTTCACATAACATATGTTTTATTTTTTCAAAATAGTTGACTATATTTTTTAAAAACATTTTTTTAAACCACATAACATATGTTTAGTGGTTTCATTTTTTATTTAATAATTAAAAATTTTGATTTTATACAAATATTGTTATATATTTAAAAAATAAATAATATTTTTCTAACCTAGATCAAATATCCCTTCTTTTAAAAATAGTTTTCTATATTTAAAAATATAATTGATTTCAAACAACAACAAAAATAAGTTGTGTAATTTTATTTTCTTTTTTATTTTACTTTTTTAAAAATTTTGAATTTATGTCTACATATTTAAAAATAAGGATTAAATATAATTTTTTATATATATCATATGTTTTATATTTTGAAAATATTTGGCTAAAAGATAAAATAAAATAATTTTTTTATATTTACAAAAAAACGAATAGTTTCTTTTCTATTTTTATTATGTTTATTTAAATTTATTGACTTTACGTGTAAATATTTTTTGGAGTAAAATGCTATGTACTAATTTTTTAACATAGTAAAGGTGTTTTGAGATTTAAATAATAATTATTAATTTTTTTCTAAGTTTAAAAAATTATTAGTTCTTTATAATCCAAAGAAAATATGTTCCATTAATTCATTTTTTATCTTAGTATATTTTTAGTTGTTTTAATATATATATATATATAAGTAAATTGTTTAATTTTTTTAAAAAAATAATATATGTTATGTCATTTAATTATTACTTATTATGGTTTTAAATTTTGTATTTTTTTAATCCAAATAACATATGTTTTTTGTTGTAAACCTGAGGTCCCATTGAACATCCTAAGAGAGGGAGAATTAGGGTGTCTTAAAATTTCATCTTATTTAAAGATCAGTTGGATCTTTTGCTCACTTTGGAAAAGAAAAATTTATTCTCTCTCATTGAATACACACAACACAACCAAATGAAATGAATTATAGAATCACATACAAAACAATTTACATCTTTTTCATGTAGTATGCTACATATAAGGAACGCATTTCAATGATTTGTTAATATACCAAATAATCACTATTATACTACTTTTTTATTATAATAATTAAAACAATATCACTACTAATTAAATTTATAATACCTCTTATATTCCAATCCTTTCAAGAGGGTTACAAAAGATAAAGTTAACATATAGGTTGGACTCACAAAATATGTATCAAAGGTATAACACTAAATTTTAATGTCTATTATTCATGATGTTTTGTTATTCACTCCTGATACTTAAATGAAATACACAAAAACTCTTACCTTCAAAATATAATCTTCAATAGAATTAAATCCAAAAATACACCCCACTTTATGAATCTGAATATTCAATAAATTCCACCATTAGTTCACACTCCTTCCAGATATTCTATATTGCTCTATTTATGTGATATATTTTTTCTAATAGTATTTTAGTCTCTAATTTGGAATTTTTTTAATTTCAAATTCAAAATTAAATATTAAATCAAATAACATACTTATCTACTTCAAATAAAACCATTGAATAGATACCATAAAAAACATCTTCCATATAAATTTAAAATGATTTTTTATGGACATTGTATAAATTTCCAAACATTTTTAAAATTAACAAATCATCAAGTCTACTTGAATTATTTAAATTTCATAAGTCATAACATAGTTATATAAATCATTTAATTAAATAAAAGTTCCTTCTCTAGTTTTATTCAACCAATTGTTTTGTAACGACATGACAAAGTGTTTTATTACATGACCTTGTTTTGCTGCAAATACAGCCTAAAACTTAATTTTAATGGAATCTATATATCATTAATAGACTAATAATCATAGAGTGTTTTCATTAATCATGTTTTTCCATATATGTTCATGGTATGACCAGGTTTTTTATCTCTCAAAACCCAAAACCTTAATATTCATGATCTTCCTCTTCTCTTCATTGCCTGCACAATGCGACATGAGGTTTCCCATTATGTAATGTATCTTTGACCTATAAAAACTCTTAAACTTCATATAATCTTATTCCTAGTGTAACTTATATGAAATGATGTGAAATACCCTTACACATCCTTATATATAGAATATTCATATTTTGATTTAAATATCACACTGTGTAGTATTCTTTTGTATTCTAGGAATTTTTTATTTTCAAAGGAAAGTACCATCATGATGTGACTTTATATCTCATTCCATGACCTGCTCTTACAATATTTAGAATCCCTAGGTGCACATATCCATCTTCCAACTCAACTCTAAATATCTTATCACATTTAAAAATCACTCCAAAAAAACAAAATGACATCTAGTTGAAAATAAATCCAATAGGTAAAACCTATGATTTCAATATTCTCCATGACTTCAAAATTGTATCAAGTTGATATAAAATCCAGCCTCCTCTTCCAATGGCCTGAAGGCCTTCATTTTTTATTGATTTTTTGATAATACACCTTTCAGGGGGTGAGGTGGAACCATTACAATTCCCATAGACATAAGTATTACATTTCCCTTAGGCCTTAGAGGAATTCATTGCATGTAGGCTTCAAATATTACATACAACCTAGACTAACTACTTAGAGCTGCTCCCCCCCAGCATCTTCATCATGAAATCAGCTCTCCACTTTCGCATGGTTGTTCAACTAGGATTTCCCATGCATGCACAGGCTTTTCCCGATGACAAGTGTCATACCCTCTCATTATTGCAATCCATTTAGCTTCTGTTATGGTGAAACCTCCTTGATCATCCATCAATTACAACTTATGGATGAAAAATTATCCCCCATTTTTATTTTTCAATAATTTTTCATTTTTTTATTCATTATATTATTTTAAATCCTCACTCCATATTAATTCATTCAAACCAATCCCCCTACAAATAATATTCCAATACTTCCCATCCCCCTACAGTGATTCTACCCCTTTGATAATAAAATTCAAAGGGTATTCATCCATATTTTATCACTTTAATCATTTATAACTATCTATTTTGCATACTATGAAAATAGCTACTAACCAAATATCTAATCCCATGTTATTCAAATATCATTATAAGATATTATATAATGTTTTAATTACTATAATTTTTTCCATATTTTCTGATCAAACTTTCTTATTGCAATAAATTCCTTATGGATAGTGTATCTCTATTAATTCTTTTTCCCAATAAATATAAATTACCACAATAACAAAAAAAAATAACCAAATAAATCATTATATATATTTATGATAAGCGTTATCTGAACCTCCTTAATTTGAGGGAACTGGTTGAACTCTGAGGTTCTATAAAGCCATGTGTGCTTTATGAGCTTTGAAATCCATTACAAATTTGAATTTTTATTTTAGTTGGAGGTTCATTTTGAGAACCATAATTTGGATCAAATTACCAAGTGTTTTAAAATATCAAGAATAATTATTTTAACATTAAAAGATTCATGAATATTAGTATGGTTTCTCAAGTAGATTTTGGGGAAAGGTGGAGTGCGTGCATGGTGCATGGAGTCTCTCCATAGAATAGTATAAACATGGTTACCAAAGTCTAGTCATTTTTTCTGGTTATGGGGATATCTATTCCAAATATATCCTCATGGTTATAGGGTGGTGATAGTTCAAAATAGTATGACCAAAACACTTAGGACTGCCCCATGGTTGGAAATGGAGAGTGTGGATGGCCCTTAGTTATGGATCTAGGTGTGTTAGTCTCCTTAAGGCCTATTTGGAGGTACACTATGGCATATGGAAATCCATGTTGCAAGCTATTTTCCCCTATTTTATTTTAATTTTTTTGTGAATTATCTTTTCCCCCTTAAATTATTTAAGTTTTTACCCCCATCCTTATTTTTCTATCATGCATGATGAACAAAGAAGGATCCATCTCCTCTTTTACTTGTATTTTCCCTTATATTTGGGTGTTTTATATGTGATTACTTTATTCATTAGATGTGATTTCTCACCTTTTTATCCTTCATTATTCCTCCCCTTACTCTCCATTTCATTTTCGATGATTTTATTTAGGTTTTGGTGATGATTTACACTAGATCATGGTAGAAATAGTTTGAGATAATGGGGATTTTGTATTAATTGAATAGAGGATGTTCCAAGAAAGTTATTTCATGTTGTTACTCATCATTTGGTTAATGGTACATTTCCATATGGATTTTATTTCAAAAAAACTAATTAAAATTTAAATAAATATATTATTTTAGAAATTGAATGGATGTCACGTGTTAGGGATTCATCCCAGGATGGTGTCAACAGTGTGTGATGGACCTTCCATGAATATTTTTTCATGGTTTTAACATAAAAAAGGAATTCTATGAGTTATTAGGAATTTATTCCAATAAAATTTAATTGATAAAAATAATTTTAATTGACTAATTAATTATAATTTTATTATAGTTAGTTAATGTTGATTATTTTGAATGATTTTGGGATTTATTTGTATTTCTAATGGTCGGATGCTCTTGTAAGAGCTCATATGAGAGTTTCCAAGCCATGAAAAAATATAACAACAAATTATTGAGGTAGGTTGTACTTGATCATAACTCTTAAGTATTATGTATTTTCTTTATATTCGTTTAATATGTAGTCTCTTCATTGACTGTGATCAACCTTTTTATTAATATGAATTGTTTCTTTTAAATGAAACTCTTAGACTGGACAAAGCTCCAATGGGCATGATGGACCTTTGTGAACTAGCTTGATGCCTTGATTATTGATTTTAGTGATCAAATTTATAAATTAATTCCTTGAGAAACATGGACCCCAAAGGGGTGTGAATGGACTGAAGGGATATAGTTTCCCTAGTGTAGGATCCTTAGACATCTCTTTATAGATGAGAGTGTTAGGTTGTAACGATTGGACTATGTAGGTGATATAAGAACCTTATGATGACTTGTTTTTTTGGGCTTGTAGACACTAGAATTGATGGAGTGTTCCTCTACTACTGTAATTATTCTTACCATTATGGGTAAACCCTATGGATATTTATGGATAAGATATATGTGGGAAAAAATATAGTGATGAAGTGGGTATTGATATGGGATTTAAGAATTATCTCTATATAGGTTTCAAAATTAATTTTCCGAGGAGTAAAATGAATCCTTGATATGTTTATGATAATATATATAGGGATTTTATTCCTTTTGTGTGATAGGTTTGGCGTGATAGATTAAGGTTATGATCAAGGAGACCACATCGGGTGTTTGTTCCATGATGAGTCTTAAGGGACCCCAATCACTATCCTTGTGTTGTTTAGAGACCATTTAGTGTGTTCATTCTAGGATGATAATTAGGGGGCCCCATTGGGTTCCCCGATGTTGTGTTTACCCCAAGAGAGTTATTTTCTGGGTAATTGGTAGTGATGATTGTGGGTGTCACCTTAGAACTCAAATCGATGGAGTCAACCTAATGTGTTTATAGTAATGATGATAGGTATTTCTCTTGAGTGGATGACCTTAATCTTGTATTATGGTTTTGGTAAGATGGTGGACCCTTATGAGATTATTTTTTTGGGATGAAATTTTCACCAATATGTATTAAGATACATGGTATTCCTTGGACATGCTCCTTAGATTCGGCCTTCATTCCTACTACTATGAGATGGATGGGAGGTATGAACTACCCCCAGATATAATATATGAGATACATGGGAGACACTCATTTCCCCCCTAATGTGATTTATGAGATAGATGGTAGGGATAATCTTCCCCCCAATGTGACATATGATATGGATGGGTGGGATGCATTACCCCTAATGAGATATATATGTGAGATGATCTGGGAGGGTCACACTACCCCTCAAGTGACTAGTATATTATTATATGTTATAAGGGGACACACTACCTCCTAATAATATGTATATGTGAGATGATTTGGGAGGGATTCACTTCCCATTGAGTGATTAATATATTATTTTATTCTTAGGACTTGATCTTAGGATTGTTTTATTAATCCTAATACTATGGGATTTACTTCGACTTTCTCCTAATAATTTTCTATGGGATAGATTTTTTTTGTAATGATTTCATGATGTTCTTAACCCCCCCCAATAGTAGCTAAGGTTTAGTTTGATCTATGGTATCGTGTTAGAACCTGATAATCAATGATATTTTTTTATTTACACTTCTACAGTTAGTTATTTACCTAGTTTATCATGTCACATGCTCATACACTGATTTAATAGTTATGTGTAGGACCATATTGGTGTTTACCTACTAATTTTTACTCACACCTTTCTCGATCATCCATGGAGCTTGGGTATCCTAAGAAGTCTTCTCTTATTTTAGATTCAGGTTTGGTAGAGTTTTGTGATTTTTTAATCAAGATAACTCAGTAAATTATTTATGTAGATGAGGTATAACTCAAATATATTGTAGAGACACTTATTTTTATTCTATTATTTACTTTATATATGTGATCAGTCCATTGTATGATTAATTATTGTATGTTGGAATGATCATAAGTCTGTAGGACTATATGCTTCCATATATTCATTTAATATATCATGATTGTGTTTATTTCTTCTTTATACTCAAAATATTTAGTACAGATGATTCTTTATCATATTTTCATTATTTAACACTCTAATATGGGGGTATAGTCTCTCCACTAATGAAAATTAGACCCCCACTTCAATCTGGAAGGATTTGGAATATAGGGAGGCGCCTGAGGTCATGTGGTGGACCGGTCTAGTTATTGTTTTGAGTGAAGTAAGATGGGGATATTACAAAGTGATAACATGGAATCTTTTTGAATAATATCATAGAGTATATAAATTTTTTTTGTTTTTTCTTAACATTTATGGAGATGGTAGAATGTTTATATAGAAATATGTTGGATCTTATGATGGATATTGGATAGGTGAATCATGAACACCTATTCTAATAAGAATTATAGGTTTCTATTTATATGATAATTATATTCTTGGTTTTTTATTTTTTATTTTTTATTTTTATTTATGATTTATTTTTGGTTTTTTGATCTTGGACCATTGATAAGAGGTTAGTTTTCATGCATCATATTTATAAGGGTTGATTCACATGACATGTGTGTGATTTCTTGTGATTGAGATCACTAAATGCAAAGAGTTTAGCTGTTTAATGTGTCAATAATAACTTATATGGTGTTTTACCATATAAATTGTTGGTGAAATTCTACTCAGTTAGAACATAGTATATTTCCCTATGATTACAAGTCATATGGATCTATGTAAAGATATATATTGATGGCTATATAGTCCCTTAATGTACAAGATCAAAAATTCAATATAGGAATTTTATACCTTAGTGATGAACCCCTTGTAGGTTGGTAGGGTATTGGTTTTTATAGAAAATAGGTTCATTTATTTAAAGTTTTAATAAAGACCTATATGGTGTTTTTTCATATATTTTCTTGGTGTCATTAAAATTAACCAAACCATATTACTATGGTTATTCAGCCCATATTTTCATGGAAAAATGTCATTGTATATATGTTTGTACATCGATGACGTAACGACTTCAGTTTTTTATTTTAGACCATTTGGATATTTCTATATATTATTATACGTTATTATTTGGAGTATCCATGGTTTTATGGGTGTCATGAGAACATAGAATTGATATATTAAAAATATTAATTATATTAACCTATGTGAAATTATCATTAAAGAAATAATGGTTTTCCCTTTTAATAGAGTCTTATATAGGGAAAATAAGACTATAATTGAGTACAAGACTCAAATTTTACCCAAGATGTGACATAAGTTTTATTCACATTGGACCCTGAGTATATTCATATTCATGTATAGGTATTATATAAATTAAATTAACTAAATTAAATATTAAATTTATTATATAATTGGATGTTCTAACCAATCATTATCTTATTTGATCCTTATTATAGAAATTATCTAGGGTTAGCTGCATAACCCTAGATATTTAGAGAGCTATCGTGGGGAGAGAATTTTCCAGGAAGATGTGTAAATTCATGTATCAATGATCGAATTCAATGAAACTCCACAATAAAAATGATACGGGGTCGTTCTTCATCAATGATAAATTTGACGTTAAGGTGGGGCTTATTATTTTTGGATTCTTTCTCTATTATTTTGATTCACATAATAGATTGATAATACACCTATGATTTATGATTTGAACCCTCAGTTTCTTCCTTTTTGGAATGGCCCTATTGCTTTATTATTTTCATTTAGTCCTATAATTTATTCTTTGTAGTAGTTTAATTAATCTTTCTTTTATTTCTATGATAATGATTATTGACCTAGTTTTCCATGTCTATTGATGAACATACATTGGTTTACACTTGATAAAGATGATGATTTTCTAGAGTGATGTGGAGAAATGATGAATCATAGATGGTAGATTTGTGATTGAACCCTTGAGTGGAAATGAAAGGAAAGATGAAGGATCATGAGAAGTAATGGAGTACATATTTTAGGTGTTTTATGATTATAGTATGGCCACTGGAAATGAATTGGCCTCAATCAATGTGTGGGAAAAATATCTTAGTGAAATTGATAGAATATTCGATGGAGATGGAAATGATTTAGGAATAAGACTGGATTTTCTATAAATTCTCAACTACATTCCATTTATTCCAAAGTAATATATTCCATGTACTCTATGTATTGTGGCTTCTACTATTTCTAGTAGATTTAAATATCATATGGTCATATGGAAGGATCACATTATATGTGAATCTAGTAGGAGAGATTATCTATGTATAGGGAGTACACCATTGGGACCTCATGTGGTTCTACACATCATGTCCCTAAGACCACAAACAATGTTGATTACCTTTTACACACCATGTAAGGTATCATGACACAACCATACTTGGACTTAGGAGTACAATCCATGTTCCTCAAAAGGACACACTACATACTTCCTCACATATAATATTCCACTTGTATCTCCTACCATGATCTATGATTTATACTTGTGAGTAATCATTATTGAGCATAATTCTATATAGGATGTGATGGTGGGGTTTTTTGACATTATAGATATGATGTTAGGTGGATCAAGAAAATAAAAACATCCAATATGGGTTTCTAACTTAAAGACTAAAATGTTATATTTTGAGTGACATCAGGAACGGTATCCCCTAACAGTGTATATATGTCAGGGAATGGGTCTTTTAGTTGTTTGGTTTAGATAGGGTTAGTTCCCCCCATAACCACCTAGGGTGTGGGTATTCTATCTATGGATTAGGTACCCCATTGTCTATGAGCTTAGAAGAATCATGGGTCCACAACTATGGGATGGTACCCCCCTTAATAATGATATTCCATTGGCAAGGCATTGATCCTATATAATAGGTTTGGTGAGGTTATATTTGGATATTAACATCAATATGACACTAGAACATAGAGATCTGGACAAACCCATCATCCTTATTTGCTTGTGAAGATTGAGATATTCCACTCTCTCTATTTAACTCAGTTTCTTCTATGAGAATATATGTTTGTTGGGTTTATTCTCCCTTATTTGTCATTTGGTTTGATCTAACTACTTGTTTATTCTATTTCCCTTTGTTTTTCAAGTAATCCTAATGGGTATGTATATAATCACATAATCATGGGCTTTTCCCATATGTATTGTGTCTTATATAGATGATAGAAAGTTTTATAGTGACCTTAGAGTTTATGGTGTTGGTGGAGATTATAATTACTTGTTCATGAAAATCCTAAGTGGTGGTTGGTATTAGAATTCATGAGTAGGGTTCTACCTCCTTATCAGTAATTAGGTTATGACACCCTTTATATTCTATTTGGTAGTGTATTTTTCAAATTTGTACTTTGGATATATTCATATTGTTTCTTTATGATTATTCTTTGAGGTTATTACATGAATTTGTTTCTTGGTGGGTTAGTACAATTTTATCTATCTTGTATGGTTGTATTGTATTCATATGTGGGTGTGTGGGTGTGGGAAGGTTGAATAGGAAAAGGCCTCCCTTTTTTTAATATGCCTACTTGGTGCTAGTCTTCATTCCTTAGCCTATTAGAGTTTGGCTTGGGGTGTTACACTCAGCATATAGTCCGTCCATGTGGGGGCCTAGTGTGTGAGTTTGTCAAAAAGTGGTATCAAAGTGGGTTTTTCCTTGGGATTATTATTGGAGGTAGATATTTTTGTGATTAATTAGTTTGGTAACATCGATAAATGGTGTTAATATGTCTCAAGTTCACCACACAAGCCCAGGTAACCAGTGATGGTATAGTGGTAGATGTATCCATACACTAGAACTCTGATAAAGTTTTTTCGACTTAGCATGTTGAGACACCAAATTTAGGGAATCCAATGGTTCATAAAGCATGTAGGAATTTTTGTTTGACTTTTATATCCTTATTGATTCATGTAACACCCCGCCTTAGAAGCCACTGAATCGATACCCTAGACTAGTGTTCCACATAGCCTCAAATGCATCACCCAGTACACCAGAGGCTTCCAAATAGAAGTGAGGTCCTGTGAGGTCATTTTTGTGAGACTATTTTATTTTTACGAGAGTTCACAGCATATAAATAAATAAGTAAAGCATATAAAATCTCAAAAATATACATCACAACACAAATAAATAAATGTATGGTGAAAAATACTAAATCACATCCCATGAAATACCATAATGATTATCCATACATATAGGTAGGCAAACATAATAATCAATTCAAGTAAATAAAGACAACAAAAAAATAAAATAAAAAAACCAAATTATGGAATAACCCATGGAATTCCTAAACTTAAGCTCACATTCTAGCTCCAATGCTCCGGCCTAGCCTTACAATCATCAAGTATCAACCTCAGTCCTTTCACTAAACTTGAAACCTATGACCAAAAACAAGCTTATTGGGTACCCAAGATTCATGGTGGCCTAATAAAGGTGTGAGTAAAACTGATTAGGCCACCACCAATGTTGTTTAATGAAAATTAAGTTAGTGATAATAAATTTTAATAATGATCAATAAATAAATGAAACTATAATAATAATAAATTATAGAAATAACCAAAACCATGTCAGGAATCAGTCCTCAAGAGTATAACCTAGGATGAGACTACCTTCTTTACAAATCATTGTTATCCCTAATCTTTGTTGAAGAAACATGTATCAACATGGTTTCATGGTGCATCACTGAGACAACTGTAATCAGGTGGCCTGAGAGGAATCCACATGACTTATACATATATTCCCTCCCATGAATACCTAAGAAAAATATATGTCATGTATGAACTCAAGGGCACTCCATTGACATTTAGAGGAACGTCTTGATTGGAATCACATCTCACACTTGAGGCATTCCAAACAAATAAAAATCAATCCAAATATGGGGATCTCATCTTGGGACATTAAAAAATGGATTCCCTCAAGAATTCCTGGAATTAATATATGGAATTATATAAATATAGACATTACCCAAATCTAAGGGGGATCCATCCAATGGAATTTTTGATAATGAATCTAGGTAGAGTCTATTGGTTTTCTCAAGGAATTACCTATTATAGGAATTCATTAAATCCAAGGAATTATACACTCTCAGTATTCTCCTGAATCCCTTATTGGAATCCAAGAATCATCTAGGAGATTTTGTGTTAATACATGTTATAATAAATCCAAGTAATATCTCCAAGTAATTCCACACCCAACATTTCCATAGGAAATCCAAGATTCTTCCCAAGGAATTATAATTCTCATCCACAATTCTAATAATTTCAAACAAGACATTAATTCCATTTTAAAAATTAATAATTTAAAATTTTAATAAAAAATCCACCACTTTTGTTAATTTTATATTTAAAAAAATAACACTTTAATATAAATTATCCATCTTAATTCAATTCAAAATTCCATTAAAAAGTGAAATAGACAAGAAAACTACTAGTTCTTAAAGATCAACCTAAAAAACCCACACTCAAAAATAAATTCATCACATTACCAAGGGAATCCCTAAACCACCAAATATAATTACCCAACCTGAGGAACAAAATAAACCCACTATTTTAAAGGTTATAGTAAAAACCAACCCAATCCAACATGGTTCTCTAAGATCAAGTGTGTTTTAAAGACATCAATAGGATAGATAAAAATAATAATTTAAATTTTTTGGGATAATAATATGATAATATGGCATGAATATTCAGGCCAACATGAAATATAAGGATTATACTTTAAGGGAAAAGGATGAGAGCACATACCTTAACCTTATAGAGACCAACTCATCCAATTCCAATATTTGGTTCAATCTAAAATGGTATAAATCAAAGAAATAGATAAATTTCATGAAAATATTAAATATTATACACTAATTATGAGAACTAAAAATATACCAAATAACTTGAATAAATGAAGAAGTTAGACTCTTAGACATACCAAGAACTTCCCTAAATTATAGATGAAAGTCGATTCGGACATCAGGTGGAGACGATACACCATGGAAGAGAGGATATGGGAAGAAGAGAATCATGTGATGTTTCTATCTAAAAATGGGATAATAAATAGATTTATATTCTTTTAAAAACATAAGGTAAAACAGTCACTTTATAAAAATTAAAGGGTTCATGGTTTAGATGCACGGTTTTCCAAAACATACATCAATCATGTGATCCCCTCTTTCTAGAATACTCTATTTCACATGATTAGGTTCCTAGTTTTACAAACCATGCATCAACTTTATTGAATGGATATTTAATTTATTATATCACTTTTTATTGGTTTCTAGACCTTGTCTAATATTTTAACAAATTGTATTATTTCTCTTATCAAACTACATGGTTGGTGTGAATAGTTATCACTAAGTCTATGCCTTAGGATGCAATCCAAAAAAATAAGTAATTTCTACCATGAACCCTCAAGATTCTCTAGAGACCTAGTAACCCTAGAAAGTGCTTCATTCCAAGTCTAAAAATGATCTTTTGAGGGGTTTCTTGTAAGGACCCATATTTTTATCAATGGAATTTTACCCTTATTATAATAATTTCATATAGTATAAATCACCTAAAATTACATATAGTACACAATGAGAACTTTATAAATGATGAATAAATGAAATAAGAGGTATTTCTATAAATTAAGGAACCTATACCGATGGAATAGTGACTTGACCTTTGGAATAGTAACATGACCCTTAAAAATAGTAATCTATCCAATATAATAGTAACTACTGAAAATTAATTTTTTATTCAAAATAAATAAACAGAAATTGTACAACCAAACTCATCAAGGAGGGAAAAATCAATGGATACCAAGAGCATCATTTCTGACAATGAGTTTGCAATCATCGGGAAGAGATCCCGAGCTAGTGTAGGTAATCAGTCTCTCTCATGATGTTCCCTTACTATCTAACAAGTCGGCCGCATAATTCCCTTCACGCCAAGTGTGCTTGACATAAATATTATGGTTGTAAAGGGTTTTAAAGAACTGGACCATATAAACCAGCTCCTAGGGGATGGCCCCATTGCTTTGAAGAAACTTGACCATTGTAGAATAATTTGACTCTACTTCAGTGATGTGGATATCAAACTGCCTACATAAGGAAATAATTGTGACCAAGGCTTTAGCTTCTGCTCCCATGGAATTACCAGCACCAAAGTAGGAACTAAATACCATAATCATTGATCCCATTTTGTCACAAACCATCCCACCCCCTCACATTTCTCCATTCAATCAATAACCATTCACATTCAATTTCAGCCCCATATAGGGAGGGACCCATTGAACCCATCATCCCTAGTTGAGTTGGCTGCAAACCATACCTGAGAAAAGATCAGGGAGAAATATTCTAAAAGTCATAGAGTGCCCTACATTTTTAATTAGATCCCCCAACTCCATCACAAGCAGCCTCACCCTCACCTGTAAATAGTAGCCCAAAATCTAGGCTCTGTACCTAGATTTGTTCCAAGCTTCCCACATAACCCAGCAAGTAGTCAAAAAAACCATCCCACGGATCTTAACCTCTATCCCCAATTGCCTTGACCCATATAACCAGCTTTAAATCACCCCATGCATGAGAACAAAGGAGATGTAGATAATTAACCCCTATTCTAGGAAATTCCATACACCTTTGGCCTAATCACCATGGAAGAACACATGCTCTGACATTTCCTATTGTGGCCTACTACAACATTAGAACTAGGAAGCCATAATTGCACCTCTTTTTTAAACATTCTCATCCTTTGGTATAGCATGATTCCTCAGGTTCCAAACCAAGAAGTTCATCTTCCCTGGGATCTCATTAAACCAAAGCTTTGAATCCCACATGTCCATAACCCTGCTGGAATGGATTAAGTACTTGAAATCACGATTGGAAAATCTACCATAAGAGGATCCCAAAAAATTACACATGTCCAGCTCGTCCACCAAGATGATGCTGTCAAAAACCTCACTTTGATCCCTATTTAGAATCACATCAGTGAAGTTCGGGTGAAGATAGACCTCTTTAAATGAAATGGTCGGAGCTGGGAAGCCCAGAAAGTGGAGAGTGGTTCCAGAACAATTTGAATTCCAAAAGTTGATATCACTACAACCAACAGTCCAGTGGACACTTCCTTCCATTGCCTCCAAGTGGCTAAGCATGCATCGATCAAGGCCTGATATTTTCTAGTGATTCAAGAACTAGCTCCTCCAATCCTGCCCATATCTATTAGTGATGAATTTTTACCAAAGGGAGATCCCTTCAAAAATATATCAAGCTAATATTGCATGCATATCTTTCATGGACTCCTCCACATCGTGAAGACCAATACCCCCTTCATCGATAGGTCTAGCCAATTGTTTCCATGAGGCCCAATGACAACGCCCAACTTGGTTTGCATCCCAAAGGAATACAGTCATAATATTTTCTAGGATCTTGATAGTTCCCTTTGGAAGCATAATAATGGACAACACGTTCATCAAAATAGAGGTGATAACACTATTGATCAACGTGATCTAACCTCCAAAGGAAAGAAACCAATTTTTCCAATTGAAAATTATTCCTGTGATCTGGTTAATAATTTCATAAAATAACACCTTTTTTTATCTTCCATTAGAGATGGGGGTTCCAAGATACACCATGGTTAGTTGGTAGTGTTGAATGCCCAACTTTTCTTGGATAGCAGAGATGCGTCTTCTAGGGAACTTATTGGAGATGAAAACACTACTCTTTCAAGAATTAATTTTTTGACCACTCAACTTGCCAAAGATAGCCATAACATTGGAGAACTCAGATATTGATTTTTGCCTACCATTAATGAAGAATTACATGTCATCAACAAACATGATATGAGATACCATGCCATTCCAAAACTAGTTACGATAAGGAAGGATCTTCCCATCCATAAGGATTTGTTGAATATTCCTTGTGAGTGCCTCTTGGGCCATGATAAACAAAGTAGGAGAAACGAGAAGCATAGCATCTAAAACACAAGTCACACACCCAATCTTTGAAGACAAATTTCCTCATAACCTTGATAGTAAATTTCCACTCCAATTTATCATAGGCCTTGTCTAAATCCACCTTAATCAGAATGTTGTAACCAAATATCTTTTTATTTAAGTCATCGACCATTTTCTAGGAAATGACAATGTCCCCCAGAATAATTCTTCCTTGCACAAAACCATGTTTATCCTAGGATATGATTTTTGGAATAACATTACAAATCCTTTTATTGAGAAGAGTGGATAAAATATTATCAGCAAAGTTACATAGACATATAGGTCTGAACTGATTCAAAGAATATGGGTCTTTCACATTAGGGATGAGAACCACGTTAGAAGTGCAGGCAACTCTAACCAGCGGGCCACCTAGAAGAAATCTTTCACTTCCTCCACTGGTTTTTTAATAATATCTCAATAAATAATAAAGAAGGCACCTGGAAAACCATCTGGCCAAGGAGCGCTTTCCTTATTCATACCAAACACTATCCTTTTAACCTCTTCCTCCTTAGGTATCACCTACAATATATCAGTGTCCCTGTTTTCCACTAGCCTTGGAATGCAGTTCAAAAAAACCTCCTCTCTAGCCTTAAAACTTAACTTGTCTTCATTTAAGCCATTCCTTCAAGATATCTTCAAAATAATCCAATGCCTTTTTCACAAGCACTTGAGCATCTGAGTTGTCTTCTAGCTTGAGGTTAATTATTCTTCTCACCCTTTTTCCTTCATACAAACTTGGAATTATGTAGTGTTTTTGTCTCCCTCTTTGATCCACAAATCTTGAGATCATTTTCTACACTCCCTTTCAACCTTTAGAAGTTTCTCAGCAAGAAAATTCCGATACTCATCCAACATAGAAAAACGGTTATCATCCCAAGATTCAAGAAGGGCATTATAAAAATATTCAATATCTCTCCTGATACCTTCCATACTGACATCATCATTTCTGTTATTAATAATCCAAGCCTGAATATCCCTTCTCATACACTGTAGTTGGTTCATGAGACCAACCCAGGTCGTACCCCACTCAGGTATTTTCCATGAGTTCTTAACGAGCTAAAAGAATCCATCCCACCGATGCCAAGTAGGAGAGTATAAAAAGTGTCTAGAACATGCATTCCCTTCTATAAGAGTCATCATCAGAGGATCATGGTCTGACAATGATCTAGAAAGATGTATTAATGATGACCAATAAAAATAATCCAACCCTTTAATGTTGGCCAGGTAGTGATCAAGTTGACAATAAATCCTCTCGGTGCCTCAGCAGTTGTTACACCATGTAAACCTACTTTATGAAAATCCCAAATCAAAAAGGCGGGTCGTAGCCTAAGAGTTCCTGAAATCCAAGTCGAATTGATTGAGGTTTTGATTCCCCTTATTTTTTTAGAGCCATCAATAATAGTGTTGAATCCACCTCCAACTAACTAAGCATGACTACTATGCTGGAAGGAATGTAGATGTTTCCAAATAATACTTCTCCTGAAAGCCTCGCAACTAGAATAAACAAAGGATAAAAGAAAAACCTTTCCCCAAAACTCAATCTTGGTAGTCATATACTAAAAGGAAGCCTCCACAATATCCAACACAACCCCTTCTTTGAAGAAGATCCATATATTCCTGTTATGCATACCAGCATTCATGTTGTTGGTGAATCCCATATTTTTGGAGAAGTAAGAAATGAGAGAAAAATCTTGTTTTAGTTCTAGAATAGCAATGAAAGAGGCATGATGATAATGAGATTACAAATACATGAAATCACACTTAACACAATCCCCCAGGCCCTGCGCATTCCTAATGATAAAAGATATTATTTAATAAAATAGAAGGGTACCTTTGAGCAAGACAGAGAAGACTTTGATAATGTACCTGGAGATGCCGAAGCTTGAGACCTCGATCTAGTGGTAGGCCTACCCATGGGAGCAGAAGAACACACCTTCAAGATGGAACCTTTCCTGGAAACTAGAGAGGAGCGATCCTTATCAATAAAATTTGGTTCCTCTAACACAGAGAACCTATTGGAAGAGAGAACCAACTGAGATTTTGGTCTTAGAGTCACCTCCTCTGGAAAAAGAGAGACAACCATCATCCCCTCCTATGGCCACCTGGGAGAGGAAATTTCCGCCAACATGCCATCAGGAATAAAATTGGTCCCCAAGACTTTAGACCAACTAGAGGAACCCATTAACAGGTCATGATGATTTCACAGAAGTGATGGTGCTGGAGGGGGAGAAAGGGTCTAAACAAAATCCATAGGATAGTAATGATCATTGATAAACAAAGGACCCAAGATAGAAGCTTCCACGGCAGAAATAAGAGACATAGACTTCAAGTTAGGGGCACCAATGGAGGAGGCAGGAACCAATGACTTTGAGAAACACTCTGAAACCAAAACTTCTCCAAGAACCTAGGACACTGAATTAAAAAGTGAAAGGCCACCCGCGGAAGGGGGCACGTCACCACCCACCATCTGGGAACCAGAGGTCAATGCTACTAAACCCAGAGCAACCCTCTCTTCAACTGCTGTAGAGACCACTGGCACGTTAGCAGAAGCACATGGAGATGTAAAAGATTAACAAGAGGCATCCAATGAATTGACCTCCTTGAATCTACAGTGGTGTTTCCTACAAATAGCCATGGAATGTCCCTGGAGTCCACATTCCATGCATAAATGAAGAAGAGCCTAAAACCATAAAGGTTCCCACTACGAAAACCTAGCACCAACTCTTATCAGCACCTTGGAAGGGAGAGGCTCTACAAGATCTAATTCCACACAAGCACAAGGGCATGACGCAGCTTGAAGGCACCTAGTATTTTCATATAAGAATAACCCCCCAGCATTGCCAATAGATTCCAAAATAGAAGGATTCTAGAGAGGAAAAGTAATCCCAGGAAACCAAACCCACACTGCCACCTTGCTCGACTCCTTTCCAAAATGCATATCCCACGACCATCGAGTTAGAGAGAAATTCCAAGAACCACAACGCCTCTCTTTCCTAGAAAAATCCTTTATAAATTCATCATTATTGTTCAAATGAATTCAAAAAAGAAACCTTAGAAAGTACCAAGACTATTGTAGGCTGGGAGAGCCCCCGTGAAACCATGAAATTTCTAAAGAAGTCTAGAGAGGGCTTATCTCACCAGAACCATGCAACCAAGGATAATTCATGGAAGGTCGACGCCTCAGAGAGTTCTTCTCTGACAGATAAATCATTAGACAACCACCCACCTTATCTGTGTAGTGAGTCACCACTTTGATAGACGGAATAAAGGACAGACGAGGTTGAACAGGCTTAACTGACAACCCTGACAAAGCATCTTTATAGGGTTTGAAACTCCGAGCATCTGAGTGGGCGTCAAGAACACATACCAGTGGAAGATAGTCCACTCTAAACCGATCTGGAGGAAGTGATAGGAATACAGGAGTAGAGGTAGCCAGAGATAGCACTGTCGTCCATGGGTACCAAGCCGAAGAGGGCCTAATGGTCAAAATATTCAAAACTTCAGGACGTGTGTGCAGCGCGTTCAAAAGAGGAACGAAATCCATATTGGAGATGATAGTCAAAATAGTAACTTAACCTTTGAAACTAAAAAAATAAATTTTTAGTATTTTAAGAATGAAAATATGATATATTTATGCCATTAAATAATAAAATAAATTTTTTAAAAATGATAAATTATTTGTTGGTATTTTTATAAGTCATAAAAATTTAATTATAATTTTATAATTAATTTAATAATTTAAAAGAAAAAATATTTTCATAAAATGTATTCATAAATTAATATTTTTTATCTTATTATTATAATATAATTTTATGAGACCTTAATTAATTTTTCAAAATGCTAAAAAATCAATTTTAATTTTAAAATATATATTTTTTGAGTAAATAATGATTTTAATTAAAAATTAAATTTATCATACATAGATTTTTTTTTTCATAAAATGAATTTTATTTTTTAATTATAAATGTCAAAAAATGTTAAAGGTGAATTTTTTAGATTTTTCTTAAATACTTGAATTTTTGTGAATAGTGAAATATGGTAATTTAAAGTATATCTACATTATAAGTTAAATACATTATTACTTGAGCCATCAATAATGTAAGAACCATAATATGAAACTTCTATTTATTATTTTAATATATCTAGTGATAATTCTCAAACTAGTCGTAGTCTTGATCTAAAATAATAAACTAATGAATATAATTATGATAAAACACCCCTCTCCTCCACAATAAATATCACCCCTCACCACTTCTTTTACATACACATCTTAAGATTTGAGCCTTGTATAAATTCTGATCAAGTATATTTTTAACACCCCAAGCTGCCACGGTACGCTTTCCTTTGAATAATACAGTAGCGTGTGTTGTACGTAACTTCGAGTTCTAACACACACACCACAACCAATCAAACCAGCCGTTATGAATAGTAATACCCACATTTTTAAATTTTATATATTTTATAAATTTTATCTTTCAAAATGGACATCATTTTTGGATTCAGAATATAGAAATTATCCTAGGGTGAAATTTTGGTATTTTTTTGAAAACTTTCAATTTTTGATGAATTGTGAAAAAACACTGAGTTATAGTTTAAAACTGAATTTTTATTTAAATAATTATTTATTTTATTTAAATTTAATTAAGGTCAAAATAGATACATAACACCTATATAAGTTCAATGTAATTCATTGGAGTTAGTTTAGAATAATTTTAGATATATAAAAATTTTATTGAACTTTTCACCGTCTTTTACCCACCTCCTAGGAGAATTTGGAAATTCACATAAAACTTAATTTTACCGCTTTCGTGAGTGGAATTTCAAAAATCCAAGAGAAATGGTTAATATCTAGGAGTAAAATTTGGTTCATTGAGATGAAAATAATTTTTGGTGAATAGTAACTTTTTTACCTTTATTTACCACGGTTAAAAGTAAATAGGGTAATTAAGGGTAAAAATGGTATTAATGTTACCCTAAAACATGTCCTAATTCTATTGGAAAAGTATATCTCAACCAAAAACAACCTTAGGAATAAAATGTTATCATTTAGGTCCACTTCGATTAGATTAGGACATTTATTATTATTTAATCCAAAGAAGAGTTAAAGGAGTTAAAATCAAAGTTTATTTACTAAAACTTTTTTAATATAGGGTTATACATAAGATAAATTAGATTGAAAATATTAATTAGAAATATAAAACAATTTCCTACATAATGGTATTTTATTTATAATTTTTATACGTTAAATAATTTAATTTATTTATGACACAATGGTGATGCAGTAATTACCTAATTAATAAAATATTAAAATAATTGATATTATAAATATCAAAATAAATATAAATTGAGACTTTTTATGAATTCCAATAATTTTATAGGTTAATATGACATATTAGGATTGATTATATAAATTGTTTTCGAAGTAATAATGTTGTTATGAATTTATCAAAAACAAAATACCCAATAGTGTCAAAATTGACATAAAAGAGTTTTTAAAACAAATATTATTTTATTAATTTATATTCAATTCCTAAAAAACTAAGGTTCATCCAAGAGACTTATATAATGATATTTTTTTCATTAATGGACCACTTGGGGGTCTCTTGGAGGTATATAGTAATTTTATTAACTATATAATATTAAAATACAAAGTGACATTGTCAGTGTCAAATGAATTAACTAAGAGTTAAAACTAAAAGATAAGGTTAATATAATGACCCAAACATGTCTAAATTATATTGGTTGAGTGTTTTCGACCCATACCCACCTTAAACTTTAAATAATCCACTTTGGAGCCATTAGAAACTGAATATGAATTTATTATAAAATAATATTTCTAGCTTTTCCAAAGGTGTCCCTCACCCCTCTTATAAAAGGGTACTCTCCCTTCTCACTAATTAACACATTAAAAGCCTTTTGGCTTGGCCAACCCCTGCCTAAATACTCTCTCAACTTCCTTCACTTCAACCTAGATGCCTTAGTTTTATCAGAAATCCATTCTAAGGAGCCCTTTTGATCAAATCAAAAGGAAGAACCCGAAGAAGAGGTAATGTTTTCACCACCCTTTTTCAAGTTCCTTTCTTCTTCAACTTATTCTTTATTTTTTATTCTCATTATAAAATAATAACTCCAGTATCTTATATATAATGTGATGTTATTATAAATATGGTACAACCATATTCATTATTTTATCCATCCTTTGAATGACATGTCACCATACGTGGGTACGTACGGCTTTCCGTATCCACGTCGTGGTGTAATTGTTATTCGATAAATTATTATTTGGATGGGTATAATAATGATGTGTAATTCATGTAATTAATAAATATAACATGATAATTATTTTGTATATATGACATATCATCCAATTATATATTATTTTAATATCAAAAGAATGATATTGTTGCTCGTGCGTACGTATGGACTACCATCTCCACGAACGCGATGAGATTCATTCTTCATCGTATCCAATCAAGTATAATTATCATTTTATGATTTAAAAATAATGTTTAAGGACTTGATATCATTCTATATATGAATAAGATACAATCTATCCATGACAAACACGTCTTACATAACAAAACATATAAAAGAAAATGAGTAAGTTAACACCCGAAACAACGATAATACTAAGATATTATTAACAAATCAATGTTAAAAGATAATATATGATATCATATTAATGTATATGATTATTTAATAATTTAATAAAAATTATTTCACCATTATACAGGAGGTTAACCTACCCTCAACCAAGGAAAATTACAAGGTAAGGGTTTATTTCACAATCTCTTCATTATCTGAGGTTTTTTATACGTAATTATCTACTGGGACCTCTTTATCATCCACATCCATGTTTCTTAAAAATGTTTTACAAATCATTCTTAGTATTTTAAAAGCTATGGGATAAAGTCATTTATACCTTTTTTTCCTTTTTATAAGAAGTTTATTAAGGAATATTTCTGTCATTTTCCAAACAAGGTTCCTTTTAACCTTTTCGATAGAATTAAGGTAAGAATGTTTTTTTAACTTATACGGCGGATGCATCTATTTTCCACCATTATAAAATCATTGAAGCTTCCCTTACAATATTATAAGAATATTTTAAAAGAAAATGATTTATTTTATAAATATATGACTCTTAAATTATTTCAAAATAGAAAGAGATATTTCTCTAAAAAGAGTTTTGATTTCATCTATGTCAACATCCTTTGATGGATTTTAAGTTTATTTGGAGTTGGTTTAATATGATACAAAACATCCATATTGTATTGATGGTTTTGTAATATTTTTTACTGTGTATGTGTTATTTTTATACCCTTCATGGTTTATGAATAAAGTATTGACATTTCTTATGCTAGTTTGAATATGAATGTTTATGTTATATTTAAACCTATTCATATGAGGAATGCATTGGACTTAATAAGTGACAGATGGAGCCCGCTATAGCTCCTCGATGCATCGGTAGGTCTCATGAGAAAAACTAGTGTCTTGGAATAAGGCCTTGACAAAATCTTATTTGTAGTCTTGGCATGAGGCCTTGGCTATGTGGTTATGATAGTCTGGCATTATGCATTCCATCATTATGAAAGTGGTTATTGATATTGAATGTGATTATTCAACTAGTAGAATATCCATGTGAATAAGTAAATTGAATTATTTCATTTTATATTTTCCATATTATGCTGAAGTTCAAGTTTAAAAGGCTTTTGTTTTATTTATACATTACCTTAAATGTTTATGAATATTTATGAAAGTTTCCGCTATATTGTTATCCTTATTGAGCATCCGAGCTCCCCCCTTTCAATGTTTTATTTTTTCCAGGATGTGAAGAAGTAATTTATGAATGACCTGCCGGGATAGTATGATGGGATATGAAGAAAAGATGTTGTTATAGTTTTTTGATTTTATGATGTAATGTAAGACTTGTTAATATATCTAGTGTTTCCAAGACTACTAAACTAAATGGTCTTTCGAGACTTGATCTTTCATGTGATCATGCTAATGTTATGTAATAATGAACTAACTCTGGGTAACTAGGGTTGGGGTGTTACAGTTGGTATCAGAGAAAGTTTAGTACAAACCTTGGAAGCTAGATTTAGATAAACTGTGATTAGATAACATAGATTTAAGATGGACTTTGAGGATTAGTATATAAGAACTTCCTAGAATTTTGGTATTGTAGAGATTTTTTGAGTTTTCTGAGCAATAAATCCCTGTTTGGATACGAGCAGGTAAAGGAGGCTCTGGAACAGATGTACCTAGGGGTAAAACCCGAAAACACCGCTTTGATCTAGACTCGAACGGGAACTGGTGCACGACAATGGGCCTTGCTGCACTCTTGGTTACGACACTCCCAGGGGATATTCTTAGGATAACTCTCATTTTCTTTACAAATCATTATTAAGGGTTTATGAGTATATAAGTTCTCAAAGAAAACATTTTTATGATTATGGAATATATCCATAAATAGTTCAATTTATTTTAAGTGTTTTATAAGTATGGAATTATGTATTTTTATTCATAAACTGATCTATTTTATGTCATTGTTTAGAAATGGTTCCTAGTGGAAGAAATGGAAACCGTATCAATGCACACACTCCATGTAGGGATTTTCCTCCTGCTCAAGATAATTATAGTGGAGCTGGTGATGCAACTAGTGCTGATCAACTAATCACCATACTGGGACAACTCACTCAGGTTATGAATAATAACCTTACCCATATGGAGCACCCTGATCCACAACGTGGAGGATCAATGTTAGATCACTTCATGAGGCAAAAACCACCAATGTTCAATGAGAGTACGAATCCCTTAGTAGCTGAGCAATGGATAAGTTCCCTAGAGAAAATATTTCAGGATTTGGGGAGTAGTGAAAAAGAAAAAGTTTTCATGGCAGTTTATTGCCTCACTGGAGATGTCAATCAATGGTGGTCATTGATTCAAAACACTAAGGAAGATGATGAAGTATCAAATATGTAATGGAGGGGGTTCAAATATCTGTTTTTATAAAAATACTTTTCTTGTGACCATTGAGCAGATATGGAAAATCAATTTCTGAGTCTGAGACAAAAGGAGGATGATAATGTCGTAAAGTATGAGGCTAACTTTACGAGGTTAGCAAGGTATGCTGGAGATTATATATATAACCCAAGAAGTAATATTGATAATTTATTTGATGTATTAAAACCATTTCTCCGTCAAGCATTAGTCTCACAATCCTTCTCGTCGTACGAAGACATTGTCTCATGTGCTATCAAGACAGAAAAGGAATTCTCTAAGTCTTATGACTTTAAAGCAAAGCAAGAGAAGAAGAGATCTGCTGATCAATCTGGGAATAGAAATATGGGGAATAAGGGAAAAGTTTAATATCCATCCTGCAGTAAATGTGGGAAGAAACACACCGGTACTTGCTTAAAAGGAATGGGAGTCTGTTACAAGTGTGGTGAAAAAGGCCACCAAGCTCGTGATTGCAAGGGGAAGAAGGAAGCTACCAATTATCAATGCTATAATTGCAGGGAGATGGGACATTATGAAAATGTATGTACTAAGAATCAAGGGAACTTACCTTAGAAAAGGCCAAGGGACCAAGGCCAAGCTTATGCTATCACTACTGCTGAGGTAGAAGCTTCGAAAGACATGGTGGTAGGTAATTTAATGGTTTCCTCAAATTTAGAAAATGCATTATTTGATTCTGGATCATCGCATTGTTTAAAATCTTCCCAGTTTGCTAAGAAAATTAGATATTTCCAATTTGATTTAACAATGGAGTTGTCAGTTAAAACTCCTAAGGGAAGTATCATTGCAACAACGTTTTGTGAATCAGTCCCCATTAGAGCACATAAATGTTCTTTATCTGCTGATCTCATCGTCATACCTATGATTTAGTTTGATATAATCCTCAGTATGGATTGTCTTTCGGACCATGATGCAAAGATTTATTGTAAGAAGAAGGAGGATACAACTTTTTATGATGATGATAAGGAACACCTTATCTTTAGAGCAGAATCATCACCACCTAATTCTTATCTAGATCTACCCCCAGTAGCTCAACTAAATTCAATTATTGGGGAGGAAGAGAATGAAATGACTTTGGGTGAGGAAAGGAATGTTCAAATATAGGATTTACCTATTGTGAAAGAATATGTATATGTGTTTCCGAAAGATTTACCTGGACATCCTCCAGAATGAGAAGTTGAGCTTTTCATTGATTTAATTCCTGGATCAAGGCCTATATCAAAGACCCCTTATAGAATGGCCACTGTGGAATTAGTTGAACTAAAGAAACAACTACAGGAATTGAGTAATAAGGGTTTTATTCTCCCTAGTGTTTTTCAATGGGGATCCCCTATTCTTTTTGTTAAAAATAAAGATGTATCTATGAGGTTATGTATCAACTACAGGGAGATCAATGCTATAACAATAAAGAACAAGTATCCCCTACCTCGTATTGATGATTTATTTGACCAACTGCATGGAGCTCAATACTTTTCAAAGATTGACCTTCGATATGGATACCATCAGTTGTGTGTGAAGAAGGAAGACATTCTGAATACAGCATTTCGAACAAGGTACGGGCATTACGAGTTTACGGTAATGCCTTTTCGGCTGACAAATGCACCCTCTGTATTCATGGATCTAATGAATAGAGTTTTCAAGGAATATCTTGATGATTTTGTGGTGGTATTTATTGATGATATCTTGGTATACTCCAAAAGCTATGAAGATCATGAAAATCACTTGCGCATTATCCTGAAGACTCTGAGAATACATGAATTATATGGGAAGTTTAGAAAGTGTGAATTATGGCCTCAGGAGATTTATTTTCTTGTCCATATTGTCTCTAAATATGGAATCTCTTTTGATCCTTTTAAGACCAAGGCAATCCAAGAATGGCCAGCACCTATGAGTATAATTGAGGTACGCAGTTTTATTGGTTTAGTAGGTTATTATCGACGTTTTGCCCAAAATTTTTCCCGGTTGGTTAACCCATTAACAATGCTCACACGTAAAGGGGTTAAATTTGTTTGGAAAAAAGAGTGTGAAGAATGTTTTGAAGAACTGAAGAGAATATTAGTCAATGCTCCTATATTGACTCTACCATCGGGGAATTATGGGTTAGTTATTTATAGTGATGCAATGAATAAAGGACTTTGTTGTGTCCTTATGTAGAATGATAGGGTTATTGCCTATGAATCACGACAGTTTAAAATTCATGAGAAAAACTATCCTACTCATGATCTTGAGTTAGCAGTTGTGATCTTTGCTTTGAAGATATTGAGGCACTACCTCTATGGTGAAAAATGTGAGATTTATACTGATCACAAGAGTTTGAAGTATATTTTCTCACAAAAAGAACTCAACATGAGGCAAAGGATATGGCTTGAATTACTCAAGGATTATGATTGTATGATACACTACCACCCGAGGAAGTCAAATAAGATGGAAGATGCTTTGATCAAAAAAGTTCATGGAGTTTTGAACATGATGAGAATTGAAAGGGATCCTATTTTCATGGATCTAGTGAAGATGGACATGGGAATAACCATGGAAGGTGAGACATCGATACTTTTTCAAATGGTTGCCAAACCATCTTTACTTTAAAGGATAAAGAGTTCTCAGACCGGTGATGAAGGGTTTAAAAAGAAGATTAAAGCTGTGAATGATGGGAGATTGAATGACTTTGGGTATGAAGATGGAATTTTGAAATTTGGGAAGATACTTTGTATTCCCGATATACCTGATCTAAAAAGGGAATTTCTGATGATGCACATAGTTCCAATTTCTCTATACACCCTAGGAGCACCAAAATGTATAGATACTTGAAGGAACATTTTTGGTGGGACAACATAAAGAGGGAGATTGCTGATTTTGTGTCAAGATGTATGGTTTGTAAACAAGTGAAAGCTGGAAGGCAACAGCCTGGAGGAGTCATGCAACCTCTTCCCATACCGGTGTGGAAATGGGAAAATATTATGATGGAATTTTTCATGGGACTACCAAAGACTTCTAGAAGGAACGATGTAATATGGGTTATTGTTGATTGTCTTACCAAGTCAGCACATTTTCTTACTATAAGAGAAGATCAACCACTGGAATTTCTAGAAAGACTATATATTAATGAAGTGGTGTGACTTCATGGAGTACCCCTATCGATTATTTCTAATCGTGATCCCCATTTTACTTCAAGATTCTCGAAGAGTCTTCAAAAAATCCCTGGATACTAAACTTCAATTGAGCACTACCTACCACCCTCAAACAGATGGACAATCAGAACAGACTATTCAAACCTTAGAAGACATGTTGGGATCCTACTCGCTTGACTTTCAGGGTGTGTGGGATCAATATTTACTTCTGGTAGAATTTTCCTATAACAATAGCTTCCATTCGAGTATTCAGATGGCACCATATGAAGCGTTATACAAAAAGAGATGTCGCACACTAACCTGTTGGGATGACATTGGTGAACGAAAACTTGTAGGCCCAGAACTAGTCAAGGAAACAATGGAAAAGGTAAAAGTAATCCAAAACCACATCAAAGCAGCTCAAAGTAGGTAGAAAAGCTATACCGATAACCAAAGGAAGGATTTGTAATTTCAGGTAGAAGATCATGTTTTCTTGAAGGTATCTCCATGGAAGGGAGTTATATGTTTTGGTAAGAAGGGTAAATTGAGTCCTAAGTATATCGGACCTTTCGAAATTCTAGAATGAATTGGGGCTCTAGCTTACCGTTTGTAAATGCTGCCAAGTATCTCCAAAGTTCACGATGTGTTCCACGTATCACTGTTGAGGAAATAAATGCCTGACCCAACGCATGTACTCACCTATGAGGAATTAGAACTGGAACCCAATCTGTCTTATTGTGAAGATCTCATCAGGATTCTTGATACGAGAGAACAAGTACTGAGAAACCAGACGACTCATCTGGTAAAAGTTTTGTGGAGAAACCATAAGATGGAAGAGGCAAAGTGCGAACCTGAGGAACTTATGATGAAGAACCACCCAAGTCTTCTCATGCGGTAGTATTCTAGAAATTTTGAGGATGAAATTATTTGAATTATGGGAGAATGTAACACCACAAGCTTCCATGGTATGCTTTCCTTTGAATAATCCAGTAGTGTGTATTGTACGCAACTTCGAGTTCTAACACACACACCACAACCAATCAAACTAGCTGTTATGAATAGTAATACCAAATTTTTAAAATTTTATAAATTTCATTTTCCAAAATGGACTTCATTTTTAGATTCGGTATATATAAATTATCCTAGGGTGAAATTTTGGTATTTTTCTGAAAACTTTCAATTTTTGATGAATAGTGAAAAAACACTAAGTTATAGTTTAAAACCGATTTTTTTAAATAGTTATTTATTTTATTTAAATTTAGTTAACATAAAAATAGATACATAATACCTATATAAGTTCAATGTAATTCATTGGAGTTAGTTTAGAATAATTTTATATATATAAAAATTTTATTGAACTTTTCACCGTCTTTTACCCACCTCCAAGGAGAATTTATAAATTCACATAAAACATAATTTTACCACTTCTGTGAGTGGAATTTTGAAAATTCGAGAGACACATTTAATATCAAGGAGTAAAATTTGGTTCATTGAGATGAAAATAATTTTTGGTGAAAAGTAACTTTTTACCTTTATTTACCACGGTTAAAAGTAAATAGGGTAATTAAGGATAAAAATGATTTTAATATTACCCTAACACATGTCCTAATTCTATTGTACAAGTTTATCTCGACCAAAAACAACCTTATAAATAAAATATTATCATTTAGGTCCACTTGGATTAGATTAGGACATTTATTATTATTTAATTTAGAGAAGAGTTAAAAGAGTTAAAATCAAAGTTTATTTACTAAAACATTTTTAATATAGGGTTATACATAAGATAAATTCGATTGTAAATATTAATTAGAAATATAAAAATATTTCCTACATAATGGTATTTTATTTATAATTTTTAGATATTAAATAAGTTAATTTATTTATGACACAATGGTGATGCAGTAATTAAGTAATTAATGAAATATTAAAATAATTGATATTATAAATATAAAAATAATGTAAATTGATACTTTTTATGAATTCCACTAATTTATAGGTTAATATGACATATTATTATTGATTATATAAATTTATTTCAAAGTAATAATGCTGTTATGAATTTATCAAAAACAACATACCCAATAGTTTCAAAATTCACATAAAAGAGTTTTTAAAAAAAATATTATATTATTAATTTATATTCAATTCTTAAAAATCTATGGTTTAGAAAAGAGAATTATATCATGATATTTGTATCATTAATTGACCACTTGGGGGTCTCTTGGAGGCATATAGTAAGTTTATTAACTATATAATATTAAATACAAAGTGACATGGTAAGTGTCAAACTACTTAAATAAGAGTTAAAACTAAAAGATAAGGTTAATATAATAATGCATACCTGTCTAAATTATATTGGTTGAGTGGTTTTCGAACCATCCCCACCTTAACCTTTAAATAATCTACTTTGGAGCCATTAGAAACTGAATATGAATTTATTATAAAATAATATTTCTAGGTTTTCCAAAGGTGCCCCTCACCCCTCTTATAAAAGGGCACTCCCCCTTCTCACTAATTCACACATTAAAATCCTTTTGGCTCGTCCAACCCCTTCCCAAATACTCTCTCAACTTCCCTCACTTCAACCTAGAGTCCTTAGTTTGATCAAAAATCCAACCTAAGGAGTCCTTTTAATCAAATCAAAAGGAAGAACCTGAAGAAGATGTAATGTTTTCACCACCATTTTTCAAGTTCCTTTCTTCTTCAACTTATTCTTTCATTGTTATTCCCATTATAAAATAATAACTACATTATCATATATATACTTTGATGTTATTATAAATATGGTACAACCATATTCATTATTCTATCCATCCTTTGAATGACATGTCCTCATACGTGCGTACGTATGGCTTACCGTCTCCACATCGTGGTGTAATTGTTATTCAATAAATTATTATTTGGATGGGTATAATAATGATGTGTAATTCATGTAAATAATAAATATAACATTATAATGATTCTGTATATATGATATACCATCCAATTATATATTATTTTAATATCAAAATAATGATATTGTCGCCCGTGCGTACGTAGGGACTACCGTCTCCACGAACGCGATGAGATTCATTCTCCATCGTATCCATTCAAGTATAATTATCATTTTATGATATAAAAATAATGTTTAAGGACTTGATATCATTCTGGATATGAATAAGAAACAACCTATCCATGAAAAACACGTCTTATGTAACAAAACATATAAAATAAAATGAGTAAGTTAACACCCAAAACAACGATAATACTAAGATATTATTTACAAATCAATGTTAAAAGATAATATATGGTATAATATTAATGTATATGATTATTTTATAATTTAATAAAAATTATTTCACCATTATACAAAGGTTAACCTACCCTCAACCAAGGAAAAGTATAAGGTAAGGGTTTATTTGACAATCTCTTCATTATCTGAGGTTGTTTATACGTAATTATCTACTGGGACCTCTTTATCATCCACATCCATGTTTCTTAAAAATGTTTTACAAATCATTATTACTATTTTAAAAACTATGAGATAAAGTCATTTATACCCTTGTTTACTTTTTATAAGAAGTTTATTAAGTATAATTTCTGTCGTTTTCCAAACAAGTTCCTTTTTAACCTTTTCGACAGAATTAAGGTAAGAATGTTTTTTTAACTTATACATTGGGTGCGACTATTTTCCACCATTATAAAATTTTTGAAGCTTCCCTTAGAATATTATAATAATATTTTCAAAGAAAATGTTTTATTTTATAAATATATTTCTCTTAAATGATTTCAAAATAGAAATAGATATTTCTCTAAAAAGTTTTTTTATTTCATCTATGTCAACATCCTTTGATGGATTTTAAGTTTATTTGGAGTTGGTTTATTATGATACAAAACATCCATATTGTATTGATGATTTTGTAATATGTTTGACTATGGATGTGTTATTTTTATACCCTTCATGGTTTATGAAGAAAGTATTGACATTTTTTATGCTAGTTTTAATACGAATGTTTATGTTATGTTTAAACCTGTTCATATGAGGAATGAATTGGACTTAATTAGTAACGGGTGGAGCCTGCTATAGATCCTAGATGAATAGGTAGGTATCATGAGACAAACTAGTGTCTTGGTACAAGGACTTGACAAAGTCGTATTTGTAGTATTGGCACAACGCCTTGGCTATGTGGTTATGATAGTCTGGCATTATGCATTCCATCATTATGAAAGTGGTTATTTATATTTCATGCGATTATTAGACTAGTAGAATATCCATGTGAATAAGTAAATGGAATTATTTTATTTTATATTTTCCATATTATGTTGAAGTTCAATTTTAAAAGGCTTTTGTTTTAGTTATACATTTCCTTAAATGTTTATGATTATTTATGAATGTTTCTGTTATATTGTTATCCTTACTGATCATCCAAGCTCACCCCTTTCAATGTTTTATTTTTCCCAGGATGTGAAGAAGTAATTTATGAATGTCCTTTCGGGACAGTATGATGGGATATGAAGAAAATATTTTGTTGTAGTGTTTTTGATTTTATGATGTAATGTAATACTTATGAATATATCTAGTGTTTCCAAGACTACTAAACTAATCGGTCTTTTGAGACTTGATATTTCTTGTGATCATGCCAATGTTATGTAATAATGCACTGACTCTGGGTAACTGGGGTCAGGGTGTTATAATCTTCCTAATCCCCTATCACATATCCAAGATCCCTTGGTCTCATCAAAAAACCAAAACCATTTCCCTGAGGAGGTTCTGAAGGAGGGGAGATTTAAGAGGTAAAGTCATCTTCCTTTTTCTTTTAATTTCTTTTAATTTCTATTTCATTTATTATTCTCTCATCACCTCCTATAGCCAAATGTTCTTAATAACTCCTATATCTTTTATATAATTTAATATTATAATGTTAATGTAATATCCATCATCAAACTCCTTTCTCTATCTTTTATTCTTAAAATGAAATAATCACTCATGATGTGTTAATTTACCAACACTATGGATATTGTATTATCATTTTCATTTGACACCTTAAATTATGTTAATAAAAGCACTATAATGGTTGGTACATACTTTAAAATCTATTTTATAACCCTTAAAATATAGTCATGGAATAGTTGGTCAACTCAATAGAGAAGATATTTTCTATGCTTCACTATTCTAAGATAGAGAAGGTGGCTCTGGTTGTTTATCATATAGACAGATAGGATTATCAGTGGTGGGATTTTATTAAGAAAACCAAGTCTAATAAAAAAAACTGAAGATAGAAAGTAGGAATACTTTAAGATAATGTTTCTAAATGAGTATTTCCCTTGAATTCTTTGTAAAAATATGGAGAGGGAATTCATAAAGCTAAAGAAATGGAAGGTGAATATTTCACTGCCTATGAAGCAAATTTCACAAGACTTTCAAGGTATGATTTGGTTTTTTTATAAACAATTATAGAAAAATTGATATATTATTTAGTGTATTAAAACTACACCATCTAAAGTCTCTAGAAATTAGATATTTTAGAAGTTATGAATAATTTTTCCGATGTGCTATCAAAGTGGAGATAGAGTTTGGAGAACTATCCAATGACTATGGTGATAAGAAATGAAAGATGGAGTTTCAAACTAGAGGATATAATGAAAAAGGTGGAAAGAAATCTCAACCACCCACATGTCAAAAATGTGCGAAGAATCATCATGTGAACTATCTCAAATGCATGGGGAAATGATATAAGTGTCAGAGATAATTCCACTAAACTCATTGATATTGAATAGAAATAAATAATATGGCTGATACAATTAATGAAAGGAGAGAACCACCCATAGTCTAATGCAACAATTGTAGGGAGCAAGGGTACAATGTAATCCAGTACACTAAACCTCAAGTCCTTGAGGATAATCAGCATCATCATCCACTAAATACAAAGGAAAAAAGGGAAGTATTATGCCATCATTACTACATAAGTGGAGTAAGAAAATGAATTCATACAAGGTATGCTTCCTATTCACTCAAGAATGGAAAAAAATTGTTTGATTCTTGTTCTATGCTTTCCTTTATATCTTGAAATTTTTCTATAACTATTCAATTAAATCCCTCAAACCCTGAAGTAGATATATATGTAAAAATACCAAGTGGTGGAATCATTGAAACCCCATTTTTGGACTCTTCTCCTATTGGTGTATGTGGGAAGATTCATCCAGCGAATCTCAGGATACTTCCCTTGGTATAATTTTATGATATAATGGGATTATATTGGCTCTCATTATATATAGAACATATAAAATATTGGGAAATAGAACTATCTTTTCATATTCTGAACCATACCATGATTCTCTACAAATTCAAGGAAGATAATGAATCTCCTTTGGAAAATCCTCCAATAGTGTTGGTGTTCATTCCCTGTAAATAATCATACCTCTCTCGAATGGTTGACTCAAAGGAAGGTATCAACCAAGGGGAAATTCCCATTGTCATGGAATAGAGTGATGTATTTCTTAAATAGTTGCTTGTAATTCCCCCAAATCATGAGGTATAATTCTCAATATAACTCATACCCAAAGCTACTACTATTTAAAATTCCCCTACAGTATATCCTTGATCGAACTGAAGGAGTTAAAGAAGCAGTTACGATAGCATTTCGACAAATGGTTCATAATCCCTAGTGCATCACCTTGGGGTGTGCTAGTGCTCTTTGTAAAGAAAAATGTATGGATCAATGAGATTGTGTATTGACTACCCATAACTCAATAAGATCACTATAAAGAAAAATTATTCTCTTATAAGGATTTATGAATTATTTGATCATCTATAAGGAGATCAGTACTTCTAAAAGGTGGATCTTCATTCTAGATTTCATCAGCTAAAGGTGAAGAAGGAAAATATTCAGAAGACTACCTTCTGTACAAGGTATGAGCACTATGAGTTTCTAGTGATGCCCTTCGGACTTACTAATTCCTCTAAAATATTCATAAATTTGATAAATATAGTATTTATACATTACCTAGACAAATTTTTGGATGTTTTTATCAATGATATTCTCATATACTTCAAGATCAATGAGGAACATGAAGAACTTTTAATTCTTGTGTTGTCGGCATTAAGGAAGGATAAGTTGTATGCCAACTTCAAAACGTGTGACTTTTGGATACATAAATTCACATTCTTATGATATGTGATCACAAGTGAGTAAATTTATGTGGACCCTTCAAAAACAAATGCAATTGAGGAAGGTCGAGACCCACTAGTTTCATAAAAATCCATAGTTTTCTTTGCTTAGAAGGTTACTACAGATATTTTGTGAGATGTTTCTCATGGTTATCAAGCATGATAACTAAGTTAACAAGGAAAGGGGTAAGGTATGTTTTGAGGGAATAATGTGATGAAAGATTCAATGATATAAAGATGAGTTTGATCACTCTATCGGTACTCACATTACCAACAAGTGGAGAAATTTTTGTGATATATAGTGATGCTTCAAAGAAATTATTAGGTTGAATACTACTTAAAAATGGTAAAGTGATATCCTACACGTCATTGTTGTTGAAGATCTATCAGCAGAACTACCCGACGAATGATCTGGAGCTAGAAGTTGTGATTTTTTCCATGAAAATATACAGACACTACCTCTATGGTGAGAAGTGTGACATATATACCGATCACAAGAGACTAAGTTATATATTCACACAAAAAAAGATAAACATGCATCAAAGGAGATTGTTAGATATAATAAAAGACTATGATTTATCTTTTCACTATCATCCTAGTAAAGTAAACAAGGTAGTCGATGACCTTAGTAGAAAAGAACCTACTACTTTATCCATGTTGCAGATTGAGAAAGACCATATTTTCATAGGATGGATTTAGAAATCATAATTGAAAAGAATACATCCTACCTTTCCCAAATGATTTCCCAACCATCTATCCAAGAGAATGTTAAGGAGCCATAAAGGGATGATTTGGAGTTACAAAAGAAGGTGAATATAGTAAAGGATGGTAAGCTGCAAGACATCCATATCAATGATGATGGCATGATTTAGTTTGAAACAAGGATTTTTATTCCATCATCACCTAATATAAAGAGGGTGTTATTTGATAATACACATAGATCTCCATTCTCTATTCATCCTAGTAGCAAGAAGATGTATTGTGATCTCTGAGAACACTTCTGTGGGACAACATGAAGAAGGATATTGTTGGGTATATCTCAAGGTGCTTGATATGTCAGAAAGTTATAGAGAGACATAAGTCCAAAGGGATAATGCAACCATTACCTATACCTACGTGGAAATGGGATAATGTCACCATGTACTTCGTCACTATTCTCCCCAAGACATCCAAATGAAATAATGCAATATGGGTTGTGGTGGACCAACTCACCAAGAATGACCACTTTAGTGCTATACAAGAATATTTCTCATTCTAACAACTTTCCAAGATATATGTGAAAGAAGTGGTGAGGCTGCATGGGGTACCACTTCCAATTGTCTCTAATCATGATCCAATGGTCACATCTAAATTCTAGAGAAGTCTCCAACAACCCTTGAGTAATTAATTGAATTTCAGTGTATCCTATCACCCCCAAACTAATAGCCAATATAAAAAGACTATTCATATGGTCTAATACATACTAAGATCCTACTAAATGGAATTAAAAGGTTCATGGGATCATCATCATCCATTGGTATAGTTCTCAAACAACAATAGCTCCACTCGAGTATTTAGATGGCTCTATATAAATCTTTATATGTAAAGAGATGTAGAACTCCAACTTTCTGGGATGAATTGGGTTAAATAAAGCTACTTGGGCCTGATCTTGTGTAATAAATGACAGAGAAGGTTCAATATATCTAGCAACATATCAAATATACTCATATTCGGAAAAATTGTTATGCTAACAACCATCATAGGGACTTGGATTTTGATGTTGGAGATAAATTCTTCCTTCCAATATCACCATGGAAGAGGGTCGTGCAATTGGAAAGAAAGGGAAGCTTATCACAAGGTACATTATCCCCTTTGAGATCCTCGATCACATAGGAACAGTGGCCTATCAGGTTATACTTCCACCAAGTATGGATCAAATTCATGATTTATTCTATGTATCTCTCCTAAGAAATTACATACTAAATCCCTCACATGTACTAAACTAAAAATAGTTGGAAGATGATCTCTCTTATAAGGAGTAGTTGGTAAAGATTTTATACTAAATAGATAATGTTCTACGGAAAAATACAATCCATCATATCAAAATGTTTTGGAGGAACCATAAGTATGAATAAGTGACTTGGGAACCAGAGGAGGTGATGAAGGATAAGTACCCTCACCTATTTAAGTAAAATGAAATTTTGAGGGAGAAATTTCAAAATAGGGGAAGAATGTAACGACTCAAACTTTTTTCAATAGAATTTCACCCATCTTATAATAATTTCATATAGTATAAATCACTTAAAATTACATTGATAACACAATATAAACTTTATAAATTATTAATAAATGAAATAAGAGGTATTTCTAGAAATTAAGGAACCTATACTAATGGAATAGTAACCTGACCTTTAGAATAGTAACATGACCCTTAGGAATAGTAATCTATCTTATATAATAGTAACTTAACCTTTGAAAGTACAAATAAAATTTATGTATGTTATGAATTAAAATATAATATTTTTATGTTATGGTATAAGTAAATAAATTCTTTAAAATGATAAATTAAGTGTTGGTATTTTTGTAAGCCGTAAATATTTAATTACAATTTTATAATTAATTTAATAATTTAAAATAAAATATATTTTCATAAAATTTATCCATAAATTAATATTTTTTTGTCTTATAATTATAATTTAATTTTATGAGACCTTAATTAATTTATTAAAGTGTTAGAAAATCAATTTTAATTTTAAAATCAATATTTTTTGAGTAAATGATGATTTTAATTAAAAATTAAATTTATCATATTTATAAAATAATTTTCATAAAATAGAGTTCATTTTTTAATTATAAACATCTAAAAAAATTAGGGTGAATTTTTTGGGATTTTTCTAAAACACTTGAATTTTTGTTAATAGTGAAACATGATAATTTACTATATATATACATTATAAGTTAAATACACTATTCCTTGATTCATCACTGATGTAAGAACCATAATCTAGAAATTATATTCATTATTTTTTTATATTTAGTGATAATACTCAAATTATTCATAGTATTGAGCCAAAATAATAAACTAATGAATATAATAAGGAGAAAACACTCCTCTCATGCACTATAAATATTACACCTCACCACCTATTTTCCTCACACCTATAAAGATTTGATACTTATCCAAATTCTTATAAATTATCTTCCCAAGACCCTCCATAAAGTCTAGGATCACTTGGTTTCATCAAATAACCAAAAAAATTTCCCTAAGTAGGTTCTCAATAAGGGGAGATTTAAGAGGTTAAATCATCTTCCTTTTTCTTTTAATTTGTTTTAATTTGTTTTTCATTTATTATTATATAATTACCTCCTATATAAAAATTTTAATGATAAATATAGTATATTTTATATACTATAATAATATCATGTAATGTAATATCGATCATCAAACTCCTTTCTCTCTCACTCTTTTATTCTAAAAATGAAATCATCGCTCATGATGTGTCAATTTACTAACATCATGGATGAAGAATTTTTATTTTCCTTTAAAACCCTAAATTATATTCATAAAACCACTATAATATTTGGTACATACTATAAAATATATTTTATGACCCTTTTTATGTTACAGAACTAAAATATTTACATAATACTAAATGATAAAACAAATCAAGTTTATTGTGATCGAAAACTGAAAAAATTATACCACACAATTATCATTAACTATTTATATAATGATTCATCCGCATTAAATTTAACCAAATGATATATATAATGTAGAGACCTGAAGAATAACGTACATGGACAACACATTACTTTTTCGGAATACTTAGTACATAACAAAAACAGACACACAAGGATCGTAATAGTTTAGTGTCTTTGGAAACATGGAACGCAATCTTCTAATCATGGTGAAATATCTTCAACATCTCCCAGTAAAGATATTTCCTTTCTTTTCTTACCTAAAACCTTTAATTATATCCTAGGGAAAATAAAACATAAAAGGGGTGAGCTCAAATGCCTATTAAGGGTAAACATAGAGAACATAAAACAATCGATAAACATTTGAATGCAAAAACTTAAACATAAAATCTAAACATCAAAATCTTGAGAAAAGACATGAATCATGGAAGTACGTAAGGCATATATCATAAGGGAACACAAATCATAATAAAATATCATGGTAATAACACATGTAATTGTGGCAACCATTAAGCACATGATATGATTTCCATAGTATCCAAGGCATTGCTGCCAAGACCATCTTAGTGGACAAAGTCCCTTTCTGAATCGAGTTCACTCCTCGTTCCAGTCCTGTATTACTGAACCGGTTTAACTTTCCATTCCATCCATGTATATCCCATGAGATATAAATATTTACCCAATTAATTGTAGGGAGATATATGTCTCACCCATCTCATAATGAAATCATTCTTACTTGTGCCACAAAATAAACATACATCATTCATAATATCCCAATAAATAAAATGGGTTTCATAAACATCACGACATCATAAAACAATTCATATAAGATAAATAAATTCATAAATATAATTCCATCACAACATAATCAAATCAATGTAATAATAGGGATAGAAACATAACCCTATATTATCTTATATGGAAAATAATTTTGATAAAACACTTTAACTCTATTCTTGAGGAAAATATCCTTTCTACTTTAAAACATTTTTCCTTTCTTAACATGTCATATAATTTTAAACTAAAAGAAGTTGATTAAAAATAAACTTGAAAACTTGTAAATGAATCTTCTTAGAAATAATGTTTTAAAAATAAATTCATGTCGTATAAGTAAAAAAACATTCTTCTCGTACTTTTGTCGGAAAAGTCAAAAAGTACCTCGTACGAAAAATGACAAAAGATTCCTTTCATATCTATTACTAAAAACTCACCGAAGGGTAAAATAGGATTTAAAAAAATTTAGGTGGATGGAAATAATATTAAATATTGAGTAAACATGAATATGGATGATAAAATACACCCTAGTAAATACCAATGTATAAACAATCTCGAATAAAAATGAGATTGTGATATTTTCCCTTACCTTAGGTCCAATTTCCTTCGTAAGAGTCCAAAACTCCTGTATGATGATTTAAGTAATGTAATTTACTTATTACAGAATCATATGAATTTTTATAATATCATATATGGTTAAATTATTACTTTATATTACCCATTCTTATGTAAATTAATGTTAAAGTAGCGTTTTGGGTAAAATCATCTTATTTATCGTACGTGTTTGGACTTGTTGTTCTTAATGCTATTATTACTTATATCATGATTTAATTACTTACAAAATGTAAATCATGATTTATATATCATATAGATTCATTATATATACAGAATATACAAGAATTTATAATAGTACATAACATATGGAGGTAAGAAATGAAACACACCGTTCATGGAGACGGTAAGTCGTACTTACGCATGAACGCTATTTTCATTTATATTTCTTATTTTAATGGAATTAAAAAATAATTATGCATAGGTATATTATAATTCCAGTATAATATCATATATAATATCATTAACCACATCCTTTATACATCCCACATAAGGTATTAACGAATCACATAACTTTGAGGGGGCGGTAGTCCGCACTTCCTCAAATGAGATTATCGTATTTACCGACTATGGAAACCGTAAAGGATTGATATAATTAGGAACTAAATAAGCATAAGGAAATCATAAAAATAATATATATTATATATAAATACAGTTCCATCATAATGGCCACCATGAGAGGCGGTATGAGAAAATCGAACAATCATCGTTTCGTGAGGCGTTAGTTTTCCATCGCAGAAACATTATGTTCTTCATCCATTATATGGAGGTGTGTATAAGTGTAGTTTGAATAATTCTCATAAAAACATCCTAGTATATTTAGTATATTGGTGTTGTTACAAAATAAAGTATTAAAAAGAGTTTAGGGGTTGGAGAAGTAGAATAAAAGAAAACAATCTAAGAGAAACGGTTACCTTTAATTTTGGTAACTTCCTTTGTTTTGAACAAAAAGGACTTCTTCGAGAGTCTTATGCCTAATGTAAGGCTTCAAGGGGGAGGAGAGGGATGCAGGGATCTTAGTTGGGCAGAGTCTGGACGAGCCAAAAGGCTTGAGAGGTGTGAGGAATTGCATAGAAGTGGTCTCCTTTTATAAGGGAGTGAAGGGGATCTTTAGGAAAGTGTGAAAACATTATTTTATTATAAACTTATTTTCGGTTTCAAGTGGTCCAAAACACATTAATGTAGAATAAAAGATGACTCATATTTGAAATAAAATCATCCAATAGTAATTGGACAGGTTTTGGATGATATTTTAATCATTTTAATCTTATTTATTTAAATCATTTATTAATGAGGTAAATACTGCATCATTATTGTGTTATAAATAATTTAATTTATTTGATGTCTAAAAATTATAAAAAAAATACCTGAATGTATGAAATCTTTTTTAATTTCCAATGAATATTTATAGTCCAAAATATAATTTATATAGCCCCATATAAAAATTAATTACTAAACGATTTTTGTTAATTCCAATTTTGTCTTTACATTAAATTAATTAATCTAATGTGTCATTGTCTTTCATAAGTGGCTCCATGGGGTCCCAAAATCTACCCAAGGATGCCCATGGTCGGCCACTACTCATCCAATAATTCTAGGACAAGTTTCAAGGTAATTTTGAATTATTATAATATTCTTTTAACCTTGAATTACCCTATTTACCTTTAACCGTAGTAAATAAAAATTACCATAGTTACTATTCATAATATCAAAAAAATAAATGTAACCTATTAACATAATTTGAACCCATTGATTCAAAATATGGAATCCATTTTTCAAAATTCAAAACACAGAAGTTTCAGTAATTAATTTAAAATTAATCCCTTTGTTAAGAAAACAGGTTGTAAAAGTTAAAACATTGCCAAAGATTGAATTTATTTAACCTACGAATTCAATGTAAAAAACAAGTATAATGACATAAATTATATTAAATGGTAAAAATATATTCTATTTATACTTTAAAACCATTAAATATTATAATTTAACCATATAAACTATTATGATTAAAAAAGTTGTTTTTAATTAAAATATAGCGTGTTTTTACTATTCATTAAAATATGAAAGTTATCAGAAAAATATAAAAACTTTATCCAATGTAAATTTTTATATCTTGATTCAAAATAAGAATTTTATTTTGTCAAATTGAACTTATAAACATGTCAAAAACTAGATTTAAAGTGGGTGCGACATCAAAAGGCGGCAAAACTGCATTTTTTGAAAAATACTTATTTTACTCGAAAAATTTATTTTGTTCTTATACAATGTTCTAGAAAATGTGTAAGATGAATAATAATGTTATAAAATTCAAAATTTAGTTAATACTATTCATAACGGCTAGTTCATAATAATATTATAATAATATATCGTTGTTTAGTAAAACCCGGTATTGCGTACAACACACGCTATCGAGGAAGGTCGTGATTGCGTGTAATGAAAGCCAAGTCAGGATTGTATGTTGTGCAAGAATCCTTCATTGTTTCGTATAACAGAATCCAACCATATTTCATTTATACATTGAATATATATATATATATACACACATATATACACACACTCAATGTTGCGTATAATGACTATTATAAAACGAACATGAAATTGTGTGTAACACGATCCATGAATAGCGTTGCGTATACTACAAGATAATATGGTGTTGCGTATAGTAAAAGCTATACTTGGTGTGCTGTATAATAAAAGAAATCAATGAAATTAAAAGAATATTTTTCATAAAATCTCAGGGTGTTACATTCTACCCCCTTAAAATGAATTTTGCCCTCGAAATTCATCGGGGTTACAAATCGTTTATTACTCGAAAGTTTCTTTAATAGAAACCCACATCAGAAAAAGGAATACCAAAACTTGGCTTTAAAAACTAAAGTATGAAACGTAATGGTCACCCGAATTAACTAATCACTGGGTTTCCACATATGAGAACATAGGTGATAATATGGATATGGAAGAGAAATATAACCATGATGTTCTGATGGAGAGTGGTAGAGAACATGGCTATGAAAAATCCAAAAATCACAAAGCCATAAATTTGGGATGATCTAGGGTACCATCTGATTCATCAGATATAAGGGCATTAGGACAACATTTTTGGTTTTCAAGAGCATTTACCTAAAGTTGAAGAATTTGAATTAGAATAAATACTTACTTTATTTTGGTACAATCTCACTGTTGTTCGTGCATTGAACAATTTCCACTTCATCTCTTAAAGAAATGAAGTTGAATTTGTTATTCGTGAAGTGTTAACAGATCATGTGATAAAATGATGTGTCATTCCATCTGTTTCAAACAAAAGGTTAGAAAATGTTAACAAATATACATAAGTCCATCTATGTTGTGGTTAATCGTATATGATTCTTAAAATGAACTTATACTTCATATATCACACCACTTAATAAAATAAAACTAGTTTCTACGAACCAGGGACTTCCTATGGGCCAGTGGTAGACGATAAAGGCCAGTCATACTTCGGTTGTGGGTTCGATTCCGGCAACCTTGTCCGACGCGATGGGCTGTCTTCCATCCTGCAGGTTGTCCTTTTCCTAAAACTACATTACTATAATATCCCATCAATAATATCGAAAAAAAACCTCTATCCTTAAATAATACTAAATTATGTCCAACATAATCCATTCTAATCTTTAGGCTTATCTAAAATACTTTGGTCCAATATCATAGTATAAAGAAAATTATTACTTGAAATGTCACATAACAATAACGTGAATGCCATAATTTATCCCCCATATATCATAAGATATATCTTGTTGGTCAAATTACAGACATGTGAATACCTTAATCATGTATTCTCTTGAAAAATGATTACTCATTTAACCTTAGTGAAAACATGAATGCTGTAAAAAGTTAACTCTTTCCATATACCAAAATCCCAAAATTTATATATACTCAAATCATGATATCACTTTGTCCTTATATCAGTCATGAGCTCATGAATACTGTCAAACATTTAATTTTCTCTTTATCCCTTCATTATGAACATATCATCTGATTTCCAAAATATTTGAATCACTTTTCATGGTTACCGGTACCATAAAATTATTGAAAACCACAATAAACTAATACAAAAATATTCTAATACACCATAAAAGTACCTCAACAACATTATTTTGGAATCCATTACATAAAAACTTAATCATTCCACCACATCGTTGTCATATTCAACATCGCCAATAGTGATCGCATGTGACTTCCCTTTGTCCTTTGCCTTAAGCGGTTGCTCATGTCGATCATCATTAACCCTTGGATTAGGGCATTGATTAGCATAATGCCACATTTCATTGCACTTGAAGCATTGAAGTGTTGGTTGGTGTTTTCTCTATAGTATTTTATTTATTCACATCATTAGCAACCCTTTTTCCATTACTTTGACACTCAGCTGCTCGATGACCTTCTTTTCCACACTTAAAACATTTTCTAGTACCTTTTAGGAAATCTCCACCATTCTTCTTTTAACCATTGTTCTGAGATTTCTCCTTGAACTCCATCTTTCGTTTCTTGTCAAAACCATGAGATGGATATGTTACACCAACTTCCAGTTCTACCTTGATAGCACAACTCACAATTTCTTCATAGCTACTGAAGTCTCTTATAGCTAATTCCCTTCGAAGACTTGATTTTAAGCCACTGAAAAATCGATCAACTTTACTTTCAAGTTGGATGATAAATCCAGATGCATACCTTTCAAGCCTTGTAAAATTCACTTCGTATATACCAACAGATTCATTATCCTTCTTCTTAAGCTCAAGAAACTCCTTCTCCATCATTGTTCTAAGAATACGAGGGAAGTACTTATTGAATAATAAGTTCTTGAACTCATCCCTTTCCATGGACTCAATTTCATCTCTTGGCCTCGTATTCTTGATAAGATTACACCATTGATCAGCTTCACCTTCCAGACGATATACTGCTAAGATCACTTTATCATGTTCAGAACATTGAAGAACTGAAAATATCTTTTTAGTGGTACTGATCCATTGTTCAGCAACAAGTGGATCAGAAGACCCACTGAAAGAAGGTGGACGTTGCCTCATGAAGGACTCAATAGAATATTGTTCCCTTCTCTACTCATTTGGAAGTCCAGAATGATTCATAGCTTGTGTAAGTATAGAAATAATATTTTTCACTCCATCTCCCATAAAATTTGTTTGTTCAGGAGGAAAATCATTGCATTGTCCATTACATTGATCAACACGGTTCCTTCGGGTTCCATCCATCGTCTAAAACCCAAAAAGAATAGTGTGAGAGGCAAAAATCACGCTAGGGAAAACAACATAATAAAGGGGGAGTACCTTCAATATATAACATATTAGGTTTAATCTAATATCGTTACCATAATTCTAGGACTATAACCTATTCTTATACTTAACCTTAGGGAAATCCCTAGATATACCTTAGAAATATCTCTAGGGATCTCACTAAAGTTCTTGAATCCTAGTTTCCAAATGTTGACTAAACCTTTCCTCTGATACCAACTGTAGAGACCCTAAGCTTGACGTACATGGACAACACATTACTTTTGCGGAATACTTAGTACATAACAAAAACAGACACACAAGGATCGTAATAGTTTAGTGTCTTTGGAAACTTGAAACGTAATCTTCTAATCATGGTGAAAGATCTTCAACCTCTCCCAATAAAGATCTTCCCTTTTTTCTTACCTAAAACCTTTCTTTATATCCTGGGGAAAAGAAAACATAAAAGGGGTGAGCTCAAATGCCCAGTAAGGGCAAACATAGAGAACATAAAACAATCGATAAACATTTGAATGCAAAAACTTAAACATAAAATCTAAACATCAAAATCTTGAGCAATGACATGAATCATGGAAGTATGTAAGGCATATATCATAAGGGAACATAAATCATGATAAAATAGCATGGGAATAACATAGGTAATTGTGGCAACCATTAATCACATGTATGATTTCCATAGTATCCAAGGCATTGCTACCAAGACCATCTTAGTGGACAAAGTCCCTTTCTGAATCGAGTTCACTCCTCGTTCCAGTCCTGTATTACTGAACTGGTTTAACTTTCCATTCCAGCCATGTCTATCTCATGAGATATAAATCATTACCCAATTAATTGGAGGGAGATATAGGTCCCACCCATCTCATAATGAAATCATTCTTACTTTTTCCACAAAATAAACAAACATCATTCATAATAACCCAATAAATAAAATGGGATTCATAAACATCACGACATCATAAAACAATTCATATAAGATAAAGTAATTCATAAAAATAATTCCATCACAACATAATAAAATCAATGTAATAATAGGGATAGAAACATAACCCTATATTATCTTAGATGGAAAATAATTTTGATAAAACACTTGAACTTCATTCTTGAGGAAAATATCCTTTCTACTTTAAAACATTTTTCCTTTCTTAACATGTCATATAATTTTAAACTAAAAGAAGTTAATTAAAAATAAACTTTAAAACTTGTAAAGTAAGCTTCTTGGAAATAATTTTTTTTAAAATCCATTCATGTCATATAAGTAAAAAAACATTCTTCTCTTACTTTTGTCGGAAAAGTCAAAAAGTACCCCGTACGAAAAATGACAAAAGATTCCTTTCATATCTATTACTAAAAACTCACCGAAGAGTAAAATAGGATTTAAAAAATTGTAGGTGGATGGAAATAATATTAAATATTGAGGAAACATTGATATGGATGATAAAATAAACCCCAGTAAATACCAATGTATAAACAATCTCGGATAAAAATGAGATTGTGATATTTTCCCTTACCTTAGGTCCAATTTGCTTCGTAAGTGTCCGAACCTCCTGTATGATGATTTAAATAATTTCATTGTCTTATTAAAGAATCATATTCATTGTTATTATATCATATATGGTTCAATTATGACTTTATATTACCCATTCTTATGTAAATTAATGTTAAAGTAGCATTTTGGGTAAAATCATCTTATTTATCGTACGTGTTTGGACTTGTTATTATTAATGTTATTATTATTTATATCATGATTTACTTACTTAAAAATTTTAAATAATGGTTTATATATCATATAGATTCATTATATATCCAGCATATACAGGAATTTATAATAGTACATAACATATGGAGGTAAGAAATGAAACACACCGTTCATGGAGACGGTAAGCCGTATGTACACATGAATGCTACATTCATTTACATTTCTTATTTTAATGGAATTAAAACATAATGATACATAGGTATATTATAATTCCAGTATAATATCATATATAATATCATTAACCACATCCTTTATACATCCCACAGAAGGTATTAACGAATCACATCACTTTGAGGGGGCGGTAGTCCACACTTCCTCAAATGAGATTATCGTATTTACCGACTATGGAAACCATAAAGTCTTGATATAATTAGGAATTAAATAAGAATAAGTAAATCATAAAAATAATATATATTATTTATAAATACATTTCTATCATAATGGCCACCATGAGAGGCGGTAGGAGAAAATCGAACAATCATCGTTTCGTGAGGCGTTAGTTTTCCATCACAGAAACATTATGTTCTTCATCCATTATATGGAGGTGTGTGTAAGTGTAGTTTTAATACCTCTCATAAAAACATCCTATTATATTTAGGATATTGGTTTTGTTACAAAATAAAGGATTAAAAAGAGTTTAGGGGGTGGAGAAGTAGAATAAAAGAAAACAATCTAAGAGAAACTGTTACCTTTAATTTTGGTAACTTCCTTTGGTTTGAACCAAAAGGACTTCTTGGAGAGTCTTATGCCTAATTTAAGGCTTCAATGGGGGAGGATAGGGATGTATGGAGCTTAGTTTTTCAGAGTTTGGACGAGCCAAAAGGCTTGAGAGGTGTGAATAATTGCATAGAAGTGGTCTTCTTTTATAAGGGAGTGGAGGGGCTCTTTAGGAAAGTATGAAAACATTATTTTATTATAAACTTATCTTCGGTTTAAAGTGGTCCAAAACACATTAATGTATAATCTAAAATGACTCATATTCGAAATAAAATCATACAATATGAATTGGACAGGTTTTGGATGATATTTTATACATTTTAATCTTATTTATTTAAATCATTTATTAATGAGGTGAATACTGCATCATTATTGTGTCATAAATAATTTAATTTATTTGATGTCTAAAAATTATAAAAAAACTACCTACATGTATTAAATCTTTTTATATTTCCAATGAATATTTATAGTCCAAAATATAATTTATATAGCCCCTTATAAAAATTAATTACTAAACGATTTTTGTTAATTCTAATTTTGTCTTTACATTAAATTAATTAATCTAATGTGGCATTGTCATTCATAAGTGGCTTCATGGGGTCCCAAAATCGACCCAAGGATGCCCATGGTCGACCACTACTCATCCAATAAGTCTAGGACAAGTTTCAAGGTAATTTTAAATTATTATAATATTCTTTTAACCTTGAATTACCCTATTTACCTTTAACCGTAGTAAATAAAAATTATTGTGGTTACTATTCATAATATCAAAAAAATAAAAGTAACCTATTAACATAATTTGAACCCACTAATTTCAAATATGGAATCCATTTTTCAAAATTCAAAACACAGAAGTTGCAGTAATTAATTATAAATTAATCTCGTTGTTAAGCAAATGGGTTTTAAAAGTTAAAACATTGCCAAAGATTGAATTTATTTAACCTACGAATTCAATGTAAAATCAAGGATAATGACATACATTATATTAAATGGTAAAAATATATTCTATTTATAGTTTAAAACCATTCAATATTATAATTTAACTATATAAATTATTATGATTAAAAAAGTTGTTTTAATTAAAATATAGCGTGTTTTTACTATTCATTAAAATATGAAAGTTATCAGAAAAATATAAAAACTTTATCCAATGTAAATTTTTATATCCTTATTCAAAAGAAGAATTTTATTTTGTCAAATTGAACTTATAAACATGTCAAAAAATAGATTTAAAGTGGCTGCGACATCAAAAACGGCAAAACTGCATTTTTTGAAAAATACTTATTTTACCCGAAAAATTTATTTTGTTCTTATACCATGTTCTAGAAAATGTGTAAGATGAATAATAATGTTATAAAATTCAAAATTTAGTTAATACTATTCATAACGGCTAGTTCATAATAATATTATAATAATATATCGTTGTTTAGTAAAACCCGGTATTGCGTACAACACACACTATCGAGGAAGGTCGTGATTGCGTGTAATGAATGCCAAGTTAGGGTTGCGTGTTGTGCAAGAATCCTTCGTTGTTTCATATAACGGAATCCAACCATATTTCATTTATACATTGAATATATATATATATATATATATACATATATACACACACTCAATGTTGCGTAGAATGACTATTTTAAAATGAACATGAAATTGTGTGTAACACGATCCAAGAATAGTGTTGCTTATACTCCAAGCTAATACGGTGTTGCGTATAGTACAAGCTATACTTGGTGTGATGTATAATAAAATCAATTAATGAAAATAAAAAAATATTTTTCATAAAATCTCGGGCTGTTACATATAACCATATAAAACTATTTATATTAATTAATAACATTTATTTTTAATTCTTGATAATTATACCCATTCTATATAAACTTCCATACTCATATTCAAGTAAATCGGTCATGAAAACCCAGAAAACGAACACTCACAAATGATGAAATTAAACTATATAACTCATAGGAAATACCATAAATGATCTTAATAAAAATATAATGAATAAAATAGATGTATAAAAAAAATTTATTTTATTATTGATGAATTTAATTTTATTATCCAGGATATTGAAGTGAATAATGCATTCGGACATAAGGTAAGGGGAATTATCGAACCCAACTCTCTTTCTTTGGGTTTTCCCTATTTCACCCCATTTTAAGTAGGAATATTCATTTAATGTTCCTTAAATATAATTTCTTAATTTTTATCTTATCTTTTCTAGGAAATACATGTTACCAATCTAGTTTTATAAAAAGTGCAATGATTTTTCCAAAAGAACTCTTCTTTCTAAAAACACATCTTTTACTTCTCATGAGATTGTTTATTCTTCACTTAAAAGTGATGATTCTTATACCAAGTATGTTATTCCATCTTTATTTTAGGAACCCCAAATTTTATTCATTAATGTATTCTTTATGAAATGAAACCCATTTCTTTCTATGTGTTATCTTATGTTCAAGATTGATATGTGTTCTATGTGGCATGCATGATAATGTAAATGTTATTATGTGACAAGTGCGCCCGAAATTATATAGCATATGTGAATGATATGATGTGATGGGTGTTCCCGGAATTATATAGCACTTCAATTAATTGGGTAATGTGATGTATCTAATGAGATAAGGTGATGTATACATGAAATTTAACCACTAATACGTGATGTTTCATTTTAATGCATTTCCACATTCCATGTATTTATCTAACACCTCCTCTCATGATTATAATGATGATGTTATGATGATGATTATCTCCACCCCATGTTATATTAATTCATATCCTTATCTATCTAATTACTGGGATTTTATATCACCCCTTTATTTGATGTATATCCTCAGGTAATTACTTGTTCTTTAGATAACATGACAGCTAATAAGAACCTAGAGAATAAGGAATTAAACAAATGTTTGTGTTTTGTTTTGTAAATGTTATGTATGGTCCTAATTTTTCCAAGAATCTAAACCTTTAGATCCTAGTTGTTTAATTATTTTATGTTGTTTGCCTTTGAAATTATGTAATAAGTTATGTAATAAAATTAGGGTAGCTATATTCCAACCCTCATAAATCAAATCTAAATACTGGTATAAAAACCAACCCCTCCACTAACCAGAGACTTGAACTTTCTCAAAAAAACACTCATACAAATAAAGGGTTTTATAACCTATCTTACATACAATAACTTGTCCCTGAGCTTCAATCTTGACCAATGTTGATTCTCAAACCGTGAATGAAGTACAAACATTTCATTGGTTATGGTCATGCCAAAACCGCTCCAACCAACTTCATAGCTTAAAAATCCATCAACCTATGCATCATAGTGATGATCAAGAACTCAAACTAACCATGATGCCTCAACACTCCCAACATCACTGAGATCCATATTCACCCAATTCACACCTCTTGGGTTGATTTCACTAAACTAGACCAGACCTCTCTTACCCAAAATGCATCTAAAAGAGTTGTAACCCTTCAATGACTATCAATATCTTGAGAACTTGCCTCAATATTGACACTAAAACATCACCTCAGAACAATGAATACTTATATAACTAATCACTAAACTAACTTACCTCCTGATATATACACTTATTTAGAACACCAAAACATCATCCCGTTATTATAGATCACTAATATTAAACCAAACGACTCCAACCATGACCTGATCAACCAACACCCACACTTGGGTGTTCTCCTAAAATTTAATCCTCACCCACTGAGTTCATTAACATTTCATTCTTGATGTTTATCAAAAATTTCATAAAATGATCACCAAACACCTAACTATTCAATGGTGTTCTCTAAACCATAGTACATACTTAATACCACTCCATGAGCACAAACTTAACTAAAATACATTATCATCCAACATTTTAATTACTTATCCTCACCTAAATAACTAGTTAAGTTGCCAACCCAAACCTAAATTTATGTTTTATTAACACTACAAAATCCCACGTGAACACTTTCTGAGATGATATGAAAAACCCATGGATTGTTACTTAAGATAGGAATACCCAAGTTTTCAACACAAAAGACCCGACTCTCAAATAGAACCTCAATCAAAAAAGTATACAACTACTCACTCTAAAACCAATCCAATTAATTTAATGATTCCCCAACCAAAGATTATAAAGAAACTAGTTTCTACTCTGCTGTGTGTTTTTTAAAACAAGATAACACTTGGACATTAACCAAATAACCACCCCAAACACTCAGATATACCCATTGAAGCATCACCCAAGAACCCAGTCACAATATCTTTCACACCATAGATATTCCATGGTCATTAAAAATAATATTATTCTAGTTTGGGATTGAAATTAAGTTTAAATCCATAGCTAAACCACCCACAAATGAACTCTTTACCATTATCTATAATGAGAAATGATTCCCCATCCATAAAATTCACCCTAATATCACCTCTAAAATATCTTGATCCAACATACACACTCAAACTTCACATATGATCAAATCTAAATTTTCTCCTAGAATCTTCTTAAGGATTTAAATAATTTGGATTCACTAGCCCTGTGGCTATCCTCCTTACATCAGAGACACCTAAACACAAGGATCAATCCTTTTGTGACTGATTAGATTCTCCCAACCAAGGTATGTCCTTATCATCACCCAAAAAAAACACATGATCTGTATAGTGAATAGCTAGTTCATTACTGAACATAATGACTAGACATGTATGTCTCAATCAAACCTAAGAACCGAATATGATATATCAATCATTACTCATTCTTGACATATAATAATTCCATCCATGATGTCCATTGAAACCTTGTTAACAATGAGGGCCACACTACCCAACATACCATGGTGCACTCCCCATTATAGGCTTTACTTATACCACCCTCTGAAATAGCCTCATAGGCTTAACCATAAATTATTCATTATAGTCCCTTGATCCATGATTCCCTACATCATCTACCACTAACATATCTATCAGGAATAACTAGTATTGATAGTGTTAATTCACCTTATCATTATACAGTGGCACTAATATCTAAAATGAGACATTCACATTTTCATCAAAATCCATGGGATTTCGTGCCTGAAATCATTATAAATCACTTGGTTACCTTACACTAAGAGGAAATTTCTAATTGAATATTCCAAGGTTCTATGAATCTACTAAAATAAGTTATTAACCTACACTTACCAAAATACTACCATCATCACATCACTTAAGTGCTGAAAAAACATGAATGATCTACCACTGATTCATCTATTTCCTTTTTTTCCAAACTCAATGTAGCAGACCCTATGTGTATCCTATATGCACCACTTCGATCACATGAAAAACAATGGGAACTTATTCCCAAAACATCTGGTTGCATTTACCCAAAAACAACATTCTCATGATAGTTGATTTACTTCTTGATTTCACCATAACCTCAGGGGTCATACACTCTCCCAAAAACCACTTTAAACTCATAAATTATAATAACTTGAACCATAAAATGTCAAGACTCGCTTACACATTGGGTCAAGAAATTGACCAAGTCATCACTCATCCCATGACTACCTATCACATAGGAATTATTCCAACATAGAGTATCTAAACTCACTCATTGTATACCATAATACATTTAAAAACCATATCACTAGGCATCACATTTATCCCACCCTCATAACCTAGCTAAGAAACCCAGAGAACTAGTACTTGGGTGTCCCAAATTTCAGTGACAGTATAACTCTCAAGATTTCACTAAACACTTCCAAGGGTGTTCTCAAGGAACCCCAAGACTAAACTATAATATTTCAATAACTCCCTATGATTTATTTCCAAACTAGAGAATTTCACTATGCTTCACTAATCCTATACCCTTCCATATAGGATTATCACTGAACAAGACATCAAAACTCAACCACATGGGGACTGGACAGGAATCCAAAAAATCCTACCTTCCAAAAAATGGACTATAAGCTAAGGGTGCTACAACACTAAGTGTTATTCCTCAAAAAACCCCAAGGCACTAAAAACTTCATAACCACACACTTGGTAACACCTTCCATGCACCAATTCCAAAATATGAAACTTTTACGCAAGCTTTCCATCTCCAAAAAAATTAATGGGTTAACTCCCTTCATGGGTCTACCCAATCTTTCCATGTCCAAAAAAATTAAGTAATTGGTTAACTCCCTTCATGGGTCACCCACAGAGATCACTAATCATAAAATCACTAAGAACCAGGGTCACATATAAGGGTCACTAGTTCCTTCCACCTAGCCCTAACATAAAAAATCATCATGTGAGAGCTCTCAGGAAGCAAACCCATATATGTATCAAGATCACATAATGCTTAACAAGCTAAAACTTACCACTGGTTTCAAGGATCTCACATGTAGAAACACAAACACCATAAAGGGTCACAATCTAGGATCACTCTCTATCCAAACATGTCCATAACCAGGGTAAACAACCATCACACAAGGTCACAACACAGTCACCCCTCGATCCCCATCTACCACTCTGGGCCATAAGACATCATCCTCAAAGAATCTATTTTTCTCATCATTTCACCAGTTTATATTTTTAAATTTCTAGGCTTTGTTAAATAATATTTCATTCACAATATATGATGGAAAACGCCTAATAGGTTTTTATTAAAATTTTATTTAACCACAACTATCATTTAACTATATCCAGGTCACACATATCTATATGCTTAAGTATATATATTATTTCTAGGATTACTTAAATTTAAAATTCTAATCCCATGGTGTTGTTAATTAATTTTCAACTATAAATTATTGATCAAAACAATCTTTAATTCGTGATTGTAATCCTATTTAACTAAAACTAATAAAACAAAAATCAATAATCTACACACCATCATTCCCAAGGATTCTCATTTTAAGCCTTTTTACTTTTATCAAAACTCTTTGCTTCAACCATTAATAACTTATTTTAATATAAAATCCCCTAGATTGATTAGATAGGATGTAATTCACATGTTATGGAGGAAAACACTTTATAATTTTCTTATTAGAACCTTATGTAACCAAACCATTATATTATTATCCCATTTATATCTTTCTAAGGTTTAAAAAGGGTTACTCCATGAGTTGGCCAAGTAGAATTCCACCATACACTTATATGTGAGAAATACCTTGTAAATGGTTTCAAATACATTAAATGACCAACCCCACCCAATCATTTAAAATCCAAGGTATATATAAATTATAAAAATATATAATCCATGGATAATAAATAAAACCTATCATGAATGAATACCATAAAACCATCAATCACATGAAACATATAGTTGACATATAAATCCTATATTTCTAGCATGATACATGAATGAACACTCCTCCTTTAGTCATATAAATAAAGATTGTAAATCCCATAAATTAGTAACACCACACTCAAGTGCACCACTTGAGGTGGAAGTCCATCAACTATAAAAGTGAAAATCCATAATAATAGTTCACATCCCTAGAAATATGGATTGATTCTATAAATGGGAAAGAAACGCCCAAGATCAAGTTCATTACCAAGCTCGGATAACATCCTAGTATCATGTATACCATTACAAAATAATAAGACAAAATAAAACATTATCCGATACCATTTTGAAACACATCGCCTCAAAATCCATTGAACTTATTCCTTGAGCTAGTGAACTGCATTGCCTCAATAATTCCTCCCTATATGAAAGAGGATACTTACCATTATAATGGGACTATGAGGTCACTATGGGGAGACTATACTCTCATTACCAAAGCGCACAACATAAAAATTACAAAGGGAACGATATACAACAACATAGATAAACATCACAAACCAGATAAATAAATTAAAAGTGAAAAATACTAAGTCACATCCCATGAAATAACGTAATTATATTCTATACATAAAGGTACACATATATAATAATCAAGTCAAGTACAAAAATCCAAAAAATAAATAAAAGGCACAAAATTAAAAGGCAGTATAAACCATAAATATCCAGAGATCAAGCCTTGATCCTAGCTCCCATGCTATAACCTAGCCATAAAATCATCAAGGATCAACCCTGTGCAATTTTATAAACCTATAACATATGACCAAGAATCATATTCTCGAGTAACTAAGTGCCATAGAGGTCCGGTCAAGGTGTTAGTAAAACTCGGTAGGTATCCACCTATAGTATCTAATGTAAATTCATTCTTTGATCATAAAGCATAATGGTGTACAATAAATAAAAGAAATAGTAATAATACTAAGATGTAGAAATAACTAGAACTCTATCAGGACTTAGTTCTCAAGAGAAAAACCCAGGATAACACTACCAGCTTCATCCATTATTATATCCCTGATCACGATAGAAGAAACATGTCTCAAATCGGTTCTAAGGAGTATCACAAATAAAACCATGATCAAGAGGCCTAAGGGTAATCTATGTGTATTATATAATAATTACCTCCTATAAATATCCAAGAAAAACTTATGTTAAGTATAAACTCAAGGGACCACCCTTTATATTCAGAATCATGACTCGATTAGAATCACATATCACACTAAAACCATTCTATACCAGTACTAACCGATCCAAATATGGGGATCTAATCCCATTGAATTAAATAAGGAACACCCCAAAGAATCCATGGAATTAATATATTCAATTCAGTAAATTCATAAATTTCCCAAATCCAAGTGGGTTCCTCCCCATGGAATCCACAGTAATGAATCTAGTAAAAATATATTATTTCAATCAAGGAATTCCATAACATTATACTTCATTGAATTCAAGTATTACATCACTCTAAACATTTACATGAATACCTTAATGGAATCCAAGACTATTACATGGAATTACACATCAAAAAAGTTTATAAGGAATCCAAATAATCTCTATAATTCATTCCATTCCCAACCATTTCATAGGGAATCTAAGGGACTTCCCAAGGAATTACAATTCTCATCCAAAAAACTAATAATATCAAACAAGACACTACTCCCATTTTAAAAATAAACAATATAATATTTCAAGACAAAATAAACCACTTTGGATAATTTCATATTTATAAAATTTTAACACTTTAATCCAAATTCACTATTTTAATTCAATTCACAATTCCATTTAAAATTCCCTTGGCCAAGATAACAACTAGTTCCTAAGGATCAATCTATGAAACCCACACACAAAAATAAATTAATCACATTTCCAAGGATATTCCTAAACCACCCAATTTAATTACCCAAACTAAGTCACAAACTAAACCCACTACTTTAAATGTTCTAACTAAATCTTACCCAAGCCAACAAGGTTTCAAAGTCTAAGGGGGTTTCCATAACATAAATAGCATAACTAAAAAATTATTTTATTTTTGGGTCAAGTTTATAATATGAAAATGAAACTACACATTTCAATATACAATTTGAGGATTTTAATTTAAGTTAAAATAATAATAACACTGGTATTAACCTCATAGGGACCCACTCATTTGATATCAGCCTTCAGATCAAGAAAAAATGGGAAAATCAAAGAACTAGAAAAAACACCCTAAAATTTTGGAATACTAGTAATAAATTAAAATAACTAAAAAATAGTAAATAACATGAATAAATTAAGTATTTTGAATCTTATTATTACCTATATATTTCCAATTTCATAGATGGAAGTTGATTCAGACATCAGATGGAGGAGATCAACCATAGAAGAGATGAGAGGGAAAGGAGATCCTCCCATTCCACTGGTGGTTGAAAATGGGATAATAAATATATTTATAAGGTTTTAAAAACATAATTTAAATTGTTAATTTTCTAATTTTTAAAGGGTGAATGTTTTATCCACACAGTTATCCAAAACATTCACCAACTGTGTGATCCCCTCTGTTTGGGAACACTCCATTGTGCACAGATTGGTGTACGATTTGACAAAACATGCAACAACCATTCAAAATAGATCTATAATTTACTATAGGTGTTTTCATGATTTATTATATACCTATATATGGTTTATAAAACAATGCTTCTTCGCAAATAAAACCACTCTTTTAGGGTGCACGGTTAGCACTAATCATGCACAAACTGTGTGCCTTAGGATACAACTCTAAAAATTCATAATTTTGAGCCCAAACCCCCAGGAAACTATCGATAACTATAAACATACTATATAACTTTGTTTTAAGTCCAAAATAACTCACTTTATGGGTTAAAATGCTTAAAAATTAAATATTAATGCTAGTATAAAAACTAAACTCTCCTCTAATCGAAAACACAAATTTCTCAAAACTGAACACTTGTACGGGCAAAGGATTGTATAAGTCAACTCCTTAGATATGTTCATCTACAAATGTATGTATTTTTAAATTTTATGATTCTTACTTGATGATATTTAGATATTATTTTGAGATATGGTTGTGATGATGATTAGTTTAGTGGTGAGACTTTAGTGTAGGGTCCTTTTCATGAGGTGTTCTCTCTAAGAGAGTAGAGAGTAGTGCTTCCACACATTAAGATATGTATGGACCAAACTACAATTGTTCATGATTATTATCATCTTTATATTGATAATATTATTTTTTTAGTAGTCTATCATGATGATGTTCATAGGATTAGTTCACTGTATGAGTTTTAGTGGTAGAGATCGCGAATGTTTCACAATGATCCTAGTCCTTAGGTAGTTGAGGATTTCATTGAGTCTGTAGTTTGAGTATTCCAACTCATGAAGAAAATTATATATCATATTGTTTCACATGTGACCAATTTTCTTCATAGAGTATTAGGATGCTGGTGGGTTCGATCACATAGACCCATGATGAGGTGACACTCTCATGGATATAGTTTCAGTACTTGTTATGCGATGAGTATTATCTATCGACCTTGTACTCCATATGGATTAAAGAGATTATAAAGTTTTAGTATGGTGATATGAATGTTATGGATTATACATTGAGGTTAAATGATCTCACACACAACTCTCTTGATATGGAGAAATATGGATACTTATGGGCGCAGATATGAAAGCCCATACATAACTATCCCATAATTACATAACTTATATAAAATTTCTATTACATATATTCCCACAATCTTTTAGGTTTATAGATTTAGATAATTAGTAAAAAAAATGTTAACTAATAAATCCTAGGAATTTCTCATTAAATGAATAATTTTTTCCACTACAATAAAAACTAATTAATCTATAAAAAGTCTTTGACATATCCCAAAAATTCTCTACACATGTTATTATTCTATTCATATCGTGTGTAATAATTTTCTTTATAAACTAGAAAAAGGAAAATATGAGAAGTTTGAACTCAAAAAATCAGTAAGAGAAATCGTATACTAAAATATATCATATAATAAAAAAGGAATGAATAATATGGTTGGAAGTAACTGATAATCAATTAATTCCATATAGCCAATCACATGAGCTTGAAATAGAATTGTGTATGAAATAACAATATAAATAATCACATGGATAATAATAAATGGTTTCATAATTATAGATTGTATTATATCAAACATCATAATATTACTATCAATGCCTCATAAAAATACATCATACATACTTTTAAGTACTTATCCAAGATATCATAAATAATTCAACAATAATACACTGAATACTTAGCAAAGTTTATCTCGTGAGACCAACAGATGAATCGAGGGGTTATTTTAAGCCACACCTATAACTAATTATTTAAAATTAATTAATCATTTGAAGGAATGAATAATATATAAAATACATAACTCACATTCTTTAGTAATCAATAAAAATCAGATTAAAATGATAAGTATATGGATTGTTAATATTTCTCCAATTAATAAATGGGATATATTTCTATATATGCTTCCCCAAAACTAACATGGTATATATTAATGGTTATATAGTTAAATCAATGATGTCCCCAAATAATAAATGGAATTATATGATCATAAGTCATCTATAAAAATAAATTTAATTTTATTATGAAGTCATATCCTAAATATAATATAAGAAATTTTAAGGATGTTGATATAGATGGAAACACCTTCCTAAGAAGAACATTTTAGATGGTATCACATTAAAATGGATTAAGAATTAGATTTTTTTTAAATGAAATTTTAATCCACAAAAAGATAATAGTATTATAGGATTTAAAATTTTATCCATGAAACATAACTTCAAAGGAGTTAAAACTTTTAGTATAAAGATAAAAATGGAAGTTAATTGGTAAAATTTCTTTTATAAAACGGTTTAATAATGACCTAAAGCATTTAATTTACTAGTCACTTTCAAAATACATTTTAGAATGGGTAACATGAAAAAAAATTAAATGGAATCCCAATAATGAATCCCTAAAAATGATATAATGGTTTTATATAGTAAATGTGGATTGGATGTTAAAAATATTAATATGAAAGGGAAATCCTTTTTATTACTTTGAAAATACATTTTTAAACCCACATCATAAAAATGATAATAAAACTTCATTTAGAAAAAAAAATAAAATAAATAAATAGTCCACATGAGATAAAATATAACAATATTTAATAACTATGAAAGGAAAAAAATTGTAAATAAGTAATAGGGATATGGAGGATAAATATCCATTAAATAGGATGGAGATTATTCACAACAATATTGCATTTTTATGAAGAAATAAATCCATCGAAGGAAAATAATTAATGTAAAAATCCATTAAAGAGTAATTCAGGAAAAATAAATTTAAATCCATATAAATTTAAGTGTATGTTTAATATAATTAAATCATAAGTTATAATGTACTCAACTTATAATAATAATTTTCAAGAAGAACAATCATAACTCAATAGATGAAAATTGTGTTAACAAAAACCCATACATCATCATTATCTTTAGAATTGAAAACCCATGAATGTTATAACATGAGATGGATTTTTAAATACCTTATATTCCAAGAAAAATATGATAAAAATAAATATATGGCCAATATATACACCAAAAAAATTAAACAAGTGGTGAATGAGGATCATATCTCAAAGAAGCAAAGCTCGTATGTAAAAAACCTTATAAATTGGGTAAAAAAGGAATTGAATACTCTTAAAAGATATATCTTGAAAACAAAATTAATAAACCAAAAATATAAATATAATCATGGTATAATAAATCAATTGGTAGTATATGAACCTTGTAAAATAAAATATGTGTATAAAAAATAAACCTATCTCAAGGAGTTAGAATTGAGACCATAACCCTTACATTTAATCATGTTTAGTCAAACGTGCTCTAAAATCCTATATAAAAAACTACACTAATCAGATATTTAAAAACCTGAATCATAAATATAACCTTTCATAAAAATTAATTATTATCATTTATCACAAATATATTTGTTATTTATATTTTATTTTTATCATCGAATGTTATTAGTTTTGATTGTTTTTTTATTACAAGTTTCATAATGGTGATGTAGATTCTATTTTATAGATTAAAATTTCATCATTGAAAGATAATTATAGGTAATAAAATATATGTTTTATAATTATTTTTAATTTTATAATTTCATTTCACCAGAATTTGGTTATGATCTGAGATGACAAAGTTAGTGATGATCTTGTTTCAATAAGTTTTAATGAACAAATGAGCAGTATAATAATAATAAGTTAAATATTAATATAACCCTTCCAAAACCATAAACCAATATTTTTTTATTAATTAATTTATCCTAACACAATTAGTTAATTTTCCATATTCATCCATTATATAATTTTATATCATTGTTTATGTAGGTGGTTAAACCGACCCAAATAAGAACATGCAATAATCTATGTGTGGGTATGGTTAATGAAGTGATTATTTTAGCATAATTTTAATATTATAGAAGTATAATGATATAATTTAGATAATTTTAAGGTGAATAATAATATTTTAATATATATTTTTAAATAATAAAATACTATATGAAAAACAAAAATATGTCACTTTCTTGGAGGCTTCAGTCTGCACATACGCACATGCGACGTGTTTGTTTTTTATAGAATGGAAGGAATATATGGAATGGTTTCTAATTTAAGAATATTAATAAGGTTATAAATATAATATTAAACTATTAAATATAATTATATAACCATCTAAGTTAGTTGTTGATGAAAATTTTAATACATTATTCATGGCGGTGGCAATTCACAAGTACGCGTAATGACATTTTTGTTTTTCTAAGTAAAAGGGAAAAGGGTAGTTAATGATTATTTCATCATCATAATAACCTTTAATTATATTACTATTATTTATTTATTATAATATAATTTATAAAATAGATCCTAATGAGGTGTAAGAATAAATAAAATAATTCAAATGAAAAAAAAGAGTAATTATAAATTTTCACCCTACTCCTTGCAAAACTCCATTAGAAAAGGATTACACCTTTGGAGGGTTTTCTTTTGATAATACCAAAAAAACTATGATGTTTATAATAATTTTTTAGGGGAATTTGGATTTATTTTTTTCAAACTAAGTGGATTTAGGTGTGAGGAGAGGTGTGGAGGTAAAGGATCCTTTTATAATTGGAGGTAGTGTCATTTTTGAAGTAATACAAAAGGAAAATTTGCTATTAAAGGGTAAAATGGTTCCAATAATGGAAAAAAATGGAGAAAGGAAAGTATTAATGTCTATAAATCCTAATACATTTATTTTTAGACATTTTTTTATGCCTTTTACTCTTGTAATTTTCACTTTTACAATTTTTTTGTGGTAATTAATTTTTACCTAAGTATTTTACTTTTAATAAGTGAAAATAAAATGATCCTTATTATATAATTTAGACCCAATGATTCTATATAATAAATAGTTTTTATTAAATAAAATTTATATGTGTAATAAAATTTAATTTCAACAATAATATATTGTAATTTCTAAAAACTCATTTTTAGAAAAACTGTATTTTTATGCATAAAAGTTATGTTTAGGACAAAATTATCAATATTTTTATTTTAATGAAATAAATTAGGTTATTATTATAAAAATAAAATTTATTTTTATTTAAAAAAATATAAAACATAATTTCACCTAGTAAAAAATTAATTAAAATAAAAAGAATAAATATATTCATTTTTAAAAAAATATTATTTAATATTCCAATTCTCAAACATGGGTTTTCAAAATTCAGCATAGTTTTTTTTAATTAATACTTTTACTCCTTAATTATTTTTTTAGACATGAATAATGTTTTATATGTTTTTAAGTCATACTTACCTCATGATATAGTCATAAACACTATGTTATTATTAATAACTATATTTTTCAATATTCACCTAAAAACAACTATTTTAGAAAAATCTCAAAAATTAACATTAAGATAATTTGTACATGTTGAATCCAAAAATGAAATTTAGTTTTTCAAATTCTAACCCTAAAATTTATGGTTTTAACATTTATATGGAAATATAAAATATAATGAAAAACTATTTTAAATTGGAAAAATACTTTTTAGATATTAATTGTCATTATTCTTATTTCCTATAAATTAATAACTAAATTATTTTTAATATATTATTCATATTAAAAATATATTTAATAAAAATTAAACCATAAAATATTTAGTTTTTAAAATAAAATTATTTTGTACCTAAAAATTAAATTTATAGTAAAATACATTTTTAATCATAAAATGGTCATATTATTTTTTTACACATACTAATTGAATTTATCATTGAGTTGATATTAAAGTGAAATTTTATTTTTATTTATACATATATTTCAGAAAAAAATAGTTCTATTTATACCATATAATTCAATAGATACATTATAATAATCTCATTTAATACTTGCAATATTATCTTTATAAAAGCTATAACAATTTTTTTTAGTTCAGAGTTGTATGTGAAACAAGATGTTAAACATTATATTTATTTAAAATTGAATTAAATATATAAATCTATGGGAATTACATCTCCCAACCTTAAATAAATTACATCCTTGTAATTATAATTATTACTTATTTATAAAAATAGTGATGGGTATCCACAAGATATACAAAACTAAATGTATAATTATGAAATAGATATATATTTCAATAAATTTCATAAGAATAGGAATAATAATAATATTTTCATGAGTTATATTCCCAAAAACTTCAAATTCGGATATAATAATCATACAAGTAGAATTTTTATCTAATAAATCATTACCCAATCATTGGGGTGCTGATTTAATACTCTTAAAAAACTTCCTAGATATACTAGAGTACCTAGAGTAAAATTCTAACAATAATTTTATAACTACAGAGATGAGGGTAAGTGTAAACTAATTATCATGATTCACTTCGGTGGTAGTAATTACATAGGATCCATATTTTTTTCATGGTTGAGGAGGTTGAAAAGGTCTTTTATCCTTAGTATTCCTTAGGTTATGGAATTAACTTAGAAATTTTCCAAGTTCCATTCATCGTGTTAACTAAACAATTCATTTTACCATGGAAATTAATTTCTCTATATCCTCATTTCCCACACATAAAACATATTCCAGTTCCTTGAAGATATTTCCCTGGGTGTTTCTTCCACCATAATTGACTCATTAGAAATTTAATATTCTTTATTTCATTATATTTTTTACCCAAACATCCATGATACTTTATCCTTATATTTATTGGTTTGTTTAGGAAATCAACTATGTTCATGTTATTAGTTATAATTCATGATAGATAGTTTGGAGTAATGAAAGATTATTTACTCGAGATCATATCTATTTTGGTTTTTCATTTTGACAATCACCACATTGTCTATCGCATCCATTGTTAAACTATATTCTCTCTTATCTATCCATTGATTATATAAATAAAAGTTTAGGTATGAGAATATTAATAATTTCCTAAAATGAAACTGTAAAAATAGAATAAGTGATTCCTAATTATCATGAATAACCTAACATAAGAATCTCTATGTTTAAATATAGGTTATCCATGGAAATTATATATTAGGATATATAGAATAAATATATTAAAATTCCTCATATTGTTCCATAAAGAGCAAATAAATTTCCAAATCATATCCCATGGGAGTTTTTATTTAAGTTTATATTCTTATTCCCACTCAATATACATCAAGTAAATATTGATTTGATACTCAACTAGTCTTTTTAGGGTGATTACCCCTGGGTGCATCTATTACATGGTTGCATACACTTTATAGTATTCATATAGAGATATAATTTCTAGGAGTACCAAAAAATATCTTACTTACCATAATTTTATTATTTTTTCTATGGAAGGATTTAATAATAAGGTTTTCACTAAAGTTGTCTCATATTAATTCCTAAACAACATAAAATATTCAATATTACCTCAATTAAACTAAATTGTTATCGATAATATTAATATTATCATCAAACTTAACTTATCAACCCTTGATGATATTTAAAAATAATAAATTATCCTTAACTAGTAACATCCTAATTTCTAAATATATCTAAACACTACTCTGATACCAATTGTGGAATTCCAGACCTAACTATCCCATAATTACATGACTTATAGAAAATATTTCATTACATAAATTCATAGCACCTTTTAGGTTTAGATATTTTTATAATTAGGAAAAATAAACAAATAAATCATATGTATTTATCATAAAGTGTAAATTTTTTCCCACTACGTGAGGTATTACTAAATATATAATATGTCTTTAACATTTCTCATTAATTATCCACACAAGATATTCATTTATACTTATCATGTGTAATATTTTATTTATAATGAGAGGAAATGGAAAGATAAGAAGGGTGAGCTCAAACACTCAGTAAGTAAAATATTATACCCAAATCTATCATAAAATAAACATGGAATGAAAAATATGGAAGTAAGTAAATGATAATCAAGTAATTCTATATAACTAGTCACATGAGCTTGAAATAAAAATATGGATGATGTGAAAATATAAATAATCACATGGATAGAAATAAATGGATTTATAATGATATAATTCATAATATTAAAAATCATAATCATACCATCTAGGACCTATTCTAAGACATCGTACATGCCATAAATTCCATAGCTAAGACATCATAAATAATTGGGTAGTTATAATTTAAATACCCAGTCTAGTTTGTATCATTATACCTACCGATGTATCGAGGGGTTATTGTGGGGCCCACCCATCACTAATTAAGTCTAATGAATTCATCATATGATGGAATGAATAAGATATAAAATGCATAACCAATATGTATTAGTAATAAATAAAATCCTTATTGAAATGAAAAGTATAATTATTATCAATATTTCTCCAATCAATAAATGGAATACCTTTCTATGTAAACATCTTTCAAACTAACACTGCAAAGAGTAATGTATATATGGTTAATTCAATAATTTACCTAATAAATAAATAGAATTACATGATCATAATCAATCCATATAAATAAGGTGTATGATATTATTAAGTCAAATCCCAAGTTTAATAAAAAAAAACTTTGAATGATGTTTACATAAATGACAACACATTCCAAATAATAAAACTTCAGAAGGTATCACATTAGAAGGGGTCAAAAATTAGATTATTTGATTCCATATATAAAATCCCCAAAAAATAGTCTGATAGGATTTAGAAGTTAATACATGAAATATAACTCTAAATGAGTTAAAAACAATTTGGAATAAAGAGTATAATGGAAGTGAAATTGTAAAAGTTGTTTTTGAAAATATTTTAACAATGTTTTAAAAAGAGGAAGTTACAAGTCACTTTAAAAAATTAATTTCCAAAGTGGTAACATGAAAATCCATTTTTAAAACTAATTTAAAAGGAATCAAAATAATATGTCCCTGAAAATGACATAAATTTTTTACATAATAAATTTTAATTTAAAGATAAAAATATTAAATTGAAAGTGAAATACTTCTTATTATTTTGAAAATACCTTTTGAAACCCTCATCATAAAAAGGATAATAAAACTTCTATTTGAAAATTATAAAATACAAATAAGAATTCCACGTGAAATAATTAATATTAATAATTAAAAAATATAAAATTAAAACATTTTTAGAAATAAAAAGTATGGATATGTAGGAGAAATATATATTAAAGAGGATGGGGATTATTCCAAAAAAAGGAACATTTTTATAAAGAAAGAAATTCATCAAAGTAAAATGATTGATGTAACAATAAAAAAAAGAGGAGTTCAAGAGAAAGAAATAAAAATATACATAAAATAAGGTGGAATTTCAATATAATTTAATTATAAGATAGATTTTACCCGACATATATGAATAAAGTTTAAGAATAATAATCATAACTCAATGGATGAAAATTGAGTTAACAAAAACCATTACATAAACATTATCTTTCGAATTGAAAACACATTAAAGGTTGAAAATGATATGGGTGTGAAAATAAATTATATTTCATGAAAAAAATGATAAAAATAAAACCATTTCCAATATATGAAACACAAAATATAAAAATTTGGTGAATATGAATTATATATCAAAAAAGAAAAGTTAATATTAAAAAACCCTTACAACCAATATAACAAATGAATCAAATGATATTGAAATAATTATATTGAAATAGAAATTAAAATACCATGAATATAAAGTTAATCATTATATAATATATAAAATAGGTATTATATACACCATTTAAAATAAAATAAGTTCATAAAACAAAACTTATCTCAAGGAGTTGAAATTGAGACTAGAACCCTTACCTTTAATCTTGTGTAGTCAAAAAAAGCTCTAAAATCCTATATTAAAATATTAACTATCTTAATCACCTATTTTATAACCATATTCATACTTATAACCTTTTATAAACTTAATTTATAATCTTTTATTACAAATATATTATTTATTTGTATTTTATTTTCATCATCGAGTGTTATTAGCTTAAATTATTTGTTTAATACTAGTATTAAAATGGACATGTTGATTATTTTTTCTAGATTAAAATTTAATCAATATGAGATAATTATAGGTACTGTAATATATGGTTTATAATGATTTATAATTTTTTAATTTCATTTCATAATTATTTTTCCAATGATTCATGGCGACAAATTTGGTGATAAGATTGTTTTGGTAATGTTTAATAAAAAAGAGTGGTGAAATAATAATAATTTAAATATTAATATAACATTTCCAAAAACATAAAACAAAAAAACCAATTAATGTATAATAACACTATTATTTAGGTTTCTATAGTCATCAAAACAATATAATGATCTATGGGTGAGTATGGTTAAGCAAGTGGTTATATTGGAATGATATAATGATATTATTTAGATGTTTTTAAGGTAGGTAATATGATTTTAAGATATATTTATTTTAATCATATATATCCACTTGGTCCATTACTTTTTAGGTTTTTGTAGTTGTAAGTGTTTGAATGAGGCTCAAATGGAGTTTGGAGAGGTTCTATTTCTAAAGGTTGCAAGTATGCTGATTGCACATCGTGTAATCACATTACATAATGTGAAACTCTGTTTCACGACATGTCTAGGAAGTTTAAAGGTGTGTAGATATTTTAAATGACATGAAGAAGAGTTTCATGGTGTGAAATGTATTAGGGTTAGAAAAATAAAATAAAATGAAGAGGCGACATGATTTTTAGTGAAAACTAAACACCAGGTATTACACAATGTGAAAGGGTATTTCATGTTGCGTAATACCCTAATAATGTGTAGTTTTAACAATTATTTTCAGACAAACCATTATTCATTCAGCTATGGTTTTATTTTTCCTCTTGTTCTAGAATAACCCTAGGAGTCCCAAGGAGTCCTTCAATCCCTACTCATCCCTCCTTGATCTATCAATCCCGATGGTTGTTCGTTGGTGATTCTCGATAAATCTATGGTCAGTTTTCTCCAATTTTTAATTTGTTTCCTCTTATTCTTACACCAAGATTCACTTTCATGATATGGGTTATATTGAGTTGGAAATTTGGTCATAATTTTGATAATCTTGTGGTGCTAAGTACATTGATCTGCGTTTCAAGCAGTGTGGTTGTTGCTTATGGGAATTCTTCTTCACCTTGTGGTGTAAAGATGGGTTGAAAAGCTTCCTTGAGTTACAATTTCCCTTATTTATCTTCAATTGTGCATCATTTGGGGGGATTTACTTTTTTCACTAATGGGTCATGGTTTTTATAGGCTAATCAAAGATAATAATTGGTTAAGTGAAATTTAAAGGGGTAGGGGGATTCGTATTGCATTCCTTTGAAATTTTGATATTATGATTGTGATATTTTTATTATATGGGATGGATACCCCCATTGAAAATGGTGGCTGTTGGTGGATTTTTTTGTGCACTAAATTGTTTTCATGTTGTTTGGTTCATATTGAAAACTTATAAATGGAAATTGGTTAATCATATAAATCTGGATAATAAATGGATTCCCAAACACTTGGTTTGTTTGATAACTCCCTTAAATAATGAAGTGAAATTAAATAAGTGTCCCCTTTTCTAAATCTGAAAATTTGTTATTTTTTGGTCTGTGAGGAGATGTGTGGAATAGTTTTGGTAGCTTGAATGGTACAAATTAATGTGATGTGGCTATGTTGTGATGTGTGTTTTTGCTATAGTTTGTGTTGTTGTATGTCTATGAGCATGGTTGTGTGTTATGGGTTTGGCTGGGTTGTGTCATTGATGAATTTGTAGATGATACGTCAACTTTTCTATACAATGGAATATCAAGTTGAGATATTTATTTATTGTTGAATGTATTATAAGTGTCATACATTAGGGAAGTGTTCGGTCTATGCAGTGATGTGTTTCTAGATGTGGTTGTGTGAGTATGGTTTTATTTTAGAGGGATGAGTTTGAGGAAGGATGGTGATGGTTGGTATGGGTAGTTCATCTAGAGTTTATTTATGTATGCCTTTTTTTGTGTTTTTTGTTGTGTGTTGTGCTTGGTAGTTTCCTGGATAGTAATGGAATAAATGAATAAATAATTGGATAATAAATTTTGGAACTATATTAGGTTGGTTTGGTTAACAGAATGAATAAATGAGTTGTGAATAAATAATGGTAATGGTAATTAAGCTGGTTGTAAATTAAAATGAGGTTGTGTCTTGAGGTGTGGTGTTGTGCATTTATAGTTAGTAGCAAAGTTGGAGGTGTTGTGAGATGGTTGTTTGTTTTATAACCCATATGTTTGGCTTGATTGTTTGGTATCATATATGTATATACTTGTATTTCCCTTGGGATTTCTATACACACCCAACCCTAGTTTATCACTACGTGCAGAACACCCCCATCATCATGGAGGAGGGTGTATTTCTCAAATATCCTGATAGGAGGATGAATTTTTAGCCATTCTCTCTTCCCCGATCCCTCTTCCAGGTGGTGATAGCCCAAGATTATTTGGGAAGGTTGTGTTTTGTGAGGCCCAAGTGTGTGCAGGTGAGTTGTGCTTTCCCAGGTGTCTTAGGGATGAGGTGAGTTTTTCTTTCACATGTTTCTTTAGAATGAGATGATTTTTGCTTTACTATCTGTCTTCGGGATGAGATATGATGTGGTATGTGACCTAGGTGTCTGTAGGTGGGATGTGATGTGATATGGGTCAGGTGTCTGTGGGCGGGATGTGATGTGGTATGTAGCCTAGGTGTCTGTAGGCAGGATGTGATTTGGTATGTGACCTAGGTGTCTGTGGGTAGGATGTGATGTGGTATGTGGACCAGGTGCCTATGGGTGGGATGTGATGTGGTTTTTGGGTCCTAGGTGTGTGAATACGGGTTGTGATGTGGTACTTTTAAAAGAGGTGGGAGCGTGAGAACGTTTACCTTTAGGAAAGAGTCTCTAATCAGTGGGAGGTGGTGCAGGGTACCCTATCATCGATGTGCATTATATTATATTACTTGACTTGTGTTATTTTGTGAGCATGACTTTGTGAGGTTTGGATGGTTAATATACATTTTAGGTGTTTTTTGGTTCTGTTGTTTTCTCATAGTGGAATTAGTATGTTCCTTTCACATGTGCATGAGAGACTTTGTCTTCATTACTGAGTATACCTGTATGATCACCCTGCCTATAAAAAACTTATTTTAGGTTTCTAGTAGGATTATGTAGACTGTGATGGGAATTACTAGATCAGGACTTGGGGTAGTTTTTTATTCACTACTTTAGATTTCTTTTGGGTACTTTACTTTGGAGACTTTTGTTTTGTATCAGTTCTATTTTACACATACATGTGGGATTTTCCAACCCTGGGCCTACTGGAGGCAGGACTCAGGGGTCATTATCTCTATTTCTTCATTTCCATCCCAAGAGGGGTATCTCTGGAGGGAGGGGTCGTGATAGAATGGTATCAGAGGCTGGTGGTTGAGAGATAGGATAGAGTTTAGAGTTAGTCATGGTGAGGATTGTATGTGTTGGTAGGGAAATAGTGTCAGATGATCTTATTGTGTAACGTAGACTTGGGAAGACTGGCTAGGAAATTGGATTTTAGGGCCCCTCGTGATCTGATTTAAGGACTCTGAGCCTACTGAACAACTAAGTGGGGTTACAATATTTGTATGGTAGGGCATAGGAAAGGTACATGTATCATAATTACTTGTTCTCTTGTTTGAACTAGGACACTTTGAGAAGGTTAAAATGGGTAGAAATTAATTAAATGAGTTAAAATGAGTTAAAATAAATTTTAAATAAAATTCCATACTATTCAGGCTTAGAAAATATTTTTTTCCCTTTTTATCTATAGACCCTGGTTTTCATCTGCATGTGGATCAGGCAGTAGAGGTACAATAAGCTGATCTGGTTGATTGAATGAGGGTTGATCTAGTTGAGGAGGATGACCAGTGGTAGAGTACATTGTGTGCTTTCTAGTGACATGCTTTTGTAAAGTACAAGGGAAATTTTTAATAAATGTAAACATAGAGATGGATTGAGGATCTTAAGATCACCTTCAACTTGATCTGGGCCCCAACAAAGTAATGGGTTCCTTTGGAAGTTAGTCAGATGAAATTATTTTCATGTCAGTGGTGGACACTTTATCTAGGGAGAGGAAGGAAGCAGTTGTTTTATGGGTCGAATTTGAGAGAGAGTTCTGATTAAATTTCCTTTCCTCATCCATGAAGGCTGAGAAGTGTCATGAACTACTCTCCCTTCAGTAGTGGAGTATGTTAGTACGAGAGCTGGGAATCAAGTTTAAGGATCTCTTTCATTTTACCATGGATCTCTTTCTAGATGAGGAGTCTCATGCAAGACGTGGCACTATGTCCTTCAATCCAATATGTTATTACTCCGTTTATGTTTACAACATATTTTGAGGTCCAAAAAAAGGATGTGATTGATAGGATGCACTCATGATGAGGTTTAATGTGACAGGGTATCCAGGATGGTTCTTTGAGAGGAAGTTTTACTACTGATAGGTCTTAGGCGCCAGGACCTTTGATGTTTCAACTAGTAGAGAGTCGACCTCAACAACTTATTTTTTGACCATCTGGTCCTCATTCCTTTCTTTTGAACTTGGGACCAAAGTGTTTATTTTTTATAGTTCAAGTTCATCTTTATAATCAATGTCCAACAGCTTTTCAAGCTTAGTATGGTGGTGGTGGATAGTTTCAACATTAGCCACAACATTAGTTTCTCGTGAGACAGTTTCAACAGCAGGGAAAACAATATTTTTTCCACCATGGGGAGATGGAGAAGTTAGAGGCTGGCCTCAAGATATACCTCATGCTTAGGTACTGAAACTCTGGCATGGTCATCAAGTTGTTCATCAGTACATAGGAAGAGGATTTGTTCATGGTAATTTGCACATAGTAGAGGCAGTGGTTCCAACAAGGCCTGAGATAATCAAAGGTATGATTAGTTTGTTTAGTACTCTTGTTTATTCCTTTTTTTGATTTAAGAGATTCACACGCCTTTGTTTCACCAACTCTATACCATTCTCTGGGAAAAGACGTACAGAGGCTTCTCATGCCCCTAGTGTTGAGTACGCCAGTTAGAGGCCATACGAACTTGTTTGATGTGTTCCAAGGATGTATAGTGATGATGGGACCACATCAGTCCCATGGAGATCTATTCTTGCTACAGATGAAACCATATGATTCCATCCTCATAATCGAATAGTTTTATTGTATAAATATCATTATCTAATTCTTTTTAAGGAGAGTTGTGCTTTCATATTTGGATGGTCAATGTGTGGTTTTCATTGGTGAGTAGGGTTGTCGGGTGGGAAGTCAGTGTGTGGAGCCCCTTCTCTCATTGTTGGTTGAACTATCAATAGAAACAGTGGAAACTGAAATGATAGAGGTTCCTAGAGTCATAGGGGAGTTCATGGATGTTTTTCCCAAGGAGGATGTGATGCTACCCCCTCGAAGTGATGCTGAGTTTGGGATAGACTTATGGCTTGTTGATTCTATGATTTCGATGGATCCCTATCGAATGGAACCTTCTGAGTTGTGGGAGATGAGGATTCAGATATATGGTCTAATGAAGAAGGGATTTATCTAGCCCAATGTGTCACCATGGGGTGCTCTAGTGCTGTTTTCAAAGGAGGATGATGGTCTAAGTTTGTACATAAACTACCAGAGTTTGAATCAGGTGATGGTCAAGAACTGTTACCCTCTTCTAATGATTGACAAAATTTTTTACCAGCTAAGAGGGGAAAGTTGGTTTTCTAAGAATAATCTATAGTTTGTATATCACCAGTTAAGGTTGAAAGAGGTTTATATCCTAAAGATTACTTTTAAGTGAAAGTATGGTCACTTCGAGTTCATATTCATTTTATTCAGTATTATGAATGCACCATCCATGTTCATGGGGATTATGAACTACATTTTCCATGAGTTCTTGGACCGGTTCATCCTTTTTTTCATCAATGACATATTGATCTACTCGAATTTAGAGGAGGAACATATATAGAATCTCATGATTGTCTTGCACTACTGGAAAACTGCCCTATACCCACGGTTCAAAACTATGGGTATAGCCCCCAAAACTATGGGTATAGGCTATACCCACGGTTTTGGGAACCATGGGCTGGAACGGCATCGGGATAGGGGGTCGACCTATACCCACGGTTTGAAGAAACCGTGGGGATAGGACTGCCACAGTGTGGCAGGTGCGTGGACATGCTGGCATAGCATTGACCCCATGGTTCTCAAACCGTGGGGATTTAATCCTCAAAAAATGTGGCAGGGGGTTTCAAACCCAGGCATCGCGCTGCGCTGGCAGCCGTGCCCGCACCAACAGACCACCCGAGCTACGCCTTAAATATATTATATATTCATATATCTTTCCATTTATATTAATATGAGGTATTAATATTCCAAAAAAAAAATCCAGCGTGTTTTGAACCCGTACCTCTCAATGATTCTCGTGGCTGCACCCCACCAACCAACCAACCAAGCTGTGAATTATATTTGTTTTATACACAGGCATTTGCATATATATATAAATATAATCGACATGGATATTTAAATTCAAAAAAATCAACGAGAAGGAATTGAACCGGTGACCTACAGCAGATGTGGATAACCGTTTACCGACTGAGATACAAAACTTTTGTGATTATATATTTATATTTATGTAAATATATTAATCTAAATTGTTAATATTTTCCTTCCCACCAAATTGTTTTTGTGTCCCCCATAATTTTATTTCCGCGCCATAATACGGGAAGTCTATACCCGCGGTTCTAGAGAACCGTGGGTATAGGTCTTAAAAAAGGCCCAATACCCACGGTTTTGATGAACCGTCAGTATAGATCTTCAGAAAACACCTTATACCCACGGTTTGGCCAAAACTATGGGTATAGGGTTTAAATAAAAAATACATATACCCACAGTTTTTCAAAACCGTGGGTATAAGTGTTCAAAATAAACCTATACCCACAGTTTTAAGCAAAACCGTGGGTAAAGGTGACCTATACCCACGATTTTGGAAAACCGTGGGTATAGGTCCCCATATTAACCCTATACCCATGGTTTTGAAAAACCATGGTCATATGGGTACTCTATACCAACGGTTTTTTGTAAAACCGTGGGTATAGACCCATTTTCCAATAGTGTTGCAGGATCTTCAATGCCACTAGATCTATAAAAAGTTGTACAAGTGTAAGTTTTGGACACTAGACGTGTATTTCCTTAGGAATTTTGTGTCTCAAAAGGGTGTGGTAGTGGACCCATAAAATGTTGAAGAAGTTGTTTCATTAGAATCACCTAAGAATGTGGTGGAAAATCATAGATTTATTTGCCTTGCAGGCTATTATTGAAGGTTTGTACCCGATTTCTCTCTAGTCACAGCTCTATTGACATCTCTAACTAAGAAAGACCAAGATTTTGTGTAGAGTGAGTAGTGATAGGTAGTGTTCATATATCTATAGGGGAATTTGGTTAGTACTATAGTTCTTTAGTTTCCAGAGGAAGGGGTGATGTTTGAGGTGTTATACAATGCTTCTTGTCTAGGATTGGGATACATCTTGATGCAGCAATGAGTAGTAATCTAGTATGGTTCTAGGAGGTTATGTACCCATGAATGTAACTATGTCACCCACAATCTGGAGTTGGAAGCAGTTTTCCCTATGCTAAATTTGTGGTTGAATTAACTCATCAGGTAGAACTTTTTGGTCTTTAAGGATCATAATATCTTGAGGTATATCTTTTACCAGTGAGATGTGAACTTGCGGTAGTGAAGGTGGATGTATTTTCTTCAGGAATATGATTTTGAAATCTTCTATTCATTAGGAATGGTAAATTTCTTGGTCGATTCATTGAGTAGGAATACTTATAAGGAGGTTATTAGGGAGTCTTTGGATGCATGGTGAGCGATGGAGGAGTTGGTAGCCTTGCACTTAGATGCAAGAGTGGAAGGTGGTAGAGGCTGTATATTTCAAATGATGGTGCAGTCTTCTTTGATGAAGTAGGTGGAGGAGTCTCAATGGGAAAACTCAGAGGTGGGGGTGTTGTGCAGTCGTGTTGGCCATGGTGATTCTCTAAAAGGATGGTTGGAGGATTTTCAGAACCAATTTTTGATCCATGGTAATTTTTTTGTTCTAGTAGTGGTGTGTGATGGGGTCCTTCATGAGTTTCATATCTCACATTTAGCGGTACTCCCAGGAGTTTCTAATATGTAACCTGGCTTGCGGATTCAGTTTTGGTGGATCGGGATGAAATGGATAGTGGTAGAGTTTGTGGTAATCTGTTTAGTTTTTCAGTAGGTTAAGGCTGAGCACCATGTTCCCAATGGTTTTTTTCATCCCTTAGATATCCTTGAGTAGAAGTGGGATGACATATCAATGTATTTCATCATAGGGTTACCTAGATATTAGTTAATATATGATTCTATTTGGATGATAGTGGATCGTTTGATGAAATCAGCCCACTTCTTAGCGATTAAGGAGTCGGGCATAGTGGATTCCTTGTCCAAAAGTAATGTGGATGAAGTGGTGCAGTTTCATGGAGTTATGAGTTCCATTATCTCAAATTGGGATACATTGTTTACCTCAAAAGCTTATAGGTGATTTCATCATTCATTTGGAAGCTAATTTTTCCTCATCATTACTTTCCACCCTCATATAGATGGGAAGACAGAGCAGACTATCCAAATGTTGTAGGATATGTTGTGGGCATGTGTCTTGGACTTTGGTGGATCTTGGGTATGACACCTAATTTTGGTGGAGTTCTCTTATAATTATATATATCACTCTTCCATCAACATGAATTTGTTTTATGCATTGTATGGAATACTTTTTCCTTCACTATTGTGATGGATAGAGGTTTGGGAGATATTTGTTCTTGGTCTGGATGTGGTACAAATCATGATAGAGAAAGTTCAGCTCATTCATGAGAGGATGAATGCAGTGCGGGACTGACCGAAGTCATATGTCGATCATAGGAGGAGGCCCTTGGAGTTTGATTTTGGGGACCATGTGTTCTTGAAGGTTTCTCGTCAATGTGGGCAGTGGAGGTTTGTTAGAGGGAGTAAGTTTTATCCCAGGTTTGTTGGACCCTTTGAGGTGTTGGAGTGAGTTAGTGAGGTTCCATATCATTTGGAATTTCCACCACAGTTAGAGAGTATCCATGACATTTTCCACATCTCATAGCTATGTCAGTATCTACACAGTGACTCCCATGTCATTGAATAGGGATAATAGGATATTAAGGATGAAATGACATTTGTGGAGTGTCCAGTGGAGATCCAAGATCATCAAGAGAAGGTGTTTCATGGAAAAACCATTCATTCGGTTTGTGTGTTGTGGAGGCATGGTATCCAAGAGGATAGTATTTAAGGGATGGAAATGTAGATTTGTTCCTAGTGCCTAGAGTTTTTTTGAGTTTTGGATTGTTCTTTTTTATTTTTAAATGTTATACTTGAACCTTATTTTAAATGAGATGAGATGTTTCCCCTTGGTAGTGTTATGTTTAGTGCACTGTGTGATAAAGTACTGACATGTGGAAAGGAGAGTACATGGATCCTGATCAAGATTCATTAATTATTTTTGTGATTAAACCCATGAAAGAAAGTTAGTGTTGTCTATAGAAGATAGTATCTTTACATGGAGGATGGAATTCCCTGATTTAGATGTTCAGACAGTGTATTCATTGTGCTTGAGTGGTGTGTTTTGTGATTGTTTGAGTTGATGTGATAAGATCTAGTTGTAGATTTCATAGGACTTTTTTCTGGATGTGGGGGTTTCCACTCTAGTTTTCAAATTGCACAGGGTTTTTTATCATTGAACATTAATGTGTTTGGTTGTTAGTGGAATTTCAAGCCTAGAAAATCCTTGAGAGGTATCTCATGGGGTGGTTGTTTAGACCACTCTTTCTTCTAGGCTTAGTTTTGGATTCTCAAGGGTAAGAATAATTTGATAGGTATCTAATGTAATATTTTGTGTCCTCTTGGTCTGTTACTTTGTGTTTTTTGGTGGTTGGAAGTGTTCGGAGGAGGATTGGAAGGTGTTTGGTGAGGTTCGGTTGCTAAATATAGGAATTAGGATGATTACACATAGTGTAATCACTTTACACGACATGAAACTTTGTTTCTTGACTTTTCTAATAATTTTCATGGTGTGTAAATATTTTACATGGTATAAATAAGAGTTTCATGATGTAAAATATTTATGGGTTATAAAAATAAAATAAAATGAATAGGTGGTTATTTTTTTTGAGAAAACAAAACCCTGGGTATTACATGGAATGAAAGGGTATTACACATCATGTAATACCCCAATCATGTGTAGTTTTAATAATTCTTTTTATCTAAACCATTATTCATTCAGCTGTGGTTTTCTTTTTCCTCTCATTCCACATGAACCCTAGGTGCCCTGAAGATTCCTTCAATCCCTACTCCCCCCTCCTTGATCTATCAATCTTAGTGATTGTTTGTTGGAAATCCATGATCAATCCATGGTATTTTTTCTCTCCTTTCTCATTTTTTTTCCTATTGTTATTCCCCCAAGATTATCTTTCATGATACAAGTTGGATTTATTTGGATGTTTGTACAGAATTTTGATAATATTCCAGTGCTGAGTATGTTGATCCACATTTCTAGCAGTGTGGTTGTCGCTTGCGGGCATTATTCTTCGCCCAGTAGTGCACGAATGAGTTGAAAAGATTCTTAAAGGTAGTATTTCCCTTGTTTCTATTCAATTGTGCATCATGTGGGATATATTTAATTCTTTTCACCTATGGATCATGGTTTTCTAGTATAATCAAAGATAAGAATCGGTTAATTGAAATTGAAATGGCTAGGGGGATTTTTTTTCATGCCTTTGAAATTTTTATATTATGATTGTGATATTGTGATTATATGTACTTGATGACCCAAGTAAAATGGTGGTCATTGGTGTATTTTTTTTCCATTAAATTGGATTCATCTTGTTTGGTTCATGTTAAACACTTTCATATGAAAATTTTTTGATCACGTAAATCCAGCTAATGGATGGATGCCCCAGGACTTGGTTTGTGTGATAATTTCCTTAAATAATGAATTCAAATTAAATAAGTGTCCCCTTTACTAAATCTGGAAATGTGTTACATCATGGTCTGTGATGAGATGTGTGGAATAGTTGTGGAAGCGTTCATGGGAAAAATGAATGTGAGGTGTCTATGTTGTGATGTGTGGGTTTTCTCTAGTTTGTGATGTGTTATGTTTGTGAGCATTGTTGTGTGTTGTGGGTTGGCTTGGGTGGTGTCATGGATGAATTTGTAGATAATATATCAACCTATCTATGTAATAGAATCTCATTTTGAGAGATTTATTGAGTATAGAATAGATGATAAGCATTGTAAAGTAGGGATTTAGTTAGGTTGCGCAGTGATGTGATGCTAGATGTGGTTGTGTGTGGATGGTTTTCTTTTGGAGGGATGACTTTGAGGAAGGATGGTGGTGGTTGGTATGGGTATTTCATCTGGAGTTTCTCTATGTATGAAATTTTTTTCTTGTTGTGTGTTATACTTGGTAGTTACCCAGATAGTAATGTAATAAATGAATAAATAATTTGATAATAAAGTTTGGAAGTATCTTGGGTTGGTTTGGTTAATGGAATGAATAAATGAGTTGTGAATAAAGAATGGTAATGGTTAATTAAGTTGGTTGTAAATTTAATGTAAGTTGTGGCTTTATGTGTGGTTTTGTGCATTTAAAGTTAGCAAAAAAATTGGCAGTGTTGTGATTTGGTTGTTTGTTTGAGAACCCATAGGTTGGCCTTGAGTGTTTGGTATCATATATTTAAATACTTGTATTTCCCTTGTGATTTCTATATATAACCCACCCTAGTTTAGCACTATATGTTGAACACTTACATCTTCATGGGGGAGGGTGTCTTTTCCAAACATCCTAGTTGTAGGATTGATGGATGACCACCCTCTCTTCTCTGCTCCCTCTTCCATGAAGTGATAGCTCAAGATTCTTTAGGCAGGTTTCGGTTTGTAAGGACCAGATCTGTGCAGGTGATTTGTGATTTTCCAAGTTTCTTTGGGATGAGGTGAGTTATACTTTCCTGGGCATGTTCGGGATAAGATGATTTGTTCTTTCCTAGGTGTATTCAAGATGAGATGTGATTTGGTATATAGCCCAGGTGTTTGCAAGCAGGGCGTGATGTGGTATGTGGATCAGGTGTCTCCAGTGGGATGTGGTGTGTTATGTGGCCCAGGTGTCTGCAGAAGGGATGTGATATAGAATGTGGATCAGGTGTCTGCAAAGGGTATGTGATGTGGTATGTGGCCCATGTTTCTACAGAGGGGATCTGATGTGATTTGTGAGGCCAAGGTGTGTTCAGGTAATTTGTGATGTGGTACTTTCAGAAGAGGTGGGAGTGCAAGGACGTTTTCCATTAGGCAAGAGCATCTAATCAATGGGAAGTGGTGTAGGGTACCCTATCATCAATGTGCATTATATTATAATAATTTACTTTCATTACTTGGTGAGCATGCCTTGGTGAGGTTGGGATAGTTATTATACCTATTAAGTGCTTTTTGGTTCTGTTTTTTTCTCACGGGGGCATTATTATGTTCCTTTCACATGTGCACGAGAAATTTTGGATTTTCTACTGAGTATACCTATATGCTCTCCCTATGTATATAAAAAATATTTCAGGTTTCCAAGAGGATTACATGAATCGTGATAAGAGTTACTAGATTGGTCTTTGGGACAGTTTTTGAGTCACTACTTCAGCTTTCTTTTGGATACTTTACTTTGGAGACTTTTTGTATTATTTTTATTTTACACATGCATGTGGGATGGTTTTTAGAATTCTTTTATATATGTCTTGGAGTTTTTTTGTGGATGATCTATCATATCTCCTGATCTTGTTTTAAAAAAAGAGTAATTCCTTCTATATTGTGTAACATGTATACCCTTAGTGCTAGTCTCCAACCTGGGGCCTACTAGAGGTGAGACATAGGGGGTCATTATCTCCCTTTCTTCATTTCCATACCATGAGAGGTATCTCTAGGGGAGGGGGTCGTGACATTGATAAATGATAAAATACTTGAAGAAAAATTAAATATGTCACCTTCATAGATATAATTACTCGAACTTAAACATTACATATTCTAGTGACTCTAGACTAGAATTCAAATTATTTTCACAAAGATCTTTTATGTTTAGAGTTTTAGAGAATTAGGTCATAACTCATACATAAAATAACCATATATTAAAAAGTTTACAATTACAATCAATATCTATTTTTTACATAATGTAAAAAATTTAAAATAAGATATGATTTATTTTCATGAAAAATTATAATATACATCAACTTTACTTCATATTTTCCCTTACCCATCCATAAACCCTATGAAAAACATTTTAAAATTTTTGGATGAACACAAAAAAACTCAGTAAAGGACATAAAATGAAGAAATCCATTAGTCCAATAAAAATATGAAAACCAATGAAATGTTTACCTTTATCTCAATGTTTCTTTAGTGAATGAAATAAATAATTTCCATGTGAAAATCACACACATTTCTGTTTATTGAAAACCTTTAAAACCCATAAAAAGAAAATAAAAACCCTTTTCTAAAAACTTAGATCATCACATTCATAACCCTTTTCAAACTCGTGTCAGAAATTAATGGATCCCAGTTAAATCAATAGGAGAAATGTAACAACCCAAGATTTTAAGAAATATTTTTTTCAAATAAATTTAATATCTTGGATGAGTTGGGATACACAAAAAACCGAGTTTATATTTCATTACACGCAACACAAAGTTCATCTTCTATTACACACAATACTGAGCTTAAACGTAACACAACTTACTATTAAAATATTATTATATTATAGTTATCTCCTAGTAATTATGTCATGAACTGTCCTAAATACCCTAGCACCCTGATACCTAAAATTATATTGACATGTCCTGAAGGTCATTCTCGATCCCCATGAGTTGGAAACTAGCACCTGAAATCATAAAAGATCAAGAGGGAATAATTTTCTCCAAAAAAGTGGAATGAAACATGATACAAGTCTGTATATCAGAACTCCTCAAGGATAAAGTACCAGAAGTAAAATAGGTAAAATAGTACCCAAGTAGATAGATAAACAAATCAAAGGAAACCATAACCCAAATTGCCATCAAAAATTTATAAAAAGTCTCAAAACCCTATGTTACAAGTGGACCTTAGCACTATCAGTCACCATCATCACTCCATGATCCCAAGAATCAATAAAATCCACCACCTCCAAGTGGTTATTTTCCTTTACTTGGACTTGGAATAAGAAAAGCTAAAAACACCAGAAGGTAAAGGTAGGGTGTGATCTATAAGTCCCTATAGGGTCTCACCAAGTGTTCCATAAAAGGTTCCATAGAAAATAATCCAATCATGCTTTCAATTTAAATAAAACAAGGTATCGAATAATATAATATTTTTATATTTAAAACAAAAATTTATTTCTTTTAAATTGGTAGAAAACATTTCAAACATGGATTAAATAGACATTTTCTATAAAATCATTTATATAAATCATTTGGCATGAGTAAAATAATTCTATAATCAATGACATATATAATCAAAACATACAAAATAGGAAACAAGATTATCTACCCTGATGTATGTTTTTTCCTAGTTATAGAATCCTCACACTTCTCATATCAGTGATCATGGATAAGTATATGAACACACATCCCCTAGGATCGGGCCAAATAGGACTCATCAAATTTTCATCTGGGATAATCATGCCAAAATAGGTTTTTGTTAGATTTTTCATCATCAATCCATTTCTAGGGGATCAATATCCTCAATTTTTTTTCTAAATTACCCACTAACTACCTAGGATTGTATGTACTCAATCAATCAATAAATAATGGGTAAATCATCACATTTCAAAACAATCATGATTTAAAATTCAATTTCCCAATTTTCAATTTCAATGTGTCAATTAAATTACAAAATGAAAACATGGTTTTTTTCATTATTTAATGTATTTTCAATACAAAACCAATAAAAGGTTTTTATCATTTTAATTTAATCTATTTTTATCAAAACATTTCTCAAATATTTTCATTAATTTCATCATTTTCAAAATTCACCCCAAAATTCCAATTCCATTAGAATTGGGGGGTTTTCAAAAAATACATTATATTTAAATTTTCAACTTAAAATCATATAAAATGGGGTTTCATAAATCAATTAAATTTTTTTTCAAACAAATAAAGAAAATCAAGGATCAATTACATAGAAAATCTCAAAAATAACTACCAACCTTTAATAATGGAAATCAAATGATCAACACCTACAATTGGAATTACAATGAAAAGCAAAGGTGAATAAGATCTAAAAATTGAATATAGAATCAAGATCCAATTAAGAATATTTTATATCCATAAATTATGTTATGTTTTATCAAACCATAAGGAGGAGATAAAGAGGTATTAGAAGAAACCATATGATAGAATATCCACTTATACATAGGATATTAAATTAGATCACCCACACTTCAATATTCCAATAGAATGGTTTTAAGGAGACAAAACTGCTTCTTAAGATCCTCTAAATCGAATTAATTAATATTGGGGTCAAATGGAGGAATTAGATGTCATAAATAGGGGTTTTGGGATTTTTAAATAAATTTTCAGAGTAATAAAAACCTACACACATAGTTTACTAGGTAGGGTTACACGGTTAATCAAACTTTACACCCGAACTATGATCCCCAGCTATCTGGGGTGCATAATTTCTTCTTTGTGGCTTCACAATTTGATTAACCATGCACCAAACATGAAAAATATTTATATTTAGGGTTGTATAGTTTTTAGGGTCTTTCTACATGGTTTGGACAAACTTTGTGCCCCCTCCATAGCCCCATTACAGGGTGCACAGTTTACTAGGACAATCTGTACAATTTTCCCAAACTGTGCTCTAACCATGCATAGCCTCAAATGCCTCCAAAATTCTCCAAATTCATCTTGAAACAACCCATAAAAATTCCTAACCAAAAAATTATCATAATAATGGTTTAAGAGTACCTGAGGACAAGTAACAAGATATTAAAACTTCCCTACTATAAAAAATATTTATCCCAAGAAATCACATCAAAATGTTTCATTATCAAAGAGATGAGGCCACTACTCTCCCACTAATTCATCATTCTCCCAAATATCATGGGAATAAAAACCATGCATCAATAGAACACTGCCTAAAGGTATGATTATCCCATTAATTACCTTTATCACAAAATCAGATATCCTGATTGGGTACTCAGTCATAGATAAATCAGGATCAACATAAAGATCCTCCCAACTCAGAACATGATATGGGTAAGAAAGATACTTTTTAAATTGCGATACAGGGAACATATTTTGTATCATCATTGACTATGGTGTAAGTGATAAATATTATTCCACTTTCATCACCTTCTCAACAACCTCAAAAGGTCCCAAAAACCAAGTTGTTAGCTTTACATGTTTCCCAAGACGTCGATGACCCGACTGAGTTGAAAATATCAAGAAAACATAATCACCAATTGAAAACTCAAATAGTCATAAAAAATGATCATAATATGATTTATATCATCTCTGTTCCATCACCATTCTCTTATGAATTAATTTAATCATAGTCGTTATCTCTTTAACCAAACTTGGTCCAACCAAGGAAGCTTCACCAATATCTGACCAACACAATAGAGATTTATATGGGTGTCTAGAAAAGGCCTTCAATGGATCCATAAAAATGTATGGATGGTAAATATTATAGTAAAACTCAACCAAACCCAAGTGGTTATCCCAATCTCCACCAAAATCAAGGACATAAGCCCAGATCATGTCTTCCAAAATCTGTATAGCTTGTTTTGTTTGGCCATCTATCTATGGATGATAAGTCATTCTCAAGATCTCGAGAGATCCCATTTCCTCCTTGAGGAATCTCCAAAAATAATAAGTGAACTAGGGATCCCTATCATATACTATCATATATAGAACACCATGTAACCTTAAAATCACATGTATGTATAAGATTCTTAATTACTCAACTTTTTTTATATCATGGATGGGTATAAAGTGAATTGATTTGGTCATTTAATAGATCACAAACCATATCACATTATTTTTCCAAGGGTTATGAGGAAAACCCACCAAGAAGTCAATGGAAATATCATCCCACTTCCAAGTTGGTACTGTAAAAGGATGGAATAAACCCAAAGGCCTCTAGTGCTTGGACTTGACATGTTTTCAAGTATAATAATCTAAAATAAAGTCATAGATGTCCCATCTCATACAAGGCCACCAGAATTATCTCTGTATATCATAGAACATATTCATGGTGCCTGATTTCACTTCCCAATGACCACTATGATAGTCTTCAATTGCAACCTTTATCATTGAATAAGGCACAACATATCATTTCTGAAAACATAAAATACCCTTAGAAGTTTCTTGATCAAAGAATCAACGATGAGATTACCCATACCCAGGGTATAGGAAATTTTGAAATCAAATGATAAAAGGTAATCCACAAAATGCCTCTGATGGAGGTTCAAATATTTTTTATAGATGATAACACAATATTCTATTATCATAACAAATAATAAAACTTTATCTTAGAAGGTAATATTTCCATACTTTAAGAGAATTAATCATGGTTGTGAGTTCAATATCATGGGTTGGATAATTCTTCTCATGTTTCCTAAGCTTTCTAGACCCACATAAAATAATGTGATGACCCTTCATAAGAACACATCTCAAACCCGAACCTGATGCATTATGAAAGAACACAAATCCTTGCTCGGTCTCTATAAGAGTCAACACCAATTCAAAATTAAAAACATTTTTTAGATCAATGAAATAATTCTGAAAAATATCATCACAAATTAACTTCACTCCTCTCTAATTGAGGGTGGTCATTATAGATTCCAACTTTTATAAACACTTAAAAAACTAACGGTAATACCTCGTTAAACCCAAGATGCTTTGAATCATGGAAACATTCAATGGTAATTCCCCTATTATAACAACATTCACATTCTCAATATCAAATAATATACCATTTTTTAAGACCACATTTTCCAATAACTTCACTTTCAAAATCCAAAAAAACATTTAAAAATCTTGGAATAAAGTTGTTGATCTCTCATAAATTTCCACACTATACTTATATGATGCGTATGATCCTCCCCATTTTTGATTGAACCAGGATGTCATCCAAAAAGACTATTAAGAACATATTGAGGTACTTATGGAATATATTATTCATCAAGTACATGGAAACTTTAGGAGCATTGGTTTTCCCAAAGGAATAACAAGGTACTCATAGTGGTCATACCTAATCCAAAAGGTAGTCTTTGAAATGTCATATTCTTTCATTCACAACTGGTAGTAACCAAACTGGATATCAATCTTCGAGAAACACTTTTCCCCTTAAAAATTTTCAAAAAGATCAACTAACTATGGAAATGGATAATTTTCTTTACCATAACTCAGTTGAGCTTATGGTAATCAACATATAGTTGAAGTGCACAATCAGCTTTCTTTGCAAAGAGAATGGGTACATCCCAAGGTGAAACACTCAGGCGCATAAATCTTTTCTCAATAAAACCGCCCAAATAATTATTTAAATCTTTCAGTTTAGCTAGTTACATGTGATAATAAGGAATAAAAATTTGTTGAGTTATGGGTACTAAATAAATAGAAAAATCAACCTCTCTTGCCGGTGGAAAACCAGAGAAATCATAAGGAAACATGTTAGGAAAATCGATGAAAACTGAAGGGAGATCATCACTCAAATATTCCCTCCCCAAGTAAAAAAATGATATTACCATAACTAACTCAAAAAACAATGGTCTACCTCTACTCAATATTAGGTCTCATTCTTCTTGAAATACATGGCCCTCCCCATCAGGTGTTCTAAAGAAGACCCGCCGAGGATAACAGTCAATTCAGGCCAGATGAGTGATCATCCAATCCACCGTAAGAATGATGTTAGAAGATTTAATATTAAGGACTATAAAATTCCAAGTAATCTCAATCTATAATAAAGAGAATACTCAAGTAGGTAAATGGAGACCCTACTCTCTCTTCATTCTGAGGGGCATAGTAAAATTCATCACATAAAATAAAAGCTCTATAGGAAGGGTTAGAAAATTAATAAAATGGGTCAATATGAATGAGTGAGATGAGTCAACATAAAATAAATAAATCACTAATGATGAAGCTATAGTGATAGTACCTCTCATAGTCATTGAATGCATATCAACTTCCTATGGAGACTCTTCCACTGCATTAAGAAACTTCATTTCGGATACTTGTGGTTGTAACCCCTTTATTATTGAATAATATGATTTCACCACAAAACATTAGGTGATAAATATCTCATGAAACTATAGGGTGAAGAAAATATATAATGAAAAAATTATCTAATAATCCATAGGAATTACATATCTTGGGTTCCTTAGTGAAAACATGTTTCGAATGCCCAACCATTCCACATTAGAATAAAGTCAAAGGCCTCCACCAAGAACTCCAGGAGGTTGGGAAGAACCCTATTATTGAGATCAACCATGAGACTCATCATGATTCCACTTTCCTTTAAAGGAACTCATATAACTATTATTAGGAGAAAAAATAACTACCCTAAACCCAAACTTACCAACCACTCATTCTTCAACACTTTATCCAGTACATCAATATAAGAATTCATATTTATCATGAAAACCTATGATCAAATATCATCTCAAAGTCTCATATAATATCTTTGTGCCCTTATCTTCTTGTTAATCGCAATCTCAGGAGAATAATATACCATCTCAATAAAGTGTTTTTCATACTAAGTTATGGTCTTGTTAGTTTTATGGACATTAAGAAACTCCATTAACATTGATAAAACCATATATTATAGATATAAATAATAAATAAAAAATAAAATTTAATTCTTTCCACTCTAATCCTTCAAGCCTCTTCACTGTCACCATTGAATACCACCACCTTCTACTAGGCCCCTCAATATTGATGGTAGAACGCTTCACTTTAGTTGAATTAGGTGCTTCCAAGAACTCAAAAATCCACTCAATTCCTTTAAAACAATAATAATCATCTTGAGGGTCATTATATCCATGTAAGTTTGGTGTATTTGGTTGAAAAAACTCTTGCATGCAATCTCTAGAGTTTTCCCTTCGAGGTTCCACAATTGGAGCCTATATGGGAACAGGTGTAGCTACATGTTCTAGATATTGGATAGCATGCACCACTATATCAATGAGATTTTGGTCAACTAGAGTGTTCTTTTACATTGTCTCATTGGTCTCTCCCTCTTCGGGTCAGTTCAAACATCTTCTCAGAGAAATGATGCTACATTCCATCAACAAACAACAAGAAAACATTAACCAATACACTCAGATCAACAAATCAAAAAAAGTCAAAAGTTTATTATTTTATAGAACACCCTAATTAAACAGATAAAATACTAGAAACGGATCAAAATACTCCCCAAATAAAATTTCCCCCCACCACCCATGGTTACTTAAGTCTCGTCATGATAATATATGGATATGAACTTGCTCATATCTACCTTACAAGTCCCAAAAATACTTCCTCCTATCTACCAGGACAACCCAAACCACATACTAACTTCAATTAAATATTCTTAACCTAAACCTTTGATATCACTTTCTCACAAACCATCCTAAGTATCCTAATACTTGAGCTGGCATTGACATGGCCCGAAGGGCATTCTCGATCCCCATAAGTTGGAAATGAGAACGTGGTATCATACGATATCAATAGGGAACATTTTTTTACAAAATAATAGTGGAATATAACATGATACATATCGGTATAACAACACACCTTAATAAGAGAGTACCAAAAGTAAAAATGGTAAAATAGTACCTAAGAAAATTGATAAACAACTCAAAGGAATCCACTACCCAAACTTCTATCAACAAACTATAAAAAATATCAAAATTGTATGTAACAAGTGGGCCTTAGATCTATCTGTCACCATCATCACTCCATGGTCCCAAGGATCAAGAACATCTACCACCTCTAATTGGTTATTTTCTTTTACTCAAACCTAGAATAATAAAATATACAAATTCCCAAAGGAAAAGGTATAGTGTGAGCTTTAAATCTCAATATATTCTCACCAATTGTTCCATAATATATTCTATAATAAATAAACCAATCATGCTTTAAATTTAAATAAAACTGTTAGTGGAATAATATATCATTTTAATATTTAAAACAAAACATAATTTCTTTTAAATATATGGAAAACATTTTGAACATGGATTAAATAGACATATTATACAAAAGTTTATAGAAATAATTTTTCATGAGTTAAACAGTTCTATAATCAATGACATATATAATCAAAACATACACAACAAGAACCATGGTTATTTTACCTAGTTGACATGTTAAATGATCATCCTGATGATATTGTGGAAGATTTAGTGGACATGGAAAATCTTCTATAAGAAGACTGTAGTTTCTATGAAATTATTAACAACCCTCCATTTATTATAGATAAACACATTCCATGTAGTCTATGTGTTTCAATGGATAGGGTTTCTAGTGACGTTAAATCTCACATGGCCATGTGGCAGTCCAACATGCCATTTAAATTTTGTTGGCAGTTGATCCATATATAGGGATTATATGACTGGGAACCTAGGTCATCCCACACAACATTTCCCTCAAACCATGTATCATATACATGACTTTTTACATTCCATGTGGTGTGGAAAGACTTGGTCAGGATTAGACTTAGGAGAACACCCCTTATACCTTAAAAGTATATATCTTGTACTTATTTTGGTATGTTCTACCTCTTGTATCTACTTCCTTGATCTTAGATTTAAACCCTTAAGTAGTCCTTCCTCGGTATAATTCCATATAAGACATGACGGTGGCCCTTGTTTTGACATCAAAGACACAGCATAAGGTGGAATGATCATATCGCTTCTTCTAGTATGGGTTGCTAATGTCGAGACTTGAGTGTGATCACTAAAGGGACATCAAGGTCAATATCCCCTAATGATGTGTATATATTAGGTTGTGGGTCCATCACTCCCCCTTATACCAACTTATGGAGTTGGTATTTTATTTAAAAACTTGGTGAAACATCATTTATGATCTTATACTAGGTGTGATTCCTCCAATATGGGTCAATATATCATCAACCATAATCTTCAATTAATGAGGAGTGGGTTCCCCAAGGTAGATACAATGAGGTTACATTGGGATACTTATATTGGGACAACACTAGAACTTAGAGTTGTAGAAAAACTTGTTATATTTTGCTGGTTGTGAAGATTGAGATATCCCTCTCTCTATCTCTCACTTTTACTCTGTTTCTTCTATGAGTATATCTATTTTTTGGTTTTCTTTTTCCCTTTTTATCCTATGGGTTGAGCTTAAAACTTTTTTCTTTTACTTACCTTCGATTTTCAGGTCATCCTACTAGGTATGTATATAATCACCCCTATATAGGATTTTCCCACAGATTTCATTTCTTACAAAGGTGGCCATAAGTTAGATAGTGACCTTGGTGCAGATATTTTTGTGTATCTTAGTAATAATTAGTGACAGAGATTGTGGGTAGTGGTCAACATCAGATTTCATAAGCATGGTTTGATCTCCTCGTCGACTGTTAGGTTGGGACTCCCTTTATTATCTGGTTGGTCATGTATTTTTTCACTTTATAATTTGGATATATTTATATTTATACACTCTAAATATTATTATAGTTTGTTAAATTAATTTGTTTCTTCTTGGGTTAGTATATTTTTATCAATCTTTCCTATTTTTGATGTACTTGGAGTTGCGCATGTATAAAGGTTCATTAGGCTAAGACCTCTCATTTGTGTGATATGATTACTCAGTGCTAGTCACCACCCCCTAGCCAATTTTATGTGGGAATAGGGTTTCACACTTGGATTATTATTGGTCCAAGTGTTTCCTAGTGGTTCAAGAAATTACAGATGAGATTATGACCCTTGATGGGGTAGTCTCATATATAGATACTCAGTGGGGATTAATGTCTTAGTAGGCTGATAATTTGGAATGTGATGTTTTTATATATATGTAGAGATAATATGTTGATCCTCTAGGGTGTTTCATGTATGTAAATTCCTAGTGAAGATTATCATGATATCATGATTCTCTAGGGGTAGTCACATACATAGATGATCATTGAGAATTGGTTCCTTTATAGGATGATGGATTTTTATGTGAATCCTAATATGTGTATACATATATGTGAGAACCCTAGAGTGGGTGTCGCAGCATTTAAGTTTCATGTGACTTGGGATATAGGAATAAATAGGTGAGGACTGTGAACTATGATTTAAGTGAGATATAACCTATGGGTTAAGTGTAAAATCCCAATGCTTTGTAACGTGGCTTGAGATATGGGTGAGACTAGCATTTTGTTTTATATGGTCTTTAATTTGTGAGGGTAACCCGATAGATATATTATCCAATGTTTATGAATTCCTTAGATATGGTAGTTATGGTTGGATGCTTTGAGTTATTAAATCGATTCACAGAATGTGCTAAAAGGTATATAATATAATCATGTATATTCCTAGATCATTATTGATGAAAATAATTTGAGGTGATTTTGGTATTGAAGGTAGTTTTTTATGGGAAGTAATGGTAAGATGCTTAGAGATATTGATTTTAGGTGTGATTCCTAATGAGTTTTCATATTAAAATATTAGGTGTTTGGATCTAGGATGGATATATTACAATAGATTCTTTTGATATTTTAATGGTGTTTGTTGGTGGGAAATCTTATTTTATACCATGGCATGAGTGAAATGACTCAATTTTGAAGAGGAACATCAAGGTTTCTTTAGAAAATGTTATAATGACATGTGAGGATAATGTTCAATAGTTTTGGCATGTAATCCTATGTTTGATGATACAGTACTCATTGGAGCACAAGTTAGGTTGTGATCAGGTGGTACAAGATAATTCACCATTATTTTGTATGATATCATGGTATTATGTGTAAGTTACGTGTGGTGCCTAAAGGTTGTTAATCGGTGAATGATCTTCTTTGGTATGAGGACCAATGGTTTTAATGGAATGCTTGTGGGTTTGGTTTATTGGATTTTTAATGAGATTGATATGTGTTTCCTCTATTATTATGATGACACCAGGGTTACATGGTGTTAGTGGATGATAGGATGGCAAGCGTGGCTTGAGAGTAACAAAACGTGTGCGATGAGAGAACCTTTTGAGGTTACACTTAAGGAGAAGTATAAGTAAATTCATATTGTGGGTAGTGAACCATTCTCTATTTGAGGTTTCTTACCTAATTATAAATTAAATTTTTGTATTTCCTAACTATGAAATTCTTATTGAGTTAAGAATGGTTAGTGGTTGAAGTTTGACATTGGCACTCGAGTATGAGAAGGATAGACACATCCGGTCATTAAATTTTATAATGTATAGAGTGTGGTTCAAGGATGAACTACCCTAATGCTATAAGGGTTTTTTATTTATGATGATGCTAATCATTGGATTATTGATGTGGCATTTGTATGTCAGTGATCAGGTAAATATGATTATATCTAGCTCTATGAAGAATATCAAATTGGGGTTTCAAATGCACTTTTGGGTAGATTATATTCCTTATCATCAAGCTTGGGATAGTTTTGAGATGATCCAAGTGGGTTGGATCAGTGATTTGACAATGCTCAGGGTGAGGGCACGATGGATGTTTTGTTAGTTGAGGATTTAACTAGGTAATTACATTGATTTTGGTTTATACTTTGTTGTGGGTGTTTTGGTGATAATGAGGTGCCTTTAAGGATTAAGGAATCATGATCAGGTGATGATATAACAGTGCATTGTTAGTTTTATCAAAGCATTTTATTTTTTTTATAATGGTTATCCAAAGATGTTTTTACTGGTGATTTTTCATGGAATTCAGTGCAATGAGATGGAAACTATACTGAGTGGGTCATTGGACCACAGGAAATGAGCTTTTAGTAGGAGATTCCAATTCTGTAGAGCATCATGGATCAAAATCAGACCTTATGAGTTAATTAATATGATGTGGAACACTAAAATTATTTATAATTAATTGATTAATGAAACCTTGGTTTCTCAAGATAGATGATTATAGGTAAGTTCTATCTTGATGATTTGGTGATGGTGATGAGTGGTGGCTTGGTATTTGATGAATAATGCACCATGTGTTTATAGTTTTGTAGTTTAATCTTGGTTGTCATTGCAGAGAAAAATGTAATGATAATGATATAAATTTGTTACTAGAATATGTATGTTTAATGGTTTATGACCATTATAGATTCTAAAAGGATGATAAGTATTATGGTGGGGAGGTTATAAAATTCAATTTCCTTTCTAAGCTATGAAATCTAGTATAAATTTGAAATTTTGTTTTAGGTGGGCAATTAATTTTGAGAAATGGGATTTAGATTGAGGTACTGAGTATTTTAAAACCTCAAGGAGATGTTTTTATATGTGTATTGAGACCCAGATAATATTATAGGTGCTTAAGAGGGCATCTGGGTAAGGCCAGGTGAGAACATGGTGTGTGGAGGCACACCATAGAGTAGGCAATGTTATAGTGCCCCTGGTCTAGCTGTTTTGTCTAACCAAAGGGGGGGATTTATATGGTAGAGATTCCTATGGTCCAAATGTGTATTTTATGTGAAATGATCTGACTAATGCACCAAGTTATGGGTAGTCGACTGACCATAGTAGCAGCCTACACAATCTAGGACATGAAACAAATACCGACAACATCATGCTTCATTCTTGTAGGGAATTTTAGATGGTAAGTTCTATTATGGGAAATAGAGAGTTATGAGGTCCCTTAGGAGTGGTGTTGGGTGTTTCAAGATCTCAAGAGGTGTTTGGGAGGTGCACCACAGTGTAGGGTCATGGTTGAAACTTTTTTCCCCTACGTGATTTTAAATTTTTATTGAAGTTTCCTTTTCCCCTTGGATTATTTAAGGGTATAGCCCCATCATTATTTCACTCTCATGCATGATGAACTATAGAGGCTTTTTCTTATATTATCCTTCATTTCCCCCTTAGATTGGGGTGTTGGTGATGTGATTTATTCATCAATTATATATGATTTACTTCTTTTTTCTCCTTATTCTTCCCCGCCATACTCTCCCCCTCATGTTGGCTGGTTTTATTTATAGTTTATTAACTATTTACATTAAATCATGGTCTATATCATATAATATGATGTGGTTTTTTTATATCTTACCAATATTGTGTTTTGAGATAGTGATATTTTATCATTGTACATCAAATAGTTAAAGGTACATCATCGTATATATTCTTTCAAGAATTTTTATTAAAAACTAAATTATTTCAGCAATTGAATAGATGTTACATGTTAGGTATTTGGACTGAGATGGTTTTTCAAGTGTGTTACTAAAGAATACAAGTAGTTTTTTGAGGTTGAAACTATTTTCAATTACTTTAGAAGATGAAAATTCAGTGAGTTCTTTATTGTGATGATTTTAGAGCTGGTCTTAAGTTCAAAGACTTGTGCAAATGGATTCACATTTTTTATAAAAATTATTGGAATAAAAATAAGAATATCTATGAGAAAATTTGTTTATTTTTCTTAAGGGTTTAAGTATGGTTGTGTTTTAATATTTTATTAGGATGGATTTTTACATCATGACTAAGTATTTTAATGTTTTGTATATTAAAAAGTGGCCAAACATACAGGATAGAACATGAGGTTCCCACACCATTACTGAAGTGGGAAGATACTACCTATCAGAGAGGACAACATGTCTACAAGAGGTTTGTGAAGAGTTATTATAGGGTTACATGGGAGCATTGTGGATCCACTCTGTGAGATTGAATAGTGGAATACTAGGGTTTCATCATGGGGCAGTGCCAATATATAATGGGAGTGTTGGGTAACTGATTTCTAGAGCATGGTATATGTGGCTCGTATTATATGGGGGAGGTAAATCAGTTTCTATTTTTTATATGGGATTAATTGGGTTACCTTTCAACCACTTTAAAAAACATGGAAATAATTGAGACCATCCAATCTTCTTGATATGTTTCATCCTGAATTTCCAATCAACCGTTCTTGGTTGTCTTTTTCCTCTGGATGATAACCACTTCTATTCATTAGAATCTCTATGTAGTGACATCAACAGAAGCTTGATCTCAAACCTCTAAGCTTCATTTGAGTGTTCTAAAAATTAAAATATGAATTAAATCACATTAAACTCTATTTACAAGCGTTAATTAAGATCAAACAGATGTAGTGAAGTGTATAATAAAATATCATATTTCCATATATAGTGGTTTCTTGTATCGTGAAGGAGAGACAGTACACCTTGAAATGTGGTAGTGTGCATGATCCGGGTCAGTGGTGTAGTTTCCTATAAATACGCAGACCAAACTCATTTTCTATATGGAAATTATCTCACATTTGAGAGTCGGACATAGTTTTTTAGAGAGAAATAGAGTGGATCATGCATTCTATATTTGTAAAAGAAGGTTTTTTCAGAGTAGGACACTCAATAGGGGTGAATTGAGTTTATATAAAAATGTATTTCTTAAAATATTTATTTCAAATCCCCCTTAATCTAAAATCTAATACGGCCTAGTTAACTAAAGTAATAAATTTACAAGATTTGTGATCTTTTGAAAGATTTCTCAAAGATTAATTAGTTCTCATTTAAAACAATATGGATTACTATTTTAGATTTTGAAATCAATCTACTAAACCAAATTATAATATAAACAATATCTAAGATTAACTATCAAATTGAAAGAAATTTTTTCAATGAATTAGTAAAATGGTGAAAATAGAACTTTGAAAAACACAATGGATATAAAACAAGAGGTAGAGTATCAAGTTGATACTTAGTCCTCTACACTTGGTGATCACTTGACACCAATAAATTTATATAAATAAATTTTATCCAAACCCTAGATCAAGGTACACAATAGTATACACAGCTATCTAGTTCAATAGGACCTATTCCATAGTTTTTGTGGGACTGCAAATTACAACAGGTCATATAGAGACCTCTTCCATTATTATACGTGGGAGTGTAAGGTGCTAAAATATGGGTTTGTGAAGATATCAAAGTATTTTATAGTTATTCATAGGAGACGGTGTGTTTTTATAAAAAAAGATACACACACATCTTGAAATGTAAATAATGTACACAGGTAGAGAAATATGGTGAGAATAGGGTTTATAAGGATCTATGTGACGTGATTTTCGTCTTCTAAACTCCTTAGAGATGGAAAAAGGGAATCTGGAGTCAACTTTTGGAAACAGGTAGCAAAACAGAGTGTCATGAGTACTTATATTTTATGTTCCCAGTGAGGTGTATGACTTGGTGGATGATCTTTTCTCCTTTCAGAAAAAATGTTCTTCCTTTTTGGTTCTCAGCATTATTGCATAGTGTGCACTGTGATCGGTTCTTGTATAGTTCTAAGGTGCATGAGAAGCTCGTTATATTTTCTCAAATTGCGTCATTTTTCTTTTTGATCTAGATATTTCCTTTATATAGTGTAGTAGACAAGAAGCATGTTCATTGGTACCTCATACCTCATACTTGTCTCTAAAATCCATTAAATGTTGTCTATAAAAGATAGATAAGCTCATTAATATAATAAGAAGTGAAAAGTTTCATAAATATGACCGTTATAAGAAATTTTGAATTTAAATGAAAAAGGAAGGAATATCGGTGTCTTAGGATCGATAGTTCAGTATGTCGGTGTCTCAGACTATCGGTAGGTTGGTCTTTTGGTAGCTCACTCTGTCAGTAGGTGATGCATCGGTAGATGATGCATTAGTATGTGATGTATTGGTAGGTGATGCATTGGTAAGTGATGTGTCGGTAGGTGATTCTTTGGTAGGTCGGTTGGTCAATCAACTATTGGTATCTTATACTTAGAAAAAATTCTGAGAAGTTTTTAGTCATTTTTTTGGAATGTTACTCTATTGGTAACACATTCCATTGGTAACTGAGACTTCTGTGAGGGAATCTTCCTTAGTGGAGTTTCTGAGAATCTGTCTTTAGTTCAGGTATCGGTGACTTATACTTATTGGTGACTTATACCTATCAATGAATTATACTTATCAGTGACTTATACTTATCTAAATCTTGGTAACCTGTATTATGATGTAAATACTAACAAGTGAGGTTAAGATTAAATTTAAACATGGTTAAACAAGATGTAACTTAATAAAACATAATTAAGCCTGATTTCTTATCATTAAAACTAGAAGATTCCAACAATATCCTCCTTTTTATGATCACAATTCATGGTATTATACAGTTTATAAAGACCAAATTAAGGTCTGGTTAACATTTTATACTGATCATAAGGGATGCAATTTTAAGATAGACACAAAATTTATACAGATCACTTAGTAAGATTTTATTTTTAATATCATGCTCCCACTAAGATACATGTCATTCACATTTTTCTATACACATTCACATTCCATACAAATTCTCCCCTTTTGGGATTATCAAAAGGGAAATAAATAATTAAAATAAGGAATAGAAAATGAGAGGAAAACATAGAATATATTACATTAGTCAAACAATACAAGGGGTAACAAAAATAGTACAATATATCCCTATCAAAGAGTCATCCAATCACTTTTTCTCCAAATAAGAGTCCATTACATATTTTTCATTATCATAGGTAGAATTGGTAGGAGAAGGAGGTGCATAAGTAGTGGTTGGAGTGGCAGTGCAGATAATGATGGAAGGAAGAGGAACTCTAGTAAAGACAGAAGGATCAAGGCTCATGATAGAATAGGAAGGAGGGCTAGTAAGATCATCCTGAATGACAGGTCTGATTTGTCTTACATCTTGAGTAGGATTCATGGATAAAGGTGAAAAGGGTGTAGATGAAGAAGTAGAAGGGTGAAAGATAGTCTGAATAGGAGAATCTTTTGAAGAAACAATTTTAGTATTGTTATGATGCAAGTAAGGTTCCAGTATATTAATGAATTCCTTGATGATCTGACCACCATAATCCATATCCTTTTCAAAATCTTTCTTATTCTTCATAAACTTCTGAAGGGTAGGAGTAAAATCCTTAATCTTATTGAATTCATCTTTAAATTATTGATTAGTAGAAGTTAGTCACAAATTCTCAACCAAAAACATTAAATGACTATCCAATTAATGCTTTATATAAACCCTCTTAAATTATAATTCTACTTTCTTGGTTATTTGTTCCTAAGAATTAGTGGGGCCTTTTGTTAAAACTCTTACCATGTCATATATATGATCAATGTTCTTTCATATTTTTCTTAGGTTGTCTTGGTTTTTTCCATCCATCATAGCCCAAAGTTCCTCTCTTATCACATTTCTAATCATATCAACATCAGGAGTGTTAATAGAAGGGGAAACTAAAGTAGAGGTACCTTGCAAGATATCTAAAATATCTAATCTCAACTGATTTAAATCATTGGCTAGAGGTGGATGAGTAACTAAAGTCGAAGCATCATTCACTTTATCTTAGACAACTGACCTCAAAATGGTAAGATCAAGAGTTGTAGGAGGAGTAGAATCATCATCATAAGATGTATCTCTAAGGGTTTTTGAGAACCTTTTCCAAAGACTCTTTATATTTAATTTTTAATCTATTAATGGTAGACACAATAGCAACCAATTCATTATGCATCTTTTTATTGTTTGTTATAATTACTTCCAATAGTGAGATCAACTAAGGTTCCACCTATGAAACCACACTCTCTATGAGTATAGCTGCATCACATTAACTAATCCTTGAAATAGGAGAAGGTTGATGTGTAGAGGTAGATCTAACCACCTCAAACAACTCTTCCTTAAATGCATTGAATTCAGCCTTAGTTACATACTCTATAGGTTCAATTATAGCTATAGAAGTTGGACTAGGAGCAGCTATCCTATCCTCTAAATCAGAGTACTCCAAACCCAAATTCACATAACCTAGATCCTTTCTTAACAAAGTCCCAGCTATATCATCAAGTGGATAAAGAACATAAATTTTTACCCTTTTAGGTTGTATTTACCCATAAATAGATACTATCCTTCTAGAATAAACTAATTCTTGCACTAGATCCACTAAAACTTCTCTTTCAGTATGAACATCAGCATGCATATAGAAATCAGAATATATTACCTCAACCACAGCTAACTTAGAAGAACCATGGGATTCTAAAACTGGTTACTATTTCTATTCCACTATAGGAGTATCAGTAGAAATTTCATTCTTAGTGGGATCTAATGTGAGATCAATAGGTTCAGCATTAGGACCTTGATCGTCATAAGTATGATCTCATCCACCATATGATTCATCACTTCCTTTTCCTTCCTCATCACTTTTACCTTATGCATCTTCTTTATCAGATTCCCCCTCATCTTCTTAATTTTATTCCTCATCTCTATCACCATCATCTTCTTATTCTTCTTCACTACCACTTTCTCTTTCTTCACTATTTGAATCCTCATCACTATCAAATATTCTAACATACTCAACATTCTCTAACTCTTCAGTCTCCCCATCATCATAAACATCTAAAAGTGGTTCATTTGTAGGAAGAGGCCAAGGAGGGCTAGCAAAACCATAGGTCATCCTTTCAAGACTTTTAGATATATCAGGGTCACTTCTATCATCAATTGGTGACTCATTTCCTTGATCTTCCTCAACTACATCATCCTCATCTGAATACTCACCAGCTTAATCTAGTCCTAGACCAGGGTCAACCATGTTCCTTAGCCTTGAGGGATTCTCAACAGGATTAAAATACTCATACAGTTTTTCACTCTCCTTAACTCACATCTTCTTCCAGAGATTCCAATTTATTTTAATTATTTTGAAGATAGTTTTCTATGACAGAAACCATCAAATAATGAAACTATTTCTTCAACCTCATTCAATAAACTCTTATCTTTCAATATAGAAAAGATAATCCTGGGATAAAATAATGAGTTTGTTTTGAAATAGGGTTTTATAATTTCACTTATATGAACCATAAAATATCTTCTCAGGTTAACTTTATATCCCTTCTTAAAAAAACAAATAAAATATACATCTTGGTATTTTAGGGAGGTAAATTTACCTTTTCTAGGACATAACTAATGCTGAATAAACTTGAACAACAGCCTTCATTCACCATCAAGTTCTATTGCTATAGGCCTTCTATGATCTTCATTATAAGAAAGCTCCGCCAAAGATTCATAAAAATTGAATATATCACTGGATCGAGGTGAAATTCCCTGATAATCATCACACACCCTCATGGGGCGCCATAAATTTTTCTTCCCAATGCTTGGATGAAAAAGATATTCTTTTTCCATCTACTATAGATTTGATCCAAAATACCTCTAAGCCTTCTAGAAGAAATTCCACATACAGATAGAACATGTGCAATGGCCTTAGATAAAATGTTATTTCATTTTTTGAGGACCACACTAACCATCATTGATATTACAAAACATTTAAAAATAGAGACTTACTTATTAACATCCATTCTGAGTGCACTTCTTTCTTGAAAGTGATGATACGATTCATAAGTTCCGAATGAATAGGTTTTGATTTAGGTTGACTAGATTCACCTCTTCTCTTCTTATAAGGATGTGCATCATCCAAAAATATCTCAGAAACACATTAAAATTGATCCATTGGTGAGATTAGAGGGTTTCAGGTTCAAATGAGAAAGGTATCAGGAGTTCAGGAGAGAAAGGTTTAAAGGTAAGAGTGTGAGAGTAAGAGTGTGAGAGTGAACAAAAGTGTTGGATCAACCCTTAATTTTATCATTTAGGGATTTAAATTCATAGAATACTAAATGTAGATTAAAATAAAATGAAATAATTAAAAAAGAGACATTTTATATTCTAGATAAAAAATGACTAAGTAAAAATAATTAAAACAGATATGTTTTATATTCTAGATAAAAAATGACTAAGTATTAATTAGTGAGACACATCAGTGAGACCTATCAGTAAGTCATCATCGATAAGTCCTGTTAGTGAGTCATCATTAGTGAGTCATCATTGATGAGTCTTATGATTGATTCATTATCGATGATTCATCATAGGTAAGTCATCATAAATGAGACATCATCAGTGATTCATCATCAGTGAGACATCATCGGTGAGGCATCTAACACTTAGTCACTCAAAGTTGATCATTCTTAACTCATGTCAGATGTAACTCATTATTTCATAATTTAATGGATTAGTAAAAATATTTTCAATATGATGTTATATGTTAATGAATTCAAGAGTAATATCACCTTTTTGATAATTATTTCTCAAAAATTGATGTCTTACATCAATATTCTTTGTTCTTGAATGAGAGAATGGGTTTTTAAAAATATTAATAGTACTTGTGTTGTCACAGTTTATAAGAACATGTCTAAATTGATATCCATGATCTAGTAATGTGTGTTTCATCCACAAAATCTAATCACAAAAATTACCAGTAGCTATGTATTTATCTTCTACAGTAGACCATGCAAAAGAGTTTTTCTTTTTACTATATCATGAAACTAGATACTTTCCCAAAAAATGATATGTTCTAGATGTGCTTTTTATATCTAACTTGAAACCACAAAAATCAGAATCTAAATAACTAATTAAGTCAAATGGTTTTACTCTAGGGTATAACAGTCCTAAGTTGGAAATATATTTAAGGTATTTGAAAATTATTTTAATAGTAAGTAGATGTGACTCTTTAGTATTTTCTTGAAAACAAGCACACATAGACACACTAAAGATAATATCAGGTTAACTAGTAGTTAAGTAAAGAGGACTTCCAATCATACCTCTGTAATGGGATTGATCCACTAATTTTCTACCTTCATCAAGATCCAATTTATAGGTGGTAATCATAAAAGTATCACTACTTTTTTTATTATCCAATCCAAAACATTTTAAAAGATATTTAGTTTATTTACTTTGATTTAAAATAATACCTTCTTTATTTTGAAAGATTTAAAATTAAAGAAAGAATTTGAGTTCACCCATTAAACTCACTTAAAATTAAATTTTCATTATTTTTGAAAAATCAATACATAAATATTTTTTAGAAGATCCAAAAATAATATCATCATCATATATTTGAATAACTAAAACATATTTATAAATTATTTTTATGAAAATAGTAGTATCATCAATTACTTTTGTAAAACCTTTGGAAATAAGAAAAGTGTTGATACTATCATAACAATCTTTTGAAGCCTATTTTAAACCATACAAATATTTTTCTAATTTAAAAACATGATTTGGAAAATGAGTATTTGTAAAACCATGGGATTGTTCAACAAAAAAATCCTAAACTATATACCCATTTAGGGATGCACTTTTGAAATCCATTTGATAAAGCTTGAAATTAATATTTCCTATATAAGCTAGTATTATTCTAATGGATTCAAGTATAGAAAGGGTGTAAAGGTTTCTTTATAGTCAATTCCTTCTTCTTGAATATAACTTTATGCAACTAATCTAGCTTAATTCCTTACTATAGTGCTAGATTCATCTACTTAATTTCTAAACACCCACTTAGTGCCTATTTTCAATATGTATTTGGTTCTATCAAAAAGTTTCCAAACTTTATTCCATTCAAACTAATTTAATTATTCTTGAATATCCATCACCCAAAATTAATCATTTATTGCATCATTGATGTTCTTAGGTTAAAGTTGTGACAAAAAGGCTTGATGTTAAACCTGTTCCTTATAGAATCTCTAGTCTATGTCCATTAATCTAAGTCTCTAAATACAGCATCTAAGGGATGGTTCTTAAGGGTTATAACAGATCTAGAAAAATAATGGATGGTCATATCAGGTTCATCTATAGGTTCAAGTTTGATTTGGTTAGAATTTTGAGAGTTTCTAGAGCTATATTTTTATGGTTCTTTAATAGCAGAATCATAAACATTAAGATTTAGGCTTGTATTTGATATATTTTCCTCAATATTTTATTGGATGGTCTTAGGTTCATGTGGATCTATTTTATAAAATTTGACATGTACAGATTCTTCCATACACTTGGTTCTCTTATTAAAGACTATATAGGATTTTCTAGAGGTTGAATAACCTAGGAAAACTACTTCATCACTTTTGGATGCAAATTTTTCATGATTATCTTTTGTATTAAAGATATAGAATTTGAAACTAAAAACTTTGAAGTAATTAACCTTGGGTTTCATATTATTACACAACTCATAAAGATTTTTCTTAATAATTGATCTAAATAAAACTCTATTAATTATTTAACAAGTTGTATTCATACCTTTTTCCCAAAAATAAATAGGTAAATCATATTCACTAATAATAGTTCAGGATATCTCTTGTAGGGTTCTATTTCTCCTTTCTACAACTCCATTTTGTCGGGGTTTCCTAGTAGTAGATAAGTTATAATTATAGGCACTTTGTGAGAAAATATATTAAAATTCTTGATTCTGAAACTCATGTCTATGGTCACTTCTTAAGCATTTGATCCTAAGTCCACTTAAGTTTTCTACTGACCTATAATACTTGGTGAAATAAAATCTGGTTTTACTCTTGTGAGCTAAAAAGAAGGTCCAAGTATATCTAGAAAATTCATCTATTATAAAATAGACATAGTGCTTCCCATTTATACTAGAAACTATAGATGGTCTAAAAAAATCCATGTGAACCAACTTAAGGGGTTGAGAAGTTGAAACTTCTTTCTTTGGTTTGAAAGATATTTTGTGTTGTTTTCCATTTGGACAAGGATTACAGACATTATCATTTGGAAACTGAAGTTTAGGTATATCTTTGACTAGTCCTTTTCTATTTATCTTTCTAAGGGAGTTAATGTTACAGTGGCCTAGTATCCTATACCAGATCCAAGAATATTTATAAAAGAAACTCAAGAAAGAAACATTTTGATAAACTAACGAATCTAAATTAACAGCATAAACATTTTCATTTCTAAAAGCAGTAAATACTAAATCATTTTTAGAATTAAAAATATTGCAAGAATAATTTTCAAATTTAACATGAAATCTATCATCACATAACTATGAGATTCTAAGAATATTATACTTAAGATCATCCACATAAAGAAATTTAGAAATTCAAAATTTAATTATTGTTATCGATTTGGACAACGCCAATTATTTTTCCTTTTTTATTCTCACCAAAGGTGAAATTCCCACCATAAATATTGATAAGGTTCATGAAGCTCAAATAGTCACCTATCATATTTCTTGAACACCCAATTTCCAAGTACCATAATTTCTTACAAGAACTATTCAAACAGATTTCCTATAAAAATAGATCAAATAAGAAAAGACTTTGGTACCCAGACTTGCTTGGGTATAGTAATATTAGTAATTAAATCTTTGGGAACCCTTATTTTCTTTATGAGTTTACTATAAATATTTTGTAAAGTATTATAAAAATAAACTTTATTAGATCTAGAGAAACTAAAAGTAGTGAAAGCATTTCCAGTGATAGAACTTGTAGTGGATTTTTCATATCTAGGCATAAAACCAGATTTTCTATATTTGGATAAAAAATTGGTTTTAACAAAATTTATTTTTCTAGGTTGATAACCAATACCAATAATATATTTTAGAGAAACTTGTTTTACAAGAATTTTAACTAAGGTGTATTTACAATATGTCAAATTCTCTAAATCCTTATTTAATTTCTCATTAGATGGTTTAAGTTTTACATTCTCATTGAGTAGTTGAGAATTATTTTCCTTTTCAATAATAAGTTTAGACTTAATAGTAGCAGAAAGAGCATATTATTTCTTGAGAGATTTATATTTATCTTTAAGTTCATTACATGTATCCTCAAGAATTTTATAGTATTCAAAAATATCTTCATTTTTCAAGTTTTCATAATTATATTCATCTCCATAATAATAAGAATTATGTACATGAGATTCTAGAGTTACCTTGGTTGTGTTTTTCATGAAACACATATTGGATTTGTTAGCCTCCTCATCAAGTGATGATTCGAATCCACTAGATATATCCTCAGAACCACTCCAGGTGACCTTCATTTCCTTCATATATTTTCTATCTTTTTCTTTAGATTTTCTTTTTAAATTTAACTTAGGATAGTTAGGTTTCACATTTCCTCTTCTCTTTCACTCATAGCATACTATTTCATTATTGTTTTCATTTCTCTTCTAGTCCTTTTTTCAATTAACCTTGTTTTCATAATTTCATTTATAACTAGGTTTTCTAAATAATTTCTTATTTATATAAAATTTTTTGAATATTATGGATATCTGATTCATTTTCTCATCATTTTTACATAGTAATTCTTCATTACTAAAACTTTCATCATGAACTCTTTTTCTTTGTGTTTATAAGTAGTGGTTTTGAAATCCACTGAATTTTTCTTTGGTTAATCATCATATTCTATATTAACCTTTAATTCTTATTCATACATAATAATCTTAATTATAATCTTCTTTGCAGGCAGTGGATCAATGTCAAAGGATTTTCTAATGTATACTAATGTCCCTCTCCACCTTTCTGGAAGACACCTCAAAATGTGCATGATCTGTTCCTCTATAGTGATTGTCTTTCCCAGTGTGATCATTGTATTCACAATCTCATTGAACCTGAGATACATATCAAAAATAGTCTCATGAGGATTCATTTTAAAGTTATCATATTTAATATTATTTATGTTAAGCCTCATTTATTTAACATTAGTGGTTCTTTCATGTGAAATGGATAAAGTATCCCAAATCTCATAGGTTTTTTACATGCAGAAATCCTATTGAATTCTCCATCACCTAAAGAATAATATAAATCATTCATAGCTTTGAAATTATTATTTTATGCTACCATAGTGGCATCATCCCATGTGTTTCTAGTAGTAGTAGGAATTTTATATTCATCAACTACATCATAACAGATTTCAAAACTCGTGATTTCTAAATGAATTTTCATTTTAATTTTATATTTTGTGTAGTTTGTGCTATAAAAGTTGGGAGTTATGTTGGTTATAGAATATTCCTATATATTTTCCATTTAAAATGGATTTTAAATATTTAAAAGAAAAATAAATTTTGAAGTGACTGAAATTTAAAGATATTTAAAACACAACTAAAATCACAGTTTAAATGATTTGAAGATTTTAAAATCTTTAAAAACCAAAACATAAATCCATTGATATCAAATTTTGGTCAGAGTTAAACACTCAAGAGGGGGTGAATTGAGTTCTTATAAAAAAAATTGTCTTAAAAGATTTATTTAAAAGTCCACCTAACTTAAAATAAAATACTACCCAGTTAACCAAAGTATCATATTTATAAGAGTTTTGATCTTTTGAAAGATTTCTCGAAGATTGATTATTTATTAGTTAAAACAATATGGATTATTATTTTATCTTTTGAAACCAATATATTGAAACAAATTTAAATATAAACACTATCTAAGATTAACTATCAAATTGAAAGAAATATTTTCAATGAATCTGTAAAATAGTGAAAACAGAACTTTGAAAGACACAATGGGTACAAAATAATAGGTTTAGTCTCAAGATGATACTTAGTCCTCTCCACTTGGTGATCACCATCCACCAAGAAATTTATATAAATAAATTTGTTCCACACGCTAGATTTGGGTACAAAATATTATACACAACTTTCCAAGTTAACAGGACTTGTTCCATAGTTTTAGTGGGAGTGAAAATTACAACAATCCATGTAGGGACCCCTTCCACTATTATATGTGGGAGTGTAAGGTGTAAAAATATAGGTTTGTAAAGATATCAAAGTATCTTCTAGTTATGCATAGGAGATAGTGTGTGTATAAAATATATATACACACACTGCTTGAAATTTAAATAATGTACACAGGCAGAGCAATATGATGAGAATAGGGTTTAAAAGGCTATTTGTGATGTGATTTTCATCTTATGAACTCCTTAAAGATGGAAGAAGTGAAGTTTGAGCCAAATTATAGAAAAAAGAATCAAAACAGAGTTCCATGAGTGCTTTTGTATTCTATTCCTAGTGAGGTGTATGAATTTATGGATGATATCTTCTCCTTGTAGAAAAAATATTCTTCCTTTTTGTCTCTAAGTAGTATTACATAGTGTGCACAGCCAACAATTCTTGTATTGTTCTAGGTTGCACAATTAGCTTGGTATATTTTCTCAGATCGTGTCATTTTTCTTGTTGATCCAGATATTTCCTTTATACAGTGTATCAGACAAGAAGTATGTTCTTTGGTACCTCATAACTCATAGTATTCTCTGACATCCATTAAATGTTATCTACAAAAGACATACAAACTCGTTAATATAATAAACAGTGTTAAGTTTCATAAATTAGACCGTTAGAAGTAATTTTGTGTTTAAATAAAAAATAAAGGAATTTTGATGTCTAAATATTGGTAGGTCAGCCTGTCAATGTCTCAGACTATCAGTAGGTTAGTTTTTCGGTAGATCACTCTGTCAGTAGGTGATGCGTCGGTAGATGATGCATCAGTAGGTGATGTGTCAGTAAGTGATGATCTAGTAGGTGATGTGTTGGTAGGTGATGTTTCGGTATGTCGGTATGTCGGTATATCACTATTTCAGTAGGTGATGTGTCGGTAGGTGATGCATCGGTAGGTTGGTCGGTCATTCGGTCAGCTATCAGTAGCTTATAATTAGCGAATATTATGATAAGACACTACTACAAATATGGCCTTTATCAGCGCTAAAAATGGCCTTTATCAGCGCTAGAAAAGCGCTGATAAAGCCGGCAAAGATAAAGGGGGTGTCCCCTTTATCAGCGCTCCGAAAAGCGCTGATAAATACCCCTTTTATCAGCGCTAAAAAAAGCGCTGATAAAAGTACCCCTTTATCTGCGCTTTTTTTAGCGCTGATAAAGGGGTCCTATATCAGCGCTTCCTTTATCAGCGCTTTTGTTTTAGCACTGATAAAGGACACTTTTATCAGCACTTTTAAAAAAGCGCTCATAAAAGTTAAAAAAAATTAAAAAAATTTACAAAAATTTAAAAAAATTAAAAAAAAATTAAAAAAATTTAAAAAATACTGCCAATCGGGGGGCTTTTATAGCGCTTGAGCCCCCCCCCCCCCCCCTTTACAGCACTTTTCGGCCCCTATACAGCACCCCACGCACCCCCTCCACCCATTAACAGCGCTTGCTCCAATATTCCCCATGTGCGCGCACCCCTGCCTCCACCAGGATTTGAACTCAAGACCTCCCCCCTGCGTGGCTAAGCCCTTACCACTACTCTATTTTGATTTGCTTTCCAATTCATGATATCACTATATATATATATTTATATATTTAGTTATATTTATTCGTATAGTAATATATATTTATATTAATATATATATATAGTTATATTATAATATATATATATAGTTATATTATAATATATATAGTAATATTAATATATATATTTAGTTATATTTATTTGTATAGTAATATATATTTATATTAATATATATATATAGTTATATTATAATATATATATATATATATAGTTATATTATAATATATATATATATATAGTTATATTATAATATATATATATATAGTGATATTAATATATATCTATATCTATATATATATATATATATAGTTATATTTATTCGTATAGTAATATATATTTATATTAATATATATATATATATATATATATAGTTATATTAACATATATATAGTTATATTAACATATATAGTGAGTTATATTAACATATATATAGTTATATTAACATATATATAGTTATATGAATATATATATATATATAGTTATATTAATATATATATAGTGATATTAATATATATATTTATGGTGATATTAATATATATATTTATAGTAATACTAATATATATATATGTAGTTATATTAATATATATATATAGTTATTAGATTAATATATATATAGTTAGATTAATATATATATATAGTTAGATTAATATATATATATATATATATAGTTAGTTAGATTTATATATAGGTATATAAATATTCATTGTATTTTAAATAAAATGGATGTTAGTTATTATTTAGATAAAGCTAATATATTTTATATGTAAATATATTTTATTATTTATATTTATAATTAAATTTTTAGGTGTGAATATTTAAAAAATATGAATATATTGTTATATATTTGATTATAAATAGCAGTGCATTATAAAAAATGATGAAATTTCAAAGACATAATATCAATATGAATGTAATACCTTGGAATAAATTGAGACCCCACCAAAAAAATCCAATAATACCCCCTTAAATGAGGGTGAAAATCCACAAAATGTTAATAAATCGGGGTACCCCGACTAAAAACTTAGTTTTGGAGGCCTTCTGGACCTCTTTTGGCCTCTAAAATCCCATGACTGGGGTCCCCCTAGGTCACTGCGACGTAGATCTCGTCGCAGGATTCGATTTGATATGTGGTAGAGCACAAACGAACACTCGGATCAAAAGTTATGGCCGTTTGAAGTTTGAGTTGCGTTTTCAACATATTTTGGATCTTTTTTAAATTTTTTAAATTTTTTTAGTCTTCAAATTGTTATTAAATGAATATTACTCCATAATGATTAGAAAATTATTAATTAAAAATATTTTTTAAATTTTTTAAGAAGCCATTTTCACTAAATATCTTATATATTATGTATAATAAGTGTAAATGTACATTTATAGTTATCTAAAAAATATTTAAAAATTATGTATTATATTTATATATCAATATAACTATATTTATATATTAATATATTAATATATTTTTTTAAAAAAAATTGAAGCCGACCCTTTATCATCACTACTAAACAAGCGCTGATAAAGGGGGTCCCTTTATCAGCGCTTTTTTGAGCGCTGATAAAGGCACCCCCCTTTATCAGCACTTTTTTTTAGCGCTGATAAAGGGGGGGAATTGCGAAAAACTATTTTTGTGGTAGTGAGATGTGAGTCACTCTATTGGTAGGTTACTTTGTCGGTAACACATGTCATCAATAACTTAGACTTATATCAATGACTCATCCTTAGTGAAGTTTCTGAGAATATTTTGGTAGTTTAGGTATCGGTGAATTATACTTATCAGTGAATTATACTTATCCAAATCTTGGTAACCTATCTTATGATGTAAATACTAACAAGATAGGTTAAGATTAAATTTAAACATGGTTAAACAAGATGTAACTAATAAAACATAATTAATCTTGATTTGTGAGAATTAAAACTAGAGGAGGACAATAGTAAGTACCCTACATATGATTTCCACATATGTGGTTACATGAAGATTTGGGTTTCTTCGAATCTATTTTGTGAAGGAGATAGGATAACCATATAAAACTATTGTTATGAGAAGTAAATAAAACCACTACAAAGGAGAATAAGAGTTTCTGTGAAGCGTTTAATTTAGGAAGATCTCATCCATAGATAAAATAGGATAGTGGTGTAAGTGTCTCCCTTTCCATTTACAAATTACACTGAGATTAGGTTTAATATTTTGTGATGGACATAGGGAACCTGTGAATTATCATACTCACTTGAAGTTCTTGACAATGTATATCAGATACTATTTTGTGTGAATAAGGAGAGTCGTGCATGCAGCCCTATGCAGTTGGTCTACTTGGAAAGAATTCATACTATGTTTTAAGGTGATGTACACTGAAGGTAGTCCTTTGTATGATAATAAAAGCATGAACTCATGTGATCATGTGTATACACTTTTGTGTGAAAAGAAAGAAGTTAATAGTGTACATGTCCATGTTTACGGTAAAATAAACATGATAGTTTGTGTGAAAAGAATAACAAATGTGGACAATGTGTGTGTAAATAAAAGACAAAAGTGAATATTTTGTGTGTTTGGGTGTGCATGAAACAAAAATTTACATGCACATGCAATTACACTTATATAAGAAAATTGATAATACGCATGAAATATAAATTGCATGTATATAGTAAGAATTAATATTTTATACTAAAGCTAATCATTAATTCAAAAGAGATATTATCTACTGGTCATTTAATTGATTCAAGTTTAGTTCGTCTGCATATTGGTGAATAGTGAGAAAGATCAGGCAGTTGTCAAACAATTTCTGAAGTTCTTGAATATTGTACACAAGCAGATTAGGTGATCTGGTTTTTTTACAGAGAAAGATATTATTGTTAGGCAGTGCAGAAGCAATCTGAAGTTGATGGAGATCTTTCTATCATTGGATAATATCTAGTGTGACTCAATATTAGTAGAATTCTATAGTGTAACTCTGAAGCAGAAGAAGCCTCCAGTGGGACGTTGTAACAAGATGATGGGATGTTGGTAATACTATGTGACATAGTATAAAGATCCTCTTATGGGACTCGGGAGTAATTAGTGTAGGTGGGAACTTGTAAACTCTAGTGGAACTCTAGAGTGGAACACTGTGGGACTCAATTTTGATGGTAATGGGACTTTCCTTGGTTATAACCATCTATATATAGTGAAGAATATATAACAGGATGTAAAATTAGATGCAAAAAGGATGTAGGTCTTAATACTAAACCTTGTAAAGAAATCCTTGTGTGTTGTTCTTTATTTTTATTTTTTTATTATAGGGATAAGAATCTATTTAAATATGAGAGATTAATTCTTTAATCATTCACATAGGTTGGATTAAAAATAAATAATTTTTAAAATAGTGAACCGTTGATTCACCCCCCCCCCCCCCCAGTGGTACTTAACTGATCTTTAGACACTTCAATTAGTATCATATCTAAGGTCCCATCTGAATATCTATGAACCTTCTAAGAAATGGAAATATGAATATATTGAATAGTATAGGTATACCTACTTTTTATGGAAAGAACTACCACAACTAGAGGAATAGGATGATTCCTTTTCTTATATCTCTGGGCCTGGAAGTGAGAGATGCAGCAACAGTGGGCTTACCATATATTTCTAATAATATTGTTTTGACTCAAGTTGACAAGAGAAATCTAGAAGTTTATATATATCCACATAATGTAATCTTGATGGATTAATCATAAATATTATGCACCAAAGTGATGGGTCTCCAAACTGCTAAGGAGGTCTGGGATAAATTGAGAAGCAGTTACAAAGGTAATCTCATAGTCAAGGAAGCTAAGATGAAAATATAGAGAAGCAAGTTTGAGGATATTAAAATGAAAAATGAAGAAACCACTGATGATTATTTCATTAGATTCAATAAAATAGTGAATAATATACGTGGATTTTGTGAAAAAATAAATGATTTAACAATTGTGAAAAAGATTATGAGAAAATTCCCAAACATATTTGATGCCAAAATTTTAGCCTAGGAAGATAGGTAAGAAATTTCATTGGATGAGTTACATAATATACCTATAGATTATGAAATGGGAAAGGATCTATATTTCAAAAAGAAGGTAAAAGAAGATAAGGATTTTGATGCTATAAGAAAAGGAAAGTTCAAAGAAGTAGAAGTTAAGGAATCTAATGATGAAGTTGATGAATACCTCAATGAAATGTTTTCACTTATTAAAATAGTTTTCAAAAAGAAAAAATGGAAAGAAAAATTCAATAAACTACTCAAGTGCTTCAAATGTAATTTAATTGGACATTTTTCCATAAATTTTCCAATGAAAATAACCAAATCAAAATATTATGTTGAAGGTAAGAAACCTTATCAATAGAAAATTGATAAAAATAAGAAGAAGTATTCTAATTACAAAAAAGATGAATTTGATGAAAAAGAATACACAAGAAAATTATGCATCTAGTTTTTCTTCATATTATGAACTTAATTTACTTACTTATGAGAAAGAATCAAATTCTTCAAGAAGTGATGATGATGGTGATTTCAGAACAGATCTAGAATAGAGGTTGAAGGAAGAGTTGGAAGCTCCTCTTGATAAAAACAATAAGATAAATAAAAAAAGAGAAATCTTGAAAAAGGAAAGAAAAAATTAGCTACTGAAAAGGAAGAGTATGATAGAAGTGAAATATCTCTTTTTGATGAAAATAAGAAAAAAATATTGGAGGTAACTAAGCTAGAGAAGATTGTTAGTGATCTTGAAAAAAATAGCTCATAAGAAAGAAGATCTATCTAAGACACAATCAATGTATCTTACAATCCAACATTAATTCAATAATAGTAAATAAGACTTAAATAAGTCTATTGATATAAAATCTTAGTCATCTTAAGTTACTGAGATGAAAGGTTCCAACAGATAAGGTACATTTGTTCCTATACCATTTTAAAATAGTTATAATATTACTAATAGTTCATGTGAGTCTATGGGGGCCATTAAGTCAAGATAAGTTCATTTGACCAAATAAAATTATAAAAAGAATATTCTTAAAAGACAATTCCCCCATAACAAAAATCAAACATGGATTATAGTAAGACAAAATTATGAATTTTTTTAATAGTTCATCAATAAAATAGAAGATCTTAATTCAAAGGTTTTTATTGGTGTTGTAGAAAATATGGACATAAATCCTATTCTTGCTGGTATAGCATGTCATATCCAGGAATTAGGCATGACTCTAAGGGGAGTTATAATGAACTGATGAGAATAAACTATTAATTAAATCTATCAAAAGTTTCAATATAAAATAGATATGGATACTTAAAATAAGTGTGTGGAAGATTTGGATTGGAAGTTCATAGATATGAGATATGCATGACTAAATTAACTAGATAGGTTCCCTATTATTTGAATATGAATAAATAGCATAATTAAAAAGATAGGAAATCATATATATCATAGAATCGATGTGAGAAACCCAAAAAAGAATGAACTTACAAATAAGGAATGATTGACTATTTCTCTATATCAACTTAAATTGGATAAAAATGGAGAAAACTCAAATTGATGCTAAATTTTATGGTAAGGAGTTTATCTTAAAAGAAGATACTAAATTTAAAATGATATCATCAACTTATGATGATCTGGAGAATCAAAATAATCATTCTGAATATGTTTGTTATGACATGAATAATTTTATGAAATAAGAACAAAAGAAAGTTTATTTACTTACAAATGTGGATAAAATAGCTCCACATGAAGAAATAGTTTATGAGAAGGTTAACTCTTCAAAATATAAGACTAAAATTAAGAAGTGCAAGACTAGGTTGAGAGGAAACTCTTAGACTAGGTCATATTTCTGAAAAGAAAACAAGTTCCTCCTTATTCCCTTATATAAATTATTTTTTACTAACATACAAGGAATTGAATAAGATATATATATTCCTTTAGGGGATCATAGATGATTTTGTTGAGCTAAAATAGGTAGCTATATGTTTTTTCACTTGAAACTTCTGATGTGTTTGTTTAGATGAGTGCAGGATAAATATTCTTACATTAATTGATTTTCTAAGAAGCTCCAAGGTACAAAGTGAGAGTTTTAAGATATTAGTATCACATGATGGAAATTATTTGATATTATTTATGTTAATTTTGATCCTTCATGTTTTCTACATAGATCATTTCTCATATATACTTATATTTGGTTAATTTTAGATCATTACTTTGTTAATATTTATTTTTTCCTTCTCTAGAGTAAATTAGATTATAATTTTTATGATAGAAGAGGATGTTATTAAAATTTTAATTTTTTAAATGATAATTCCTTCCCATAATTATATATTTTTATTTATTTCTAATAAGTGGGATAAGATATCAATGAATTTTAAAATGAAGTAGGTTTTGACTAAAATCAAAGCGGGGCTTGAAGAATCCAAGTGGTTTTTTGTGGTTGAAATTTTTTCCAATTAAATTAGAATATAAAAATTAAGTGATTTCTTTATTGTAATGATTAAAGATATAGTCTTATGTTTTTAATATTTGTACAAATGGATGCACATTTTTTGCAATAATTATTGGAATACAAATAAGAAGAGCTATGCAAAATTTTGTTTATTTTGAATGAGGGTTTGAGTGTGGTTGTGTTGGAATATTTGAGTAGGTTGACTTTTCATATCATTTCTAAGTATTTTAATGGTTTGAATATTATAAATTGGCCAACCTTACTAGACAACATATTAGGGACCCTCGCCACTATTGAGGTGGGTAGGTACTACTCCTCATCCAGGCTAGCATGGCTGCATCAGGTTTGTGAAGAGCGCCTATAGGGGTGCATGGGAGTAGCATGGGGCCACCATGTGGGGAGGCACAATTTCATTCTAGGGATACATCATGTATAGGTTCCATTATATTATGGGATTCTCCGATAACCAATTTTTGGATCATGGTATATGTGGATTTTATTATAAGGGAGTGGGCAATCAGTTTTTGTTTTGATGGGGATCGAGCGTATAACGACCCTGCCTTTTCATAAATTACTATTACATTATTATAAATATGAACAAAATAATAGTATTATATAATAATGATCTATATCTTTAGTGTCTTGGGAAAACTAGGACTAAACATAACATTTACAATATCAAACATAAACATTTATTTAATTCATTCTTCTTAAGCTTCTTATTATCCCTTGAAAACTCCTTAGCACACATAATCACCTTAGGATATACATAATAAATGGGTGATATAAAATTCCAATAATATGATAAATAAGAAAGATATATCATGGGGTGAGCATAATCATATCATCATTATCAAAATCGTGAGAGGAATCATTATATAAAGGCATGGAATGTGGTAATACATAAAAATGAAACATCATGTCTTATTGGTCAACTACCACATATCATTGTGAAAAATACTATAAAATTTTTCACATGTCCTTTAATTTTATCTCATGAGATTCATCACTTTACCCAATGCATTGGATCTCTATATAATTCGGGGTGCACCCGTCACATTTAAACATTCATATTGCGCTATATAATTCTGGGCACACTCATCACATCATAACATTTTCATTATCAGGCATGACACATAGAACATATATCAATAATGAACATAAATAAACCATGTAAATAAATGGGTTTCACCTCATAAGAAAACATTCATAAACATTTGGTTCCCAAAATAAATAGGGAATAACATTCTTGATACAAGAATCATCAACCTTGAGTGAGAAGTAAAAGGTGTGTTTTTGAAAGAAGAGTTCTTTTAGAAAACATTTTTTTTGACATAAACCCTAGTGGAAAACATTTATATCCTATAAAAGTTAATATAATTATTAAAAAATGATTTTTAAGGAGTAACCATACCAAAAATGGAGTGAAAGAGGGAGAACCCAAAGAAAGAAAGTTGGGTTCGAGAATTTCCCCTTACCTTGTATCTGAATGCTTTCTTCACTTTATTGTCCTTTATATAGACACATTAATTAGAAATTATATAACATTTTATACAATAATATGGTTTATTATAGTTTCATTAAGTTCTTTTATGGGCATTTAGATGAGTTATAGAGTTTAAATCCAATGTTCGAGAGTGTTTTTTTTTTCTTAGTTTTTATGAACGGATCACTTGTACACATGAATAGAAGTTTGTGTAGAACATGGATAAACATCCAGAACTAATATTAAATGTTATTAATGATATTATATGAGTTTAAATGATATTATAATGAATTATATTATATAACATGTGGATTAATTATTAGTAAAAATTTAATGATGATAGTTTTAGGTTAATTTGGGCGGTTTTTTGACCACAACAAACATGTTTTGTTTTATCAATTAGAATTATGAATAAAATTTGTTTCCAGAACATAAAAGGGGTTATAACATAAAAAATAAAATCTGGTTTCAACCATTTAATATTTTCATTGAAATAATTTAAGTATTTTAAGTAAAATGGAAGTGCATCGCCCATGATATAGGTAAATTAACACATCACAAGCAACGATTTCATTTTTATAAAAAAAATAGATAGAGGGAGGTGTATAATGAATAATATTACATTAACAAGATATAATACCATTATATAAATCATATTGGAGTTATCATGACATTTGGATAAGATAATTTGAGTATAATAGAATAAAAGAAATTAAATTTGAAAGGAAATTGAAAGAAAAGAGAGAGAAATTACCTCTTGAATATATCTTCTTTGAGAGCCTCTTTAGGGAATAGGTTTTGGTCTTTTTATTAGAACAAGGGATGATGGACGTGGGGGGGGGAATATGGAAGATATTTGGACATAATTTGGACAAGGATTTTAGCTTGAGAGGTGTGTATTAATGAGGTAAGAGGGGTGGTATTTATATTGGAGGGGAGAGGGGTTTTCTCAATATTATATTCATTAATTTATTATTTCTCCACAAGACAAGAAATAGTGATGATTACATGACCAAGAATAGTAATAATTTCATGTGAGTTCATGATTTGGGTGCTTACATCACTCGTGATTTCAGGAATAGTGGATTAAAATTATAATTTATTTATACGGTAAATTGATGTATTTTATTATTCACCAAAAAATCATGTATTTCAAAAAAAACCAAAAAAATCACCCTAACCATTTTTTTGACATGTATAATATAAAAATGAACTCCATTTTATTAGAAAATTTTTCTAAATATGATTAATTTAATTTTTAATTAAAATCATAATTTACTTGAAAAATACAGATTTTAAAATTAAATCTAATTTTTTAATGCTTTCAAAATTTACATAAGGTCTTATAAAATTATCTTAAAACTAGAATAAATATAATTTTTAATTTATGAATACATTTTAGGAAAATAATTTTTTTTAAGTTAATTAATTAATTATAATTATTTATATATGACTTAAAAAAATACCAAAACTTTTACTATAATCATATTGTCACTTATAAGATGCCTGAATTTTATTTAATCATTCATGGGTGAGGTTACTATTATTTTGGATGATTTAATATTCATAAGGGTCATATTACTATTCATAAGAGTAGATCACTATTCATAAGGGTAGGAAACTATTCACTAAAAATTAAGTTTGTCCTATCGAACTCCAAACATCTTACTGATCACAATCGTGTATGTAAGATTTTCGACATTCAAAACACATAAGTGGAAAATTTATGTTTAGAGGTCACATAGTAGTTCATTTAAGAATGAAGTGGCATTATGTTTCTTAATGTGATTGATTGTGACATTAATATAAGAAGGGATAAATTTTATTGATAAAATCTTGGGTCATTACATTTTTACCCCCTTTTGAAATTTTGCCCTCAAAATTTCATTTTACATAAACAGGTGAGAGTACTTCTCCTTAATTGCATCCTATGGTTCCCAAGTTTCTTATTCATACTTATGGTTCCTGCACAACACTTTTACAAGGTGGGTTATCTTTTTTCATATAACCTTATCTCTCTGATCCAGAATCGTTACTAGCCACTCCTCATAAGTGAGATATTCTTCCAAGTGTATCACCTATGAGTTTAGTGCATGTGAGGGATATGGTATGTACTTCCTCCAAAGTGATACATGAAGCACATCATGAACTTGAGCTAGATTTTGTGGAAGTGAAGGCTGATAGTACATGGATCCCATGTGGTCAATGATCTCAAAGGGTCCAATGTACCTTGGGCTTAGATTCCCTTTCTTCCCAAAACGCATGACTCTCTTCCATGGTGATATTCAAAGGCAGACTTTATCACCAACGTCAAACTCTAAGTCCCTTTGATGATTGTTAGCATATCTCTTTTACTGACTCTGAGAAACTTTTATATAATTCTGTATGGATTGAACCTTCTCTATCATCTCATGTACAAGATCTAGTCAAAGAATATTTCTTTCTTCAACTTCATCCTAACAGGTTGGAGTTCTGCATCTCTTTCCATACAGAGCTTCATATGGATCCATCTAAATACTTGAGTGTAAAATATTGTTGTATGAGAACTCAACCAATGGTAGATGCTGATCCCAACCACCCTTGAATTATAAAGAGCGGTATTTTAGCATATATTTAAGTGTATAAATAGTTATTTTAGATTTTCCATCAGTTTGAGGGTGATAGGTCATGCTGAAATTTAATTCAGTACTCAAAGCATGTTGAAAACTCCTCCAGAATTTAGATATGAACCTGGGATCAGGATTAGAGACAATTGAGATTGGAACCCCATGCATTCTCACCACTTCCTTCACATGTATCTTTTCAAGTTATTCAAGTGATAGATCTTCCCGAATAGCGATAAAGTGGGTAGTCTTGGTGAGTCGGTCAACCACAACCCATATCTCATTATTTTCCTTATACTTCTTTGGGAGACCCATGACAAAGTCCATAATGAAATTCTCCCATTTTCACATGGGTATAGGAAATGGTTGCATCATCCCTTTGGACTTTTTTTACTCTACTTTAACTTGCTGACATATTAATAATATTGAGATATACTCAACAATATCCTTCTTCATTTTGTCCCAACATAAGTGTTCTCGGATGTCACGGTACATTTTGGTACTCTCAGGATGGATAGATAATGTTGAGCTATGTGCAATGTCCAATAGATCCTTCGTTTTCTCTACTGATGAAGTCACACAAATCTGCATTCCAAATTGAATCACACCATCATCATCAATATGGAACTCTTGCAGCTTCCCTTCCTTTACTGCATTCACCATGTTTTGTAACTACAGATTATCCCTTTGTGCCACCTTAATCTTCTCTTGGATAGATGGTTGTGCAATCATTTGGTAAAGGTATAATTTATCCTCTACCCTTATGATTTCTAAATCTATCCATTTCATATTCAAGAAGATATCACTATTACAAAAACCTTTTTTTACGTCGGTTTTTTTTTTCTTTTTAACGTCGGTTTTTAGGTGATGTTATTGCGAGCGACGTTAAAAATATGATTTTTTACGTCGCTTATTTAATAACTGACGTAAAAAATGGGTTTTATGGTTTTTAACATTGTTTTTTAAAAAACTTATGTGAAATAAATTCTATAAATGGCGTTAAGAAGCCATTTTTTATGTCGGTTTTTGAAAAACCCGACGTTAAAAGTCATTTTTACGTCGTTTATTTAATAACCGACGTTAAAAGTTACTTTTAATGTATGTTTTTAAATAACTGACATAAAAAATTTTACCATCTTGTATAAAATTTCCTAAGCTTTCATTTGATAGGTCATAGTGCTCAAATGGAGTTACGGATCAAAAGTTATGACCATCAGAAGATTGATATTTTTTTCGTGGAAAGATTGAATGAGCCAACCGTAGCTTCATCTTAGAAGTATTTTTTGAATCCATAGGGGTATTTGTAGTATTACCATGATATAAAGAAACATCCATCATTATAATCAATTAATAATTATTAAATGGTATGTCAATTAACAAAATTACTCATAAAAAATATAAATCATGGGAAAATAATTACAAATACCTTGATGAGGTCACAGAAATAAGAAATTGTTGATTCACGTTGCAAATCAAACAATTTGATTCAGTGTAATGATGATAGTTGAATGAAATGATCGTAAAATGATATATCAATTAAGAAAACAAATCATAAAAACCCTAAATCATGGATATATGATTAAATATACCTTGACGAGATCGCGGAAAGAAGAAATAATTGATTCACGTTGAAGATCAAAAGAGTCGATTTGGGGGAATGATAATGGTTGAAATAAATGATTGTTAAATTAGGATGTATGTATAATGGAAACATATAATTTAGATTCTAAGAGAAAACATGGTATTAAAAATTTTAGGCGGCAATTCAAAATTTCGATGTCGCGATGTAAAAAAACTGAAATTTTGTGTTCGTGAGATATTAAAATTATCTTTCACATCGATTTTATGATAACCGACATGAAAAGATATTAAAATTTTCAATTATTTTTTACGTCAGTTATTATAAAACCGACGTGAAAAATAAATCTTTATCACTTTTTCACGTCAGTTATTAAATAACCAACGTGAAAAATCGATTTTCATGACTTTTTCACATCGGCTATTTAATAACCGGCGTTAAAATGTATTTTTCACGTCATGTATTTAATAACATACATGAAAAAATTTACAAAAATATAGTTCATTTACTAATATTTAATTTGACAGGTCACGGAGCTCAAACGGAGTTACGAATTAAAAGTTATGGCCTTTAGAAGTTGGCCTTCCCTAAGACATCATTTAGAGATGATCAACTACTGAAGGTAATAAATTTTAATCTGTAACTCCATTTGAGCTTCGTGACCTATCAAATTAAATCTTGGAAAATGAACTAAATTTTTATAAACTTTTTTCACATCGGTTATTAAATAACCTATGTGAAAAATACCTTTTAACGTCGGTTATTAATTAACCAATGTGAAAGTCATGAAAATCGATTTTTCATGTCGGTTATTTAATAACTGACGTTAAAAATCAGTAAAATTTTTAATATATTTTCATGGAAATGGATTTTTCATGTAGGTTATTTAATAAACAATGTAGAAAAGTGATGTACATTTATTTTTCACATTGGTTATTATAAAACCGACGTGAAAAATCAGATAAAATGGATTTTTCACGTCGGTTCTTATATAACCGATGTGAAAAATCGATTTTGAGATATTTTCACGTCGGTTCTAAAAAACCGACGTGAAAAATCGCAACATAAAAAAAGTCTTTTTTACTAGTGTAGGGTCTTTCTCAATCTGTAACATAGATAAAGTAGAAGGTTATTTTCTTCTTAAATCATTAGCTACCTTGTTCGCCTTTCTAGGATGATAGTGAATAGAGAAATCATGGTCATTGATTAGATCTAACTATCTCCTTCGAAGCATTTTGAGCTCATTTTGTGTGAATATATACTCTAGGCTCTTTTGGTCGGTGTATATGTCACACTTCTCACTATAAAGGTAGTGCCACCCAATTTTCAGGGCAAAAATCACAGCTTCCAACTCTAGATCATGTGTTGGGTAGTTCTTCTCATGGATCTTCAACTTTCGTGAGGCGTAGGCTATCACATTATCATTTTTCATGAGTACACAACCAAATAATTTCATTGAATCATCATTTTATATCACAAAACTTTATCCACTTTTTATTAATGTGAGTACAGGTGCAGTGATTAGCCTTCTCTTTAGCTCCATGAAGCTTCCCTCACATTCTTCCATATAGAAACTATTTTACCCCTTTCCTTGTTAACTTAGTTAGTGTGCTTGAAAATTGTGTGAAATTTCTCACAAAAAATTGGTAGTACCTGTCTAATCCAAGAAAACTATAGATTTATGTGACACTAGAGGGTTTGTGCCATAACTTAATCGCCTTTGTTTTTTAAGGGTCCATAGAAATTTTTTCATTTGTGATCACATGTCCCAAGAACATGACTTGCTTCATCCAAAAGTCACACTTGCTAAACTTTTCTTAAAAATTATCATTTCTAAATGTCTCCAACACAAGTCTTATATGTTCTTCATGTTCCTCATTTCTCTTGGAGTAGATGAGAATATGATCGATAAACACTACCACAAATTTGTTGAGGTAACGTCTAAAGACTCTATTCATCAAATCCATGAAGATTGTAGGGGCATTGTAAGTCCAAATGAAATCACCAGAAACTCATAGTGTCCATACCTCGTACGGAAGGCGGTCTTGTAAATATCTTCCTTCTTCACCTTTAGCTGATGATATCTAGAATGAATATCCACTTTGAGACGTGTTGAGATCCTCGTATCTAATCAAACAACTCTTCAATACTTGGGATAGGATACTTGTTCTTTATGGTGATCTTGTTGAGTTCCTGATAATAGATACATAGCCTCATTGATCTATCCTTCTTCTTCACAAAGAGCACTAGCACAACCCAAGGTGATTCACTAGGGCATATGAACCCTTTGTCCAAATACTCTTACATCTTCTTCTTTAACTCTTCTAGTTAGATAGGATCCATCCTATAGGGACACTTTGAGATAGGATTAGCTTCGGGTATGAGATCTATTGAGAACTCGACCTCATGATTTGGGGGAATTTTGGGTAACTCTTCAGGAAATACATTACTGTATTCCCTCACAATGAGAATTTCTGCAAGGTTGGCACTTTCCTTTGACTAAACTATTTGGTAAAGGTATGCTTCTTCATACAGAATCAACACCCACACCATTGAAGGATTTTCCATAGGAGATTCATGATCTTCATTTCATTTGTAGAGGATCATGGGATGGTTGGGAATATGGAAAGATATTTCCTTTTCCCGATAGTTTATATGTTCTCGATATATCGATATCCAATCCACTCCCAGTATAGCATCAAATTCCACCAAGGGAAGTATCACACGATTCACTGGAAGAATATTCCCACATATTCCAACAGGATAAGAGCCAAACACTTGGGTTTAAATGATTTCCCCACTTGGTGTTTTTATAGATATCTATACTTCAAGGTTTTGGGGATTTGATTCTATAGTTCTAGAAAACTTTAAATATATAAAAGAGTGTGTAGAACCAGAATCAAATAAGACTTTTTCCATTATTGGGTGAATAGGAAGTGTACCTTGTATTACTTAATTATCTTGCTCCACTTTTGCAGGAGTGATGGAATAATGCTTCCCTTGATCCTTTGGATTTTGTGGCTTATGATGCTGATTACCCTCAAGGACTCGAGGTTTAGTGCACTGGTTTTAATAGTGACCTTTCTCCCTACAATTTTAGAATTGGACCATGGGTGGTGCTCTCCTTTATTCCACCACATTATCCTACCTTTTCATGTCTTTTAGACACTCTTGATCATGGTGGCCTTCTCTCCCACACTTGAATAATTTCTTCATCCCTTTGAGGCAGTTCCCATAATGCATCCTCTCACATTTTGGGCATGTGGGTGGTTGAGTTTTTTTCCCACCTTTTTCATTATATCCTTCGGCATGAAACTTCATCTTGAGTTTCTTATCACCATAGACATGGGACCATTCTCCAAACTCCATCTCCATTTTGAGAGCACATAGAACAACTTCTTCATAATTCCCAAATTCTCGAATTGCAAGAGCCTTTCGAAGGTGTGGTTTTAATCCACTAAAGAATATATCAATTTTTCTATCATTATTGATAACAAAATCTAAAGTGTACCTTGAAATACTTGTGAAATTCTCTTCGTAGGTTGTGACAATTCTCCTTTCTTTTTCCTGAGCTCTATAAATTCTCTCTCCATCTTTGTATGAAGAGTTTATGGGAAATAATTATTAATAAACATGATCTTAAAGTCTTTCCATTACATCTCTTCAATTTCGTACCTTGGATTAGTGTTCTTAATCAAATCCCACCATTGATCAGCCTCTCCATCTAGAAGATAAATGACCAGAGTCGCCTTATCCATCTCAAAACAATGAAGTAAAAAAAATCTTCTCCATTGAGTTAACTCACTATTCTACAACTAGTAGATCATAATATCCACTAAACATCGATGGTCTTTGACACATAAAACACTCAATAACTAGCTAATACCTCTTAGGTGAAGGTGGAAATTCCTCATTATTCAGTTTATTGTTCATAACCTGAGAAATTTGGGTAATAATCCCCATGAATTTTTGAACTCCATCTCCAAAAGCATTGGGGGTGTCATTTGGGAAATCATTGCATTGTCCCTCGCATGTTTTGTTGTCCTAGTTTCTTCGGGTTCCCACCATTTTCTAAAATAGAAAAGGTTATAAAAAAACATAAGTCAATGATTCATGAATAAATAACTTATTAATTTGTGAAATTTACACTAAAATCATATCATATGGGATCTCTATGTTTAGTAAAGCTTCTTGTGTTCATATTAGTACTTAGTCTCATACTCTAGGTTTTATCTGGGGTTCACTAATCCAAAATCCCAAATTAACTAAAACTTTCCTCTAATACCAAATGTGACAATTAGGTCCTAGTGATAGCATAGACACCCCACCTTAACATGGTCGTCAGATCCTAGCCTGCTAGGTACCACCAGTTTCCCCACAGGGTAAGCATTTCCATGAAGTTTTGAACTCCACCTCCCAAAGCATTAGAAATGTCATTTGGGAAATTGTTTCATTTTCCATCACATGGGTTGTTGGCATAGTTTCTCTGAGTTCCTACCATTTTAAAAAATAGAAAAGGTTATAAAAATTATAATTCAACAAGTTATGAATAAATAACTTATTCATTTGTGAAATTTACACTAAAAGTGTATCATATGGGATCCCAATGTTTAGAAAATTGTCTTGTGTTCATATTAGTACTTAGTCTCATACTAGAGGTTTTCTATAAGGTTCACTAATCCAAATTTCCAAATTAACTAAACCTTTCCTTTGATACCAAATGTGACAACTGGATCCCAGTGATAGTACAGACACCTCGTATGCATGGTTGTTGGATCTTAGCCCACTAGGTACCACCAGTTTCTCCACAGACATGTGGTCCCCACCCTGGAGCCCACCCACATACCCGAATAGGTCATCTGACTAATGATTATCCCCACAGCTCAACACATGTCCTTTCTAGTGTGTTTTTTCCTCAATTACACATGCCCTAATAAACTTCTCATAAGGTCACCTATCCAACACACATCCTTTCCATTTTTCTTTTTACTCAATTACACACACCCTAAGAAACTTCCTAAAAGGTCACCCATCATGATCACTACTCTAGGCCAAGAACGCTTAAGTGTGGAGTTATAATCAGGAAGGCTCCCAAAAAGGAAGGTGAACCTTGTTGAAATGAGTCATATCATTTATTCATTTAACCCTTTATCATTATGGGGTGTTACAATCACCCCCCCCCCCCCCCCCTAGAGCACAACGTCCTCATTCTGGACCCTACATCTCAACCCGTGCAATGCACCACACTAAAGGCTGGGTACCACCTATGGTACCAAATATACTGACCCTGCCTTTTCTTACATTACTATTAAATCATTATAAATATGAAAATAATAATAGTATTACACCATGAGGATCCATAGGTTTAGTGTTTTGGGAAAACTAGGACTAAACATAACATTTACAACATCAAACATAAACATTTATATAAGTCATTCTTCTCCAGCTTCTTATTGTACCTTAAATACTCCTTAGCACACATAATCACCTGAGGATATACATCAAAAAGGGGTGATCTAAAAGCGCAATAATAGGATAGATAAGAAAAATATAGCATGGGGTGAGAATAATCATATAATTATCATCAAAATCATGAGAGGAATCATTAGATAAAGGCATGGAATGTGGCAATGCAAAAAAATGAAACATCATGTCTTAGTGGTCAAGTACCACACATAATTGTGAACAATTATAGCATCATGTTCATGAATCCTTTTACTTTATCTCATGATATTCATAACTTTAACCAATTCATTGGAGTGATGTATAATTCTGGGTGCACCCGTCACATTCAAACATTCATATTGCGCTATATAATTCTGGGCGCACCCGTCATATCATAACATTTTCATTATCATGCATGCCACATAGAAAATATATCAATAATGAAAATAAATATCCCATGTAAAGGAATGGGTTTCATATCATAATATCAAATTCATAAAATTTGGGTTCCTAAAAGAAAGAGGGAATAACATACTTGATACAAGAACCATCAACCTAGAGTGAGAAGTAAAAGGTGTGTTTTTTGAAAGAAGAGTTCATTTGGAAAAAATTTTGTTTGACATAAACTCCAGTGGAAACATTTATATCCCAGAAAAGGTAAGATAATGATTAAAAATGATTTTTAAGGAGTAACCATATCGAAAATGGAGTAAAAGAGGGAGAACCTGAAGAAATAAAGTTGGGTGTGAGAACTTCCCCTTACCTTGTATTTGAACACTTTCTCCACTTTATTGTCCTGTATAATGACATTATATTCATTAATTAGAAATTCAATAACCTTTTATAAAATAATATGGTTTATTATAGTTTCATTGAGTTATTTTATGGGCATTCATATTAGTTATATAGTATAAATCCATTGTTTTGGAGTGTTCTTTTTCGTAGTTTTTATGAACAGGTCACTTGTACACTTGAATATATGTTTGTGTAGAACATGGATAAACATCCCAAACTGATATTAAATGTTATTAATAATATTAAAGGATTTTAAATAATCTTATAATGAATTATTTTATATACCATGTGGATGAATCATTTGTTAAAGTTTAATGATTGTCATTTTAGGTTAATTTAGGCGGTTTTTGGATCACAACAAACATGTTTTTTTATCAATTAGTATTATGAATAAAAGTTGTTTATATAACATAAAATGGGTTAAAAATAAATAATAAAATATTTTTCAACCATTTAATGGTTTCATTGACAACCTTGAAGGATTTTAAGTAAAATGGAAGTGCATCGCCCATGATGTAGGTAAATTAACACATCATGGGAAACAATTTCATTTTTATAAACAAAGAGAGAGGGGGATTGTAATTAATAATATTACATTAACATGATATCATACTATTATATCAAGCATATGGGATTTATCATGTCATTTGGATAAGATAAGTTGAGGATAAGAGAATAAAATAAGTGAAATTTGAAAGGAAATTGAAAGAAAAGAGAGAGAAGTTACCTCTTGAATATATCTTCTTTGAGAGCCTCTTTAGGGAAGAGGTTTTGGAATTTTTATTAGTCCAAGGGATGATGTACGTGGGGTAGGGGATAGTTAAGACCTTTTGACAGAATTTTTATAATTCTTGTATCTTGAAAGGTGTGTAGTAATGAGGGTGTGAGGGGTGGTATTTATAGTGGAGGAGAGAGGGGTTTTCTCAATATTATATTAATTAATTTATTATTTCTCAACAAGACAATAAATAGTGATGATTACAAGAACAAGATAGTAATAAGTTAATGTGAGTTCTATATTTGGGTACTTACATCACTCATGATGTCAGGAATAGTGGATTTGAATTATAATGTATTTATAAGATAAATTAATGTATTTTACTATTTTACAAAATTCCAAGTATTTCAAAAAAATCCCAAAAATTTACCCTAACCATTTTTCGACATGTAGAATAAAAAAATTAACTCCATTTTATAAAAATAATTTTCTAAATATGATTTATTTAATTTTTAATTAAATCATAATTTACTTGAAAAATACAGATTTTGAAATTGAAACTGATTTTATAATGCTTTCAAAATTTACATAAGGTTTTATAAAATTATCTTAAAACCTGAAGACATATAATTTTTAATTTATGAACACATTTTAGAAAAATACATTTTCTTTTAAATTAATTAATTAATTATAAGTATTTATTTATGACTTACAAAAATACCAATACTTTTACTATGGTCATATTGTCACTTATAAGATTCCTAAATTTTATTTAATCATTCATGGGTGAGGTTACTATTATTTTGGAAGATTTATTATTCATAAGAGTAATATTACTATTCATAAGGGTAGGTTAATATTCATAAGGGTAGGTTACTATTCACCAAAAATAAAGTTTGTCCTATCAAACTCCAAACATCTTACTGATCACAATCGTGTATTTCAGATTTTCAAAATTCAAAACACAGAAGAGGAAAATTTATGTTTAGAGGTCACATAGTAGTTCATTTAATAATGATGTGTCATTATGCTTCCTAATGTGATTGATTATGACATTAATATAAGAAGGTTTAAATTGCATTGACAAAATCTTGGGTCATTACAGAGCGGTTTACTATTTATCCACTTTAAAAACATGAAAATAATCATGACCATCTGATCTACATGATCTATTGCATCCTAGACATTCGATCGACCTTTCCATATTACCTTATTCTTCTAGCTGAAAATTGTTTATATTCATTAGGATCTCTATGAATTTATGTTGACAGAAGATTGATTCGAGACCTCTGAGCTTAATTTGAGTGTTTTAAAAATTTTAAGATGAATGAAATCACATGAAACTTTGTTTTCATGTGTTAACAAAGATCAAACCAAAGAAATGTAGTGTATAGTAAAATATTATATTTTAGTGTATAGTTATTTCTTACATCACAAATGAGATATGGTGCACTATGAAATGAGGTAGTGCACATGATCCAGGTCGGTGGTGTAGTTTCATATAAATACCCTGATCGAGCTCATTTGTTGTGTGGAAGTTATCTCACATTTGAGAGCCAAGCATAGTTTTTGAGATAGAACCAGATTGGATCATGTGTTCTATATTTATGAATGAATTACCATCTATATGATTCACACAAATGAAATCTCATGAAGATTTGAGTTTCCTCGAATCTATTTTTTCAAAGAGACGTAATGACTATTTAAAATTGTTGTTCCACAAAGAATACAAAATAATCATAAAGAATAATAAAAAGAGTTTTTGCAAAGAATTTTCTTGGAAAAAATCTCATTCAAAAAGAAAACAGGGTAGTGATTTAAGTTTCTCCATTACCTTCTTCAAAGTAAACTGAGATTCCATGTACTATTTTTATAAGGACATAGAGAACCCATTTATTCTCATACTGACATGAAGGTATTGATAGTGTATGTCATACATTATTCTTTTTAAATAAGTATATTTGTGCATGTAGTCTTGTGCACTTGGTTTACTTGGATGAAGTATGTGTGTGATTAAATAATGCATACTTTGTTTAAAGGTGAAGTGTGATGAAGGTGGTGATTTGTATGATAATAAAATCATGCACTTGTGAGATCCTTTTTATACACTTTTGGGTCTAAATAAAGAATTGGATAGTGTACATGTCCATGTTTATGGTCAAATAAACTTGATAGTGTGTGTGTAAAGAATAAAAAAATGGAAAGTGTCTGTGAAGAGAAAAAAAGGTGGAAAGTGTGTGTGTTCGGGTCTACATGAAACAAACATTTACATGAATATGAAATTACACTTTCATAATGAAATTGAGAATGTATATGCAATATAAATTGCATGTATATAGTGAGAATTAATTTTTGAGACTGAAGTCAAGAACTAATTCAGAATAAATATTCTTGAGCGTTTAGTGAGTTGATTCAAGTTATTATCATTTGAATATCGGTGAACAGTGAGAATGATCAAGAATTTTTCATATAGTTACTAAAGTTCTTGAATATTTTACATGATTAGATCAGGTCGTCTGGTTTTTTTTTTAGAAAGATACCATCTTAAGGAAATGTAGAAGCAGTCTAAAGTCGATAGAGATCTTTCTATCAGTGGATCATATCTTGTGACTCAAGATTAGTGTAAGTATTCAATGGGACTCTAAAGTAGAATAATCCTCCTTTGGTACTCTAGAGTAGGCCAGTGGGATGCTGGTAACATTGTTTGATGCAATATAAATATCCTCCTACAGGACTGAGAAGTCACTAGTGTAGTTTGTAACTTGTAAACTCTAGTAGGACATTAGAGTGGAACATTGTGGGACTCAATGTTGATGGGAATGGGACTTTCAATGGTTATAACCATATACATATAGTGAAGAATTTGTAACTAGTAAGTATAACTAGTTGTAGAAAGGATATTGGTATTAGTACCAAACCTTGTAAAAAATCCTTATGTGTTATGATTTCTTTTTATTATTTTTTACAGGGAGAGTAAAAGATTTAAAGATGAGAGATAAAGACTTTAATCAGCACAAAGTTTGTATTAAAAATAAATAATTTTTAAAATATTGTACCACTAATTCACCCACCCCACCCCACCCCCATGATATTTTGAATGTTTTCACTTTAAAAACTCACTTGCATGCCCCTTCTACAGTATTATTTTGAAATTAATTTTATCCATGTATGTGTTTTTAAATTTGAAAAATAGATTCCATATTTTGAATCTGAATGAAAAATTTTATTAAATAGGACCCTTTTATTTTTTGACAATATGAATAGTAGATTTAGAAATTTTACTACCATGGTTAAGGGTAAATCAGGTAATTAAGGGTAAAAATAATATTATAAATATTAGAAAATTACCCTAAAACTTGTACTAATTTTATTGGATGAGTTATTTTTTACCAAAATAATCCTTGGGAAAATTTTATGATCTCTTTGAGCTATTTTATGACTTCAATCTATTTATAGTATTTTATTTTAAATAGAAGTCAAAGATGTCATACTTTTATATTTAACAAGTTAAATATTCTAACATGGGATTTACCAGGGGATATATTCAACTATAAATAGTATTTTGAAATATAAAGTTTTTATATTAATAATAGTAATTTATTTTTAATTTTTAGTAAATAAATAATTAACTTAAATTATTTCATAATGATGATGTAGTAATTGTTTAATTAATCAAAATATCAAATAAATGATATTAAAAATATTAAAATAATTATAATTTGAGATAATTATTACCATAAACTAATTTAATAGGTTACCTTGACATGTTATGGATGTATTAAAAGAGTTGGTTTGAAGATATATTGTTTGATTGATATTTTTAAAAGTCAAAAGTTATGAATAGTGTCAAAATAGACATTAATGATAATTTTAAATAAATAATATTTTATTAAATGATATAAAATTCCTAAAAATATTAAATTCATCCAAATTATTTGGATAAGGTTGAAAATATCATCCATGACTAATTTATGGTTCTTTTTTTATTTTATAGTAACAATGTTGACTCTCAAAGAGTAAAAATTCATATTTTCATGGTAAGAGTTAAAGAGATTAAATAAAGATTAAAACCAAAAGATAAGGGTAATAATGTGACCTAAACTTGTCTAAAAACTATATAATTAAAATTATTTGGCCCTTATCATCTTAATATCTAATTTTAGTTGTTTAATGGACTCTTTTCCATGAAAATAACTTATATATTATTTAAATCAACAATAGTTACAAAATTTCACTCCCTTTGTATTTAATATCATTTATGCATCCATATAGGGACAAAATAAAGATATGAATGAACCTAAATATATATTTTGATCTTAATGAAATTAATTTAATTATATAAATTTATTTAAATTTTTTATAAATTATATAATTACCTTAAATTATTCTTCAATTATAAAACCATATTTATTTAATTAACATAAAAATTAAATAATTGATTTTAAAAATATTAATTTTGATATATTTTGGATGGGTTAATGTATCTAAAGAATTTTATAGGTAGATTGAATATATTATAGATGATTTGAAGTATTATATTTTAATTAACACTTTATATTCATGTGTTTTAAGTCAAATTAAATGAATAGTATCAAATTTGATAATAATGGTATTTTATTGAATTAATATATTATTAAATTATTTAAAAATATAAAAATTGTTAAATAATTACAAAAGGGATAAGATATTGTCAAAAATTACTTCCCCAATTAATTTATAGGTAATTTTTAATTCTTTCTCTCTATAATATCCTTATTATATTTTAATATTTTGAAGATTTCTGAAAGTACCCTTCGTCTCAATTATAAAAGGGCACCTCCTCCCTAACTTTATCACACCAATTTGAGCCATATATCTCGATCAAACACTACCCATTTCTATTATAAACATAATTATTTATGTTCTATAGGTTCTTTTCCTTCCAAAAGGCCTACCCTAGATCACTTTAGAAGAGATTAAAGGAAGTCCACCGAAGAAGAGGTGATCATCTTTATCAAATTTCCCAAAAATCTTTCCTCTTATACTTCATGTTCCTGAGTCTTTTCCATGATAAAGTAATAAATATAATATCATATATATTTTGATATGTTGTTATTATTATTATGGTATAACTATATTCCATTATTTATCTATCCTATGAAAAATGAAAGCAGCGTGCATGCGTACATACGTCTCACCATCTCCACATCGTAGAGTAATTTGTTTTTTCATCACCACTTTACTTGGATGGGTATAATGATGAAAATATTGAATATATATGGTAACTATGACATGATATTTATTATAGATAATTAATATATCATCCCTTTTACCATTAAGGTAATGATATCATCACTCGTGCATACGTACGACCTACCATCTCCATGACATGATGTGATTCATTTTACATGATCAATTTTCAAGAATGATTATAAAAATATATTTAATGATTAAATATGATATTAATAACATTAATATTACTATTTAGATGAAGGAACTATATCCTATTCATAAGAACCTGTACTTACACAATAAAACATGCATAATAAAATGAAGCAGTTTACACCCGAAACAAGGGTAATAATGAAATATTATTAACAAATGGGTGATAAAATAATATAAGAGGATAATATAATATATCATCAATATAAAAATGGTTCTATTATAAATTAATAACATGATTTAAACCATTAAATAATATTTTAAATAATTTAAAACTAAAAGTAAGTGTGAGGTAAGGGTTTTTCTTGTCTCGCTTTTATTTCTATGAGATATGCCTTATTCACCACTTATTTATTTTGTGTGGTGTACTTACCCTTTGATATTTTATATCATGAACCTATTTATCTTCCAGGTATTAAATATTTAATTTTATAATTATTTACTTTTATGAGTCTTATGATTCAAATACTTCAAATTGTTATGGGATACTTTGATTTAAAAATATCATTTTAATAAATTCATTTGATCATTGCCTAAACCGTATACCATTTTTACATACGGTGTCTATATTGTAATTTATTTGAATTTATGGGGAAAAAATTTAAATTTGTATCTTCTAATCAATACAGATACTTTTTTATAAGTATTATTGATTAATGAATTAAATCAATCATGTATATATATAATTAATTCTTTGGACATGCAAGAACGGGTGAGAACATTTATAGAAAAGACCATGGATGCATCGGTAGTCTCACAAGATGACAAAACTGGACAAATTAAATGGGTTTCTACTCATAATTATTAAATCGTTTTGTGAAATTTCTTGATGGTGAAGGTATTATGTACTTGGGAAACATGACTTCCAATAATTAATCATTTCCTTCATTAAGATTTTATTTATTTTTATCCATGAGATTTTCACTATGATATTATCCATGGATTCAGATCTTGAAATATTTATTGATTAAATGTCATGTGTGTTCAATTATTTTACCTTTTTATATTGATTATTAATTATTTATTTCAATATATATTATGTTTTTTGTAACTCTTACTGAGCATCTAAGCTCACTCGGTTGGCCTCCTCTAGTTTTAATGCTCACAAATCATGCTTAGCTATGCTAATTCTAATTTATTAAGATACATTGTGTTTAATCATGCTCAAGTATAATTTTAACTTTTGGTGTTAGTGTTTACATAATAAAATATAATTATAGATTTTGGTTAATTATTAGCTATTGATACTTTTCCTATTGATAGGAATGTCACTGATACATGAGTTACCGATGACATAAGCTACTGATAAGATGAGTCACCAATAGAGAGACTCGGAAATTTTTTTAAGTATGAGTCACTAATAGCTTTCCCTACCGATGTCCGACCTACTGACAGAGTGACTGACCGACACTCGTAATTTTTCTAAGCAAGAGCTACTGACAGTCGAGCTACTGATGCATTACCTACCGACAGTCGAGCTACTGACGCATCATCTACCAACAGCTAGATTGATCGATGCAAGTTTGACCCACCGACAGAAATGATCTACTAATAGAATGAGATATCAATAGAATGATCTACTGACAACATGAGACACTGATATTCTGAGCTACTGACATACTGACCATTGATGATCTGTGTTAAGTCAATAAGGTTTTCCTTATGAATTTTCCATTCCTTCTTGTTTTGAAAATCACAAACACCTTATCTTAAGGAAAGTTGATTTTATAAGAAAAATTGCTTTCTTAAGGAAAATCATTTTTATAAGAAAAATCGCTTTTATAAGGAAAATCTCTTTTATAAGAAAAATTATCCTAATCATTTTTTTTCTTATTTAAAGTATGAGATTCGGATTCATTTTCACAGAATCGTTGAATCTTTGATATGAAGCATTCTGTTTCAGGATCCGATTTCTGGATAAGAACTATAAGGAAGTGTCATTCCGAATTCCGGATATGAACTCTGACTAAGTTCTATTCCAGATTCAGGATACAAATTCTTATGAAGTTTGATGACGAATTCTCATTACGAATTCCAATGAAGAATTCTCATTACGAATTTTGATGAAGAAATCGCATTCCGAATTCCCATTACAAATTCTGATGAAGAATTCTCATTACGAATTCTGATGACGAATTCTCATTACGATTTCTGATGACGAATTCCTATTCCGAATTCTCATTCCGAATTCACCTATTAAACAAAATTTGAGTATCTTTGTTTTATACACTCTGAATTAATTCAGACTTCGAAAAATATCTTTGTTAGACTCTAAAATTTTATATTTCTAACAATTCTAAAATTTTTCTACTCTTATTATTTTCATTACACCACGAACCTTTACTCCGAAGCGTTCATTCCTAACCTTTGAGTTAGAATTAAAACGATGTCGTACATTCAGTTACACTTGGTTTGTTATAAAACGATGTCATCTATTTTGTTATAAACTAACCGTTGTCTAAGTGACACGTGTACAGGTCCCTCCGATCTTTAAGGAAAATATGACAGTTGGAGAAGGATCCGACCTTACCTATAAATAGGAGCTCATTTGAAAGAGCTCGGTGCTGATTGCTGATGAAGTTGAAGTGCTAAAAGGCTGACTAATCTGCTTGAAGTGATTTCTAGAGAGAGAGGCTCTTATTAACTCTCAAAGCTTCGTGCGACTCCGAATGTTGGTGATTACATTCGAGGGCTTCCGGGGATAGGAAGACAGAGGTGCCGACTACCTTGAAGTTCGAGGGCTTCCTTGCTGAGGAAGACAGAGGTCTCCAACTACCTTGAAGTTGAGGGCTTGCGGGGATAGCAAGACAGAGACTCTGATCTTCGTATCGAGGGCTTACCCTGGTGTGGGTAAGATAGACTTGCTTGAAAGTATAAATCAAGGGACCCTTTTATCCAAGGTTGTTGGATACCCTTCTCATTGGGTTAAAAGACTTATATCTTGTTACTTGTAGTTTAACTACTTGTTTTATTTCCGCTGCATTTTGTATTATAAGGAAAGTATAACTTTCTTATACTTCCTTATTTGTACTCTGTTTCATTTAGATTCTATACGCTTTAAGGTAGAATCTCATATTGTAATCTTTTGTTAAGTTTCAATTTCCAAAACCATATTTCCAGAACCTACGTTCGGAATCTCTTTCCAAGTTTGCATTTGGAGTTAGAGGTGTTGTGAATTTGCTTAGTTTAACTTTGTTAAACTTAGACCTTTCCTTCTCTTAAGGAAAACATAGTTATTCATAACTAACTTTAAAAGTTCCAAAGGAATTTTTAAAGTATACAATTCACCCCCCCTCTTGTATATTGAGCATCTACATCATTATTTCGATCCTACATTTGGTATCAGAGCAGGTCTCTGAAATACTTATACTCACGAATAAGTTTTTCTTGCTCACTTTCTCATTCCAAACTTTACCATTCCGTTTTCCCATTCTGAACTTTGTGATTACGAACTTTTGCTACTAACAAGTTTGTGTGCAAAGTTATATTAAGTATGGTAGGAATTAATGTTGGATCAATTGATAATCTGAATCCTACAAGACCACCTATATTTGATGGTAATGATTATGAATACTGGAGAGATCGTATGAAGACTTTTGTTATCAATACTGGAGTGGACAACTTTGTTATGCTTATTGGTGATTATAAAATTCTTGACAAGGAAGTCAGAACTTTTACTAATCAAGAAAAGCAAAAATATTAACTCAACTATAAGGAACGCAACACTTTACTGTGTTCAATGACTAGAAATATATATAGCCAAATTTCTTCTTGTGAAGCAGCTAACTGTATATGGAAGAAGTTAGAGGTTACACACTTTGGGACTTCTAAGGTGATTGAGACTAGAAGAGCTATGCTTAGAGCTGAATATCATGGCTTCAATTTTCCTTACGGAGAACCTATCTTTAAAGTTCAACAGAGATTCATGACTATAGTCAACAGTCTACAATCTATGGGAGAAAAAGGTTTAGATGATAAAGCCCTTGTGGAAAAGATAATTGATATTATGCCCAATGAGTGGGAGTCCAAGAGAACAGCTATAGATGAGAACAGGAAGGTCACTCAAATTACTCTTGATGAATTATTTGGAACTCTTCTACAACATGAAACTAGAATGAAGAGAGATACAGACAACATCAAGAAGAAGAATGTAAATGGTACTGTTGCTTTTACTACAACCTCAAATCAGATGAAAGCTAAGACTCCTGAGAGAGTAACTAGATCCAAGTCTAAGAAAGTTATTTTCCAATCCGAATATAGTGAGAGTGAAGTCTCAGAAAATGAATTAGCAAATCTTGCTCGAAGGATGAACAAGATAGTTGGACAAATAAATTTCCAATCCAAGTATAAGAAAAAGGAAAGGAAAGATAAGAAAGATGGAAAAGTTACTTGTTATGAATTCAAGAGAGCTGGACATATTAGACCAGATTTCCCTATGCTCAAAAAGAAAGAAAGAAAATAAAGGCATTCAGACAGGAACAGGAAGAAATTTTATAAAGCTAAAGCTAAGAAAGTTCTGAAAGCAAACGATACCTGGAGTGCCAGTGGTGGTGACTCTTCAGATGAATCTTCTGATTATGAATCTTCAGGACAGAAGAATCTTGGTCTTATAGCCAGATTACCTATTGATAATCATTGTTTTATGGATAAGGTATGAAATTCTGAATCATTGACCAATGTTTCTTTAAATTCTAATGATAGTAAGTATTATAACTCTTCTGATGAAGAATCATCTTCTGATGAAGAAAATACTTTACCTACTTATGAAGAAGTCTCTAGGTTTGCTGAACTTCTTGAGATTGAGAATTCAAAACTCAATAAGAAACTTGATAAGGAAAATTCTAGGAATTCTATTCTTACAAAAGAGATATCAGATCTTTCTAAAGATCTTGATAAGAAAAATACTGATTTTTAAAGTATTTCAAAAAATCTTAAGGAAGTAAGTTCTGAGAAGAATAAACTTTCTAAAGAGTTAGAAAAAGTAATTTCTAAGAAAAATGTTTTTGAGCCTAGCTCTAGTTCTAAAACTAATGATTTTGAGGATAAAAACTTGGTTGTAAAACTCAAGTCTGAAATTTTTTCCTTAAAGAAGTGTTTATCAAACTTTACCCATGGTAAGGAAAATTTTGATAAGATGTATTCCCAAATACGACCTTTAAAAAATAAATCCGGATTTGGTTATACCCATGCAAAACCTATTTTCAGTAACAATTATTTTGTTCCTCAAAGTGCCCCATTTTGTACCAAGTGTCAATGTGTTGGTCACTGGGCAAAGAATTGTTCCTTAAACAAAACCCAATCTCTAGGATTTCACAAAGCTTACTTTTCTAAGAAGGTGTGGGTTCCTAAAATTTTATTGTCTGGAAATCTCGGATCCAAACAAGTTTGGATTCCAAAAATCTAATTTTCTTATTGATTTCTGGAAAACAAAGAGAGTACTAGCAACAATACATGGTACATGGATAGTGGATGTTCCCGGCACATGACTGGTAACAAAATCTTTTTTGAAAAGATTATCAAAATGAAAGGAGGAAAGGTAACTTTCGGAGATAATGCTAAGGGAGAGATTGTTGGTATCAGTAATATTGTTCTTCTTGGTAAAACCTTGATTTAAAATGTTCTTTTTGTTAGAGTTCTTAAGCACAATTTCATTAGCATAAGTCAGTTATGTGATGAAGGTTACCTTGTGAATTTTAGGAATGATAAGTGCTTAGTTCACAATTTCAAGGAAGAATTTATTCTCTCATCCAACAGGAAAGAGAATGTTTACACTCTGAACTTAGAAGATCTTAGAAGCCAAGATTTACCTTGACTAATTGCAATGGAAGATCACTTCTGTTTATGGCATAGAATACTAGGTCACTGTAATCTTAGGAACCTATGTAAACTCTCTAAGAAGAAACTAGTTAAGGATCTACCGGAGCTTATATTTGATTCTTCTAAAGTTTGTGATCCTTGTCAATATGGAAAAGCAACATAAATCTAGTTTTAAATCGATCGGTGAAGTCTCAACAACTGATGCATTACAGTTAGTACACATGGATCTTTTTGGTCCAACACAAACTGGAAGTATTGGAGGCAAATACTATGTGTTTGTTCTAGTTGATGATTACACTAGATTTACTTGGGTCTATTTTCTAGCAAAGAAGTCTGAAGCTTTTTCATATTTCAAAAGTTTTAGAGCTCAAGTTAAAAATGAGAAAAACCTTCCATTGAAAACTATTCATAGTGATCATGGAGGAGAATTTCAAAATTCAGATTTTAAAACTTTCTGTAGTAAGAAAGGTATTACTCACAATTTTTCAGCACCTAGAACTCCTCAACAGAATGGTGTAGTTGAAAGAAGAAATAGAATTCTTCAAGAGATAACTAGAACCATGTTGAGTGAATATTCTATTGCTAGACATTTCTGGGCTGAAGCTGTAAGTACTGTTTGCTATACTATAAATCGAGTTTTAATTAGACCTTTTCTTAATAAAACTCCTTATGAGTTATGGAATGGTAGAAAACCTAGATTATCCTACTTCAAGGTTTTTGGTTGCAAAGTATTCATTTTGAATACTAAAGATAACTTACAAAAATTCGCACCAAAATCTGATGAAGGGATTTTCTTAGGATATTCCACAACTTCTAAGGCTTATAGAGTTTTTAATAAAAATACTTGTACTATTGAAGAAACAGTATATGTAAAATTTGATGAGTCAGATCCTTTTGTTTTTAAACTATCCCATCCTACATCTTCAGATGTGTTTTCAAAAACTGATTATCAACCTTTGATAGAAGAACCTTCTGATAAGGAAATTGTTCAAGAAGATATTTCTGAAACACTTACCCCAGAAGACTTTCTACCATATGTTGATGAACAGGTTTTACAAAACCCAAATCAGGGGTTTCTTAAGAATCGTCCCAGTGATAGCATCATTGGTGATGTAAATCAACCTGTAAGGACTAGAAGTTCCTTAAGAAATGAAGTAGAACATCTAGCATTTCTTTCCCAATTAGAACCTAAAAGCACTAATGAAGCTTTAGGTGATGATGATTGGATCAAAGCAATGCAAGATGAACTAAATGAATTCGAAAGGAATAAATTCTGGACCTTAGTTGAAAGACCTAAAGAAACTTCTGTTATTGGAGTAAAATGGGTTTTCAGAAATAAATGTGATGAAAATGGAGTCATAGTAAGAAATAAAGCTATAATTGTTGCTAAAGGCTATAATCAGCAAGAGGGAATAGACTATGAAGAAACCTATGCTCCAGTAGCTAGACTTGAATCTATCTGTATTCTACTTGCTTTTGCAGCATTCTTTAATTTCAAACTTTTTCAAATGGATGTGAAATGTGCTTTTCTTAATGGTTATGTTCAAGAGGAAGTTTTTGTTGAACAACCTCCTGGATTTGAAGATACAAAACATCCGGATCATGTTTTTAGACTTACCAAAGCTTTTTATGGTCTTAAACAAGCTCCACGAGCATGGTATGATAGACTCACTGGATTTTTGCTTCAAAATAACTATGTTAAGGGAAATGCAGATCCAACTCTTTTTATAAAGAAAGAAAAGAAAAATGTTTTTATTGTTCAAATTTATGTTGATGACATTATATTTGGTTCAACTCAGCAATCTTTGACTAACACCTTTGCAAGTCTAATGAAATATGAGATTGAAATGAGTATGATGGGTGAGTTAACATTTTTCCTTGGTTTTCAAATTTCTCAAAAACCAAAAGGAACTTACATATCTCAACATAAGTATATTAAAGATCTTCTTAAAAAGTATGGTTATGACAACACTAAGAGTTTAAGTACTCCCATTGGTACCTTAAACTCTTTAGATCTTGATGAAGCTGGGAAACCAGTAGATCAAACATCTTTTAGAGGTATGATAGGAAGTCTACTTTACCTAACAGCTAGTTGACCAGACTTAATGTTTTCAGTATGCTTATGTGAAAGATATCAATCCAATCCTAAGGAATCTCACCTAAAGGCAGTAAAAAGAATTTTTCGCTACCTTAAGGGAACCATGGATCTAGGATTATTTTATACTTCTGGAAATGATTTTGTTCTAAAAAGCTTTTCTGATGCTGATTTTGGTGGATGTAGAATGGATAGAAAAAGTACATCCAGAACTTGTCATTTCTTAGGAGATTCACTAGTTTCTTGGTCCTGCAAGAAGCAACATTCTGTAGAACTCTCCACTGCTGAAGCTGAATATGTAGCAGCCGGAAGTTGTTCTGCTCAAGTGTTGTGGATGCAACACACACTCATAGATTATGGCCTGAGTTTTACTAAAACTCAAATTTTGTGTGATAACACAAGTGCCATTGCCCTCAGTAAGAACCCTTCACATCACTCTCGTGCAAAACACATAGATATTAGGCATCACTTTCTTAGGGATCACACACTTAAAGGAGATATTATTCTTCAGTTTATCGGAACTCAATATCAACTTGCTGATATTTTCACAAAATCTTTGCCTTCTGATAGATTTGAATATATTAAATAGAAGTTAGGAATGATAACCATAAGGTAATCTTTCTTAATTAACTTTATATTGAAAAAATCTCCTTACAGCAATAAACTCCTTTTCATAGGGGGAGTACATTTGATTGATAGTTTAACAAAGTTTTTCAAAGTTTGTTTTCAAAATTTTCAAAAAGAAGATTTCCGGAATGGAATCTCCAGAACTACAATTTTCCAGAATGGACATTTTCGTACAGAACACTTCTGAAATGGAAGTATTCATATTAAAAATTTCCGGAATGAAAATTTCGTACTGATATTTTCATAACAAAATTTCTGTACTGAGTTTTCCGTAATGAATGTTCCGTAATGAGTTTTTCGTACTAAGTTTATTTTCCGTAGTAAAATTTTCTGCGAAATCTGTCTTCTAATAATAAAGTTTTTTTCTAGTCTTTGTTATATTACCCATTACGAATAATCCTCCTAATCCAATCCTAAAGGTATGATTACCTTACTCAAGTTTTCGTAGTCATATTTTACTTGCTGGCATTTTCTTGTATTATATTTTCGGATTTTAGTTTTCGTAATTCCTTGTTTAAATAAAAACCTCAAAAAGATCGGATTCAAGTTTTCAACCGTCAGATCTGATCTCAGCTTATCACAACCGTTAGATCAACCGTGGAAGTTGAACCGTCATTTCATTGCCTATATAAATGGGACCCAAATACTCTTCCCACATCGATTTCAAGCTCTCGCATCCCGAAGCTCTACCCCTCTGTTTTAAGGCCGTTCCGAACTACAGTTGTCTTCGTTCCGAACTTCTCAGAGGATTACAGATCCGAATGTCTGCGGAGTTAGCGTCTCAAGAAATGTCATCCACTAAGCCTATTTCACAATGGTTAGTTTACAGAGAAAGGTTAGTCCATCTGGATTTCTTCAACAACTATGATTCTCTTATTTGAAAGAACATTAAGTTGAATGGCTGGAAAGATGTTGTTGTATCCAAACCGGGGACTCAAGACGATGTTTTTACGGAGTTACTTGTTGAGTTCTATGAAACAGTTTCCTTCTTCCAGGAAGATAATAGGTAGAAATTTTCTTTTAAGTCTTATGGAAAGACCTATAAACTCTCTTATACCAAGGCAGCAAGCTTGGTAGGGTTGTCCTATGAAGGAGAAGCCGAATTTATTTCTCATGTATTTCCGGACTCTAAGGGTAGCTTCGACAAGGAAAAAGCCTTAGAAACTCTCGGACTGGCTGATGACAAGGCTCTGAAGATTGCAAGTCTATCCACAAACTTCTGTATTCTAGAGTTGTGGGTGCAAGGGCTTATCATACCGAGGAAAGGTGATAAAGACAGCTTGAAGAAGAGTGAGATCTACATCTTATATTTCCTAATAAATCTAAGGAAGTTTAAATTCATGAGGCATATTCTTATAACCATTGAGAATCTTAAGAAGGGAAATCTCAAAGCCCAGATCGTAATGTACCCAGCAATATTATCAAAGTTGATAGTTCGGTGCCTTGAATCTTTCAAGGAAGCTTGCAGATCTAAGCCAAGGGTGTGTAAAATTTTGTTGGTTATTGATGAAACCCTTAAGAGGATGGATGTGGCTTACAATAAGGAGATTGGTGAGTTCGTTGATTTGCCTAATCAAGAAGAAGCAGCTCCGAAGGCTGCTGAACCGGAATCATCTAAGCCAGTAAAGAAAAGAAAGTTGAAAGAAGTTGCAGCTGAAGTTGAAGATCCTAAGTCTAAGGAAGTTCAAACCGCACCTCCCAAACCAAAGAAGAAGAAGGCCTATCCTGATGAGGTTGTTGCAAAGTGGAGAGCAGATAAAGAGAAAAGGAAAGAAGGGGATCCGCAGTTCGGATTGGACCCTGTGGAAGCTAAGGCCCTGAAGGAGAAAACTGCTGATGAGCTTCAAAAACAAGTAAAGGAAAAGAAGCTTAATAAGAAGATGTCAGAAGCCGAGGCAGTCCAAGCTTTGTTGAAATTTAATGAAATAGTATCCGGAAGCATTCCAGTTCTGAGATATTTCTCCTTGGAATCTCTACCTGAGACTCTAGGAAGAAACCTTGATTTTCCGGAAGAAACTACAGCTGATCATGTTGAGAAAATCGAGCAGATTCAGCAAGTGGGAGAGGAAGAAGTAGTTGCTGAAGGAAGTGGTGAAACAGGAGATCTTTTGAAACAAGTAGATGATTATAAAGGATCACCTTCGGAACATCTATCACACCGAACTTCAGAGGCTGAATCCTCTAAGCTAGTAACTCCAGAGAAGGATAATAATGAGGAAGATGTTGTTCAAAAAATCATTGATGATATTATTCAAGTGTCTACTGGCGAGCAGAAAACCCCTGATCAAGAATCGATTCCGAAAAAAGACAAGGGAAAGCAACTTCTTGATGAGACTCCGAAATCAGTGGCTAGCAAGAAAAGAGAATTTGGTGATTCATCTAAAAGGAAGTTGGATCTTATTAAGGAAGAAAACTCTCCAACCAAAATTTCAGATTCGGAGTCATCCTCGTTGGGGCATGACTTTGTTGTTCAGTCCTTAAAGAAGTTGGTGGGAACCATTCCAACCTTCTCAAGTATTGACTCAAGGTTCCAGATGCTCCAACATGCTCTAAACCAGAAAACAGACTCTGTATCTATGGTTATGGATAAGTGTGTTGAAATAGAGGCTCAGTTCAAAACGTTTTTCATTGGCTACGAAGCTCATAGAAAATCTTGCAAGAGGATGACAAACTGGTCGAAGAAGACTGTTGAAGAGATGAGGTTATTCGATGAGTTTCAAGACAATGTTAAATATGCCTTTGAGACCGAGGACAAGAAGATAAATGAGTTAACTTCATCCTTTGAAGAGAAGCTGACAGAATAAAAGAACTTCCGGATTCAAGAAGTGAGAGATCTGAATGGGAAGCTGAATTCCGTTTCTCAAAACTGGAAGTTTGAAAGGGATCATCGAATTGATTTTGAAGAAAGGATGAAGGCTCAGGAAGAAAAGATCAAAGCTCAGGAAGAAAATCTGAAGGCTCAGGAATAAAAAATTGAAGCTCAATCCGCAAGAATAGTTGTCTTAGAGAAGCAAGCTGAAGAAGATCATAAAGACCTGAAGAAGATCAAGACTATTCTAAAGGGGCTCATGTCGAAGGAAAAAGATCTGAAATAACCAAATCCGATCTTTTTTTTGTATTTTTTGTTGCTGAGATTTCAAACTTAATGAAATTCATATTTGTCATTTCTATTGCTGTCATTACTAATTTTTCAGGTACTTTGTTATTTTTTTTATTCCCTCCAATTCTTTTTGAAAATCACAAAGGGGTAGAAGGAAAAGATCCTTAAGAAAAAGAAGAACTCTAATAAGAGTTTATCAAAGAGGGAGAAGGAAAAGATCCTTAAAAAGAAAAACTCTAATAAGAGTTTGTTTAAGGGGGAGTTTTTCATTAAAGAAGACCTTCTTATTTATCACTCCGGAAATCTGAATACGATCCTTAGAGTTTCAAAGCCTAAGGGGGAGTTAGTCGTATTCATCAATATCCTTAAAGTAAAGGGAGATAAGCCTTAATGTTTTTCTTTCTTCTTAGAATTTCCTTTTCGTAAGGATGTTTGTGCTTTCCAAAAAGGGGGATATTGTTAAGTCAATAAGGTTTTCCTTATGACTTCTCCATTCCTTCTTGTTTTGAAAATCACAAACACCTTATCTTAAGGAAAGTTTCTTTTATAAGAAAAATTGCTTTCTTAAGGAAAATCGTTTTATAAGAAAAATCGCTTTTATAAGGAAAATCGCTTTTATAAGAAAAAGTATCCTAATCATTTTTTTTCTTATTTAAAGTATGAGATTCGGATTCATTTTCATGGAATCGTTGAAACTTTGATATGAATCATTCTGTTTCAGGATCCGATTTCTGGATAAGAACTATAAGGAAGTGTCATTCCGAATTTCGGATATGAACTCTGACTAAGTTCTATTCCAGATTCAGGATATGAATTCTTATGAAGTTTGATGACGAATTCTCATTACAAATTCTAATAAAGAATTCTCATTACGAATTTTGATGAAGAAATCGCATTCCAAATTCCCATTACGAATTCTAATGAAGAATTCTCATTACGAATTCTGATGACGAATTCTCATTACGATTTCTGATGACGAATTCCTATTCCAAATTCTCATTCCGAATTCACCTATGAAACAGAATTTGAGTATCTTTGTTTTATACACTCTAAATTAATTCATACTCTGAAAAATATCTTTGTTAGACTCCGAACTTTTATATTGCTTACACTTCTAAAAGTTGTCTACTCTTATTATTTTCATTACACTCTGAACCTTTACTCCGAAGCGTTCATTCCTAACCTTTGAGTTAGAATTAAAACGATGTTGTACATTCAGTTACACTTGGTTTGTTATAAACTGATGTCGTCTATTTTGTTATAAACTAACCGTTGTCTAAGTGACACGTGTACAAGTCCCTCTGATCTTTAAGGAAAATATGACCGTTGGAGAAGGAGCCGACCTTACCTATAAATAGGAGCTCATTTGAAAGAGCTCAGTGCTGATTGCTGATGAAGTTGAAGTGCTAAAAGGCTGACTAATCTGCTTGAAGTGATTTCTAGAGAGAGAGGCTATTATTAACTCTCAAAGCTTCGTGCGACTCCGAATGTTGGTGATTACATTCGAGGGCTTCCGGGGATAGGAAGACAGAGGTGCTGACTACCTTGAAGTTTGAGGGCTTCCTTGCTGAGGAAGACAGAGGTCGCCAACTACCTTGAATTTGAGGGTTTGCGGGGATAGCAAGACAGAGACTCCGATCTTCGTATCGAGGGCTTACCCTAGTGTGGGTAAGATAGACTTTCTTGAAAGTATAAATCAAGGGACCCTTTTATCCAAGGTTGTTGGATACCCTTCTCTTTGGGTTAAAAGACTTATATCTTGTTACTTGTAGTTTAACTACTTGTTTTATTTCCGCTGCATTTTTTATTATAAGGAAAGTATAACTTTCTTATACTTCCTTATTTTTACTCTGTTTCATTTTGATTCTATATGCTTTAAGGTAGAATCTCATATTGTAATCTTTTGTTAAGTTTCAATTTCCAAAACCATATTTCCGGAACCTACGTTCGGAATCTCTTTCCAAGTTTTCATTTGGAGTTAGAGGTGTTGTGAATTTTCTTAGTTTAACTTTGTTAAACTTAGCCCTTTCCTTCTCTTAAGGAAAACATAGTTATTCATAACTAACTTTAAAATTTCCAAAGGAATTTTTAAAGTATACAATTCACCCCCCCCCCCTCTTGTATATTGAGCATCTACATCATTATTTCGATCCTACAATCTATCTATTAAATTTAAACTTACCTATAATGGTCATTTTTATGAAATTTAGTACTGCTTATTATATTAATGAGTCTATCTATCTTTTGTAGACAACATTTAATGGTGTTAGAGACCAGTAGGAGGTACCAAAGAACATTCTTATTGTATATATAAAAGGAATATCTGGATCAACAAGAAAAGTGAGTAAGAAAGAAGTGGCTTGGAAGAAATGCACAGAGCTGATCAAGAAAAACACAAGAGCTCCATATTGTACTTACATGAATATAATACTAAGAACTAAAATGACCAAAAATATCTATAGTAGAAACTTAGAAGAAAATAACACTTCAATTATTAGTTGGAATATAAGGAAAAAAATCAAACAATGACTCTCTCTTTTTTTCTATTTCTGAAAGATGACTCCAACTTCACTTCTTTAACTTTGAAGGAGTCCAAAAGCTTCATAAAACATCACACAGAGCATTATAAACCCTTCTTATATTTTTTCTCTGCTTGTTAATATTATTTACATTTCGAGTAGTGTATGACAACCCTGCTTTTTATTACAACTTAAACATTCTTTAATACATAAAACTTCACTTGATCCAATAAAGAAGATCGAGAGGTTTAGTGTCTTTGGGGCTTAGGATCATTACATAAAAACTTTAAACTTGAAATACAACATCTTTATTGAAAACTTCCTTTACATGACCACTACATTCCTTCGTACTTAGCATTGCATGGGATAACCTGAGGACATGCATAAGAAAAGGGTGAGCTATAAAGCCCAGTAAGGGAGTAAACAATGAATAACATGAGGAGTGAAATACATGTTAGGAAATAGGAATATCAATAGAGCATAAGAGAAACATGAACATAAAGGCATGATAAAGCATGATAATCATAACATGGAAATGTGGCAACAACACTTAACATTGAATTAGCATGAGCCAAGGCTCATTGCACATGGAGCATGAGTAAACCCTCATTGCACTTGAAGCACGAGTAAACCCTCGTTGCACTTGAATTAGCATGAGTAAGCACTCATTGCACATGATGTATCATGATACTATACTTTACCCAATGCATTGGAGCGCTATAAAGGGCGCACCCTTCTTAAACATTTCATTTCATGCATAAGTGTGCCACATGGATCATAAAACATGGATTCATAAAACATAATCATTTATTCCACGATAAAGGGATGTGGAATTCATACATGAAACTTTATAATCAATAAGTAAATGTGCATAAAGGTGAATACCCTTTATGGAGAAATGGGCATGGTATTCACTACACAATGATATTGGCTTAGAAAATCGGTGTGATTTCGGCAGCGTAACGGCGTGACATAAGAATTCATAAAAAAGGTTGATGAGAGAGAAAGGGTTTCCTCATCATATTTACATGAAATGGACAGTAAGGAGGTCATATAGATACATGTCTCAACAATTGAAAAGGAATTTAGATTCATGATACAAAAGTATTTCTTGAATCTAAAAGAAGAGAAAAAGGTTTCTTTCGGAATTTCGGCATAGTAACGGGTGTACATGGGAGGAATTTAATGAGAGAGAAGGGGGTCTCCCATAATTAAAAAAATAAGAGGGCAGTATGGGAGAGGTGAAAAACCATACCCCAACATTCATAATTGAAAATAAAAGGGAAATACAACTTAAATAAAATTGACAAAAATTAGAAAGGAAGAAAACCCCTTACTTGGAAGTGTGCTTCCAAAGGCTAGAGAGAGGCTTGTGAGAGGCTTCTTGGGAGCTTGGGGCACCTTGGGAGGATTATAGAGAGAGTAGGGCAGAGGTTGGACGAACTTAAAGGGCTTTTAGTGAGGAGTAAGTGGGATCTTGGGTGGGTTTATATAGGAAAGGTGAGAGAATTCTTTATTATTTAGGTTTGGGACCCCTTATATTAAAATAATCCAAACCACAAACCATCCCATGGTATTTGCCCATGGTTTCTGGAAAAGGAAATAGGAAAACAATATTTTACAAGGCCAAGGTCCGAACTTATTAAAAAAATAGGGTTGCTTATGTGGAGGTGAGTCACACTCCCATGGAAATTAATTTAAAAAGGCAAAGTGTTGAATAAGTCTTGAGGGCTCCATTAATGCTTTGAAAAGTAAGTCAAACAAACCCAAAACCTCATTATTTTAATTATAAAACACATATTGGCCGAACATAAGGATTATGTTATATTATTACATCACCATTGTGTCATTATGATGTCATAAAACACATTATATATTTAAATGGTATTTAATTTTTACCCAAAAATTGACTGTCTCAGAAAATTATGAAAAATTCACCGTTGGATAATTTCGACGTCCTGATTCCAAAAATAATATTTATTTTATCTAAATAATTTTCTAAATATGTGAATTTTCACTTTTAATATAAAAACCGACATTTATAAAAAATTTACGGGTTTTGACAGAAACAGCTTTTAAACCTTAATAAAAATTTTAATTGCATTCATAAAATTATAAGATCATTTATATTTAATAAAAAATTAATTTAATATTAATAATAATATTTTATTAAAATATTATTTAATTCAAAAAATCCTTTAATTTAATAAAATATAATTCTTAATTAAATAATAACTAAAAACACCATTTGTACTTTAAAAACTAATTACAATGTATCAAAAAAAATTATATTCATTATTATATACAAAAAAATAATGTACATGAACATGGTGCTAATTATTTGTTACATAACCCCTTAAAATAGCCGCATAAGACCTAAGGGTAAGGTGTGTGATGGTGACAGACTCTTGGGGTTTCTCGGATAACATCTCTTGAGTGGTAATCTCTATCAACTTCCATTTTTCCCGTAGACGATCACGTTCGAGATTGACTTGATGAAGCTCAGCTTGGGCTTGGTCAAGGGAAAAGCCCAAAGACGCCACCTCTTTTCTGAGCTCCGACAAATGGGCTTCGTAAGGGGCAATTCTACTGGATGAGGCCATCGCTTCCTTTGTCTGAGTAGAAATGGTTTCGTTAAAGCCTTATATTTATACTACTCAGATGATCACTGTTCAACGGATATAAAAGTAACGGTCACAAATCTTAACATAAAACTAAAGAAGTTGACATCTTATAAAAAAACATTTTTCATAAAGAAACATTTAACTGGATCAAGAGGGATTTTCCATTAATGAAACTTTGGGTCGTTACAACATTCCCCCCTTAAGAAATTTCTCCCTCGAAATTTTCCTTTTCCCACACTAAAACAAATGTGGGTAACTTAGCTTCATCATATCCTCCGACTCCCATGTTGCTTCTTCAAACTTGTGGTTTCTCCACAACACCTTGACGAGGGGCATTGTCTTATTTCGTAGAACTTTTCTCTACGATCTAAGATCTTCACTGGTTGCTCCTCATAATAAAGATCGTCTTCTAATTGTACCACCTCGGAAGAGAGTACATGTGAAGGGTCTGGTATGTACTTCCTTAAGAGGGATACATGGAAGACATCATGCACCTTGGCCATAGTAGGTGGAAGTGCTAGTCGATAGGCCACAACCCCAACACGATCAAGAATCTCGAAGGGGCCGATGTACCTTGGACTTAACTTCCCTTTCTTTCCAAACCTCATGACCTTCTTCCACGGAGATATGCGTAAAAACACCATGTCTCCGACTTTAAACTCAAGGTCTCGTCGACGATTATCTGCATAACTCTTCTGTCGAATCTGGGCTGCCTTGATATGCTGCTGAATGGTTTTCACCTTCTCCACCATTTCTTCGACCATTTCTGGTCCAAGCAGCTTACGTTCACCGACCTCATCCCAACATACAGGTGTTCTACACCTTTTACCATATAGGGCTTCATATGGTGCCATTTGGATGCTCGAGTGGAAACTATTATTATAAGAGAACTAAACTAGAAGAAGATGTTGATCCCATCCTCCTTTAAAGTCCATTGAGCACGCTCTCAACATATCCTCAAGTGTTTGGATAGTCCGCTCGGATTGGCCATCAGTTTGAGGATGATAGGCCGTAATGAAGTTCAGTTCAGTATTCAGAGCATGTTGAAGACTCTTCCAAAACTTAGAGGTAAATCTTGGATCTCGGTCAGACACAATAGATTGTGGTACTCCATTCAACCGTACCACTTCCCTGATATATATCCGTGCCAGTTGATCCAAAGAGAAATCCTCTCGAATAGCAATGAAGTGTGCAGTCTTTGTAAGACGGTCCACAATAACCCAGATTGCATTGCTGCCTTTGGATGTCCTTGGAAGTCCGGTGACAAAGTCCATGGTGATGTTCTCCCATTTCCATTCTGGTATGGGCAATGGTTGCATCATCCCCTTAGACTTCTGTCTCTCTTCCTTCACTTGCTGACACACCAGGCAATTTGATGTATACTCAGCGATCTTCTTCTTCATATTATCCCACCAAAAGTTTTCTCAGAGATCTCGATACATCTTTGTGCTCCCTGGTTGAATAGAGAAATTTGAACTATGTGAATCATCCAAAAGTTCCTTCTTCAGCTCCGAACTTGATGGGACACATAGTCTTTTCCTAAACCGCACAATTCCTTCTTCATTAACATTAAACTCTGAGGATTTTCCCTTTTTGATAGCTTCCACTTTTACTTGGATTCTCGCATGATCCTTTTGAGAATCCTTTAACCTTTCCAAAAGAGATGGTTGAGCAATCATTTGTGAAAGGATTGATGATGTTCCCTTCTTTATGATTCCCACGTCCATCTTCATCATGTCTAAGAAGATTGGATCCTTCTCAATTCTCATCATTGATAGAATCGCTGGATCCTTTCTACTTAGGGCATCCGCCACCTTGTTCGCCTTCCCAGGGTGGTAATGTATTGAACAGTCATAATCCTTGATGAGCTCTATCCATCTTCTCTGGTGCATATTAATCTCTTTCTGTGTGAATATATATTTAAGAATCTTGTGGTCAGTATATATCTCACATTTCTCTCCATAGAGATAATGCCGCCATATTTTCAAGGAAAAGATCACCGCCGCCAACTCCAGATCATGCGTTGGATAGTTTCGCTCATGTATTTTCAACTGCCTTGAGGCATAGGATATCACTTTATCATTCTGCATCACCACACATCCTAAGCCCTTCTTCGAAGCATCACTGAATACCACAAAAAGCTCCCCACTTGTGGGTAAAGTGAGCACAGGTGCAGTGATAAGCCTCCTTTTCAACTCCTTGAAGCTTTCTTCGCATTCATCACTACAAGAAAACTTTAATCCCTTTCGAGTTATCTTGGTAAGAGGGTTGGAAAATCGTGAGAAGTTTCTCACAAATCGTCGATAATATCCAGCTAACCCCAAGAAGCTACGGATATCAGTTACCGATGTTGGCCTCGGCCATCCCTCAATTGCATCTGTTTTGGAGGGGTCCACAGATATCTCATTGCTTGTGATGATATGGCCCAAGAATGAGACCTCCTTCAACCAGAACTCACACTTTCTATACTTGGCATAGAGCTTCTCCTTGCGCAAAGTCTCCAGTACAGTTCTTAAATGCTCCTCATGGTCCTCCTTGGTTTTGGAGTATATTATAATATCATCTATAAAGACTACCACAAATTTATCTAGGTAATCTCTAAAGACTCTATTCATCAAGTCCATGAATATTGCTGGAGCATTGGTGAGTCCAAAAGGCATTACTATGAATTCATAGTGCCCGTACCTTGTACGAAAAGCAGTCTTGGGGATATCTTCCTTCTTCACCCTTACTTGATAATATCCCGACCGCAAGTCGACCTTGGAGAAGTATTGTGCTCCACGCAGCTGATCAAACAAGTCATCGATTCTTGGGAGAGGATACTTGTTCTTTATCGTGATTTTGTTAAGTTCACGATAATCGATGCAAAGCCGCATTGACCCATCCTTCTTCTTGACAAAGATGACTGGTGCACCCCATGGTGATGCACTTGGGCGTATAAACCCTTTATCCAGATTCTCCTGTAGTTGTTTCTTCAGCTCTTCAAGCTCAACAACAGCCATTCTATATGGAGTCTTGGATATTGGTAGCGCCCCAGGTATAAGTCCAATTGAGAACTCAACATCTCTTCTTGGAGGAAGACCAGGAAGTTCCTCGGGAAATACTTCAGCGAATTCCCTCACAATAGGCATTTCTTCAAGGGTGGTTTATTCCTTGGACTCAATCATCTGAGCCAGATATGCATGCTCATAAGGCAGTAATATCCATGCTTGAGATGATGGAGCTAAAGGAGATTCATCTTCCTCCTGACACTTGTAAAGAATCGGGGGTCGATTCTCCATATGTAGTGTGATTTCCCTCTCCCGAAAATTTATGTTGGCTCTATATAAGGAAAGCCAATCCATGCCAAGAATTGCATCAAATTCCACCAAAGGGAGTATGAAGAGGTTCGCTGGGAAATTAAATCCACATATTATAACAGGGGAGGACTTATACTCATGGGATGCAATGATTGCCCCATTTTCCGTACTCACCGACATCTTTACTTCCATGATTTGTGGTGGTGCAGGGATTGTTCTAATAAACTTTTGAGATATAAAAGAACGCGTAGAACCTGAATCAAAAAGTACGTTCGCTATTCTTGAATGAATAACTAGCGTACCTGTCACCACTTCGTTGTCGGGGTTCACTTCGGCAGAAGTGATGGCAAAAGCTCTTCCTTGCTGTCTTGGAGGTTGTTGATTGCCTCCGATAACCCTTGGATTAGGGCACTGATTCGCAAAATGACCCGGTTCTTTGCATTTGTAGCATTGAACAACGCGTTGAGGTTCGAATGGAGCGTTCCTCTCTTCTGTCGCAGCCGCGGGTCCTTCTTGCTGACAGTTAACAGCTAGGTGCCCTTCTCTTCCACACTTGAAGCATTTTCTTGTCCCCCTAAGGCAATTTCCAGGGTGCTTCTTTCCACACTTTTGGCAAGTGGGGTGCTGGAATTTCTTAGCGCCGTTGGATTTATCCATCGGACCACCAGCATTGAATTCCACCTTACGCTTCTTGTCCCCATGATACCCCTGTGATTCTCCGATCTCCATTTCAACCTTGAGGGCACATCGGACAATTTCCTCATAGCTGTCGAAGTCACGGATCGCTAATGCTTTCCGCAAGCTAGGCTTCAGCCCACCAAAGAAGCGGTCAACCTTGCATTCGGGGGTAACGACAAAGCCGGAAGCGTATCGTGCAAGCCTTGTGAAGTTTGCCTCATACGCTCCCACAGATTCTTCATCTTTCTGTTTGAGGGAAAGGAAGTCCCTTTCCATCTTAAGATGGAGGGTGCGTGGAAAATATTTATCGAAAAACATCTTCCGGAATTCCTTCCATTCCAAAGCCTCGATCTCCTCCTCAGGCTTCGTATTTTTTATCAACATCCACCATTGATCAGCTTCACCCTCCATACGATAAGCCGCCAGGAGAACCTTCTCTTTTTCAGAGCATTGGAGGATGGAGAATATCTTTTCAATGGAGTTGATCCATTGTTCAGCAATCGTGGGATCGGATGATCCACTAAAAGTATGAGGCCTTTGTCTCATGAAGCTTTCAATAGCGACTTGTTCTTTCTTAGGGGGGGTTGAACGTTCCTCTTGACCAGTGTTTCTATTCAAAACTTGAGTTAGCTGAGAGAGAAGAATGACAAAGTTCGCGATTCCCGCTCCCATTGGATTGGGTATCTCATAAGTACAATCATCACACTGATCTTCACAACGGTTGTTAGCCCGAGTTCTCCTATTAACGGCCATTGGCTGGAATAAAAGGAAAGTTAGGGGTAACACATAAAGGGTAATCCAAAGACAAAAGTTGATGACTTATAAATAAACTTTAATCTCTTTTAACTCATGAGTCTATAGGATTCAATCCAGGATTTTCATGATCTTCCTTCTAACATATATTCTTAGGGGCATTTTTCCCTTAATAAGGGTTCATACTAAGATTGTGAATTTATCAAAACATATCCCCCGGGAGTGTCGTAACCAAGAGTGCAGCAAGGCCTGTTTTCGTGCACCAGTTCCCGTTTGAGTCTAGCTCAAAGCGGTGTTTTCGGGTTTTACCCCTAGGATACATCTATGCCAGAGCCGCCTCTACCTGCTCGTATCCAGACAGGGATGTATTTGTTTGATAAACCACTTACTTAGTATTTACCAAAACTTAGGGATGTTTTTATTATTCTTAGTCTTGTATCTAAGGCTTTACTAGGGTTTCCTAATCCCAAAAATAACTAAACCTATCCTCTGATACCAACTATGACAACCCTGCTTTTTATTACAACTTAAACATGCTTTAATACATAAAACTTCACTTGATCCAACAAAGAAGATCGAGAGGTTTAGTGTCTTTGGGGCTTAGGATCATTACATAAAAACTTTAAACTTGAAATACAACATCTTTATTGAAAACTTCCTTTACATGACCACTACATTCCTTCGTACTTAGCATTGCATGGGATAACCTGAGGACATGCATAAGAAAAGGGTGAGCTATAAAGCCCAGTAAGGGAGTAAACAATGAATAACATGAGGAGTGAAATACATGTTAGGAAATAGGCATATCAATAGAGCATAAGAGAAACATGAACATAAAGGCATGATAAAGCATGATAATCATAACATGGAAATGTGGCAACAACACTTAACATTGAATTAGCATGAGCCAAGGCTCATTGCACATGGAGCATGAGTAAACCCTCATTGCACTTGAAGCACGAGTAAACCCTCGTTGCACTTGAATTAGCATGAGTAAACACTCATTGCACATGACGTATCATGATACTATACTTTACCCAATGCATTGGAGCGCTATAAAGGGCGCACCCTTCTTAAACATTTCATTTCATGCATAAGTGTGCCACATGGATCATAAAACATGGATTCATAAAACATAATCATTTATTCCACAATAAAGGGATGTGGAATTCATACATGAAACTTTATAATCAATAAGTAAATGTGCATAAAGGTGAATACCCTTGATGGATAAATGGTCATGGTATTCACTATACAATGATATTGGCTTAGAAAATCGGTGTGATTTCAGCAGCGTAACGGCGTGACATAAGAATTCATAAAAAAGTTTGATGAGAGAGAAAGGGGTTCCTCATCATATTTACATGAAATGGACAGTAAGGAGTTCATATAGATACATGTCTCAACAATTTAAAAGGAATTTAGTTTCATGATACAAAAGTATTGCTTGAATATAAAAGAAGAGAAAAAGGTTTCTTTCGGAATTTCGACATAGTAATGGGTGTACATGGGAGGCATTTAATGAGAGAGAAGGGGGTCTCCCATCATTCAAACAATAAGAGGGAAGTATGGGAGAGGTGCAAAACCATACCCCAACATTAATAATTGAAAATAAAATGGAAATACAACTTAAAGAAAATTGACAAAAATGATAAAGGAAGAAAACCCCTTACTTGGAAGTGTGCTTCCAAAGGCTAGAGAGAGGCTTGTGAGAGGCTTCTTGGGAGCTTGGGGCACAGAGAGTAGGGTAGAGGTTGGACGAACTTCAAGGGCTTTGAGTGAGGAGGAAGTGGGATCTTGGGTGGGTTTATATAGGAAAGGTGAGAGAATTCTTTATTATTTAGGTTTGGGACCCCTTATATTAAAATAATCCAAACCACAAACCATCCCATGGTATTTTCCCATGGTTTCTGGAAAAGGAAAGAGGAAAACAATATTTTACAAGGCTGAGGTCCTAACTTATTAAAAAAATAGGGTTGCTTATGTGGAGGTGAGTCACACTCCCATGGAAATTAATTTAAAAAGGCAAAGTGTTGAATAAGTCTTGAGGGCTCCATTAATGCTTTGTAAAGTAAGTCAAACAAACCCAAAACCTCATTATTTTAATGATAAAACACATATTGGCCGAACATAAGGATTATGTTATTTTATTACATCACCATTGGGTCATTATGATGTCATAAAACACATTATATATTTAAATGGTATTTAATTTTTACCCAAAAATTGACTGTCTCAGAAAATTATGAAAAATTCACCGTTGGATAATTTTGACGTCCTGATTCCAAAAATAATATTTATTTTATCTAAATAATTTTCTAAATATGTGAATTTTCACTTTTAATATAAAAACCGACATTTATAAAAAATTTACGGGTTTTGACAGAAACGGCTTTCAAACCTTAATAAAAAATTTAATTGCATTCATAAAATTATAAGATCATTTATATTTAATAAAAAATTAATTTAATATTAATAATAATATTTTATTAAAATATTATTTAATTCAAAAAATCCTTTAATTTAATAAAATATAATTCTTAATTAAATAATAACTAAAAACACCATTTGTACTTTAAAAACTAATTACAATGTATCAAAAAAATTATATTCATTATTATATACAAAAAAATAATGTACATGAACATGGTGCTACTTATTTGTTACATAACACCTTAAAATAGCCGCATAAGACCTAAGGGTAAGGTGTGCGATGGTGACAGACTCTTGGGGTTGCTCGGATAACATCGCTCGAGTGGTAATCTCTATCAACTTCCATTTTTCCCGTAGACGATCAAGTTCGAGCTTGACTTGATGAAGCTCAGCTTGGGCTTGGTCAAGGGAAAAGCCCAAAGACGCCACCTCTTTTTCGAGCTCCGACAAATGGGCTTCGTAAGGGGCAATTCTACTGGATGAGGCCATCGCTTCCTTTGTCTGAGTAGAAATGGTTTCGTTAAAGCCTTATATTTATACTACTCAGATGATCACTATTCAACGGCTATAAAAGTAATGGTCACAAATCTTAACGTAAAACTAAAGAAGTTGAAATCTTATACAAAAAACATTTTTCATAAAGAAACATTTAACTGGATCAAGAGGGATTTTCCATTAATGAAACTTTGGGTCGTTACATAGTGTGTGTATATTTATTATATAGACACACACTAACTCATGTGCTAAAATGAAAGATACAAAGATATATTCACCAACACATCTTTCCACACTTTACTTTCCCATGGATAACATTGGAAGAGGTCCCTACGTGGCTTATTTGTTTGTCTGTTTTGTACTCCCACTTATATTGTGGAATAGGTATAGTTGACCTGGATAGTTTATATAATATTATTACCTCGATCCATGGTATGTATCAAGTTTATTTAATATAAACTTATTGGTGTCATGTGATCACCAAGTGGAGAGGATTAGGTCTTGGCTTGAGACTGAACCTCTTGTTTACTTCTTCTCTTATTTCAAGTTTTTTTCTCTGTTCTTAAAACTATTTTATAAAACTTAACTCAACTTTGATATTTAATCTTAGATAGTGTTTATATTATAATTTATTTTAGTAGAATGCTTTCAAAAGTTATAATAATAATATATATTGTTTTAACTGAGAATTAATCAATCTTTGAGAAATATTTGGAATAAACAATTTTTTATAAATCTTCTACTTTGGTTAACTAGCCAGTATTTATTTTAAAATTGGATATTTTTTTTAAATAATATTTTTTTTATATAAATTTTTATAAGAACTCAATTAAACCCCCTCTTGAGTGTCCTACTCTGACCAGTATTTGGTATCAGAGGGTTATTTAATCTTAGGTTTTCAAAGTGTTAAAATTTTCAAACCTTTTTCAATTATGATTATAGTTGTGTTTTAAATATCTCTAAATTTATGTCAGTTTAAAATTTTTAGTTCTTTAAAAGTTTTTTATACTATTTTAATATGAACAGTAGGCTGGAAGGTGCTACTACTAACTGATATCCCTACTGTAATAGGAAACATTATTCCTAGAGGAAAATTAAGATGAAAATGCATTTAGAAATTATGGGTTTTGAAATCTAAACTTCAATTTTAGATGAATATAGGATTCCTTATACTGCTAGGAACACTTGGGATGATTCCATTAAGGTATCCTATAATAATAATTGTAAATCTATGATTGAATTATATTTCTACTTATGGTATGAATAATTTAATGGGATTTCTGCATGTAAAACAGAACATGAAATTTGGGATACACTGGTCGTTTCACATGAAGGAACCACTAGTGTTAAATAAATGATACTTAATACATATACTATTAAATATGATAACTTTAAGATCAAGCTTGATGAACCCATTTCTAACACATATCTCAGGTTTAATGAAATTTTAAACATGATAGTCTCCTTAGGAAAGACAATCGCATCGAAGGAACAAGTAATGAGAATTCTTAGAGGTTTACCGGAAAGATGGAGAGGAACCTCGATATTAATAATGGAATCCTGTGATATCAATAATTTACCTACAAAGAAACTAATAGGTAAGATTATGATGTATGAATAAGATCTGAAGGTAAATAAAGAATAAGATGATGAACCAAACAGAAAGTCAGTGGCTTTCAAAACCACTACCTCTAAGAAAAGGTAAAGTAAAAGTTCATGCTAAAAGTTCTAGAAATGAAGAATCGTCAAGTGATAGTGATGAGGAAATAGATAAGTTTGCCAGGAGATTTAAAAAGTTATATAAAATGAATAAGTTCTTTAGGAAGCCCAGTTATAAAGGGAAATATGACAACAATGGAAATTGAAAAATTATTAGAAGAGAAATGAAATTACCAATGAAATGGTCTTCTATGAGTGAAAGAGAAGAAAAAATGTAAAGGTTGACTGTCCTAAATTAAAGTTCAAAAGGAAATATGAAGACAAAGATAGAAAGTACAAAAAGTCAATGAAGGCCACCAGGAGTGCTTCTGATGACAGCTCTAGTGAATCTGAATCTTCACATGATGAGAAGGCTGATAAATCTAATATGTGTTTCATGACAAACACAATGAGGTAACTCTAGAATCTACTTTACATAATTCTTGTTATTATGTAGATGAATCTGATTCTGAAAATATGAAAAATGAAGAAATTTTTTAATACTATAAAATGCTTGAGGATACATGAAATGAATTGAAATATAAATATAAATCTCTCAAGAAACGGCATTCTCTTACTATTTTTGTTGAATTTGAACTCACTATTGAAAAAGAAAAGAATCCTGAGATGCTCACTGAGAATAATGAACTTATACTATCTAATGGTCAATTAAAGAAAGATTTAGAGAAGTTAGAAAATGGTAAGTATACCCTAGTCCAAATGCTTGGAAAACAAGTTTCTCCAAAGTATACTACTGGTATTGGTTATCAACCTAGAAAAATAAATTTTGTTAAAACCAATTTTGTATTAAAATCTAGAAAATCTAGTTTTATGCCAATTTTTGGAAAATTTATTGCAAGTTCCAATGTTGAAACATCTTCTACTACTTCAGGTTTTTCTGGACCAAATAAAGTTAATTTTTCTAAGACTTTACAAACTATTTATAGGAAAATCATGAAGAAAATGTGGGTTCCCAAGGATTTATTTACTAATTTAATGGACCCAAGAAAGTCAGAGTACCAAAATATTTCCTTTTTTTATTTATTTTTGTATGAAATATATTTGAAAAGTTCATGTAAGAGCTTATGGTACTTGGACAGTAGATGTTCAAGAAATATAATAGGGGCTATTAGAGCTTCAAGAACCTTATCAATATTTATGTGGGGTATGTCACCATTAATAACAATTAAAAAGGAAAAATTATTAGCCTTGGAAAAATTGGTAACAATAATTGATGTGTGCGATTTTTGTATACATTTTCATACATTCTATTGCGTATCAAAACATGTTTTCATCATATATATGTTGTTTTAAAGATAAAATGATTTAATATGGTGATTATGATGATTTTAAAGTGTTTTATATCCAAAGTCACAAATTGGGAATGATCAGAACCAAATTTCACAAATACATGGTGTGTACTTTTAATATACACGTCATGTACCTTTTCCCAAACATAGAACGACCAAACCAATTACATTCCCATGTTGTCGGCTAGATATTTCATAGCATGTACTTCACTTTACATGCCATGTACCCCCCCCCCTCCAAAATCATTTGGTGGATAAATTTGACACTACACTCCATGCAGTATGCAGCTACATGCCATGTACCCCCACCAACCAACCGTTGATGCCTTCAAATTCAAGGGTGGTGTGGCATATCACCTATCAGTGAAGAAATATTATCCTAGTCAAGTTGACTTGGTTACACATCATGTAATTTATGGTACATGACATGTATTTTGAAATACTATAAATAAGAGGGAAGGCCCTCTTAATTTGACACACTGAAGGAGGGGACAATTAGAGACACCAAACAGAAGAATAAATGAGATAGAAGAAGAGAGAGAAAGAGAAAGAGGAAAGAAAAGAGAGGAGTTGTTGCCCCTATACCTTCTTGAAGATCTTCAATCCAAAGTTATTGCAATTTTTACTTCATGTATCAAGAGTTTGTTAGTCACTAGCTACTCCATGTGTGGCTAAATTCCTCATGTGTTGGGGTTTTGGATGATTATGGATTGTTATTAATCAATTGTATTATTGTATTTGTGTTATTTATGTTTCTCTTATAATACCTCAAAATATCTTACTAAATATCACTGGAAACCCTATATCTGAACAAGAACAGAATTTCCAGGTATCTTCATAAGAATTATGAAAAATTACACCCATGATAATTGGGTGAACTTATCATCTCAAAGTGTCCTGCAATTAATAAAATTAATAGGAATCAAATTCTAAACCAAGGAATTGGTATCTATTGATTCAAACAAAACTCACCAGACCAAGGGGGTTCCATTATATTTGAAACCTAGAGATGTGAGTTATTATGAACAACACAACATGATAAGTAAATAGATTTATTATTAAGATTAAAAAAAATCCACATCCCTGAAATATTATTCCCATTTAAGTTCATAATCAATTTTATGTTTTTCTTTGTCTTAAAAAAAATCATCAAAGAAATTTAATTATTAATTACTCTGTTAGTAAAACATCAAATACCAACTCTAAATTCAGTTAATCTTCACCTAATTAATTAAAAACTAGAGAAACAAAATATAGTGACTCTCTCTTTTTGTGGATCGACCCCATACTTGCGCTATACTAGTAATAAGTTTGTGTATTTCAATTTGGGTTTCCAAAAATAACATTGTGGATAAAATGACACCAAATTATGGCATTGTTTCTAGGGAATAAAGTTAACTGTGTTTTGTAAAATCAAGTTTGTATCAATTAAAGTGAAAATAAAAATAAAAAAATTATAAAAATTATATTCTTAATCTCATTTCTATTTTTTATTTTTCCTCTTTTATGCTTGGTGTGTGTTTAGTGTTGTAGAGGATCACAGGTGCTTGAGTGGATGAATAACTCATTCCAAAAGATATGAGTTATCATAAGTCCTTTTGCTTGATCTAGAGATTGAAAAAATGATCTTGAGGTGACATCGGGCACTTATGGGAGAGAACAACCAAAACACCCCCATGGAAAACATAAAAGAGGTATAATTAGCTACTTCCTAAGGACTTGGATAGAATATTATTCTTGATGAAAACTGGAATCCACAACTCATTACTAAGGATGAGAAGAATCAACTTCTAGTAGAAAACATCATGGAATTCATTCCACAGAACCGGAAAAGACAACTGGCTCAATTTTTTCTGGGTCATAGACCACAACAACCCCAGCAGTACCATCCACCAGATAAGTTTCCATATATGCATCCATGTCAGGGGCCTTATTTTCTCATGAGCAGCAATTTGTGCCCCCACCTCCTCAAGAACAACCGCCCCCACGTCGTTCCCTTATGGATTATAGTCTTCCTTCTATCCAAGTGGAAGATATAGTTATTTTCATACCATCGGTGAAATTCCAACACTTTGAGATCAAGATGTACATCATATAACCCATCCAAAATATGGTTCAGTTTGAAGGATTACCAAGAGAAGAACCCAATGCTCAAATCTCAAATTTTCTAGAAATTTGTGACATATTCCATTATCATGGGGTGTCTGAGGATTCCATTATCCTTTCTTATTCCAATTATCATTAAGGAATAAATAAAATTATTGTATTAAAGGATTTCCTTAACACACCATCCTCAACTAAGAGGCATTGGCCCATGTGTTTTTTTCAAAATATTTCCCACCTTCCAAGATGGTGACACTGCGGATTGAAATTCACAATTTTCAGTAGCATAATTCAGAATCACTGTATGAATCTTGGGATCATTTCAAATAAATGTTAAGGAAGTGACCTCAACATGGACTTCCATTGTGTATGAAAGTCCAAACATTCTAGATGGATACTTGAGGATGTGCTAGTGAAAGTAGAAAGGCTGATTCTTCCTGTTTATTTTATCATACTTGACATGGAGAAAGACCAAGAGGCACCTCTTGTTCTAGGAAGACCCTTCTTGTCCACTGGGAAAGTTTTGATCTATGTTCACTAAGGAGAATTAATCTCCATGGTAGGAGCTGAAAAGGTATCCTATAACGTCCTCAAAGCTATTAAACAAGTGTCACTTATGGAAAATGAGGACTATTATGTGTTGACTACAGTGGACAATTACTTTGGACATAGGGAAGATGACATGGGATGTTGTTCTATCACTGATGAACCAGTAATCGAGGACATCCATCCTGATTATGGACTAGAGGATATCTAATTCATAATAGGATAGGGTGGTCATTATTGGCAACATACACTTATTCTAGATATTCTAGAGCCAGACAAGGTAGAACTGATTGTTCCTTCAGTTCTTAAATCCCCAAAACTTGAACTCAAACCTCTCTTATCTTCTTTAAAATATGGGTACTTGGGAGATAAACACACACTACTAGTTATAATCAATGAATATCTCTATCAATAGTAATAACATGATCTTATACAGGTTTTTAAGTGAAGAAAACAGGCTATTGGGTGGACAGTTATTGATCTTAAAGGGATCAGTCTGACCATTTTCACCCATAAGGTGTTACTTGAGGAAAGAACCAAGCCCTATCAGCAAATGCAATAATGGATAAACCCTCCAATGAAGGAGATCATGAAGAAATAATTGATCAAGATATTAGATGCAGGAATCATCTACCCCATCTCTGACAGCCCATGGGTGAGTCTTTTGAAGTGGTATCCAAAAAGGGGGGTATCACTATGATTATCAATGATAAAAATTAACTTGTCCCTACAAGAATGTTCATGGGATGTAGATTGTGTGTGGACTAACTAAATCTTAATGATTTCACATAGAAAGATCAATTCTCAATTCCTTTCATGGATCAGATGTTAGAGCGATTAGTAGGGCATGAGTTCTATTGCTTTCTAGATGGTTATTCTGGCTATAACCAAATTTCTATTTCCACTAAAGACCAAGATAATAACATTTTCACATGCCCATATGGAACTTTTTCCTATCGAAGGATGTCTTTTGTCAGGTGTAATGCTCCAAACACCTTCTAATGGTGCATTTTGGTGATATTCCATGACATGGAAGATCAAATTATGAAAGTCTTTATGGATGATTTTTCAGTCTATGGAAAATCATTCAACACCTTCTTGAGAAATTTGGAATTGGTCCTAGAATGTTTTAAATACACCAATCTAGTTTTGAACTAGGAGAAATGTCACTTTATGGTGCATAATGGTATCGTATTAGGTCACTGTATTTCTATGAAAGGAATTGAAGTTAACCCTAGGAATATTGATGTAATATCACAAGTACCCATTCCAACTTCTGTCTGAGCAATCTGAAGTTTTCTTGGGCATGAATTTTTTTGTAGAAGATTATTTCATGAATTTTCAAAGATATCTCAACAACTAACCAACCTCCTTTAAAAATATGATATCTTCCAATTTGATGAAACATGAATTGTAGCCTTTTATCTCTTGAAGAAATGATTAGTTGAAGCTCCTATCATTATTTCCCCAAACTAGGAGGAACAATTTGAAATCATGTGTGACAAAAGTGATTATGCAGTGGTAGCAGTTCTTGGATAGTGGCTTAATCATATCTTTATATCTATATAATGTGCCAGTCGATCCCTAAATGAAGAAAAAATTAACTACACCACCATGAAGAAGGAAATTATAATAGTAGTTTTTGTATTCAAAAGGTTCTACTCTTATTTGGTGTTGTCAAAAGTTTTTATTTATACTGACTATGTAGCACTCAAAATTTTATGAACAAGAAGGATGTAAAACCATGAATCATTAGTTGAGTTCTTCTACTCCAAGAATTTGACTTGAAAATCCACAAAAATAAAGGAATTGATAACGTCATCTCTGATCATATCTCCCATCTATAATTTACTCATTTGGACAGAGAGGATGACAAAGAAATCGAGGATGACTTCCCGAACGAGCATATTTTCTCATTTGGAGTTACACATCACCCATGGTATGTCAACATCTCCAATTACTTGGTTACGAGATTTGTTCATCCTGATCTTACATTATAAAAAAAGAAATTATTTTTGTCTGAAGTAAAAAAGATATTTCTGGGAAGACCCGCTGCACTTTCGTTCATGTAGAGATGGGCTGATCTGTCACTGTATCTTGGAAGAATAAATTAAAATAATTCTTGAGTTTTTTCATTCTTCCCCAGCTGGGGGGGCATCACGAGCCAAACTGAATGATATCAAAAATTATGAAATCTGGTTTTTTATATCCCACCATGCACAAGGATTCCCGATATTTTGTAGCATGTTGTGATAAGTGTCAGTGAATAGGTAACATGGGGCACCGAGCTGAAATGCCTCAACACCCCATCCTTGAGGTCGAGGTCTTCGATGTATGGGGTGTTGATTTCATGGGACCTTTCCCCCCATCATTTGGAAACTCATACATTATATTTTTTCTATATTATATATCCAAATTGGTATAAACAGTTTCCATGACACACAACACAGCAGAGGTCATTGTTGCTTTCTTGAAGAATAATATTTTCAGCGGATTCAATGTTCCACAGGTTCTGATAAGTGATAGAGGGACTCATTTTGACAATGCATTGATGCGTAATTTTATAATAAAGTATGGAGTGAGATATAACATGTTTACACTTTATCATCCCCAATATAGTGTCCAAGTGGAGGTATCCAACTGATAAATAAAGAAAATCCAAGAGAATACGGTGGGAGCCTCAAGGACTAGTCCAAGAAGATTGATGATGCATTATGGGTATACCGTACCACCTTCAATATGCCTCTGGGTATGTCCCCATTCTATTTAATCTATGTAAATCCATTTCATTTACTAGTGGAACTTGAACATAAAGCCTATTGGGTTGTGAAGGCCTTGAATTACAATCTAAAGGTTATGGAAGAGAAATTCAAGCTTCAACTGATAGAGCTTGATGAAATTCGGTGGGAGGCATATGAGAATTCCAAGATATATAAACTAAAGACAAAGGCAGACTATGACTACATGATCTCTCAGAATTCATTACAGCCTAGCTTTGAGGTATTGTTGTTTAACTCCCATTTGAGATTGTTTCCAAGAAAATTGAAGTCCTGGTGGTCGAGACCTTTCCAAGTGATCAAGGTATTCCACCATAGTATGGTGGAAGTAGTTGTAGTAGATGGTTAACCATTTAAGGTGAACGGAAAGCATCTAAAAACTTATCTTCACATGGAGTACATGGTGGGTATGATCTCCACCATTCAATTTAGATAACAAGAGGCTTAGATAAGATTGATCGAAAGACCTAAAATAAAGGCGCTTCCTAGGAGGAAACCCAGAGACAACACGTTGTGTATCGCCTCTTCACATGGTGTGTATGTTCCTTTTTAAAGTATATTCTAATAGAACCAGTAGTATAAGTATATATTAATTAAATTAATAAACAGGGATAATGCTTATGTCTATGGTAAGGCCACTAGAATGTATCTGATCCATCGTCGGTTCGAATCACTCCATACCTTCCTTTGGTATAGGGTTCATCATTTTTGAACCCATGTTTAATTAAATGGTTGTGAGGTATTTTCAAAATAAAATATTATTTTTTTGAAATACAATAAACCCCATGATGGGGATGGACCGGCTGGATAGGTTTGTAAACCATGGATCCAAAAGACCCGAGTTTGAATCCTGAAAATTGTCTTAATTCCATCATTTTTCATATTAATAAAATCACACGATGTGCATTTCAATATACTTCATGTGCACCATGTTTTCATTCATAATTTAAATATTTTTCAAAATAGGAAATTACATGAGGTTGAATTTGGATGATTGGAAGATTCTTGGCTCTGGATTCAAAATACATGGGTTCAACCACGACTAATCTTCCTGCTTCATCCCAATCATTCAAATTAAAACTACATATCATGCGTTTTCTTCATCCTGTGCAGAACTACAACTATACTTTTATTATTAAGGGTTAATAAAAATGTGTATCACTACAACCATCACTCCAGTGGTTGAGGGCTAGCATTCGGATCATCCAATCGTCGGTTTGAATTGCACCCCAAGCACCGTACCAAAGGTTGTAGTTCTCTTTTTCAAATTTTAGAACACACAGTGTGTCATCCATTGATACACTACATGTATAGGTTTATTTTTTATTATATTATTTTCTTTTATATATAAATAATTGTGTTTTAAATAAATATATTTATCGTAAAAAAACTAATTCATGGTGTGTGGGACTTACTACATGCCGTGTGATAAGGTTATATCGGTCGGGAACCCTACCCGGTCTGAGCTCGCATCGCACAACCCACCCCCCCCCCCGCCATTTTCTTCTCACACACGCCACTTTCATTCCTCCATCCTCCCAATACACTATTTTTCTTCATTTCAAGTTCAGATTTTAGCCTCATTTTGATCCTCATACCAGGTATGTCGTTCGCCACCCCTATTTCAAATTTTTAGTAGCATTTGGGGTGGATTTGAGATCGGCCAACCGTTCATATTCAACCCACGGTACATGGGGTGAATGAAGAACACACGTCGTGTACATATTTTACATAGCCACACACACACATTTTTATAATTTGAAATACACATGGTGTGTATGTTTGGTACATGCTGTGTATGGTGCCTATTTTTTGCCTTTTGGGGCTACCCATGTACTAACCCACATGGACCTAATCCCATGTCTTTACACACAGATTGTATGTTCGGTACATGTCATGTACCCTTTTCATCAGGATCTATCTATGTGGAGGAACTACATGGTTTTTTATGCCATGTTCTCACACAGGTCATGTTGTGCCCACACACGGCATGTACTTTCTTATTCGACCCCTTCACGCTAAGCCTGTGTACAGTCACTCACACAGGTCGCACCCCGTTTTCTCACACACGGTGTGTACTCTATATGACACATTTTATACTAGCTAAATCACTATCATATTCCCACTAGACGTGTCCATCCAGAGTATACAGGTTCTTACACAGATCACACTACACGCCGTGTACCCTAGATCCACACGTCGTGTACTTTTTTTTTTTATCACATTTTCTTTCTTCTTATTAATTTCATTTTTCTTCTTTTATTTTCTTTATTTAAACTATGTTAAGTAAAGATCCCATGAGTGGGAAGTGTCCCACTTCTTCTAATGATGGTGAGAGACCCCCTCATCGTCATATTTGTCTTCAGTGTTCCGAGAGACCGGCCTTAGATTTCCCAGTTTTCCAGCCACTAGCATTGGTGAAGCTTCCTCCTCTTCTACTAGTGACTCCATCAGCGACATCTGTAAATCGGGTCAATTCTGTGACACCCACTTCTTCCATATCTGATCCTACTATGCCAAATACCACACTATCCATTGTCACTGAGAGTATAGGTGTTGTATCTCCCTTTTCTAGCTCCGTCCATTCAGATATGAGAACTACTTCAGTGAATCTACCAGAGAAATCTCTAGCTTAAACTGCTCCACGTCCAGTAACCACTACTAGCTCATCCATGCCAGCAGCTACAGCCCCATCTCAACCCACTTCAGCTACTTCCCAACCTCAGCTGCTTATTTCCTGATCTTTGTTGAGGGCCTCCATGCCATAGATCGGTTGCGGTGCTTTTCATGGTAGATGATTCAGTTGAGCGGCCTCTTTCTCGACATCAACATTCCTCAACATCTCAGCATCTGGGAGGATATTGAGGAGATCCTTGGACATACGCACTTTCTTGAGTCACTCTAGATCAGCACTTCAAATTATAGAGATTTATTTTTGGATTTTATCTCAATATTTGAGTTCGATGGGCCCTACTACCACTATAAACCCACCGATACTGCTAGCCTAGTTTGATTTTGGTTAGGCGGATGCCATTTTTTCTAGACCCTGGCTAAGTTTGGCTAAGGGAGTGGCTTCTAGCCCCATACTTCCACCCGACCTCGTATATCCACCCTTACTTGAACTGAGTCTTCTGACCTCATCACTATGTGGTGGGAGCTTGCTGGGCCTGACCACAGATACACCCCCACATCCCAAAAGAGCACACTCATCATCTCCTCTCCCCTTAGTTTCGTCCATCGGTGCTTCAGCATCATTCTTCTTCCCTGCTATGAGGATATGGGTTGCATTTATGGATGATACATGGACCTTATCACTTGTTTCATCTGGCATAATTACCCTAACCTTCCCTATATTGCGGCCACATATTTCCATTCCATTATCCATGGCCATCGGTGAAACCTGAACGGAGGCTTCTATGCCACCTGCTTGGCACACCACCTACTTTTTTATCCATATATCCCTCATAACCCCTTAGGCTCTCCTCAGTGTCTCAACTTCCTCATGATTATCTGCATGAAGATGGTTGAGTGTAGGGGCGATGGATATGTACTCATGCAGGACTCCCCAGCTCCCACAGGGGTGATAGATGACCCAACTACTCTCGATGGTGTTGTTGAGCCAGTCCCACCCCATCCACTAGCAGATGCTTCTTCACCACCCCACCCCTCTCCTTCCTCCCTTCCATATTATTCCATCATTCCCTATTATTTTTTTCCATCCACATCCCCACCTCTACCAGCACCCTCGGTTGATCTCTCCATCACCCTCTGCTTGGCCACGAGGGACCACCATATAGACATCCTTGATCACTAGTAGACTACCATCCTATAGTCCCAGATGTGGATTTAGTAGATTTTGGGCCTTCTAATTTAGTATTACATCCTTCAATTACCCCCACTACATGTTCCTCCCTTTGCTACTCCGCCTTCTACCACATAGGACCCAATGACGGTACTAGCCACCGATTCCATTTTTTATCCACTATTGGCCCATATACTTCTACTACTGCTACCCATCAGGATGTGTTAGTGTAGCCTCCTATGTCAGGTTATGATTCTGTATCTCCATTTACTATTTCTTCTACTTCCACGATAGATATTCTCATTATACCGTCCACTCAAAGCACAAATCAGGTGCCTTTAGTTTCCACTGTATTTGATCCTCCTCTGCCAGATCCTCCTATTGTCGATGATGCCTCTTCTGTGGCAACCCCGTGACTAGTTTTTGGAACATTTTTCCTTTATATATATCTATTTTGTGTTATTCATGTGTGATGTTGATGTCTGTCTCTGCAGATTTATTTTTCTTTTTCCTCACTGGTTACAGGTTCCATGGAGCGTTGCTTGGAACTTTTCTTTAAACTACTTATGATATTTGTTGACTCGCCACAAGGGGAGTATTATTTCAGAGTTTCTTTTTCATTTTTCCTTTGGATTTACTTATTTAACTACTTCCCCTTATCCTGACTACCCATCTATCCTCACATCCTTTACTCTACCTTGGTGTTTCACTTTGGGGACCATGTGCTATATTAAGGGTGGGAGAGAGTCTCTAACTACACTCATCTTTTCCCTTGAACTGATCTAGGATAAATCATTAATAGTTGAAATATTTTAAAATGTGGAAATTTTTTGATTAATTATAATTATAAATAGTAAATACATAAAAGTAAATTTTAAAAGTTACATGCTTATTTTAAATTTCAAAGCATTTTTAAATGATTATTGATATAGTTTGATTATGGATTTAAAGGCTTGGACATTTACATTTATTAGACTGATCATTTGTACTCATGTCATTACCTTATTGACCTTTTATTTTCCCTCATTCCTAAGAGGTATTCTAAGCCTTTTTATATATTGTTTCTTATACCCTTTTTCTTGAGAGATTCTTGGGATATGCATAACTACTAGAACTTGCTAGTCTTTCTCTTCAAAACATGAATATTTTTTAATCACATTAAAATGATTGAGTCATTTGATTGTTTTTTCATCCCCTTTGACATTGAGACCTACCCTACATTTTATCTTCATAAAACCCTTAGAATTCATGAACTTCCTTGATAAGAAGCCACATTACAAGCCTATTTTCCCTTCCTACCCAAATTCTTTCATAATTTTTCATGGTTATTTATTTGAGCTTTATAGAGGGATTTTTGTCCATTAATGGTATATTTTGGTGAGAAAATATGAATTTAAGTGTGGGGGAGAGTTCCACTTGTTCATTTGGGAAGAAGGGTTCCAAAACCACTATTCATAGTATTCTTGGTGGTCCCTATTTAAAACAAATACATTGAAAAATGAAAAAGAGGGACCAGATTCATTTGTTACACATTATTGATGGTTTATGAACCCATGTTGGTATGGGAATATCACATTCATGATGCCCTTTGAGATATCTTGATTGGGGATGCATTTTAATTGATCTTTATTTTGAATATCATGCATTATTGTTTAAGAATTCAGCCTCCTTTTTCAATCCTATGAGATTATTTTTCACATCTTTACCTACCAAACCTTAACCTCAGAAACATTTGAACCTTATTGAAATACCTCATGATTTTTGTGATTTTATTTCTAAATTGGAGAATGAGAACACTTTCATGCCTATGGATATAGTTCATATACTTAATATTGATCATAACTCTAATAAAATAATATTGATTGATGAGTGTGGTACTTTTTGGTGAGGTAAATTGTCAAGTGGCATGTTTATTTATGAAAAGTTAAACAATGTGGATAAAAGAGAATAAAAATATGTAATTAAATTATATAAGAGGCATGATTAAAATATATTTGGAATTAAAATATGTTGTATTCCTTTTAAAATCCTCTGTTATAGATATAGTATTTACAATTACAATTAGTTGAATGCTTACCTTTTTAGATTATGGATTCTTGTGATTTAATGTTGAAATTTTACTTGGGGGAAAGAAAATGGCTAAGTGTGGGGGATTTTGATGTGCCAGATTTGTGTATACATTTTCATAAATTATATTGAGTATAAAAACATGTTTTCACCAAATATATGTTATTTTTAAGATAAAATGCTTCAATTAGATGATTATGATGATTTCCAGGCATTTTACAGCCAAAGTCACAAATCAGGAATGATCAAAAAAAGTTCACAAATACACAGAATGTACTTTTAATATACACATTGTGTGAATTTTCCTAGACACGAATCGACTAAACCAAGTACACGCCCATGTTGTCAGCAAGATGTTTCACATCATGTACTTCACTTCACATGTCGTGTAACCCCCCCCCCCCCCCCCACCCCCCTTCAATAAGTTTTTGGTGGATAAATTTCACACTACAAACCATGTGGGGTGGAGCTACATGCCATGTGCCCCCCACCAAATGACCACTGATTCCTTCAAAATTAAGGGTGGCATGGCAGATCATCTATCGGTAGAGAAAGAAGATCCAAGTAATGTTGACTCAGTTAAATGTTGTGTCCTTTATGGTACATGCTATGTATTTTTAAATATTATAAATAAGAGGGTAGTCCCTCTTAATTTGACACACTGAAGGAGGGGAAAACTATAGATACCAAATAGGAGAAGAAAGGAGAGAGAAGAAGAGAGAGAAAGAGAAAGAGGGAAGAGAATAGAGGAGGTGATGTCGTTCTACCTTCTCGAAGATCTTTAATCCAAAGCTACTATGATGTTTATTTCAAGAACTAAGAGTATTTTAGTCATTAGATACTCCATGTGTACCTAAATTCCCCATGTGTTGGGGCTGTGGATGATTATGGTTTTTTATTAATAAATTGTATTATTGTATTTGTGTTATTTAGGTTTCTCTCATAATCCCTCAAAATCTCTTAGTAAATATTACTGGAAACCCTGTATTAGACTAAGAACAGATTTTCTAGGTATCTTTAAAGGAATTATGACAAAGTAAACCCACGATCATTGGGTACACTTATTATCTCAAAGTGTCCTGCAATTAATAAAGTTAATAGGAATCAAATTCCAGACCAAGGAATTGGTCTCTATTGATTCAAACGAAACTCACCAGGCCAAGAAGGTTCCGTTATATTTGAAACCCATAGATGTGAGTTATTATGAATAAAAAAACATGATAAGAAAATTTATTTATTAATAACCTTAACAAATCCACATCCCTGACGCATTCTTCCCATTTAATGTCAGAATCAATTTTACATTTTTCTTTGTCTTTAAATAAATTCGTCAAATAAATTGAAGGATTAATTACTCTATCAGTAAAACATAAAATACAAACTCTAAATTCAATCAATCTTCACCTAATTAATTACAAACCAAAGAAACAAAATGTAGTGACTCTCTCTCCCTATGGATCAACCCCATACTTGCACTATACTGGTAATAAGTGTGGGTAATTTAATTTGGGTTTCCAAACATAAAACTTTGGATAAAACAACACCACTAAATCAATTTTAATCTATAAAGTTATTGTTTTGATGGTATTAAGTACAATATACTTAGCATCTCACAATTATGTGATGATGGATTTCATGATAAATTTGAAAATGATGCTTGTAATGTTTTTAATTCCAAAGATGATTTAGTATTCACTACTTTTAGAAATTAAAATGTTTATGTTGTGAATTTAGATTCTTTAGTTTTTAAAAAAAATTCTTGCTTAAGTGATTTTCACAAAGATTCTTGGATATATCATAGGATATTAAGACACTACAATATTCACTCCCTTATAAAGCTTAATAGAAAAAGACTAGTCAAGGATCTACCTAAAGCAGAGTTTCCAAATGAAAAATTATGCAATCCTTTTCAAAAGGTAAAAATCATAAAATATATTTCAAACCAAAGAAATAATTTTCAACTTATCAACATCTTAAGTTGGTTCGCATAGATTTTTTTGGACCATCTAGAGTTTCTAGTTTAAATGGGAAGCATTATTTCTATATTCTAGTAGATGACTTTTCTAAGTAAACTTGGACTTTATTTTTATCTCACAAGATTTAAGCTTGTTCCTACTTCACTGAGTATGATAGAACTATAGAAAACTTGAGTGGTCTTAGAATTAAAACCTTAAGAAGTGACCATGGCTGTGAGTTTAAAAACCAATATTTTGAATATTATTGCTCACAAAATGGATATAGTCATAACTTCTCTGTTCCAAGGACACCTAAGAAGAATTTATTTATAAAAATAAGGAATATAACCTTAAAATAAATTACCCAAACTATACTCAATAATTTTGACTTGCCAGATTATTTTTGGGTAGAATCTATGAATACAACATGTTATATAATTAATAAAGTTTTAATTAGACCTATTCTTAATAAAAATCCCTATGAGTTGTGGAAAAATAGTAAACCTAAGGTTAATTACTTTAAATTTTTTGGTTTTAAAGTCTTTATCCTTAATAAAAAAGATAATCTTGATAAGTTTTCCTCTAAAAGTGATGAAATAATTTTCCTAGGTTATTCAACCTCTATAAAAGACTATAGGGTCATCAATAAAATAAGTAAGTGTGTGGAAGAATCTGTTAATATAAAATTTAATTAAATATATCCACATGAACCTAAAACTTACTTGGAAAATATTGAGGATGATCTATCCAGTCTATGCATAAATACTAAACCTTAGGACTCTACTGTTAAGAAAGTAGAAAAACCCTCCTATTCTAGAAAATCTTTGGACTCTTTTCATAGTGAACCTGAACCTATGGATGAACCAAAATAACTAGATATTATTTTTCTAGATATTTTATAACCCTTGAGAACTATCCCTTAAATGTTGTAGTTGCAGACTTAGAGAAAGGAACACAGACTGAAGCTTCTCTAAGGAATAAGGTTGAACATCAAGATTTTTTATCACAGCAATGATGAAATCAATGATGAATTTTGGATAACATCTATGCAAGAAGAGTTGAATCAATTTTAAAGAAATAAAGTCTAGAAACTTTTTGATATACCCAAATACACCTTGAGTATAGGGACTAAATTGGTGTTTAGAAATAAAGTAGATTAATTTGGTATCATAGTGAGAAATAAGGCTAGATTGGTTTCATAAGGATATAGTCAATAAGAAGGGATTTACTATGAAGAAAATTTTTCACCAGTTGCTAGACTTGAATCCATTAGAAATATGCTAGCATATGCATCACATCTCAATTTCAAACTATTTAAAATGGATGATATTATTTCATTCCTAAATTGGTATATAGTTGAGGATGTTTTTGTTGAAAAACCCCATGGTTTTACAAACCCTTATTTTTTGAATCATGTTTTCAAATTATCAAAATCTTTGTATGGTTTAAAATAGGCTCTAAGATATTGGTATGATAGGGTCATCACTTTTCTAATTTCAAAAGGTTTTATAGAAGGCATGGTTGACCCTACTCTTTTTTATAAAAATAATTTTTAAATATGTTTTAGTTGTTCAATTATATGTGGATGACATTGTTTTTGTATCTTCTAAAAATTCTCTATGTATTGATTTTTCAAAAATGATGCAAAGTGAATTTCAAATGAGTTTAATGGGTGAACTCAAAATATTTCTTGAATTTCAAATTTTTCAAAATAAATAAGGAATTATTTTAAATCAAAGTAAATACACTAAATATATTTTAAAACAGTTTGGTTTTGATAGTATAAAAATTATTTATAATCTAATGAGTGCCACATGTAAATTTAATCTTTATGAAAATGGAAAATCTGTTAATCAAACCAATTAAAGAGAGATGATTAGAAGTCTACTCTACTTAACTACTAGTCATCCTGATATTATGTTTAGTGTGTGTATGTGTGCATGATTTCAAGAAAACTCTAAATAATATAATCTAATTATTGTTAAAATAATTTTCAAATACCTTAAGTATACTACCAACTTAGGATTTTTTTATCATAGAGGAAAACCTTTTGATTTAGTTAGTTATTCAGATGCTGATTTTTATGGTTATAAGTTAGATAGAAATAAAGCACCTCTAGAACATGTCACTTTTTTGGGAAAGTATCTAGTATCATGGTGTAGTAAAAAACAAAATTATGTTGCACTATCTACTGATGAAGTTGAATACATGGTTTTTGGTAGCTGTTATGCTCAGGTTTTGTGGATGAAACACACATTATTGTATCACGAATATCAGTTTAGGAATGTCCCTATAAACTATGAAAATAAAAGTGCTATTAATATTTCTAAGAATCGGGTTTCTCATTCTAGAATAAAACATATTGATGTAATACATCACTTTTTGATAGATTATTATCAAAAAGGTGATATAACTCTGGAATTTATTGGCACAGAACATCATCTTTCTTATATTTTTACTAAGCCTTTAAATAATTAGAGGATGAGTTACATCATACATAAGTTAGGGATGATCAATTTTTGATAACTCATCTACAATTTCTCACAAAAATGACTCACTGATGATGTCTCATGGACATGACTCAATGATGATGTCTCACTGACGTGACTCACCAATGATGTCTCACCAACGTGACTCACTGATGATGTATCACTGATGGGACTCACTAATGGTGACTTACTGATGGCTCACACTAATGTGTCTCACATATTGGTATTTAATTATTTCTCTTTCTAGAATTTGGAATATAACTGTTTTATTTATTTTATTTTATTTTAAATAGTATTTATAATTTTATGTTTTTAAATCCCTAAGTGATAATATTAAGGGTTGATCCAATACATTTTACCCTCACACTCTTACTCTCATAATCTTACCCTCAAACCTTTCTCTCCTAAGCTAATACCCTTCTCTCTCAAACTGATCCCTTCAAACCTCTCTTAATGGATTGTGTCAAGAATGTCCTTTAAGGATATAAGGTTGAGTCACATTCATCCAAGAAGAAAAGAGGAAAATCTAGTCAGTCTAAGACTAAGCCTAAACCTGTTCATCCATAACTCTTTAACTGTATTATAACCCCTAAGAAGAAAGTGCATTTAGAATTGATATTTTCTAGTAAGCTCCTTTTTCTGAATTTTTTACAAACCCAATGGTGGTTTGAGTGGTTCTCCAACAATAAGAGGCCATATTATTTGAGGCTAATAAATTATTTTTATCAGTATGTTGATTTTCAGATGGAATGATCTAGGGTATTTTCAATAAAGTTGATAGTGATGTAGGGAGAGTGTATTTTTCATCTAAGCATTGGATAGAATGTGTGAAGCTACCTCATAAGGGTGTTTGTTATGACCATTAGGGAAGTGATCCTCTAACAACTGACCTCTTCAGTTATGAGGTATATTTGGATGAGTTGACTGGAAATGGAGAGAATGGGAGGCCTATATCTACAGAGATTGATGTTGAGTGCAAGATTTTGTTTAAATTCATCCATCATTAGTTATGTACTAGGAAAGGGGGATTTTCATCTCTTAAGTTTCAGGATGTTTACCTATTGTATATATTGAATAAATTCTATAAGGTAAATTTATGAAAATATCTAATAGTTCATATTAGTGAGATGATCAATCCTTATTTCAAGACAAACTCTTTATTTTATCCTAGAATTATCTCTGTCATGTTTAAAGATAACGGATTTTTAAATGAAGGTGAAGAGACAGTCTCTGCTTGTGATAGTTTTTGTCTAAACAAAACTATTTGTAAGAGGATGAAAATAAATTGGAATCCCTAGAAGAAGTTTTGGTTTGATGATAATGAAAATATGTATGAGAAATTTGATCCTATTGATCATCCCTCTAGGATGAAGAACATGGTTGATCCTAGTCTAGGACCAAATGAATCTGGTGAGTACTCTGATGAGGAGGTGGCTGAAGAAGGTCAAGGAAATGGGTCTCCTATAGATGACATGAGTGATCCTGAGATTGATGACAGTCCAAAGAAGATTTATCATGGTCCTACAATTACACCTAGACCTCTACCTTTTAATTAACCACTCATACCTGATAATGGTAGTGATGAGACAAAAGAATTAGAAAATACTGAGTATAAAATAAGATCTAGTAGTGAAGAAGAATCTGATGAAGAAGAAGTCAGTGGTAGTGAAGAATATGATGAAGTTGAGGATGATTATAGAGGTGAGGAAAATAATGGATAATCTAGAGAGGATGATGAAGAAGATGGAAGTGATAGATAAGATGCATAAAGCAATGATTCAGGCAGCGAGTCAGACCCTGGTAATGATGACCAAGGTCCTAGTGGAGATATTATTGATCTAACCCTAGATCATGTTGAACATGAGAATTATAATAGTCCTACCTTAGTAGAGAAAGAACATATTGTAGAATCCCATGAGGTAACTGAACATATTTTGATTGAGGAAAGGACTCCTGATACTCATGTTGAACCAAATGTGGTTAAAGAGAGAACTCTTGTTGTCCATGCTCAAGAGGAATTACAAGTTTTAATGGATGTTTCTATGAATCCAGTGAGGAAGTTGGTTTATCCAAGAAAGAGACCATCATCCGAGGGAGAGAGACAAGCTAAAAGAGAAAAGGTTGATGTGATTATAACCTTGTATAATATTTTTGTACTAGTTAAGAGGAAGCACCCAGGGTATGTGACTCGTGGATTAGATTATCCTGATGTAGAGGATAGGAATGCTCCTACTCCTATGGTTGGTTTAGAACCTGTTGATTATATCACCAAATATGATTTTAATGCCTTCAAGGAAGAGTTGTTGGCTGATATTTGATCAACTCCATAATAGATACCTACTCCAGTTTCCATAATTAGTGAAAGAGATGCTGATTTGATTACTCGGATAGTTATATCTCAGATTAATCCAAGATTGATCACTCTTACGGAAGCTGTTATCACAGACAATCATAAAATGAGAAATGAATTGGTTGTTATGGTCTCAACCATTTAAAAGTTGATAATTGAATATAAATAATCTTTTTATAGAGTTCTAAAAGTGTTTGAATATACATATTTAGAGTCTTCTGAGGATTATTATCCTCCTCCTCTAACTCTTGATATAGCCATTTTAAAGTATATTGTCAAAGATGCAGTGAATGATACTTCCACATCAGATACTCCTCCATCTCCAACTCTTGATTTAACTCAGTTGAGATTAGATATCATAGATATAGTCCAAGGTTCCTCTAGATCAGCTACTCCTATTTCTCACTCTCCTAATGTTGAGATGGTCATACATGTGATTAGAGAGTAACTTAAAACTACGATGGGTAGCACGGACCAGGAGAGTATCTCAAAAATCAGGTAGAATTGTGATCATATTTATGATATAGTTAAGTTTTATTCTACTATTTCTACAAAGTATCAAGAAGAATTTACCCATAATTATATTTCTATTTCAAGATAATTTACACCAAACATCAGTTGATTAGTCACTTCAAATATTTGGTGGATAATTTGAGGCTACCTCCAGTGACTTGGAAATTCAAAGAGAAAGTTAGACAATTGAAAGAATTTAATCCTACCCTTGAAAAGTTCATGTAAAATAAAGATTATTTTGATAAGGCCATAACCTATTATGGTGAGATCATCAAGGACTTCATAAATTTTCTCAAATCGTACCTGCACCATCACAGTATAGCTATTGTTGCTTCTCTTGCTTCTCCTATCAAACTAGTCTTTCCTCATTATACCTCCTATTCTTCTAATCTTATCTCACCTTTAACCATGACCCATACTCAAGATCTAATCCATTTCAAACCCGTCATCCAATAGGAACTCACAAGACTTTATTCCTCTTCTAGACCCAGTCTTACTCTTTCAGTCTACACAGGAGTTCCTCTTCCTTCCCTCACTATTGGATTTGTGCCTTCCACAACTACTACCTCTAAACCTTCTGATCCTCCCTCCTCATCTTTTGATAAAGTATAGGAAGTGATGGACTCTTTTGTACCCAATAAGTAGTTGTATCACTTTTTGATAGTGATTTAATGTACCTTTTTGGTACTATTTTTGGTATACCTTTTAATACTTGATTAATGGAATACCCTTTTTACTTTCATCTCCTTGTTATTTGTGTTATTTATTTTTCATTTACTATTTCATTTTTATAATCCCAAAAGGGGGATAAATAATATGGAATATATCTCAGGGGGATCTTAATATTAATATTAGTATTAAAAGGGAACATATAATTGAAAAAGATGATTTAACAAATAATCTGATCTATCAAGTCATCTGTACTTATGTTTATTTTTAAATTTCATCTCAATAATCTATGTACTGTGTTAAGTAGATTTTTTCTATAATAATAATAGATAAATTAAATTATTTTTGTATATAATGAAATTATTTTTTATCATCAAAAAGGGGGAGATTGTTGGCCTCCTCTAGTTTTAATGCTCACAAATCATGCTTAACTATGCTAATTATGATTTATTAAGATACATTTTATTTAATCTTGATCAAGTATAATTTTAACTTCTGATGTTAGTGTTTACATAATAAAATAGAATTATAGATTTTGGTTAAGTATGAGCTATCGATACTTGTCCTACCAATAGATAAGTCACTTATACATGAGATACTGATGACATAAGCTACCGATAAGTTGAGTCACCGATAGAGCGACTCAAAAAATTCACTAAGTATGAGTCACTGACAGCTTGACCTACTGAAGTTTGACCTACTGATAGAGTGATTGGATAATGCTTATAATTTTTCTAAGCAATAGATACTAACATTCAAGCTATTGACGCATCACCTACCAACAGTTGAGCTACCAACGCATCAGCTACCAACAGCTAGATTGACCGATGCAAGTTTGACCAACTGATAGAAATGATCTACCAATAGAATGAGCTACTAGTAGAATAATCTATTAATATCATGAGTCACCGAAAGTCTAAGCTACCAATAGACTGATTCACTGATGATCTATCTATTAAATTGTAACTTACCTATAACGGTTATTTTTATGAAATTTAGTACCACTTATTATATTAATGATCTTATATGTCTTTTATAGACAACATTTAATGGTGTTAGAGACCAGTATGAGGTATGAGGTACCATAGAACATGATTCTTGTATATATAAAAGGAGTATCTAGATCAATAAGAAAAGTGAGTGAGAAAGAATTGTCCTGGAAAAAATAAATAGATCTATTCAATAAAAACACAAGATATCCCTACGGTGCTTACACAAAGATACTACTAAGAACCAAAATGACCATAAATCTCTACAGCAACGACTTGGAAGAAAAAAACACTTTGAGGATCATTGGGAACAAAAGATGGAAGAAAACAACAACTCTATGTTTTTATTCCTATTTCTGAAAGACAACTCTAGCTTCACTTTTATCACTCTGAAGGAGTCCAGAACCTTCATAAAACATCACACAAAGCATTCTAATCCCTTCTTATGTTTTTTCTCTATATTTTAATATTATTTAAATTTAAAGCAGTATTTATATCTCTATTTTATAAACACACATTGACTCTTGTGTTAAATAGAAAGATACAAAGATATCTTCACCAACTCATCTTTTCAAACATTACTTTCCCATGGATAATAGTGGAAGAGGTCCTTGCGTGGCCTATTTATTTGTATGTTTTGTACTCCCACTTATACTATGGAAGAGTTCTAGTTGACCTATATAGTTTATATATTGTTGTAAACCTGATCTAGGGTGTGGATCAAGTTTATTTAATATAGACTACTTGGTGGAAGGTGATCACCAAGGGAATAGGATTAGGTCTTAGCTTAAGATTGAACCTCTTGTTTACTTCTGTTGTGTGCTTTCATTTGTTTTCTATGTCCTTATAACTATTTCAGAAAACTTAAATATACATTGATAGTTAATCATAGATAGTTTTTATATTATAATTTATTTTATTATACTGATTTCAAAAGTTAGAATAATAATTTATATTCTTTTAACTGAGAATTAATCAATCTTTGAGAAATATTTGGAATAAACAAATCTTTTATAAACCTGCTACTTTGGTTAACTGGCCAGTATTTGTTTTAAAATTAGGGATTTTTTTTAAATAACCATTTTTAGACAAAAAAGTTTATAGAAACTCAATTCACCCCCCTCTTGAGTGTCCTACTCTGACCAACACACTCTTTTATTTGCTCTCTTTTCCCTGTGATCTAAAATGGAATGTTTGAATGAGTTCAAGGATGAAAATTACTTTCCTTTGTTATGTTTTATTTGTAATTACAAATTTAATAAGGGTAGAATATATTTATCTAGTTCTTCAATACTACTAAACTATTAAGTCTATTGGGACTTGAATCTTTTATCTATGTTAATTTAATAAAGAAATGAATCTTCTCTAGGAAATTGGGGTTGGATTGTTGTTATTAGTATCAGATCAAGTCTAGTATAAATATTGGGAACTAGATTAATGGAAAAGTATATTAGGGAACACATCCCATTGGTTTAGTATGTGTGAAAATGTTATTTAATGAATAATACCTTTGCATTTTATAGACATATTTTTAAATTTAAGGATAACTGTTTGTGTTTATATGATATTTGAATTTAAGATAATTATGTGTATTTATATTATTTGGAATAAAAAATTAATTGAATGAAATAACCATTGTGGTTAAAAAATTTATTTAATGTTGAATATATTTAGGTTATTTTTTAGGAGGCTTGTCAAATTTTTGGATAATACTAATATAGTTTTATAAAAAGGGACAACTCACAGGTCTGGTGACAACCCATCGCATCTGAAAAGGTCATGGGGTTTGAACCCACAACTGAAGGGAGATAAGGGTGCAACTTCTTATACTAGCCTATGTGAATTATTGGTAAGCATGAAATTTATTTTATTTATACTATCTAATTGATAAATGATATTTTTATTTAGGGAAATTTTTTATCAAATATATAAACTTGGGATTGGAAAATTAATTGGTGATTAAGTGATTAATGTTATTTTGGAAGACATTTTCTATTTTGGAAATCCTATAAGATTAAGGTTAACATAATATTATGAGGAATAAAGGTTTAATTGTCTTTTCAAGTCAAATTTTATTTTAATGTAAATTTATGGTGACTTGGGTTATTTATAAAAATGGTTAGCATATCTTAGAGATTATGTGATTTTGAAAATTAATTTTTTTTATGATACATTAAGATAGATTGATGTTATTTGTAAGACTATGTGATTAAATCATTCTGATTTTTGGGTTTCAATCTTAGTTTATAATATTTTTTAGGAAGGATAGTTATTTTTTGAATGATCTGTGTTGAACTTTGTGTATTAATGTTGAATTTTGGGCACATGATCCTCAGCCCAGTTAGTGAGGACTCTTTAAGTGCATCCAGGAGACCCAGGATAAAATATAGGCAGAGGCTAATTTCTAGTATTGTAGTAGTACTGTAGTATTACTATAGTGGGAACTGTAGCAGGAACTATTTGGCACTATATTAGCCGGAAATATTCCCCTGTTTGGGCCTTCGGGCCACCGATTTGGTCCCCGAGTCCTTTAAGGCCTTCGGACCACCTAGGCCTCCAGGTCAGTAAGGAATTCGGGCCACCTCAAGGCCTTCGGTCCAACTTAAGTGCAGATGCAAACCAGATAACCTACAAGGAACAAACTTTAGAAGGAGGAGCAAGGACCTTTCACCATAGAAGAAGATAAATGGATTGCAAGAATGATAGGGTATGGCACCTGCCATCGGGAAAAGCCTGTGCATGCACAAAAAAGCCTAGTTGAACATCCATGAGAAGGTGGAGAGCTGATTTCATGATGAAGATGCTGGGGAGGAGAAGTTCCAAGTAGTTAGTCTGGGTTGTATGTATTGTTTGAAGCCTACGGGAAATCAATTCCTCCAAGGCCTACGGACCATGTAATACTTATGCCTACAGTCCTTGTAAGGGTTCCACCTCACCCCTTGAAAGGTGGATTATCAAAATCAATAAAAAAATAAAGGTATTCAGGCCATTGGAGGTTATTGAATTTTGGACATTAAAAGTTTTTTTCATCATATAGAGGTTTATTATTTTTGATGAATTGTTATATATTATCCTAAATATTTTGGTTTTAGTAAATGTAAAAATATAGGAGGAATAAATAGTTATAATTTTGTATATTTTATGATTTTTATAAATTTACTCTAATTCTTTAGGCATGAAAAATTCATCTTAAATACTCAAAGTTTTGAGAAAAAGATGAGTTTGTGGTGGAAATTTATTAAAGGATGAAACTCTACTTTTCAAGTAAGTATATTTTCTTATGTTATTATTCCATGTAGTAATATAATTCCTCAAATCTAGGAAAATGATTTTAAAACAAAACTGTTATCCATTTACTTTTCTTACTAAGAAATCAATGAACATTTTAACTCATCCCGGATTTATAGCTTTGAGATGGTTAAATCTATAATGGTTATATTCTCTATCACTCTACATAAAAACTTGATAATTTTTTTTTCACTTTCGTGTCCATGTTCTTCTATATGGAACCCTAGTATATGTTATCTCAGGTGATCATCATACTTTCCTTTCTTCCTTTTAAAGTTGAAGTTTTATTATTATTTTTCCCAATGTAGGATTTCAATAAAGGTACATTGAAAATCCAAAACCTAGTTACCAAGATGATTTAAAATTTTAAGGATGATATTTATTAAATGTGTTATAATGAAACAACCCAATATTTTAAGAAGGAAACACTATGTTTGATAGTGTACATGATACACTGCATAGAGCTTAAAAGAACAACTAAATATTATTATTTAAATGTTACCATTATAACATAGTTGTTAGAATGGTGGGTAAGAATATGATTAATGGAATTATAAAAATATATTTTACATATGTATATATAATTTATTCCTTGACCAATTAATTACAAATGAAAATAAAATCTTTTGTAAAATAAAAGGAAATGTTTTTATAAAAAAATATTTAAATACACACAAGTGTGTTTTATAAAAATAAATAAATAAATCACTCTTGTTAGATTATATTAAATAAATATATGTAATATAAAAAATTTAATTTTTGAAATTCAACATATTTTATTTCAATACATGATATAAGAACAAATCCAATTTTACGCATAAAATATGTATTTTTCTAAAAAGATAGTTTTGTCACCTTTTAATGGCACACTTGTTTTAAATCTAGTTTTTGAAACTTTAATAAATTGTATTAGAAAAAATAAACTTCTTATTTGAAATTAGAATATCAAAATTTACTTTGATTTAATTTTTGGTATTTTTCTAATAAGTTATATGTTTTGAGGAATAGTGAATAATACTGAATTTTAATTAAAAAGAACTTTTTTGTATAAATAATTTAATGAGATAAATTATATTTTTGATTGGTTTTAAAGTATAATTATATCAGTTTTATATAATTTAATCTAATTTGGTTCATTTTAATCAAATTAAAATTGAATTTGGATATAAAATAATTTCAAACTTTTGAATGTTTTCACTTTAAAACCCCGCTTTCACGCCACTTATTTGGGATTAATTTTAAAATAATTTTATCCAATTATGTGTTTTGAATTTAAAAAATGGATTTAATATTTTTAATCATAAGGCACAGATTTATTAAATAGTTTCCTTTAATTATTTGGATGGTTTGAATAGTAACTTTAGAAATCTTTATTACCACAGTTAAGCGTAAATCGGGTGATTAAGGGTAAAAATAATATTATAAATATTATAAAATTTCCCTAAAACTTATCCTAATTTTATTAAATAAGTTATTTTTGACCAAAATAATTCTTTTGAAGATTTTGTGAGCTCTTAGAGCCACTTTTATGACTTTAAGATATTTATAGTATTTTATTTTAAAGAAAATTCAAAGATATCATACTTTTGTATTTAACAAGTTAAATATTTTAATATGGGGTTTCCTAGGAGATGTATTTGAATATAAATAATATTTGGAAATATAAAATGTTTTTCTTGATCATAGTAATTTATTTTTAATTTTTATTAAATAAATAATTAACTTAAAGTGTTTTACAATGACGATGTGGTAATTGTTTAATTAATGGAAATATCAAATAAATGATATTAAAAATATTAAAATAAAAAAATGAGATAATTAATGTCATATACGAATTTTATAGGTTACCTTTACATGTTATGGATTTATTAAAATAGTTTGTTTGAAGATATCTTGTTTTATTTATATTTTTAAAAGTCAAAAGTTATAAATAGTGTCAAAACGGACATTAATGATATTTTTTGATAAATAATATTTTTTTTAAATGATATAAAATTAATAAGAATATTAAATTCAGAGATATTATTGTTATAAGGTAAAAAATATCATCCAAGATTCATTTATGGTTCTTTTTTAATTTTATAGTAACATTATTGACCCTCAAAGAGTAAAAAATCACATTGCCATGGTAAGAGTTAAAGAGATTAAATAAGGCTTAAAACCAAAAGATAAGGGTAATAATGTGATATAAACTTGTCTAAAAACTATGTAATGAATATTATTCGACCCTTATCACTTTAATATCTAATTTTAGTTTTTTAATGAGAACTTTTCTATGAAAACAACTTATATATTATTTAAATAAAATATAGTTACAAAATGTCACTCCCTTTGTATTTAATATAATTTATGTGTCCACATAGAGGAAAAATCAAGATATGAACAAACATAAATATAAATTTTAATATAAATGAAATTAGTTTCATTATATAAATTTATTTTTAATTTTTATAAATTATATAATTGCATTAAATTCTTCTTCAATGCTAAAATGGTATTTATTTAATTAATAGAAAAATAAAATAAATGATTTTAAAAATATTTATTTTGATTTATTTTGGATTATATGATGTATCTAACAAACTTTATAGATCTATATAATATATTATAGATTTTTTAAAGAATTATATTTTAATTCACACTATGTATTGATGTATTTGAAGTTTAATTAAATGAATAGTATCAAATTTGACAATAATGATATTTTATTGAATTAATATTTTATTAAATTATTTAAAAATAAAAAAAACTATTAAATGATAAAAAACGGGATATTATATGGTCTAAAATTTCTTCACCTATTTATTTATATGTAATTTGGAAGTCTTTGGCTCTAGAATATCCATATTATATTTTAAAATTTTGAGGATTTCTGAAAGTGCCCCTCACCACAATTATAAAAGGGAACCTCCTCCCTAACTTCCTCACACAAATTTGAGCCAACTATATCGACAAAACGTGAAATATTTCAATTATAAATATAATTTTTTAATTTCTATAGGTTTTTTTCTTTCCAAAATACCTGCCTTAGATCACTTTAGAAGATATTGAAGGAAGTCTGCTGAAAAAGAGGTAGTCATCTTTACTAACTTTCCCAAAAGTATTTCTTCTTATACTTCATATTTATGATTTTTTCCATGATAAATTAATAACTATAGTATAATATATATTCTAGGATGTTATTATGATTATGGTACAACCATATTCCATGATTTATCCATCCTATAAAAAACGAAATCACTATACATGTGTACGCACGGCTTACCATCTTCATGTCGTGGTGTAAATTTTTTCATCACTACTTCAATTGGATAGGTATAATGATTAAAATAATGAATATATATGGTACTTATGACATTATATTTATTCTGGATAATTAATATATCATCCAATTCCTTACCTTTTTACCATTAAGGGAATGATATTATCGCTCGTGTGTATGTATGGCATATTATCCACACGATGCGATGCAATTCATTTTACGTGATAAATATTCAAGAATGATTATAAAACTATATCTAATGATTAAATATGATATTAATAACATTAATATCATTATGTAGATGAATTAACTATATTTTAAGCATAATAATTGGGACTTACAAAATAAAACGTGCATAAGAAAATGAAGCAGTTAACACATGAAATAAGGGTAATAAAGAAATATTATTAACAAGTAGGTGATAAAATGATATAAGAGGATCATATAAGATATCATAAATATTAGAATGGTTTGGGTATAAATTAATAACATGATTTAAACCATTATATAGGATTTTAAATCATGTACAACTAAAAGTAATTATGATGTAAGGTTTTTTCTAGTATCACTTTTATTTCTATGAGATATACCTTATTTATTGCTTATTTATTTTGTGTGGTGTACTACCCCTTTAATATATCATATAATGGACCTATTTTTCTTCATGATATTCAATGTTTTATTTGATAATTTTTTACTTTTATTGGGCTTATGATTCAAATATTTCAAATTGGTATGGGACACTTTAATTTAAAATATCTTTTTAATCGATTCATTTGATTATTTCCTAAACAGTATACCACTTTTATACACGATGTATACTTTGAAATTTATTTGAACTACTGGGTAAATAAAGTTAAATCTATATCTTATACTCAATATAGATAATTTTTTATAATTCTTATTGATTATTAAACTAAATTGATCATTTTGATATATAAGGAATGCTTTAGACAAACAAGAAAGGGTGGGGACCATTTATAAAAAAGCCCATCAATTCATAGGTAGTCCCATGAGACAAAAAATCTGTCGAAATTAAATGGTTTTTTACCTATAATGATTAAACTATCTTGTGAAAGGTCTTGATAGGAAAGGTATTATGTGCCTGGGAAACATGATGTCTAATAATTAATCATTTCCTTCATTAAGATTTTAGTTATTTTTATCCATGATATTTTCACTATGATATTATCCATGGATTCAGATTATGAAAAACTTATTTATTAAATGGAATGTGTGCTCAATTATTTCACCTTTCCATATTTATTTTGCATTATTGATTTCAATATAGATTCTGTTGTATGTAACTCTTAATGAGAATCTAATCTCACCCTTTTATTTGTTCTCTTTTCCCTAAGATCTAAATATAAAATTTTTCAATGACTTTAAGGATGCAAATTACTTTCCTTTATTATGTTTTATTTTTAATTAAAAATGTACTATGGGTTCCATATATGTATCTATTTCTTCAATAATACTAAACTATTTGGTCCTTTTGGATTTGAATCTTGTATATATTTCAATTTAATAAAGAAAGGTACTGGTTCTGGGCAACTAGGGTTGGGGTCATTACTATGATCTTAGACGAGATCAGGCAAGATATTTTAGGACATCAATAAAGGGAATAAAACTATATTTAATTAGGTGTCCCTTGAGCATACCCCTTTCGTATTATGCATTTTATTATTATGCATGTGATATTTAGTCTCTCTATTAAGATGGATCGAACTTTTTCTTAAAATAATTTTTTTCTTTAAATGAAATTCTTAGATAGGGTAAAGTGATGAGGGCCATGAGAGACCATTGTCCACTAACATGATTCCTCAGTGATTTCTGGTTGAGACCATGATTATAAATTACTTCTATTAGACCCAAAGACCCTAGAGGGGTGTGAAAGGATTAAGTGAATGTAGTGTCCATAGTGTAGGAGCCTTAGACACTCCTTGTATATAGAGTGTTGGGTTGGGATGATTGGCCCATGTAGGCCATATGAGAACCATGTGATACCATGAAATTTTTTGGCTAGTGTATATATTCATGGAGAGTGTACTTATCCCACAGATATTGTGATTACCCAAGATAGTAGACACTATAGATATTTATAGATGGGTTGGTTGTGGGGACCAACCTAATGATGACTTGGGTATTGAGATGGGCTTTAATACTTCTCTCTCGAGAGGTCCCATTATGAATTTTATTAGGTGAAAAATGAGGATTTGATATGTTTATGATGATTTAGAGGGACATTATTCCTTTAAATTGATAGTTTTTTCCTAAAATATAGAAAAAACACTCTGTGATTTCAATATGTAATTCCCCTTTAAATAAATACTGTGTTGAATAGCATTTTTCACACACAAGACCAAAATAAAAATGATTCATGACATAATAAATGGAAATTATTAGGAAAATTTTTAGAAGAATAAAACCTATAGTAAATAAAAATATAGTAATAAATTAAAAATGATTACATTTAGAGGATAAATAATTAATATGATTAAATAATAAAAAGGATTGTTTTTCAAAGAACTATTTTATTTAATGTTGTGTATTTTAAATTGATCTCTTTTAAAATATTATTAGTATAATATTTAAAGTTTAAATATATGAACTAATATATTAACATTAATTTAATTAGTAACTGATATGAATTAGATTAAGAACACTTATAGTTTAAAAGGTCCTGTTTTTATAAAAGTGGTTTTTCTTTATATTTTTTATTTTCATTTAAAATATAAATTTATAAATTTATGATTTTTAATTTGATGAAATTAATTTTATTTTTTAATTTATCATTAAAAAATTATATTAGGATGAATTTTTGGGATTTTTCTGGAAAAGAATTGATTTTTTTGTGAATAGTGAAAAATACCATTTTTTTTAAATACTGTGATTTTTATGACAACATTAGTGTATAAGCATAACTTAAGCATTCATGAAACCTTTTCATGATCAAAGATTTATTAAATAAGAAAAATTATACATTAAAAATATTTATTTAAATTTAGAAACCTATGATTAACATTTTTGAACCTAAGTAATATTTTTCTAAAAAACTATTTTTATGCATTATACACTTATTATTTTAAAATAAATTTTTATTATTTTTAATAATTTAATATTATAAAATTGTTTTCATATTTTGAATAATGATATCTAAATCATTTGATAAGGAAAATTTTATTTTTTTCATGAAAATAAGTTACCGATATTAAAAAATTATTTATTATGGTAAAAGTAAATTAGGGTAAAAAATTAAATTGAGGGGAAAGGGTCTGTATATCTCAAAACCTTATCCCTTATTTGTGTATATGTGAGGTGTCTCAATAAAGACTCATCCCCTATAAATTATTTTACACTTTTAGAGTCATTTTTCTTTGAAAGTTGCATGCCTTTAACATTAAGTCATGGGTATTTAAAAGTGGCAGCCCTCATACCAATAAAAGGAACCATTCACCACCCCACTTCTCCTAACATCTAAAGCCTCTTGGTGTTGGAGAAAACCCCATGAAACTTTGAATCATGATTTTGATAAAACCACTAAAAACTCTTTACATTAATCCACCATAAGATCACACACAAGAGACTCTGCATGGTGGTAAATCGATCACTAGAAGTTCACTTCCCATTACTGAATGTCTCAGAAGTAGGAAGTCAAATCACTATATCTACCACACAAATTCATCCTTTATATCACACCCAAAAAATATCACAAACATAAAAAGTACCATAAATACATTCAATTAAGTTACATGCAATGGAAGGATATATAAAATGAAATGAACACAAAGCTTAACATGCTTCAAACAATGTATCCTGCATGCATGAGGAAACACACTAATGATTGATTTTATTATAATTAGAAGATAAAATTTATTAAAAACCAATTAACAAATACAATTAATCATTTCCAACTTAAAAACTCTCCAATAAAGCTCAGAATAGATCACTCAGAGTCACTTTATTCCACACATTTCACAGAAGGTCCCAGCCACTTATATACTAAGTGGAGTCTGGTTAACCTGTAATAATAGCTTCCCTAAGAAAATAGATCACTAAGCATAATTGTCTGACCTTGATTACCTAGCCTATGACCCTTTATCCTTGTTGAACTTTCTGACATCCAGTTCTCCTCTAAAATCATTGGTAAGTGTAAGCTTTTTATGGTCTTACTATCCTTAGAGAAGTACCATTTATATTATCTTCACATCACGTCTAGCCAACCATCCAGTGAATGAAATTATGGGGAACATAATCTTAATGGATATAATTCTAGTAAAATGAAATACATTTCACCTCCCAATAATCTCCCACTTTAATTTGATTTTAGTAAACCTTGTAAACTCACCAACACATAACAAGAAACAAAATTCTTCTATCTTACCTTATTTCATTTACCTGAGTCCTATTGATCCTCGATGTTACCTAAAAATTTCTTGAACTACCACCTTGGTGAATATATCTACTAAATTTTTTCATCCCTCTATCTTTCATAGCTCCATCTCTTTATCCTCTATTTAATTTATGGTGAAATGATATTTTATTTTGATGAATTTTTTCCTTAAAAAACACTAAATATTTAGGCAAGTGTACTACATTATGTATATCATAGAAAATAATTGCTCTTTTATAACTTATTATGTTATCTTTAAGTAATTTCTTAAACCATATCATTTCTTTCCTTGATTATATTTACTATACATAATCAATTTCATTATACTTAATGTATTGATATTTTAAAGTCGTGACATCTAAATAACTGTTAATCCTCTATATGTAAAGAAAAACCCTGATATGAACTTACAAATATATAATTCTTTATTAAATCCAGTATCAATAAATCCATTTAAAATATCTTCCTCTATAAAATATAGGTATTAATCTTTTGTTCCTTTCAAATATAGAAACATCCACTTAACAGCTTCCCAATTCCCTTTTCTAGGGTTAGACATTAATATGATTATGAATCCCACTAAAAAAGAAATATTTGACCAATTACAAACCATTTCATGCATAAAACATTTAACCACTGATTCATATGTTACTTTTTCCCTACATCAACACTCTTCTTCCATTGTAGGTTCTCGTGATTTTGACAAATTGATGTATTCGATAAAAAGAGTAGTACCAGTTTTTATTCAGCCATGCAAAACCTTTCAATAATTTTCAAGATATAATCCAAAAATAAAACAAATAATCTATTATTTATATCTCATATTATCCTCATTCACAATATCATCTTGGTTTTCTCAAGATCTTTCATCTTAAAGCTTTTAGAAAACTTACACTTCAGTTTCTGTATTTTCTAAGCATATGGTCCATCTATCAAGATGTTATCCACATATAAGTTCAATATAATGAATGTATGATATTCCTATTATTTTTATTAATAGAAATCATATGAATTTAACCTTCTAAAACCTTATTTGTACATAAATGAATTATTTTTCTAATTCCATTATCGAGGTGATTACTTTAGCCCATAGAGGATTTTTATTAATTTAAAAACAAAATTTTGGTTCCCTTTTACCAGTAAACCTATCAATTACTATATGTATATTTCCTCCTCCAACATACCATGAAGAAAAATTATCTTGAAATCCATCTACTCTAGATAAATATCTTATGATTCCACCATACTCAACACTGTTTGAATGGTAGAATATTTAAATACTGGTGATAATATTTCTAAGATATATACTCATTCCTTTTTTTGAAACCCTTTTACTACTAGTTGTTCCTTATAAATTTTCTTTCAATCAACCTCTTCCTTGATCTATTAAACCCATTTATTCTCAATTTCTCTTTTAAATTCCAAGAGTTAAGTAATCTCCCATGTTTTTATAACTTTAATGAAGAAATATTCATATTCATAGATAACTAACACTACTTAGAGTCCCATATCAAAGCTACTTCCTTTGTATTTTTAGGTTCTTCTATATCCATTAGAAGTGGAAATTTTTTATCATCCCCAGTACTCATAACCGGTCTCCTAATTATTCTTGATCTCCCCAATTGGATCGGATGATCTGAAATGCTTAGCTCAAATCTTCCTTCCAGTACTTGAATTTCTAATATCTGAACTTCTAGATCCCATAAATACATTCCTCCCACTTAATATTCATCCACCCTTTAACTTTTAATATGATCTTATGATGGTATAAATTCTATAATTACAATGACTTCTGCACTTTCATATGATTTCTCTAGTTTTTGAGAACTTCTATTACTCTTACTCAGATAATCTTTGATAACAAGAGTTGATTTTTCTTTAATTTCTTTCTCAATCATGTTGTATCCCTTCCATAGATCCTTTTATTTAAATATATAATCTTCATTCCTAATTATTTTTTTTTTCTTTCATCATCTAATAAATGATATCTAAAAATTTCATCTCCATAACCAAGTAAAAAACACATTTTGGATTTTGATTAAAGTTTACCTCATTCCATAACATTTAAATCTACATATAATAAACTACTAATGACTTTAAGATGATGAACTTAAAATCATTTTTCAGACCAAAAATCCTCTATAAGTTCCTACCCAACTACTGATGTTGGATTTATATTGATGAGATATGTTGTTATAAAGAGTGCCTCTAACCAAATTGCATTAGGAATTCCTGAGTGAAAAAATCATATTTCAATATCTCTATAAAAATTATTTTTTTATTATTTCAACCACACCATTTTGTTGTGGAGTTCCAGGAACCATATTATTATGCCTTATTCCCTTATTTTATTATAAGTTTTGAAATTTATGTTTGGTGTACTCACCACTATTTTTCTTCTGGTTTCACTTAAACTTCTTACTGTATTCCCTTTCTACAAAATATTTCCACTGATTAAACACTTAAAATACATCAGACTTTTTATTAAATAATTGAATCCATACATTCCTTATAGAATCATTAATAAAAGTTATAAAGTAAAAGGAATCACCATAGGACTGAACAGGGTCAAGTCCCCAAACATTTGAGTATACAAGATCTAAATTATTATTCATGGGATTCTATCCATATAAATTGAAGTTCATCTTTCTCTATCTTCCTAAAAAAACTTCCACACTTTCCAATTTCCATGTGATCAAGATGTAGTATGCCCTTATCTTTTAGAACTTTTATATTATTCTCATTAAGGTGACTAAACCTACAGTTCCATACTTTTGGATCATTTGAAGTTGAACTTATGACCATTATAATTTTTTCTAAATTTTAGGTCAAGTAAACAATCCCATCCTTAACTTATAATGTAACCACTATGGATCCCCATGTAATTTTATATACCCCATTTTAAAAGGTATTTTTAAAACCTTATTTATCGTGTTTTCCAAAAAAAATATTTTTCCATGGTTTATGTATTTTTTAAACTTTTGATAGTTTCACAAATCCTGTTTTCTTCATCTATATGTTTACTTCTCATTTTCCAAAAACTTTCAAGGATTCTTCATTTTTCAAATAAGATTTCCCAAACTTAAAAAATACATAATTGACCATTAATATTTGATCATCGGTTAAATAATAGATATCTCTAGATTCAATCACCTGATTTTCTAATGATGTATTAACACTCATCAAATAATTTTTCCTATCTTTCATATATTAAAATAATCTAAACTACTGAATATTTAGTTTTCTCCTTGTGACATTTAAAATTCTTTTTAATATTCCCATTTTTCTCATAATTCTACCATGTAGATCCTAGTCCAACCTACTTTCTTTGCCTCTTTTCTCGAGACTTATCATCATTTTCTTTAATCTGATAGACTTTATTTCGTTGAGGTGAATGTCATCTTCCATCGGTATTAAGTTACCTGCCTATAGGTACTTATAATTACCTCCACCTAAGATCTTTATTTTGGATTAGGTTATATATATCCTCAAAAACTATGTTTTTTTCACTAGAATTACTAATTTTAGTTACTATTGCATCATATCTCTCTAGAAGTGAATATAAAATAAGAAACACATAAACATCATCAATAAAAGTAACCTTTATTTATCAGAGCTTCCCATGGATCATGTTGAAGTCATTCACATGATATTTCATTGGTCTTCCATTTGAAAACCTTAAGTCAAAAAACCATCTCAACATGACAATTTTGTTAAGTTTCATTGGTTTTTTATACATATCCACCAAATCCCTCATAACATCCGATGTTGTTTTCTTCTCCCAAATACTGAAATAAACATTTCATGCTAGATATATTATTACCTAAGATAGTAACTTTCTATACAATAATTCTCATTATTTTTCCTCTATCAACATTGTATTCACTCCAGAAAAAGGAAATTATAAATACTTTTGAATTAGATATATTTAATTTTCATTCTCCATAAGTCAAAATTTATTCCATCAAATTTATTCATATAGATATTCCCTTTATCTTATGTCATGCCTAAGATACTAACTATGTGTTTAACCATTAACATTATATGTGGCTCAGATACCACTTTTTAGGTACGAACCTAAGAAACTCTAATCTGTGATTTTGATAAAATCATAAAAAAAATATGCACATTAATCCATCAAAATATTGAAGGTGAGAGACTCTACATAGCATGAAACTGATCTCTTAAAGTTTAATTCCCCATGACTGAGTGTATTGGAAGTAGGAATTCATAGTACCCTACCATCTATAGAAACTATTCCTTGATCAAACACCCAAACAAATATCACAAACATAAAAAGTACTATAAATACATTCAATGGTAGTATATGAAATGGAAATACAAATAAAAAGAAATAAACACATAGTTTAACATGCTTCAGATTATGTATACTATGTGCATGAGGAAACACAATGCTTATTGATTTTACTATAACTAGAAGATACTGGTTATTATAAATAGATTAAAAAATAAAAGTTTTCATCACCAAATTCATTTCTCTTTAATAAAGCTCAGAATGAATCGCCATGTGTCACTCTATTCAACACATTGCAATGAAGGTCCCACCCACTTATATACTATGTGCCATCTGATAAACCTGTAATACTTACTCCCTTGAAAACACTGATTAATAAGAATAACCTCTTTATCTAATTACCAACCTAGTGACCCTTCATCCTCACTATACTTATAGAAATATAGTGCTTCATCATATAATCATTGGTAGGTACGATCTTCCAATGGTCCAGCTATCATTGGGGAAGTTATGTTGTTTTTGTCTTCACATCACATCCAAGCTATCATATTTTGTACATTTTTATGAATAATATAATATTTGAATGGTGTATCCAAATACATTGGATGAAATTAGGCCAAATACTAGTGGCCCATACTGTACACCAGATCACAACTCAAGTGATTTGACCTTCATTGTGGGGTCGTTGGGGGTTTATGTGGACAGCACACCTTTGTTCAAGAGTCTGGGGGATGAAATCACCGAGCCCAAATTGTGGTTCACTATATAAATAATGAAAAATTGTATCAAAGATGACCATTTACACTGATAAGGAACTTTAATAGTGTATACTTCTCCATGGTAATATATAAACATGTCACTAACATATAAATATAACTCCATATAATTCTAACCACCAATTAATATAGAATAATAGACTTACTTTTATAATTGAAACTATAGAAACATAGGTTACTGTATCACCGTCTCTCTTTATGATCTCATTTGGTCTAGGGTTTCTTTACTCTAAATTTCTCACTGTAATTTTTCTCTTGAAATTTTTGAAATGATTCTGCCACTTTATAGATGTAGGGATTATTCTAAAACCACAAAAATCTCTATGTATATGATCTTATTCTTGTATTTTTTTTTATTCTACTTTTTTCTATTCTTCTAAAAATCATTTATCATTGAAGATCCCGTTGTTTTTATAACACATAATTCCAAAGGATGATATTCTAGTGAAATGAAATAGACTTCACCTCTAAACACTTAGATCAACCAAATTATACCCAAAACCCTTCCTAAATATCTTTCCCAAGTTCTATAGGATATTTTCTTTCCAAAATACCATTTTAATGAGGATCAAATATTTTTCCTGAGTAAGGAAAAAATTCATAATCACTCCTTTTCCATTTATATTTCTTTCTTTTTTCTAAAAACACTACCAAATCTATTGTATCCATTTTAATATAATTACATCACTATTATTAGTATACTAAAATGTTATTATATTAATTTTATAACCATTATATACCCTTCTCACTTCCTTTGAATAAAGATAATGTTATTCATGCATAGATGCGGAGTACCGTCTCCACAAAGCGTTGTGTGTTGTTTTTCATGATCGCCTTACGTGGTTGGTTATAAAAGGGTATTTAATGAATAAATATTATATTTATAACATTTCTAATATTAAAAAATTATAAATCATTTTCTACCTCCTTCACATTCTAATAAAAATCAAAACATTATTAGTGAGTATGTGCGGACTACCGCCTCCATGAAGCAACATTTTTTGTTTTTCATCACTGCATTACATAGATGGTTATAACAATATATTTTATGAATATATATGATATTAAGGATAAATAATTTTCATGTAAAGTATCATATAATGATAACATAAGAATTAATTATCATTATAAAGTAACTCATTGATATCAGTAAATTACTCGAAACAAGATCGCTATTGATTCCATTTTAGAAAACCATATCCATGAATTCCATGGAATGAAAATGGAACTTCATAAATCATTGAAACAAAATGATTCTAATATCATTAATAATTTTTTAATAATGAGATTTTTATCAAATAATGTGGTCTAATATCACAATTATTAAATTTTTATGAAGAGAACAAAGTTATTAACATTTCATAATGAAAATAAACTATAAATAACTAATATGTGTGTGGAGAATGATTATAAATTGAGCATATAAAAGGTAAAAGATATGAATAAGGTTATGAAATAAATTATTAATATTTTTATATTTATTATATAGTAGTTTAAAGTGATTTCATGAAAGTTGATAGTTAAGGTAAGGGTTCTTCATCGCAAATTTCCTTTTTCAAGATATGTTTTCTATTATGCGCTTATCTTCATTTCTATGAAGTATATAGTTCCATTTTTTGACATATTTTACAATTAATATATTTTTAAAGTTCTATTTACATTTTTCTCATTCAAGGAATTTTGATCCAAAGTTACCAATGTCATATGGGTTTCTTTTCCAATCTCTCTTTTTTTGTTAGGAACCTTTCTCCTCCATATCCATATTCTTCTGCACACCAATGTTCAAATTTCTTAGTTTGAAACAAAAATATATATTGTATCATGTGATCTTATTATTTCCCTTTACTTATTTTTAAAATTAATTTTTATTGTCCTTATTATAATTTATTTTTCAATAAATTTATTCTAAAATAATAAAAAATATTTCCCTTTCACATTCATATATTTTATCTTCCACTCCATTTTTTATCTTATTTTATTTTATATATTTTAAAAAATAAATTATTGATATTTCTGTTTTGAAATAATATTTTAAAAAGGTCTTATTTTCATCTTCATGAAAATGATTTTAAGAGTGACTTATGAATATATTTTGTATTAACATTGACTTTATTTACAAAAGTGTGAAAGGAATCATTTTTTAACATTTTCCATGAAAATAAATTTTTCCCACTACCTTCATTAGTTTTATTCAAGAAACATTCTCTATATTTTTCCATGATTTTTTTCAAATAAATTTATATTCCCTTTCTTTATAAAATATTTTCAAAAAAGTGTATCAAAAATCTAAAGGGTGTTTCTTCTTCTTTCTAAAAGTAAAATTGTAATGATCTTATAAAAGTGTTTTTCACCTATGTTAATATATTTTAAAGTTTCTTATGATTCAGTGGAGATATGATCTAATTAAATCACCCAACTTCTTTTTCTATATTTATTATGATTATGTTATTCCATTTATTGACTAGGAGAGTATAGACATCCTGAATGTTTATTATTCTAATATGGATGTTTATTGATTATTTAGGAAATTTTATTATAAATTGTATTATTATTCAATTATTCCATATGGTGAATTCATTGGACTTAATTAATTGATGGGTGGTTCTTACAATTATATAGGTCCAATATGCATTGGTAGGTATCATGAGGCAATATAATTTGGGGTATTTGGTGTTTTCCTTAATAGTTTAATTAAGATAACTTGGCATGAGGCCTTGATGGTAAGATCATTATGTCTTGGAATAAGGCCTTGATAATAAAATTATGATGTCTTGGATCAAGGATTAGGTTTTCCCACATTATTAATTTCACCACAATGAGATTAGTTATTGTCATCCATGTGATTATTTTTTATTTTCATATCATCCATGGATTTATTTCAAGATCATGTGATCAGTTATATAGATATATTAAATTTATTTATTCCTTATATATTATTCATGTTTTGTTTATTAAATGATAAATCTGGATATATACTACCCCTTATTGAGTGTTTTATCTCACCCTTATTATATTTCTATTTTCCAAAGTTAGTAAGAAGTGTAATATATATGATATGATTATAAGGGTGTCATGTTTGGATAATTTTGTAGGAGATGTACAAAAATTATTATATAATAAGTATTTCTTGGTATAGTGGGAAAAATTCCATTGGATGGTGAAGATATGGGTTTTGATAGTTACAAGTCTTTATAAATCTCTAAAACTCTAAATCTAAAAGGTGTTTGGTGTATAATTGACTCGATGTTTTTTTTATATTATAATAATGAATGGTTTTGTTTAGGTTTCCTTGGTTGATTTAAAATCCAATATGTTAAAGAATGTTTTTATTTACATCAAATTCTAGGATTTTGGATTTGGGGCATTACAATTAGTATCAAATAAAGTTTAGTAGAATACTTGGGAACTAGATTTTAAGAAAACATAGATTAGATAACATAACCCTATAATAGACTTTAGGGATAATTTTATGTATAGTAAAACATCCTAAAATTTTGGTAAATTATATAGTGTGAGGTTTTCTACAAATAACATCCTTGTCTTGATACAAACAAGTGTATGCAATCTATTCATAGATGCATCTAGGGGTAATAACCTTGAAAAGTATGGTTGGGTATTAATTCAATCTTCACTGGGTGCATGATAAAGGTTCCTAACTTCATATCTGGTTTAACACTCCTAAGGGGTATGCTTTGGTTAATTTATATTATCTTTATAAACCATTATGATATATTTTAAAATACTTCTAAAGATACTAAGATTAAGATTTTATGATTGGTTGTTGTATAAATTTTCCATTTATGTTAAGTGTTGAACCATATTTAGAACTACATAATATGATTTAAAATTCATGGTTTTATTCATGTAATAATTAATTATATGGAATTTTTTATATGTAGTGCCTAGAGGTAGGAAGGAAAAACATATCAATACTCAAAATATATATTGGGGATTCTATCTTAAGTGATTCCATATGATTGTAGTTATAGTTTTGAATGCTATAAATATATTGGGGGAAGTTATGACTACTAATATTGTCCATATAGAGCAACCTATTTCTTTAGATCATGATAAAATTATGTTGGACCACTTCATATAGAAGAAACCTATATCCTTTAATATAAATATTAATCCAATAGTAGTTGAGCAATGGATCTAGTCCCTTGAAAAGATATTTCTAACTTTTGGGTGTAATTAAAAAGATAAGTTTATTTTGATAATGTATTATTTAAGGGGATATTTTTATCAATGGTTTCCTTTGATTCAAAAAACTAAAGTGGAATATGCGATGGAGGGTATGTAAAGAGATACTTTTAAGGAATTATTCTTTGAAAATTTATTTTCACATGAGAAATGAGTGAATTTGGAAAAGTGTTTTTTTAACTTGGGACAAAGGGAAGAGAGAATGTATTTATGTATGAGGCTCGATTTAAAAAATTAGCAATGCATATTTTGGAATATTTACATAATTAATAAAGTAAGATTGATTATTTATTTAATGTCTTAAATCCAAGCCTTTAAAGGGTGTTAATCTCTCAGAACTTTTCAATATATAAAAATATAGTATCAAGTTCCATCAATGCAAGGAATTAATTCTAAAAGTATTATACTTTCAAATAAAATCAAGACAATAAGAGGATAGTTGATCACCAATGAAAAATAAATTTGGAAGATATGAAAAGAAGAGGGTGTAATTTTCAACATGTGATAATTATGGAAGAAAACACCCTGGTACATGCTTAAATAGAATGGGAGTTAGTTATAAGTGTCTATATAAAGATCATATGGCTCATGAATCTAAATAAAGTTCTAATGCTTCAACTATAAGGAGATATGGAACTATGTGAACTAATTCCCCAAGTGCCAAGAAAGTTTACCTCAGAAGAGACCTAAAGAGTAAAGTCGAGCTTATATAATTACTACAAGTAAAGCTGAATCCCCAAATGATATGATAGTGGGTCCTTTTATCATAAACTCAAAGCTAGTTAGTTATTTATTTTATTCCAGATCTAGGAACTCTTTTATATCTACTTCGAATATTGAATTATCCTCTAACACTTTGAGGAATAAGTTTTCAATCAAGACACCTAGTGGGAATCTCATTGTAAGGAGAATTTTTTAAGCGATATCGATTATTATATATAGATATTACCAAGTTTAAAACTTAGTTTCTAAACTTGGTTGTCATTTTTTATTTTTGTAATGATTTAAATTAAACTTTGGGTTTTATTATTGATGATTTATATATTAATGTAGTTCTTATTTACATGAGGTTCTATATTATCTTAACTTGTTTTAACCATTTTGGTTTTAGTAATTTTTTATAGATAGTATAAATAACTTGTCTTTCTTTTTGTGGGTCATATGTCCATTAAAAGTTGATTTCTATAATGAATTGGTATGGTTCGATCTGATATGTCACCTGATCCAAATTTTTACAAAATAGTATTAGAGCTTTCTGGCTTTATGATTTGGGGAGTTAGTAAATAGGTGGTCTAGGAATGTGTTAGAACTTGTGATGGATATCTTAGTTGTGTGATGCCTTTAATGATAAAAAGTCTAAGTTTCTTGGGCATGGGATTGTTATTCTTGGTTTCCATTTTTTGATTATGTGATTTCACCTAGTGTGATGTACTTACATCTGTGGATTTATGGATTTATTTTATTTTTTGTATCTTGGCTTGTAGGAAAGAGTCCAATGTCCATGCATCATTCTAGGCATGTAGTATTCACATGCCATATGTCTCTCTGTTTTTAGTTTCACTAATGATGGAGGTTTAGTAATTTTAAGTGTCAACAACAACCTATATAGTTTTTCCCATGTAGCATATTATTGGAATTATACTCAATTAAACCACATGTACATATTTTCTTCTAGTATTAGGCCATGTGGATTTGATAGCAAGATATTCATTAGTGATGGATATATGCTACCTTCATCGAGGGATGGTGTGACCCTTATGAGTTAGTACATGCAATTAATTACCTACTACTACTGTTGGTGTCTTGAGGAGGGTGGGGATTCCTGAGATATGTTTGAGATTGGGATCTATTTTCCACAAGGTTAAGTGTTACCTGAAGTTACTAGTTCATGTTTCTAGGGAGTGAGTTTGTTCTTGCCTCATGAATTCTGAAAATTCATGTTTTAGGGCCTTGTGTGCCTGTTATCACTATTGGCTTAGGTGGTCATGGTTAATATTCCTTTTAATGGGTATTTTAGTGGTATATTAACACCAAGATATTTTTTCATTTTTAGTTTCTTTTTTTAGGCATTAGAATGCCTAATCTTTTAGAGTTTGAGTGTTGGGAGTGATCTTGGTCTCGTGGTCATCTTGAGAGGGAAGTTTGTTTAGTTATCTAGACCTATTTGTTTTAGTTTCACTTTGTTTAGTGTGATGATATCATGGTTGGATTCTCATGGATTTGGAATCAATGCTCAAGTAGAGAGTGGTCATTTGGTTGATTGTGTAATGAGGGAGATGTCTCAATTTTTTAATAGAAGTTTCAAGGGTGATCTAGATTGTTGGAACTGACCTATGTGAGGAGCATGTCAGTGAATTAGGTGAGTTATCTTAAGTTCGTTAAGAGTTGGTCCATGTGATCATGAGTCATGTTGTGTGATAACTATATTTCATGCATATATTTTATGGTATATTTATGTGTTTATTTCCATATTTAAATTATTAATCTTTCCAATATTAGAACAAATTGACTTGTTTTGTGTTTTTATGGAAGGATACAATGATTCTTGGAAAAGGAACAAAAAAAGGTAAATTTTGGATCTTAAAGATTATTATTATGCTTCACTCGTAGCACAACACCATATTTCTTAAGTCAAATAAGAACAAGAAATCTAGATTAGACCGATTTACACATCGTGTATTCCATTTACACAATTTGACTTTTTTCGAGATGATTTTTTAGAAGAGATATGATGAAATTCACGAGACTTGGAAATTTAAATATTACATGATGTGTAAACACATTACACATTGTTTAAATTCATGGGATGGGATTGAAACATCTAGATTCATTGTATCTTCAAATTTTTAGAAAATCTATGACATAGGGCCCACCCAAGACCACCTTTGTACTAATCTTTAATGTCCTTTTTTATTACTTGAGCACCAAGAGATATATGAATATGAGGCCAAATCTCCACATAAATCATTCATTCAAAGTCATCACCACTAGGATCAAGGATTATCGTTATCATGATGTGTCAAATACTATCTTTATTTTCCTACCACCTCATGGCTAGAATGAGGGGGTAGACCTTGTGCAAAGTGATATTAATGATAGGGGATTTATTTTTAAGGTATTTTTTTAATTCAATTCATTTGGGACTTTTTTTAAACCCCTAATTTCTCAAATTTCTTCTTCGCACTATCATTCATAACCATTTCATTATTGGTGAGGGAGTGATAAATTCAACACATTGACTAGAGAATGATTCACACCATGACCATTGGGTGGATTTATGTTTAAATATAGTTCTGAGTTACCAATTCACCGAATACCCAAAGTAACATGACCATTGTGAAAAGGGGACATTAGTAATTTTTTGGTTGTCTACCATGACCATTGGATTCAACTAACTTAGTTATATGATTTATTTACAATTATATTATAACCTAATAAAAGATGAAACCAGATTTTCAATTTTCGAGCACATTTTTCTATTTTCTTAAAATCCAAATCATCCATAATCTCTTCTTTAATCATCTAGTTTATATTTCTTTCATAAAATAGTTTAGGTTTATTTTATTAAATTAATATTTTCTCCAGTAATATCCATGTGGGTTTTACCTTGGAATTCCATATCTTATATTTCCCTGTAGTTTAGTGTTTTGTTTTTTTCGTGTTATAAATTTCTAAATTCGGTAACTTGATGAGAATTAATGATGCCCTTGGGGCTATCATTGTGAATTTGGGTGCATGAGAGCATGTGAGAGGTTCTTAGAGAATAAATATTACTTGAGGAGGAGAGAGTTGGCTAGCCTGTATTTTTTGGGATAAAACCTTGTTGAGTGAAGGCATGTGCACATGGGTTCTGTGCAATGATGTTTGATTCATGGTTTGATTGAATGGTTTATGTGTGGGTCTATTGATAATTATTCAAGTCTTGAGGAAACTTGATTTTTATAGCTATGGTGGAATCATCAAGGATGTCACTCAATGTGTAGTGTAAGTAAATACTTATATTATGCAGAACATCATAGGTTGTTAGAGTATGTAATCCTCATTTTTAGTGGTTTATTGATCATATAGATTTTCATTCCCGGTAAGGCAGGGATAAGCAGTTGTTGTTTTGTTTCGGCACACCTATTTGAACAAGTCATCCATGTACAGTCATTATATTCAAGTATAGATATATCATGGTCCATGGAGGATTGTGTTGGTTATGAATTTATGATAAGGATACTCCAGTAGTGGAGAGCATTAGGTTGGTTATTGTTTAGTGTCTCTTATGTAGGGAGAGTTGTGTACATTGTTAGACCATTTAGTGGATGACCATGATAGCATCGGTTGTGTTGGTACTTAGAGTGGGATCATTGAGGTTGGTTGATCACAAAGGATTATTGGGGTTTAGATGATTTGTGGTGGAGAGATTGTAATGACTTGCATCATTACAGTTTGAGAAAATCATGAGGAATTTGAACCTTTTTTCTCAGTTTGTTTTAAAGGGAAAAATGGTAATTTCTCTTATGAGGTGATCTTGAATAATTTTTGTAATCCCTATTTTGGTTTCAAAATATAGATTTTACCTAGGATAATATTTTGGTGGAAATCCAAACTATTCGAATTTTTACAGAATATTTAATATTTAATTAATTAAATATTAATTTATTCATGCACGTTCATTTGGTGATATCTTTTTAATGGAACATCAAATTGAGATTCTGGATTTGTGGTTAATTTTATAATGGATATTTTTCTTAAACAACAGATAACCTCACCACAGACACCGGTTTTGGGTATCTTTTACTTTTCTTTTTATTTTATTTTTTCTTCCCTTTTTTCTATTTTCATTCTTTCCTCACTTGGCTTGTTATGTATAGACAAGTGAACATATCCCTTAATACATGTTTAGATAATATTTAATTGAGGTAGAGGAATAGTGGGTCATTATTTTTAGTATCTAAGGAGCTAGATCGGGATATGGTGGATGTCGGGTACAAATCTGAGCTTGAAGCTTCAGCGTATTCCACCCTGAGGTTGGCCAGTTTTTATTTTTTAGAACTAATCCATATAAGATCATTGTTTTAAGTTTTTAAATAACTTTTATAGTTTTTTGGGACCCATTGAGGAATTATATATTGTTTTTTGGAGGAGAAAAAGGTTTTTCAAGCTGATTTTATGGGTTTATGTTCATTAAAACCCATATACACAACATGTAGTTTAAAGAAAACATGTCATGTGTTCTTATATTCAGAATAGGTTATAAGGAATGTATTACATTTCATATGTGTTCATGACACACCATGTAAGATAACTCAGGGTGTGTCATGAGGAATGGTTATACACCCTATGTTTGAGGCACATGATCGTGTATGTTACACGGCATGATCTCATGTGTAGTACACAACCAAAGGTCATGTGGAATTTTGGATAGATCATGTGTGGTGTATATGACTTGGTTATTTGGTGAGAACCCTATGTGAGTTAAATCATTTTTAGTGTGAGTACATGTCATGTACTTAGGAAAATTTCATGTTGAGTGGGTTGTGGTGCACGACCCGGCAGGCTTGTTGGAAGTATATATCATGTACATGAGGTACACATCATGTATTCCCACCTTGGAGGTGTTTTCATGTTTTCTAAACTTGGAGTTATAATTAGACCTATTAGTAGTCTATTATGAGTGTTTTTATCATGTATCATAATGGTGAAATCCATTTCACATTTAAAGGTTGTCTAGATGATGTTTTGGACTAGGAGAGTTTTGGCATTTAGATTTCTTTGAGGCTTGGATCCAAAATCCTCTGATAGTTTGAGATGTGTGATGTGAGTCTCAAGTGAGGGTTCTGATATTATTATATATCTTGGATTTTGGATTCATTGTTAGTTTTGTGTGAGGTTCTTTCAGAAATATCCTGAAAGGCAGATCGAGTAGTATCTCTGAGGAGATCCTAGATGGTCCTTGGATGTCAAGGTTGATTGCTAGAGGTTATAGTATGTTAGGTTTATATCTAGTTATTTAAGGATTGGATTAGTTAGATTATTTGGGTTGGGTTTACATTATGATATGTAATTTATGGTTAGGTTCCATAAAGATGATGTTGAGATGATTTTGAGGTACTTTTGAGGCACTTTTGAGGCTACCCTTGTGGGTGAATTTTCAAATTGGTGATCATTGGATGTCATAGTAATATTTTATATTCCCTTATGGTCACATTATTGATCAAAAATTAATCATAGGCCATTAGTTTCCATTTTAGAATATTCCTATGGCGATTTTAACTCTGGATTTTGGATAAGGAAGAGGATATCCTTATAGTGTGTCTTCTTTTTTGTGAGGTTATGAGAATTGTTGAGAATGCATGTGTGGGTGGTTTAATAATAAATGATAAATTGAGTGTCATATATGGTTTTTTATCAATTACCTTATGAGTAATATTTTATTCAATAATTGGTCGGTTTGTGAAGGCTTGGGTGCATCAAGGGATCCCCTTATAGGGCCTCTCATTATGTTGTGACCCTGGGGAATGTGGGAGACCTACTTTTTGGTTAACCCCTTTTGAGGGTCAGTGAGAGACCATGGTATATATTTTATGGATGAGGTGATCCAGGGGTCTAAGGGATCCCCAATATTTTTTGACTATGAGATGGTCGGTGCTAATGTTTCAGTAGTTTGAAAGATAGGTTTGGGACTTTATTGACCCATTCTTGTTATCCTTTGGTCGAGGATGTTTGAGGTAGTTCCTGATCAGGATTAGATGTGAGAGGAGACTTTTGTGATGATATTATATTAGGCATTTACCTTGAGTTAGATTTAGTTCTCTCCTATTTTTTTGGATGGTTGTTATTAGATAGTTATAGGGAGCTAATCAATGATCTGGATGAGTTCACCCCTCTAGTTGAGAGTTATGCACTGGATAGAGGTTACCTATCATGGATTTTGATCACTTTAGGGTTCTTGGATGGGACTCTAGATATGTTATTTTTATTGATCCCATGGATAATGATACCCCTAGGGAAGTGTACATTTTTAGGACCTTGTTTTTAACCTTATTGGTTGTACAATACTTTCAGGACATGATAGGTTCTCTAGGGTCTGGTGTCGAGACCTCTCGCTAGCTCTGATCATATTATTGGAGTCCTAGAACCCATTAGAGTTTTGAGTTGTTATTTTAGACACCTATTATTACACCTTGGGTTACATTATTTGTGTTTATCCTTACATTGGATGTCTTGGACATCATATATAGATCTGGTGGAAATGCTTGATGTTGTGTGGTTGAGTGAGATAAGTTCCATAAATCCTCTTGGGTGGGATAGAGCAGGAGTATATTTACCTTGATTTCAGAATAGATCGTATAGTTGGTTGTTTTAATTGTTCAAATTTATCCACTATTTGTTTATTTTATGAATTTTTTTATTTTATTCTAGTTATTACTAGTTTTCAACTAAGATATACATATCATTTTTTCATTCACTTGTTATAACAGCAAATTATAGGTTCATCGTTAGGGGTGGCCTACTAAGATTTATTTCTCAGCCATTTTAAATGAACCTTGATGTGTATGTAGAACATATATCTATTTTCAAGTTGAATCATAGGTTGTACACTGGATCAATCAGAGGCTTGGTGTTGCTTGATTGAGTGGAGTCACTCATATGTATTATCAGGATTGAGATAGTGTTTCGTTCTATTATGGATACTGAGTATTTGGTTTGGATTAAAGTTTTCAGTGGATCCTAATGAGTTTTCTTCATTTTTTTATTTTTTTATTTGTTCATTCAAGTGGTTGGTCAGTTTTTTGTTTTATCATGATTTGAGTCTGTATGATTATATGCTGTATTTCAACTTTAATAGCATGTTATTGTTTCAGTTTATTTATTTTTCATAATTTGATATTTATTTATGTGTATGACTTTAGTTCATTTTATGTTTTTATTTAACTTTTATCAAAGGGTATAGTCTACCCATTCTATCATTTAGACCCTCACTGCTAGTTTTAAGCCTCTGGCATATGGGGATGCATGATTGTGGCCCGGTGGAAAGTCGGTTCAGGTGACATGTCAGGTCGACCCAATTTAGTTCATTACAATTTTCATGCTTCGATCATGAAAAAATCATCATGATTATTCATTATTTAGAATATGATATTAAAAGGAGATGGAAAACTGATCAAAACAAAAGAAAGGGATGAAATTGTGTTAATATAATGGAAAGAAATAAAGTAAGTATATGTTCTCATATTCTTTATCATGATTCCTCAAACATAATAAATAGGAAGTTAAATATATTAAGTCTTATGGGGAAATTATAGCTCGGTTATCAATGTATGCTTTTGGAAACACATTATGAGTCTTATAATGGTACATACATGGTTTTATAAATATTAAATTAAGAAATATTAAATTTCCTAGTTGTAAATTAGAAATTACTTATCATGATAAATCTATAATTGAGAGTATACAAATGTCAATACATATTCATTTTGTTAAGAAAAAATTAAAATTTTGAGGATGCAATTTATATAAGGGGGTATAATGTAACACCCTAATATTTCAATATGTAATTCTGATTTAAGTAAATATTTTTTTGAATAGATTATTTCACACGCAAAACCAAACTAAAATAGGATGAAATATAATAGATGAATATTTTTAGGAAAATTATAATAATAATAAAACCTCTAGTAAATTAAATTATAGTGATCAATTAAAAAATTCTTACATTTAGAGGATAAATAATTAATATAATTTAATGTTAAAAAGGATTTTTTTTCAAAAAGCTATTTTTTAAAGTGTTGTTTATTTTAAATTGATCACTTTAAAAGGATTATTATGATATTATGTAATATTTATATGTATAAAATAATATATTAATTTACATTTAATTAGTAATTGATATTAAATAAGATCAAAATGTGTAAAGTTTAAGAAACACTTTTTCTATAAAATTAGTTTTTCTTTATATTTTATATTTTCATTTAAAAAATAGATTTTTAAATTTTATAATTTTAATTTGATTAAATGAACTTAATTTTTAAATTTATCATTTCAAAATTTTCATAGTGGAGAGTTTGGGTATTTTTTAGAAAAGATTGAGTTTCATGTGAATAGTGAAAAATATCATTTTTCAAATACCGTGTTTTTTATGACATCATTTGGATATACAAATAAATTAAAAATTTATGAAACATTTTTTTGATCAAATTTGTATTTAATAAGTAAAATTATACATTTAAAATAATAATTTTAAAACAAAAACCTATTATTAACATTTTTCATCTTATGTAATATTTTTTCTAAAAAAATAGTTTTTATGCATTATACACTTATTATTTTAGAATTAGTTTTTATCAAATTTAAAATTTTAATATTATAAAATGGTTATAATATTTATAATAATATTATAAAAATTATTTAATAAGGTTTATTTTATTTTTAGTTGTGAAAATAATTTATTGAGTTTAAAAATGAGTTATCGTTGTGAAAGTAAATTAGGGTAAAAATCTAAATTAAGAGAAAAATGCATAAATATAAAAAAACATTATAAATTATTTATGTGAATGAGAGTTTTATCAACAAATAATCATACCCTATTCATTATTTCCCACTTTTGGAGCCAATTTTCTTTTAAAGTGGTGTGTCTTTAATATAAAGTTGTGGGTATTTACAAAAATGTCGCATCTCTCACTTATAAAAGGGACCCTTCACCAACCCACTTCTCCTAAAATTTAAATTCTTTTGGATGAAAAAAATTTATCCAAATACCTTCCCAACTATCCTTTACAAGTTTTAGAGGTTATAATCTACCCAAAATACCATTCTAAGAATAATCAAGGATTTTCCCTAAGGAGTAAGGTAAAAACTCAAAAACACCCCTTTTTATTTCTATTCTTTTCTTTCTTATTAAAACTACAAAAAAATATATTTTACACATTATAATATAATTAAATGATTATTATTATTATACTTAAATGTTATTATATTAATTTTATAACCTTTATCTACCCTTACCAATTCCTTAGAAAAATGAGAATATTATATGTGTGTATATGTGGAATAGCACCCCCACAAAGTGACGTCTGTAGTTTTTTATCACCTCCATACATAGATCATTTGAAAAGTGAATTTAATGAGTAAATATTATATTTATAAAAATTTTAATATTATAAACAGACAAACCATTTTCTACTTTCCTCCTGTTCTATGAAAAATGAAAATGTCGTCTGTGTGTACATGCGGACAACCGCCTCCATGAAGCGATGTGTTTTTTTTCACCACCAACTTACATGAATGGTTATAAAAATTTATTTGATGAATATTTATGATATTAAGAAGTAATATTTGTTATTTATAATATTATTTAATGTTAACACAAGAATTAACAATCATTATAAAATAACTCATTGATATTGGTAGACTACCCAAAACAAGCTCGTCATGGATTCCATTTTCAAAAACCATACTCATAAATTATATGGAATGAAAATGTGGCTTTATAAATAATTAAAAAATATATATATTATAATATATTTTATAATATAGTGATGATGAAATTTTTATCAAATAATGAAGTTTTTCTCCATTACGAAACCTGTATGAAATGAACAAAATTATTAACATCTAATGATAAAAATATACTATAACTAACTAATATATGTGTGAAGAATTATTATAAATGGATTATATAAAAATTTAATAGATATGAATATGGTTCTAGAATAATTTATTAATATGGTTGTGTTTATTATACAGAAGGCTAAAGTTCTTCCATGAAATTAGAGAGTTAAGGTAGGAGTTCTTCATCTCAAATTCTCCTCTTTGAGACATGTTTTGTATTATGTGCCTATTTTAATTTATATGGTTTATATAATAATAACTTTTAAATATATTACCATGAATATATTTTTAAATATCTATTTCAAGTTTTCTCCTTCAATGTATTTTTATTCAAATGTTACCAAAGTCATAAGGGTTTCTTTTCCAATCTCGCTTCTTTTTGGTTGAGAACCTTTCTTCTCCATATCCATATTCTTCATCCCAACAATGTTCTCCTTTCTTATTTTGAAATACAAATATATATTATCTCATGTAACATTTTTATTTACCTTAATCTATTTTTAAAATAACATTTTATTATCCTTTTTATGATTTGGGTTTTCTATGAATCTATTTTAAAATAATAAAAAGGTTTTCCCTTTCGCATTCATATATTTTATATTGCACACCATGTTTCATATTCTTTACCTTTATTCCATTTAAAAGTTACATAATTGTTATTTATCTTTATAAATAATTTTTTAGAAATTTCTTCTTTCTATATTCTTAAAAATTATTATAAAAGTGACTTGTGAATCCATTTTTCATCAACTTTGAATTTCTTTATAAAAGTGTGAAATTAATATCTTTTTAACATTTTCATACAAATAAATTTTTTTAAAATAAATTTATATTCCCTTAATAAAATATTTTCAAAAAGGGATATCAAAAATTTAAAGGATGTTTCTTCTTTATTCTCCATGTAAAATTTAATTCTCTTTTAAATTTTTTTTTCATATTTTACAACATCATATAAAGTTTCTTATGTTTCACTATAGATATGATATAATGATATCATACACATTATTTCTATAGATATATTATTATTATGTTATTCCATTTATTGACTAAGAAATTATTAACATCTTGTGTGTTTATTATTTCAATATGTATGTTTATTTATTACTAAATCATGTTAATTGTGTGTTGTATCTTTATACATTTCTTTTATATGGTGAATGAATTAGACTTAATTAAGTAATTGGTGGGGCTTGGAATTATATAGTATCATGATGCATCAGTAGGTCTAATGAGACAAACAAGTTTGGGGTATTTGGTATATGCCTTACCTATTTAATTAATATGACTTATCATGAGTCCTTGAAAGTAGTATCCTAATGTATTAGCACAATTACTTGATGGTAATATACTTGGATCGAGGATTATGATTTACACATTATGTATTTCACCACCAAGAAATCAGTTGTTATTATCCATGTGGTTTTTTTATTGTTATGTCATCCATGGATTTATTTCAAGCTCTATGATCATTTATATATAATTATTTAATTTATTTACTTCTTTCATATTATTCATGTATTTTTTATTAAATTATAACTATTGATATATGCTACCCATAATTGAGGTTTTAAGCTCATACTTCTTATGTTTATATTTCCTTGGGTTAAGAAGAATAGTAATACAAATAATATGTATAAATGGGTATCATGAGTGGAGAATTTTATGGGAGATGTTGAATACTTGTTTTAGAATAATAAATTCTTGTAATGGTGGAAAAAATGTTCATTAGATTGGAAATAAATGGGTTTTGATAGTTAAAAGTTTATCCTAACTCTATAAAACTCTAAACCTAAAAGGTCATTTGTGTGTAAGAGACTCAATTTTTTTTATACTGTAACAATGAATTATTAGGTTTTGGTCACTTTAGTTGATTTCAAATTTGATATATAAAATAATATTTTTATTCACACCAGATTTTGGGACTGTAAGTCAGGGGAATCATAATTGAGGATATGATTAATGATCCCACATAGGGTATTCATGCCATGATTAGACTTATGGGATCCTGATGGGTGCCCAGTGTTTTGTTTATCCATATAGGGTAAGTGTGTGGGTAATGAGTAGTGATGATTATGAGTTTCACCTTATAAACCTAATTGATGTTGTGAGCTTAATGTGGCTATAGTGGTGATGATAAGTCTTTCACTAGAGAGGTGGAACTCAAACCTATGATATTGGTTTGGAAAGATGGTCAATCCTTATGATATGTGTATTATAAGATGATTTGGTTGGGATGCACTACCCACCGAGATGTATTGAGATACATGGGATTCCTTGGAGACACACTTTGGTTCCATAATTTGTGCCTACTATTATGACATGGGAGGGAGGGATGCACTTCCCCTTTATGTGATATATGAGATGGATGGAAGGTATTCACTACACCCCCTGATGCAATATATGATATGGATGGGTGGGATGCATTGCCTACAAGGAGATGCATATGTGATATGATCTAGGAGGGATGGATTTCCCCATGAGTGATTAGTATATTTTGATATGTTATGGGAGGGATACACTACCCCCCCCCCCCCCACAAATGATAAGTATATATTAGATTATTTAGGAGGGATGCACAGACCATCGAGTGATCATTATACTAGGGGATGCCTAGGAATTTCTATTAGGATATGGTTATTGAATCTGATGCTACTATATTTCCTAGGACTTGTTTCTAGGAATCAGTTATGGGACTAATATTGGTTGAAATTATTACGTGACATACTCAGATACACCATGGAACTAACTGAAGCAAGTTTCGATTGATCTCAGGTGTCACGTTAGAACCCAAGGATCGACAGTGTTTATTTATTTATGCTTCTATAGTTAGTTATTTAACCAGCTGAGCATGTCACATGCACATACACTACAATACTGGTTATGTACGGAACCACATTGTTGGTTCCCTATTGAGTTATACTCACACCCTTCTCAGGCATCCATAGCACATGGGTACCCAAGTAGTCTTCACTGATTTCAGGTTTTGGTTGGGTAGAGGCCTAAGATTTTTTGAGCTGGATAAATCAATGAATTAGGGAAATGGATAAGGTATGTATCAAATATGTTATAGAGCCTCATTTTTTATTATTTTATTTATTTTATATATGTAATCAACTTAGTGGGTGATCAACTATTATGTGATCGCATGATCATGAGTCTATATAATAATATACTTTCAGGGGTTCATTTGACACGACATGATTGTATTTATTACTTTTAATACTTTGATTATTTATTATTGATGATGATAGGTAATTTTTTCATTAGTTTGCACTCTAATATTGGGGTGTAGTCTCTCCATGGTAACACCCTAAACCCCTACTGCTAGTAGAAATCCTCTAGCATACAAGGAGGTGCACCTAAGGTCACATGGTGACCTGGTCCGGTTATTATTTAGAGAGAACCAGGATGGGGACTTTATAAGTCCAACTTGTGATTATTGAATACAAATACAGCCAATAGTTTATTAAGATATCAACTACTTGATATTTTATTCGAAAAAACTCTATTTTCATAATTTTTTTCTCAACCTCTTCCTTTATAAAATGGTATTCAATCTCCATATGCTTAGTGTGAGAGTGATGAGATGGATTATTTATTACTTCAATGGAGCTCTTATTTTTTCATTATATGGCCATCAGTTATAGTACCACTAATCCAATAACTTCTAATTATTACTTAATCTATATTAAATATGTACTATATTTTATAAATGAGATATATTCTTCCTCTAATTTATTCCTAGATACACAGCCTTATTTTTTTACTTAGAAGACCAATACAGTTTCTTATAATGTAAACTGATTCACTACTTGTTGATTTTTAGTCCACAATATCAACAACATTGTTAGCACAAAAATAAACCATCCAAATTAGATCTTCTTGGTCCTTGAAAAATAAATCACAATCCAAAGTTTTTGGAATATAACTTATTATCCTCTTCACTACCAATAGATGTTCTTTATTTGGAAAATTTTGAAATCATGTTTCCAAACACATACTATAGAAGATACCATACCTAGTTTTTCTAAGATAGAGTAAAATTTTAATGATTCTTTTATATAGTGTTAAGTATACTACCTCACTATCCTCATATATTCTAAGTTTTTTTCCAACTTCTATAAAAGTTGAAATTGGTTTGAACTCTTCCATTATGAACTTCTTCAACACTTTTATATCATATTTCAGCTATGATATGAATATGTTTTTTTCCTTTTGATGAAATATTAACCTAAGAAAATAGTTTCATTATCCAATAATAGACATCTCAAATTATGAATGCATCATATTTTTTTAACCTATAAGTCGAATTCATCTTATTTTCGTCAAATATGATATCATTCTCATATATTATTACCATATGCAATTCCTTATCTAAAATTTTTAAATAGAGGTTGTGATCAAACCCTCTTCTATTAAACCCCAACTTCCTAAAATATGATTTTAACCATGCATACCAAGAATTAGGTGCTTGGATGCGCAAAAAGAATAGTTGATATAAAATATAAACAAGGATAGAGAGGATGGATCCCTTCTCTCCCAAATCCTCTCCCCCTCTTCTTCCTTTCGGTTAGTAGGGGATCCTGACCATCTCCATCAGTGATAGACTCTTCCTTCACCTCTCCCCTTCTCCCCTTCTAGTACATTTTCACTTTTTTTATGGTTCTTTCATATTTTGGATCATGTTGGTTGCTTTAGTGTTCTTTTGGGTGGCTTTCTTCACATCTGAGGATCCTGATCTCCTCCTATCTACTCTTTTTATCTCTCCCATCATGATAGACACCATCTCTGGTCTACCATGGTGGATCTGCAGGTGGTCTGGGTTTGTGATAACGGAGTAATGTTCAAATATTTGGGTGATTTGATGGTTTCTATCACTAGTTTATGGTATTGGTGTTCAGGTTTGGTGGTCCTTGCAAAGTAGTGGTTTTTTGTTGAGTCCCTAGGTCAATCCCATCTTTGCTCTTGCCTCTCAATTCCTTCGCTCCTCTCCCAGTCAGTCTGGAGCATCGGTATATAGGGAGGTTTTGGGATGTGAGATTCAAATAGTAGATGTTGTTCTAGGAACATACTCCATAGTTTGTTCTTCTTATTTCGATTTCCCACTACACTAATCTCTTATATGTTCATCCTAGTCCACCTATGGTGGGTTGGTTCTAATAAATATGAAGTTTTTTTTTATTTCTTGCACATTGTTCTTGTTTGGTGGATTTCGACAATGGATTGCTTCAGGTGCCGTCATCGACAATGGTGTGTGATTATTTTCGGTCTACTTTGGATGAAGTTCAGTGTGTTGGAACAAGTTCAGGCCTCGTGATTCCAACTACATGCCAAGTAACAACGATGGAGTGTTAGTTTTCTTGGCTCACATAGGATCTCATGATTTGATCGGTTAGGGGCTATAGTTTTTCAACTCATCATTTTTTTGTTTTTTTTTGAATTTTGATTTTGGATATGATAGTTGTTGTGGTTAGTGGTATAGCAGTATTTCTCTGATGTGAATTTGAATTTTGAATTTTGAATTTTTGAATTTTAATTAGTGATGGTTTTGATTTATTCTTGGATGGTTTTTGGTTGGCTAATAGGTGTCTGATTCAAGTTTCAGTATACTTATAAGAGTTTACCACTTAACCTTAAAGTGGTTTTAATAGAAAATACAAGAAAAATATATTTGGAGGATGAGGTGATTTCTTAATTATATTCAATGCAATTTTCAATCTACACACTTTTGAATCATTATTATCGATAAGAAATCTTATCATTTGTTCATTATAGTCTTATTCATTCAAAATTATATTCAAAAACACTCTTTTTACATCCATTTGAGAAATTATGAACTTCCTTTGAACAACCACTATCATAAATAGTGTTATTAACTCCATTATTTCCACTAGAGTGAATGCTTCCTCAAATAAACTCCTTTAACATGATCATATCCATTACACACCAGCCTTTAATTATTCTGGACCACTCTTCCATGTTCATCCAGCTTGTTTTTGAAGACCCATTTGGTACCAATCATATTATGATGTCTAGGTTTACCCAAAAGTTTCCAATTTTGATTCTTTTCAATTTTTCAACTCTTCATCCATGGATCTCACCTGTGATTCCTTGTTTACTGCTTCTTCAAATGAAGACGGTTCTACCTCTAAAAATAGATTAGTGTTCTAAATTCTCTTCATTTTTTGGGTCTACATTAGAGAAGATTTACCTCTAATAATATTTTTTGGATCAACTCCACCTCTAATCCTCCTTGATTGAGTCATAGGTTGACTTTATTCCTTATCATCCTCTTCTTCGAATTTAACTTCAGAATCATCATCAATTTGGGGATTTTTTTACTCTCCCAAATTCACAGTTATATCTTCTTATTATTCATTTACTTCTTCAAAAACATAATTTCCAAAATTTCATTTATCTTTATTTTCAAAAAAAATATTACACTGTTTATTTCAACAATATTTTTCAGCCTTTTTTGGAACATTTATAAGCTTTACTATTTTAAGAATAGCCTAAAGTATCCCTTCATCTATATAATCACCTTACATTCCTTAATTTCCCACATTATTCTAAATGATACATTTTATTCTAAATACTCTAAGATACTTTGGTAAGGTTTTCCTACCATGACACATTTCATATGGAATCTTCTCTTCTCATGGATTGATAAATGCTTGATTTTGAGTACACACAACCACTTGCACCATTTATTTCTAATAGTTGAAAGATATTGTACTCTCTATCAATAATGTCTTGGCTGTAATATTTACCATGCATTTTTCCTTTGCATGAATCAATTTTTTGAGGAGTCTTAACTACTGAGACTTCATGCTTTATTCTTTTTTCTCCAAATAATTTTCAACTTCGATGGAATTTTATTCAGTTCCACTTTTGATCACATAGTCATCATTTTTATTCCAATTTCATTTATAGCTCTCATTTGAAATATCTTGATGTAGTTCAACACTTATCTCTTTGATTTCATAAATATAGCACAACATATCATACTATAATAATAAATAAATAAAATAATGTACTTCTCACTATAAGTTCCATCTTGACTGATTGGACCACATACATCGGTGTGAACTAGATATAGAAAAATTTATGATCACTTATTATTTAGTGTATAAGGGTTTCTCCCCAAATTCCCCATTAAACATGAATCACTATAATGACCCAAACTTTTCATACATAGATATTACATCATTTTTTTAATATTCCTTAAATTACACAAACACATGCCTGAGGATTTTAATATTTTAGTGCCTTGGGAAACTTGGAAACATAATATTCTAACTTTTTGAAAGATCTTTAATGACGCCCATAAAGATCTTCCCATTTATAATCCTACTTAAAACCTTTATTCAAAACCTACGTAATGAAAACATAAGAAAGGGTGATCTCGGATGCTCAGTAAGGGTAAATAAAGGAGATACATAAGAATAACATAACATAAGGGTATGACAAAATGAGCATAACATTTAAAAAATCACACCCTGCATATTAACGATCATAATCATGAGTAATGGCATAAATATTGGAAGTCCATAAGACATGAATCATAAGAGAATAAAAGAACATAATCCATTAGAGCATAACATTGGAATAATGCATAGAATTTGTGACATACGCATAAGCATAAAAAATATTATGTAAAGGATACCCACCAAGACATTCTTAACATGTTAGTCTTGGGATAACCACCCATGTACCTTCTTTGGGATTGGTATGACCACCCGTTTACCCTCCTTTTTAAGCTTGGTATGAGAACCCATGTACCCTCATCTTTGGTGTTGGGTTGACCACCCATGTACCCTTATCTTTGGGCTTGAGCTAAGCACCTGTATACCCTTATCTTTGGGCTTGGGCTGACCACCTATGTACCCTCATCTTTGGGATTAGGATAAGCAACCATGTACCCTATTAGATCATATATAATTTATCATTACCTAATGAATTGGAGTGATATCTAGATGCACCCACCATATAACAGGCTTACCTGGCACTATCTAGGTCACCCCATCATATAAGCTATAATGGTCTTACCTGGTTCTATATGAGTCGCCCCATTGTATAAGTAATTTCCAAGACCACAACATGAATAAAGTAAAAAATATCTTGAATTTCATCATAAAACTCATAAAAATAGTCATTTTTCCCTTCATAACTTGATTAACCCATGGAAAAGAAATTTTGTTTCATGTCAATCTTTTTTAAACATGATTGACATGCAATACCCTAATTTTTAAGGAATTTATTTATTTTTTGATTAAATTAAACTTGTTTTGTGACTTTTGTTACATGAAAGACCAATTTTAGCTTTCTTTATACACAACATCAGGTTAATCTTGTGTTACTTGCAACGCTGACTTTTAATAAAAACTAAGATATATTATTAATTTATTTAAACGCGACCATTATAATCGGGTCGTTAAACATAATGATGTGAATAGTAATAACTAATTTTTAAATATTAAGTATAATGGTTTTTTATAAATAAAAAATATTAATAATAAAATACATAATTTTTGGTAAAGTCTTTCTATGTTTCAAAAATATTATTTTATCAAAAAATATTTTTTATGTCTTTTTGTGAACAATAATAAAATTAAATTTTGACACTTAAAAAATTAATTTGGTTAAATAAAATTAATTTTTGAAATCATTATGTCAAAATTATATTAGGGTGAATTTTTTTATTATTCTAAAAAGTTCCATCTTTTGATGAATAGTGAAAAATACTAAATTTTACTTCAAAAATGTATTTTAATTTAATTTATTTATAAAGTTAAATAGTATCTTAAATTGGTTTTGAAGTATAATTAATTCAATTATATATATATTAATCCAATTTAGGTCATTGGAATCAATTTCATATTGAATTTAGATATAAAAACTTTGTAAAAATTTGAACATGTTCGCTTTAAAAACTCGCTTTTTCATCACGTCTACAGGGTTAATTTTAGATTAATATTTTATACTTATATGGATTTAATTTGGAAAAATGGATTATATATTTAGAATCAGTATAATTTATAATTTATAATAATTGAAACATAATTTTTTATCAAATTTAATTGTGAATGCAGTAAAAATTAATTACCATGATTAAAGTAAAAAAATGGGTTTACTGGGGGTTAAACTAGAATGATAAGAGTCAAAATGACCTAAAATATTAACTTAATTTTATTAAATGAGTTTATTTATACCTTTTACATAAAATTATCTAAGATATGATAATATCTTGCCAATTTTCTTTGAATATGACCCATATAATAAGTTATGTAAAGAAAATGACAAAAAAAGATACTTTTCTTACTTTTAATTTCTCAAAATCTTTGGTATAGGGAAAAAAACAATATATGTTAGGTTATAAATATTAATTTAAAAGATAAATGTTTTTTATATCATGGTAATTTATTTTAAATTTTTGATATAAATTAATTACTTTAAATGCTTAAGAAATGTCAACACAGTAGTTATTTAGCTAATAATTAATTAAAATAAATAATACTAAAAATATTAAAAGTGGAGTAAATTGAATGAAATATGGTATTTCTTTATTTTTTTAGATGGATATATCATGTTACATAGGCGTTACATTAATATATTTACTAGTGTAGAAAACATTTTTTACGTCGGTTATTTTTATTTTTATGTCGGTTTTTTGGACGACGTTATTACAGGAGATGTTATAAATGTTGTTTTTTACATCGATTATTTTAAAAATGACGTAAAAACATAAATTGAAAGCATTTTTTACGTCAGTTCCCAAAAAACCAACATGGAAAATGCTTCAGAGTTGTGATTTATTACATTGGTTTTTAAATAACTGACGTGGTATACGATTTATTAAGTCGGTTATTACAAAATCGATATAATAAACTAGTCCTCTGAATCATTTTTCGCATTGGTTATTAAAAAACTTCTATGAAAAAAAAATTTATCACGTCAGTTATTTTCATAACCGACTTGATAAACCAGTCAGTGAAGCATTTTTTTCATGTCTGTTATTGTTTAACTGATGTGAAAACATATATACTACATCGGTTATTAAATAATCAACGTAAAAAAATCATTCCCATGCATTTATTACGTCAGTTATAAAATAACTGACGTAAAAACCAAATTTTTTTAATAAAACCATTCAACCATTACTATGATCTTCCAAACAAGACTTGAAACAAGCATAAAATAGACTAAAACAAGACCAAAACCAAACTATAATACATACCAGAAAAACATTAAAACTAGACCAAAACAAGAAGAACCAAAGAAAAATTAAACATTTACATACATAACAATAAAAACTTACAATGTCAACTAAAAAAAACTAAAACCCCATGGACAGCCCCTTCCCCCATAGAAAGCCCCCCCCCCCCCCGCAACTAGACAGCCCCCCACCCCCTCGAACACCCTCCCACCCCTGGAAACCCCCCACCCCCTAGACATCCCTCCCCGGGAAATCCCCCACCCACCCTAGACACCCCCTACCCCATTGGACCCCCCCCCCAGACACCCCCTACCCCCCTGAACACCCTCCCACCCCCCTAGACAGCCCCCTCACCCCCTGGACACCCTCCAACCCACTGGACACCACCCCACCCCACTGGACACCCCCCACCCCACTGGACACCCCCCACCCCCCGGACACCCTCCCACCCCTAGACACCCCCCTCCCCCCTAGACACCCCCCCCCCCACCACACACCTTCTAGACACCCCCCCCCCACCCACCCCTGGACACCCACCCACCCCCTAGAAACCCCCTACCCCTAGACATCCCTTACAACCCCCAGAACACCCCCCCCCCCCACCCCCTTGGACACCCCCCCCAGACACCCCTCCCACCCCCCTGGACACCCCCCTCCAGACACCACCCCACCCCACTGGACATCTCCTACCCCACCCTCACCCCCTAAACACCCTCCCACCCCCTAGAAACCACCCCACCCCTTTAGACAGCCCCCACCCCCCTGGACAGCACCCACCCCCCTGGACAGCTCCCGCCCACCCCACTGGACAGCCCCCCCACCCCCCAGGACACCCTCCCACCCCTGGACCCCCCCCCCCGAACACCCCCTAGATAGTCTCCCCCCCACACCCCTAGACACCCCCTACCCCCATAGACACCCTCCCACCCCCAGGACACCCCCCCCCCACCCCCACTGCCCTGGATACCCTCCCACCCACTGGACACCACCCACCCCACTGGACACCCCCACCCCCTAGACACCCACCCACCCCCTAGACACCCCACCCCCACCCCCTAGATATCCCCCACCCCCATAGATAGCCCCCACCCCCCTTGATACCCCCCCCAACCCCCAGACACCCTCCCACCCCCTGGACACCCCCCCCCACCCACTGAACACCCCCCCCCCACCCCCTGGACACCCCCCCCCCCCACCCCCTGGACACCCTCCCAACCCCCTAGACAGCCCCTCCACCCCCCCCCCCGATAGCCTCCCACCCCCTGGACACCCCCCACCCCCTGGACACCCTCGCACCCCCCTGGACACCCCCTAGACCTCCCTCCCACCCCCCCCCCCACCCCACCCCCTAGACACCACCCCACCCCACTGGACACCCCCCCCCCCCCCCCCACACACACACACACCCACCCACCCCCTAGACACCCTCCCACCCCTAGACATCATCCCACCCCCCTAGACACCCCCACCCCCTGTACAGCCTCCCACCCCCCTGGACAGCACCCCCACCCCCTAGACACCACCCCACCCCACTGGACATCCCCCACCCCCTGGACACCCCCCACCCCCTTGGATACCCTCCCACCCCCATGGATATCCCCCACCCCCTAAACACCCCCCCCCCCCCACCCCCTAGACACCACCCCACCCCACTGGACAGACCCCCCACCCCACCCTCCTGGACACCCTCCCACTCCCCTACACCCTTGGACACCACCCCCCCCCACCCCCTAAACACCACCCTACCCCACTGGACACCCCCCCCCCTACACCCTTGGACACCCTCCCACCCCCTAGACGCCACCCCACCCCCCATGGACAGCCCCCACCCCCTAGACACCCCCCACCCCCCTGGACACCCCCTACCCCTTGGACAGCCCCTTGGACACCCCCACCCCCATGAAACCATTACTATGCTCTGCCAAAGTATGAAACAAGTAGAAACCAGACCAAAAGTAGACCAAAACTAGACCAGAATCCATACCATAAAAACATCATAACTATACCAAAATAAGAAGAACCAGAGAAAAATTAAACATTCACATATATAACATTCAAAACTTAAAATGTCAACTAAAAAACCTAAATCCATCCAAAAATACTACCAAATACACAATTATAATTACAATATTCAAAATTACATTTTATACTACAAACAAACTAAAATCCAGTCAAACCTGTAAAATAATTTGACAATTCCACTTATAAGTGTTTGACCTCTTGAGAACTATAGGTTTGAGGGTCATCAAATAGATACAAATTAAAAGGATAGTAGTTAACATATATAATTAATAAATCAAATGAAATATTATGGAAATGTTTATAAGGAAATCTTACCAGGAAAAACTTAACAAGTGCTCCAATTGTAATTATTTCATACATAAATCTTAACATATTATATCCACATTAGACGATGCCTTTTTGTTCATGAAAATTCTGTTTAAATGAGTGTCAATTAAAAATATCATTTTTATGTAATACGTCAAAAAGTACAAATTATAAATGGATATTTACCTTTACTTTTACAAATTTGATTTTGGAACTCTTTTTCTTGGTGTTTTTTCGAAATTAGACCCATCCCCTATTAGAAAATAATACAAATGGGATAAATTTAAAATTCATTATAATATAAACAACTATTAAGAAATTTAAACTTACTTTTCCAACATATTCTTAAAACTTCCCTGCACATCACCATGGACAGATCATATCCAATAAAGAGCTTTCTCCTTCGGAAAAAAAACCTAACATCCAATGATCATTGATATAAAAAAAAAATTAAGGTTAGTGTTTTTTTATGTTAAAAGATAATGAACACTTTTCCAGATATATGTTTCATACCTCTCATAAAAAGTCATCATCCAACACTGCATGATTATATTATGTTCAAATCATTCAGCAATATAAAGTGATCTCTATTCCTCATCCAATGCATGTGCTTTAGGGGAAATCAAATGAGGATCCATGAATCCATATACATCTATCTGCTCATTATTCTCACACATGTTATAAATATACCTAATACAAAACAGACATAAGTATACATTTTTAATAAATATAACATGGGGAAAGATTTTAAGACTTACATGGAAAAAATTTTCACCACGTTGATGCCCAAATTATCTCCAATAACAAGCTCCATGATATCATTTTTCTCAATCCTCGCATTTATTGTATGTCCACAAACATGAGCTTCCATTGGAAACTTATAATGATCTTCCAACAAATTTGAATATCTTAACAATCTTTCAAGACTACTAGAATTTGTATCTGATGTCATAGCCATTTTTCTTTGTTGTTTTCTATATAGTATTTCTTTACCTTTGAAGTATTCCTGTAAAAATATATAGAAAAATATATTAGTTTTCAGATGTTAAAATAACTTTAATAAAAAATAAAATAAAAGAATAACATACATACCTCTATGGTAATGAGTCGCAGAAGTCTGGATGACCAAACTAAAAAGTGGTCAATACTATGTCCAACTGTCATTACCTCATCTGTAGGTAATGGTACTCGAGATAATATATCTATAATATCATGTACAGTGACCCTATGATTCTCTACCTCTAACTGTTGATGATGAACTGTATCTCCTATACAATATACCAACCCATATGTAACTATATGATGGTGAGCATCATCAACATACAACTCACAATAAGTAGGAAGTTGTGGTAGAGGAGTAGGATAAAAAATGGGGTCTTCAGGCTAAGGTGGGGGAGTGGGGGATACTTGTGGAGGTGGAGGATAAATAATGGGGTCTGTAGGGGGAGGTGGAGGAGTGGGAGCTACAGTCTGAAATTGTCTTTGCATGTCTACAAACATAGACTGTACCGACGCTATGATATTTTCCTTTATCATCTCATTAATATTATGAACTTCAGCCTCCAAGTATTATTTTTCTTTTTTAAATAAACACCCTCAATGGAATAATTTGAAGAATGTGGAAACACTTTTCTTAACAATACACATGTTGGATATCCTTGTACACGACCGGGGTGTTTAGGCTTTCCCAATGTTGTAGATAAAATATTTTTCCTCCCAGCTGCTGTAAATACCCCCTATGAGCTCTTCTCCATAATAGAATCTTGTAATAATTAATTGAACATTTCTTTAGTGATTCAAATTATATAAAGAATATAATTAACTTAAATAAATAAAATAAATATCTTACAATCCTCTCAGCTACAATTCTCGATTCTTCCTAAATATATTTCCCCTTTTTTCCCATCTGATATCTCTTCCATTTTTCATATCTAGATGGAGGTGATGGAGGGGCAACCTCTCTAGATCTTGAAGAATCATATCTCAATTTTTTTAATTTGGTCACAATAATTTGTTCTTCCAATAATGTATACCCTTCCTGAGATAAACTATGAGGGTATATATTTTTTGATTGGATCTCCTGGTGAGAAATATTTATTTTCTATAAATTAAGAATAAGAAATCATTAACAAAAAATAAATAATATCATTTATATAAGAAAGATTATATAAGTTTACATTGGTCTTACCAAAAATGAATCTTTTATTCAAATTTCAACAAAATGTCTCCATGTGTCTTCATCTATGAAAGGATACATATGACATGGATTGTCATGATTCCTATGACCAAAAATGAAATCAGGTGTGAGGGTTAATTTGTAATCCCTCTATCTCCTTGCAGCCATCGATAAACATTTCCTCCTGACTCCTCCAGCATCAGGAATATCAAATGTCATCTGATAAAGAAGAGGTAAAACATATTATACTAGAAACATTTAAATATTAGTCAAACAATATAAAAATAACTTACCAAAATATTCTACCACAACTTAGATATTATTTCTTTGTCCACACTTATCCAATCATCATAGAAAATGCTTAATTTTCTTTTACCCTGAGTTGATACAAAAATCTTAAAATCTTTTGCATTTGGACCTCTAGGAATATCATTCTCATCAAACTCAATGAGTATCCTCTGGTCCTAACTATGGGCAAGTGATAATTTTGGTAAATGTGTGCAGCCACATTTACCAACTCTTAAACTCTTCTTTTTCATTATGGGAGCACATGAGGAAGATTGGGGAACATCAAGAGGAGCATGTGAATGTTCCTCCCTAGAGGTATGATCATGATGCCCATCTCTAGAATCATGTGGTTGATCAACTGATTGATCTGTCATTATCCTTCAAATAAAAAAATCAAGTATTAGTTCACAAATATAAAAATTCAAATATTACAATACTAATGTAAAAAAATGGAAAAATGAACTAAATTACGTAATAGTAAACATGGTAAATATGGTAATCATGTTAAACAATGGTAAAGATGGTAAATATGGTTAACATGGTAGTGTAATTTTCATTCAACAAAATCAATAAATATATAATTTATGTAAAGGTAAACTATGGTAAACTATGGTAAACATGGTAAATTAATTTTCATTCAACAAAATCAATAGATATATAAGTTATGTAATAGTAAACATGATAAACTAAACTAAAAAAAATTAAAATAAACAAAAATTTATAACATTTTATAAAAATAATAAATGTAAACAAGAAATAAACATATGTTACCTATAATATTGGGGATGTAAAAATGGATTTTTTTTTTTCCAAATTCCTTCATCATGATCGTTCCTTATGGTACAAACTATGTCTTCAACATGCTCATCATTATTTTCAGTTAATCTTTCCAAGGATGTAGGGATCTCACATAAATCACCATCTTCATCAAGTTGATCCTCACCAAAATATTGTTTTTTCTCTTGTAAAACAATAGACCACTGCATATCTGATTGATCAACTACATAGAAAATATGTTTTTCATTTGTTTCCATTATAAAAGAATCTGTTGTGTCTTCCAATCTATTTAGATTAATAACTGTTATTTCAAATTCATCATGTCTGACACTGTTGTTACTGATAAACGATTTTCAATTAAAAACATGAACTTTAATTTTAAAGCAATCAGCCTCCCATATTTATTCAATGACTCCATAATATGCACTTGAGGCATAAATTGGTTTTTTTCTTTAGAACTTGAAAAATGCATTGCTTCTGCAAACACTAATACACCACTATTCTGAACTGCACTTTTCTTGTCCTAAGATTTCGTATGAAATGTATATCCATTAATGTCATACCCAGACCATGTTATCACATTTAAACTTAGACCACCCACTAATCATTTTAATGTCTTGGATACATCTAATCTACCAAGCAAGGTCTTTTTAAAAAATGGCAAAAATGTTTTTTTTATCATTCAAAAAACCACATTTATTTCTTCTTTGGATGACATTATTTCAACTCATTAATATATAATGTGAAATACAGTTAAGCATTAGCTATGTTATTCAAGATGTATAATTATACTTTCTTCATCTGTCCAGCTGACAAAGATTTGACTTTCAAGCCACGAATCCCCTTTCCCTCATTATTAACTTGTTCATGGCGACATGGAGGCAAACCTATGTGCTCTGCCGCAGCTAAGTAGCTCGTACCAAACTCCGCAACCTCCTTAGAAATATAATTTTCAATAATGGAGGCTTTCGGTTAATATGGATTCTTAACATACCCCTTAAATATTTTTATATACCTTTCAAAAGGATACATCCAACGAATATATACAGGTCCACAAAGCTTTTTTTCTCGAACCAGATGAACCATTAAATGCACCATTATATCAAAAAAATATGGAGGAAAATACATTTCCAATTGAAAAAGTATAAAAATTGAATCTTTTTCCAAAATTTTGAAAGCATTCACATCAATCGCCTTATTACAAATTGAATTGAACAAATAACACAACTTCATTATAGTCTTTATGACATAGATGGAAAATATTCCACATAATGCAACTATTAAAAGTTATTGCATCATGATGTGACAATAATGAGATTTCATACCTATCAACTTCAAATCTTTCAAAGAGGCAAAAAAATTTACATTTGAAGAATAACCTTGAGGCACTTTGATATCATGAAGACACTAAAAAAAGCTAATTTTCACTCTCTTGGATAATTTATGACAAGCCGGGGGAAGAAATGTTCATCTTCCGTTAGGAGTGGTAGCTAACTCCAAACATATTCCCAGTGATAATAGGTCTAATCTTGCATTAAACCCATCTTTATTCTTTCCTTTAATATATAGAAATATTCCAATAAAACTGTCATAGATATTCTTCTCCACGTTCATGACATCAATATTATGTTTCACTTCATGATATATACAATATGATAACTCAAAAAATATTGACCTTTTCTTCCAAATATGTTTATCATTGCCATATTTATGTGTCTTTCCCAATGTCACATCAAGGTTTTGCACCCTCCTCGAAATACACATCAGGGGATAAAGGTTTTAGAGAAATATCAAATTCTTATGAGTCATTGAATGCCTTTTTTAGTCTTCTATAAGGGTGATCCATAGGCAAAAACTTTCGATGACCCATGTATATTGTTTTCCTCCAATAATGCAATTGAGAATATGAAGTTTGTTGTTCACAAATTGTACATGCTTTATGCCTCTTAACACTATATCCAGAAAAATTTTCATATGCTGGGAAGTCATTTATAGTGAACATAAGCACTACATGTAGTTGAAAATATTCCATTTTATAAGAATCATACACCCTAATACTATCCTCCTATAAAAGTTTCAAATCATTAATCAATGGTGACAAGAGAAACATCAATATCATTTTCGGGTTGCTTCGGACTAGAGATCATTATACTCAATATGAAATATTTTCACTTCATACAAACTTCAGGAGAGAGGTTGTAAATTACCAATAAAACAAGCAATGAACTATGTGTGCTACTGAGGGTTCGGTATGGATTCATTCCATTTATGCATAACCCAAGTCTGAGATTTATAATTTCATTTCCAAATGTAGGATATTTCTCATTAATTTTCTTCCATTGTGTACAATCAACTGGATGACGTATTTTTCCATCACATATCTGCTCCTCAGCATGTCATATTAACCTTTTTTCATCATGTGAATTAGCAAATAAACGTTTCAAACGATGAATTATAGGAAGATACCAAAATACCTTGGCAAGGATCTCTATAATCTCTACATCAGCCTATGATTTTTCTTTCAACTTATACTATGATGTCCCACATTTAGGACACTGTGACAGAAATTCATATTCCTTTCTATATATCATACAGTCATTCGGAAAGGCATGTATTTTCTTGTATCCCAATCCCATTGGGAATAATATTTTCTTGGCCTTATAATGTGAATATGGAAGATCGTTGTCTTTTGGAAGAATGTCTTTCAACAATTTTAGCAGCTCTTTTAAACTTATGTTACTCCATTCATGTTTCACCTTCATGTTAATCAATCTTAACACCGCCGACAATATTGTAAAATCCATACAACCAAGATACAATGGTTTTTTAGCATTACCGTATAGATGTGAAACTGTCGGTTCTATCTCAATATGTTTTGTTGCAATATCACGAATCATTTCTTCAATTCCATCGGAGTTACCATCTTGAAAATCATCACCATCAGTAGATATGACATCCTCTCCAGTTTCACCATGCCAAATCCAAGGGCTATAACTCGGATTAAAACCATGACAAATCAGATGATCTTTGATCTCTCTACTTTTCAACTACTTCATATTCAAACATTTCAGGCATGGATAGGAAAAAAAATTCACTGCATGGAACATTTCGTTTAGCAAATTCCAAGAAGGCATCAACACCGTCCTCATATTCAACACTCATTTGATGTGCTGTAATCTAACTTAGACTCATTATTACCTATAAAAAAGATCAAAATTATACATCTTGTTAAGATAATCCAATTTTATATTTATATGAAAAAATATCATAATTTGAATGTAAAACAATTTTAAAATATAAAACAAATATATGTGTATTTGAAAAAGATATGCATGAAAATGATTTTAAAAAGAAAATATAGTTAGATATAACAGTTTTATATTTATATGAAAATAATTTTAGGATTACATCTCTCTTATATGGATCATGATATAATAGTATAAATTCATCTTGGATCCTTTCTTCTTAAGGTACATAAAGAATACATCTTGTTGCAACTAGATACCAAATTCACCCTTCCATAAACAATAAATATTAAGTATAAATATTAAAATATATATACATTCACTACTAAAAATTACACTTATCCCAATAATTTCAAATCATTTGAATAGCCCATGAAACCATTGGGATGGAATATCCCAACGTTTTTCATGCACTATTGGCATGATAGTCGTTGCAATATCCCTATACCAATGGTTCTACAAGAACCATTGGTATACTCGACTGCCTAAACAAGGGGGTAGGAGGATGTCCAGGGGGTAGGGGTGGTATCTAGGGGGTGAGGGGAATGTCCAACCCCTACCCCCTTGGACAGCCCCCCACCCCCTAGACAACTCCCACCCCCTAGACACCCCCCCAACCCCCTGGACAGCCCCCACCCCCCAGACAACCCCCACCCCCCTGGCCACCCCCTACCCCCTCACCCCCTAGACACCCCCCCCCCCCCACTCCCCTGGACACCCCCCACCCCACTTGGACAGCCCCCTCACCCCCCTGGACACCACCCCCCACCCCCTAGGACACCCCTGGACACCCCCCACCCCCTTGGACACCCCCTGGACACCGCCACCCCCATTGGACACCCCCCCCCCCCCCCACCCCACCCCCCTGGACACCCCCCACCCCCCATGGACAACCCCCCCCACCACTTGGACACCACACACACCCCTAGACACCCCACCCCCCTGGACACCCCCTACCCCCTTGGACAGCCCCCTCACCCCCTGGACACCCACCCCCCCCCCACCCCACCCCCTGGACCCCCCACCCCCCATGGACAGCCCCCCCCACCCACCACTTGGACACCCCCCCCCCCACACACACACACACACCCCTGGACACCCCACCCCCCTGCCCCCTTGGATAGCGCCCTCACCCCCTGGACAGGACACCCCCCCCAACCCCCTTGGACACCCCCTTCCCCCTTAGACAGCACCCCTCACCCCCCAAGACACCCCCACCCCCTAGACACTACCACCCCCTTGAACACCCCCCACCCCCCACCCCCCACCCACCCCCTAGACAGCCCCCCACCCCCTAGACACCCCCCACCCACCCACCCACCCCTTGGACACCCCCTACCCCCTTGGACAACCCCCTCACCCCCATGGACACCACCCCCACCCCCATGGACACCCCTACCCCCTTGGACAGCTCCCTCACCCCCTAGACACCACCCCCCTGGACACCCATGGACACCCCAACACCCTTGGACCCCCCCCCCCCCCACAGACACCCCCACCCCCTGGACATCCCCCCACCCCCATGGACAGCCCCCCCCCCCAACCCCCTAGACAGCCCCCACCCCCTTGGACACCCTCACCCCACCCCCTTGGACACCCCCTCCCCCTTGGACAGCCCCCTCACCCCCTGGATGCCACCCCCAACCCCCCCTAGACACCCCTACCCCCTTGGACAGCCCCCCACCCCCCTAGACACCCCCCCACCCCCCCGGACACCCCCTACCCCCTTGGATAGCCCCTCACCCCCTGGACACCCCTCACCCCCTTGGAGACCCCCTGGACACCTCCACCCCCTTGGACAGCCTCCCCCCCCCCCTATACACCCCCACCACCCTGGACACCCCCCCACCCCACCCCCTGGACACCCCAACCCCTATAAAAACCCCCACCCCACCCCCATGGACAGACCCCCACCCCCTAGACAGCCCCCACCCCGCCCCCAACCCACCCCTGTACACCCCCCACCCCCTAGACACACCCCCTACCCCCTTGGACAGCCCCCTCACCCCTGAACACAACCCCCATAGACACCCCCTACCCCCTTGGAAATCCCCCTCACCCCACTGGACACCACCAACCACCCCCTTGGACACCAACTGAACACCACCACCCCCTTGGACAGCCCCCCACCCCTTGGACACCCCCCCACCCCACCCCCTGGACACCCCCCCACCCACCCCCTAGACACCCCCCCCCACACACACACACACATGAAAGTACATGCACACACACATGGTAGAAACAAAAATCATAGAAATTGCATGATATCACTCCCAAGATTTATTTTACCAGAAAAGAATTTAGCATGGTATAAAATAACATTATGAAACTTACCATGATAGCAAGAACAAATATATAAAAATAGCATCTCAAAACATAAATTTAGGGCATCGTGAAAAATAAAAAAAAAATGAAATTGAGGCGTGTGAGGATTACCTGAGTGTTGTGAGTTGACCTGATAGATCTGATGATAATAAAGATGACTAATGATGTTGGAAAAAAACGGTTGGAGGGATTATCTTCAAAGAATAATTTCTGTGTTTTTCATGCGAGAGAGACGAGTCGCAGGTCACCCAATCGAAGAAAACAGAATGACAGAATACGGGGCGTGTTAAATCATTTAAAATCTTTATCACATCGGTTATTTAATAACAGACGTGATAAACTATTTTTTTTATAATGTTGGTTATTTAATAACGGACGTAGAAAAACCTTTATCCCATTGGTTGTTTTATAACTGATGTGATAAATCATCGAGTTTTGATTTATCATGTTGGTTATTTAATAATCGACGTGATAAAGTGCCCAGATTCGATCTGTCACGTCAGTTATAAAATAACCGATGTGATAAATCTAATCTTGGTGTTTTTTACATCGGTTCTTTTATAAATAATGTAAAAAATTGATTCTCATAAATTTATAACATCGGTTATAAAAGAACCAATGTGATAAACCAATTTTTCCAGCTTTGCATGTCGGTTATATAGAACCGACATGAAAAACACTGACGTGTTAAATGTTTTTTTCACTAGTGATTATAATTTCGTCATTGTATTGATATTTTAAAATTGAAATTAAATTAATAATGTAAAAATTCAAATTAATTTTATTTATAATAAATGATATTTTATTAAATGATTTAAAATTACTAAAAATACTATATTATGATAATTGATTTTTAAATTTTAATAAATATTAACTATGTTCCATTCATGGACAAATTTTTCTTTTATAATGACTATATTGACCCCTAAATAGTAAAAACTATGTTTTATAAATTAAATATCACATTTATAATCATTGTGTACAAATTATATATTAATTATCACTTTAATATATTCTTAATGGATAAATTACCTAGGTTATAAAACTGGTTACCGTGGTGAAAACCCAAAATGGTAAAAATAAGTAAACTTAGAAGTTAAGGAATGAAATGCATAAAACATGTGTTTCATTGTGTGGTGGAGATGTGGGTCGACCATATAATCCCTCCAAAGTTTTAATTATTATATTTGGATCCACTTGAGGTAATATTGACCTCCTAATAGTGAATACTTTTGAGTGTTTACAAGAATGACACTCCTCAACTATAAAAGGGAACTCACTCTCCCAACTTTTTAACACCTCTCAAACCATTTAGATTGACCAATATCTACCCAAATCAATTCCAAATTTCCTTAAACTTTTATTAGAAGCCTTATTTTGACAATAAATCCAAAAAATCATTACTTTGGTGTAGACATAAGGAGAATACCCAAAAAAATAGGTAATTCTCATCAATGAGCGTTTTCGTTTTATTTATTCCTCCACCCCCTTAAATTCTTATTATAACATGACTATATAATAACCACAGTATATTAAATGTAATTATATTTTGTTATGTTAAGTCTATGACCTACAACCACACACACTTTCATTAAATGGGTTATAAAATCATCATTCGTGTGTACGACGGACTACCACCTCGCGAACCAATCTTATTCATTTTTTCACAACCACCTTTCAAGGTTGCGCATAATAATGGATTTGTAGTTTATATATTATATATATGAAATTTTTTATTTTATTATGATTTTGGAAATATTATATCACACATACCTTCGTGCTTTTCATTTTATGGGAATATGATAACGTTGTTCGTATATACGGCGAACTACCGCCTCACGAAGTGATGTGATTTGTTTATGCTTTACATGGAATGTATTAAAAATGGGTTTGATAAAAATATGTGATATGTATGAAATAAAAATTATACTGAAATTATAATATATATATATATATATATAATTTACTTTTCTTTCTTTCAATATGATAATAAACTGGGAACATCACATATGGTCTACCGTCTCCATGAACAGTGTATATCATTTCCTATCACTAAATATTATAGAATACTATAAATATTTATATAATGAATATATATGATATTTATATCATGGTTTAAATTCTTTATATGAAAAAACCATTATCTAAGTAAGAGAACTAAAAAAATAAGAAGTCAAAACATATACAAAAAAAACAAAGCGGTTATTACTCAAAATGTAACTTTAACATGGAATTGTTAATAAACGGGTAATAAAAGATCATAAGAAAATAATATATGGCGTGATATATATGATTATGGTTATTTAATATAATTATAATAAACTTATATTTATTATATAGGAGGTTTGAACATGTATAAATTAAGTCAAGAGTTAAGGTAAGGGATTTTTGTCTCACTTTTATTTTCTATGAGACAATTCCATATTCACCACATGTTTCTTTTATATAGTGTATATAATGACCAAGAATGGATTTTATGAAAATTATAATAAAAATTATTTTTATTTACATATCCATTTTAGGATCTTTATTTCATGAGGTTTACGGTTCAAAAGTTGTCAAATCGGTAAGGGATTTTTGTCTTAATTTCCCTTCTTTGATACGTATGTTATGTTATGTGCCTATCTTCTTCTATGATGTGTATATAATTATCCTTTTAAATGTTAGATCATGAATATACTTATTTTCATAATATTAAAGTTTCATTTAATTATATTCTTTCATGAGGATTACAATTTAAAGTTACTAAAGTGGTAAGAGTTTTATGTTACAATCTCATTGTTTGTTGGGATTGTTTATGATTACGCTTCCAATGATGAAATATTATGATCTATATCTAAATAAAATAGTTAATTTTATTATACTATAATTATGTTATGAGAATAAATGTTTTTCCTTTATTTTCCTATCTTTATATACTCAATATTTCAAAATAATGTTTTTCATCTTTTCAGTCGAAAAAAGTTTTTCTTCCAAAACCATGTTTTCTAAAAATGATTTAAAAAATGTTTTAAAAAAGTTTTTTTCAAATAAGAAAGGATATTTTTTTCAATAAATGTTTTAAATTATTTTTAAAGATTCTTTTATAAGTTTTCAAAGTTATTTTCAAAGAAAAATTTTTTCAAAATGTTTTATATTTTAAAAAGAGTTCTTTTTAAGCGGAAAGGATATTTTCTCATGAAATGTTTTAAATGATCTTTCAAAATTATTTTACATATAGGATAACATCCATTGGTGTTACCTATTCCTTACTAGGTATATTATCCAAGGATATCATTCTTATTATTTCTCTTAATGGTTTATTTTTATGATGACGAGATATTTATAAAATTCATTTCTCTTCCACTAGTTATACCATGATAAAATGATTATAAAACCCACTTATTTTCATGGGTTATACTATAATGAAATTATTATGAAACCTATATATTTTCCACAGGTTATGATATGATAAAATGTTTGTGATACCCATTTCATTTCATGGGTTATGATATGATAAATTTTTATGATCTTATGGCATGCATATGTATGATTTCATTATGTGATGGGTGGGATATATATCTCCCTACAATAAATTGGGTAAAGATTTATACATTCTGAGATAAAAATGGGAAACAATTTGATAGGCTTGATCCACTATGGGAAACAGGTGTGTCTTGGTCCACTATGGGAAATAGGTGTTTCTTAATCCACTATATTGATGGAATAGGTATTTAACCTTAGAACATGACATGTTTTTTTTCTATATTCATTATGGTTCCACACTTTTATGACATTAGATTTTGGTTCATGATTGATTTATGATGATTTATCACCCTTATGGTCCTTGTTTTCAAAAATGATAAAGTTTTATATCTTGACTCATGTTTATCATCTATGAAAGGATGGGTACGAACTTCATAAGTTATGTTCATGATCACATACCCTTATACTTATCTCATGATTTTATATGATCGTATATTGATATCTATTATTTTTACCCTTATTGAGCATCTGATCTCACTCTTTCTTATATTTCCTTCCCCAAGTTATGAAAAAAAAATTATGTAGGGCATGTCTATAAAGAGTACTAAATGGGAAGATCATTATAGGAAACATTGAATATCTTTCACTATATTAGAATATTTTGTTCCAAGTTTACAAAGGCACTAAACTATTACGGTACTCAAGTGTGTGTTTTTGTAATATAATGAATATTCATCTAAAAAGATATAATATCCATGTATGATAAGACATAAGTTTATATAGTTCATATTAGAGAAAAAATTTAGTTAATCTTTGGAAAATAGGATGAGAAACATTTAGTGAAATCCCTAGTGGTATTTCTAAGGTTATGTCTAGGGATATATCTAAGGATAAGTCTAACCATGAGTCAAAGTATAGAAAAATTTCCTAAAATTTTGGTAAAGGATAGAGCGAATGGTTTCTAAGAAATTACATCTTTGTATAGATATTTCAAGTGGATATGCCTCTGATACAGATGTAACTAGGGGTAACAACCCCAAATACACTACATTAAGCTAGACTCGATCAGGAATTGGTGCACAACAACAGGCCTTATTGCACACCTGGTTTGACACTCCTAGGGGATATGCTTCAAAAATTTACAAAATCTTTATGAACCATCATGAAGGATTTAAATAGATGATGAATATGAATAACCTACGATAAACCTATGTTATCATAGATTAAAGAAGAAGGTTTCATGATTTAGACATCTTATAAGTTATTTTTCATGATTATGTGGTTCCCCACTATGATTAGTGTTGCTCACACTATATTTTTGGATTTATTCAATGCATGGAACCCAAAGGAATCGTGTTAATGTTGAATGCAACAGAAAATGAAATGATTTTTTTTCTGAACAACTAAATGATATGGGATTTGGAATGAAAAATCATATTGATATACTCAAACAACTTTCTCAAGCTATGAATCATGTTGAACTTCCAAACAAGAAAAGAAGGCAACAATATTTTGTTGAGTCCTTCAGGAGGTGATTTCCACCTTATTTTAGTGGTTCCAATGATCCACTAGTTGTTGAGCAATGGATCAGTACCACTGAAAATATATTTTACATTCTTTAGTGTTTGAATCATGAAAAATTTATTTTGGTTATTTATTGTTTGGAAGATGAAGCGGATCAATGGTGGGATATTATTAAGAACATGAGGGAATAAGAATAAATTGAATCTATAAAATGGGAAGAGTTTAAGGGGATATTTTTCAGTATGTACTTCCCATGTATTCTATGAAAAAATATAGACAAGTAATTACTTGATCTTAAGTAAAAGGATGATGAATGAATTGGTACATATGAAGCTAATTTTACAAGACTTCAAAGCAATTATTCAAGTTTAATCATCATCCCTAAAAGAAAAATAAATCAATTCTTATGGTTTTGAAAAGAAAAGAAATATTGATTCTTATGAAAACATAAATGGTGGAAAGAAATTACAGGCATCTGTATGCCAGAAATGAGGGAAAAGTATCAAGGGAATTGCTTGAATGGAACTGGGAGGTGATTTAAATATATAAAGGAAGGTCATAAAGTTATTGAATTCCAAAATACAATTAATGGGTTAGTTAATAAAATGGAGGAGAAGAGGATGCTGACTAATGCACCACCCACACTCTAGTGTTTCAAGTTCAAAGATTGTGGGCATTATGCGAATCAATGCCCTGATCTAAGGGCTAATGTGGATGATAATACACAATAACCTATAAAGACAAAGGACAAAGGTAAAGCTTATGAAATCATAATGGATGAAGTTAATCATGATAATTTGGGAACACTTATCCTCATTGGTTGGGAATTTCATGTTTGATTTTGTATGAATGATCCCTATAAAAATCTAATTGTTCGTCCTTTAGTGAAATTGCATGTGATTATCTCCCTGTACATAGATTCTAGAATAGAAAAATTACTTTTTATATTCTATCAGTATAAGTATGAACCCAATATCCTAATGAGAATGTTTTTATATAAGATAAGAGCTTATTTAAGGAATAAAGGGTGAATTATGTTTTGGAATCATATATGTCTCGAGGTATGATTAACTTAAGAGTTATGGATACCATCATGGGTTTATGAGTTTAAGGTTGATCTTAAGTTTAGATTTTTTGACACCCCCCTTTTGAGGTTTTTGTTATGGGAGTTTATTAAGATTAAGAATATTTTAAGATAAATTTATGGCAATGAAACCCTTTGGTATTATATATAGTGACAAATTTATTTGAGGAGGAATTACTTAACAACTTGTGTACATATGATTAAATGATACTCTAAGATCTTTTCCTATGGATTTCAAAGGTTTTTGGGATAAAAACCATCATTGGGTAGAGTTTTATTACAACAATAGCTTTCACTTGAGCATTCAGATGGATCTTTATGAAACCCTTTATGGAAGGAAGTTTAGAAATCCAATGTACTGGAATGAAGCTGCAGAAAGAAAGCTATTGGGACCTGAGAAAGTTGATGAGATTGCTGAAAAGGTAAGATCCATTCAAAAACATATAAGGATAGCACAAATTCAATAGAAATTTCATACTGATAATCATCATCATGATCTAGAATTTTAAGTTGGTGAAAAGGTCATTCTATGAATTTTTTCATGGATGAAAGAAGGGAAAACATAGCCCTAGGTATATCAGTCCCTTTAAAATATTTGATCGTATCGGGATAATAGATTATCATTTACACCAAACCTATATCTGGTTCATGATGTGTTCCATGTATCACTCCTAAGGAAGAGCATACCTGATCCATCACATTTACTAAACTCATAAGTAATACCGTTGGAGCATGACTTTTCTTATAAGGAACAACCGATACAGATTCTCGATCGTATAGAGAAAGTTATATGAAACAACACAGCTCACATGGTCAAAGTTTTGTGGTGAAACCATCAGTTTTAGAAAGCTATGCGGGAACTTGAGGATATAATTAGGTATAAGTATCCTTGTTTTTTTATATCAGAGTAACGAATTCTGAGGGAGAAATTCATTTTAAGGGGGGTAGAATGTAACCCCCTGGGTTTTTATGAATTTATTTTTTTTAATTAAATTAAACTTATTTGATGGTTTATGTTACATGCAAGACCAATTTTAGCTTTCATTATACACAACACCAAGTTAATCTTGTGCTACATGAAATACTGGATTACCTTACATTACATGCAACACTGACTTTTAACAAAACTAGGATATATTATTAATTTATTTAAACACAATTGTTATAACCTAGTTGTTAAACCTAGCGATATTAATAGTAATAACTAATTTTTAAATATTATGTATAATGATTTATATAAAGAAAAAAAATTAATAATAAAATACATAATTTTCGATAAAGACTTTATATGTTTCAAAAATACTATTTTCTCAAAAAAATGTCTTTTATGCCTTTTTATGAACAATAATAAAATTAATTTTTGAAACTTTTAGTAAATTAATTTGATTAAAAAAACTCTATTTTTGAAAATAGCATGTCAAAATTAGATTAGGGTGATTCTTTGGTATTTTTCTAAAAAGTTCCATTTTTAGATGAATAGTGAAAATACTAAATTTTAATTGAAAACTGTCTTTTCGTTTAATTTATCTATAAAGTTAAATTATCATTTAAATTGGTTTTAAAGTATAATTAGTTCAATTATACATCTATTAATCCAATTTAGTTAATTTTAATTAATTTCATATTGAATCTATATATAAAAACTTTATAAACGTTTAAACATTTTCACTTTAAAAACATGTTTTCTCATCACGTCTGTGAGATTAATTTTAAATTAATTCTTTCCAATTTTTTAATTGAATTTGAAAAAATGAATTAGATATTTGGAATCATGATAATTTATAATGTCTAATAATTTCAACATAATTTTTTACCAAAATGAATAGTGAATGCAGTAAAAATTAATTACCACGATTAAAGTAAAAAATGGGTTTACCATGGGTTAAACTAGAATTATAAGAGTGAAAATGACCTAAAATATTGAATTAATTTTATTTAACGAGTTTATTTAGACCTTGAAAAAGAAAAAAAAAGATATTTTTCTTACTTTAAATTTCTATAAAGTTTTAGGATAGGGACAAAAACAATATATGTTCGGTTATAAAAATTAATTTAAAATATAAATGGATTTTTTCTATCATGATAATTTGTTTTAATTTTGATATAAATTAATTAATTTAAATGCTTAAGAAACACCAACACGGTAATTACTTAGTTAATAATTAACTAAAATAAATGATACAAAAAATATTAAAAGTGTAGTAAATGGAATGAATTATTGTATTTAATTATTTTTTGTAAATGAATATAGCATGTTACAAAAGTGAGAACTTAATATATTCAAATTCAATCATTTTATTGATATTTTTAAATTTAAATTAAATGAATAATGTCAAAATTAACATTAGTGTTATTTTATAATAAATGGTATTTTATTAAATGATTTAAAACTAATAAAAATATTATATTATTCAAAATGATTTTTCAATTTTAATAAATATTAACTATATTCCATTCATGGGCCAATTTCTTTTATAATAACTATATTAACCCCTAAATAGTAAAAAATTTGTTAGCATGGTTAAGGTTAAAGCGTTTTTTTTTTCACGTTACATGCGCTTGTGTTAAAATTAATTTCCAACACACATAGGATTTATATTTTATAAATTAGATATCATATGTATAATATGTGTGTCCAAATTATCTAATAAGCCTCGTTTTAATTTAGTCTTAATGGATAAATTATCTAGGTTGGAAAACAAGTTACCGTAGTGAAAAACAAAAATAGTAAAAATAAGGAAACTTAGAAGTTAAGGAATGAAATGTTTAAAAAATGTGTTTGGGGGTTTGGATCGACCATATCATCCCTTAAAACCTTAAATTGTCATGTCTGGAGCCACTTGGGGTAATATTGACCTCCCAGTAGTAAATACTTTTGAGTATTTATAAGAATGTCACTCATCCTCAACTATAAAAGGGAAATCACTCTCCCCACTACTTCACACCTCTCAAGCCATTTTTATCGACCAATATCTTCCCAAATAACTTCAAAATTTTCCTAACCTCATCCTAGAAGCCTTAGTTTGGGCATAAATTCATTCAAGCAAGACTTTAGAGCAAACCTAAGGAGGATACTCAAAGAAGATGCAACATTCATCAATGAGTGTTTCTGTTTTATTTCTTCCTCCACCCCCTTCAATTATTATTATACCATGACTATATAAAAACCTCACTATCTTCCATATACTGATATGTTGTTATGTTAAGGTTACTACCTACAACTGCACACGCTTCCATCAAACGGGTTATGAAATCATTGTTCGTGTGTATGGCGGATTGTCGCCTCGCGAACCGATGTAGTTCATTTTTCCATTACCACCTTTTAAATGTGGAAATAATGACATATTTATAGTTTATATATGATATTTATGGTGTTATTATGATTCTGTAAATATTATACCACACATAACTTCATGATTTCCATTTTATGGGAATGCGATAACGTCGTTCGTGTGTACGGTGGATTACCGTCTCGCGAAGCGATGTGATTCGTTTACACTTTACATAGAATGTATTAAGGATGGTGTTAATAAACATTTACGATATATATGAAATAAAAAATTATACTAGAATGATAATATATATATCATTTACTTTTCTTTCTTTCAATATGATAATAAAGTAGGAACAACGTTCATGTGTACGTACGGCATATTGTCTCCATGAACAGTGTATATCATTTCCTATCACTAAATATTATGGATTACTCTAAATATATATATATATACTGAATATATATGTTATTTATATCATGTTTTACATTCTAGATATTATGAAACCATGATCAAATTAAGAGGACCCAAAAAATAAGAATTTAAAACATATACAAAAAAATCAAGGTGGTTATTACCCAAAATGTAACTTTAACATGGAATTGTTAATAAATGGGTAATAAAATATCATAATAAAATAATATATGGTATGATATATATGATTATAGTTTTTTAATATAAGTATAATAAACTTATATTTATTATATAGTAGGTTCAAACGTGTACAAAGGAAGTCAAGAGTTAAGGTAAGGGATTTCAATATCACTTTTATTTTCTATGAGACAAATGTCATATTCACCACATGATTATTTTATAGAGTATATATAATTCCCATGAATTTATTTTATAATTTTTATACTTAAAATTATTGGTATTCACATATCCATTTGAGGATATTTATTTCATGAAGTTTACGGTTCAAAAGTTATCAAATCGGTGAGGGATTTTCGTCTCAATTTTCCTTCTTTGAGACGTATATTATATTATGCATCTACATTCTTCTATGAGGTGTATATATTTCCCCATTTACATGTTGTATCATTAATATGCTTTTTTCATGATATTTAAGTTTCATTTAATTCTATTCTTTCATGGGGCTTATGATTCAACATTACCAAAGTGGTAAGAGTTTTATGTTACAATCTCATAGTTTTTTAAGATTGTTTATGATTACGCTTCCAATGATGAAATATTATGATATATCTCTCCATAAACTCGTGAATTTTATTATCCTCTAGTTATGTTATGTGAATAAATGTTTTCCATTCATTTTCCTCTCTTTAGGTACTCAGGAGTTCAAAAGAATGTTTTTCTTCTTTTCGGTCAAAAACAGTTTTTCTTCCAAAACCATGATTTCTATAAATGTTTTCAAAAATGTTTTAAAAAAAATTAAAATAGGAAAGGATATTTTTCTCAATAAATGTTTTAAATGTTTTTTAAAACTTCTTGTATAAGTTTTCAAGGATATTTTCAAAGAAAAAAATTTAAAAAATTTTTAAGTTTTAAAAGAGTTTTTTTTTAAGTGGAAAGGATATTTTCCTCAAGAAATGTTTCAAATAATATTACAAAATTATTTTCCATCTATGATGACATCAATTGGTGTTACCTATGTCTTACTGGAGCTATGATCCAAGGATACTATTCTTATTCTTTTTATGAATGGTTTATGTTTATGATGAAAAATTATTTATGAAACTCGTTTCTCTTCTACATGTTATATCAAGATAAAATGCTTATGAAAATCACTTCTTTTCATGGGTTATTCTATATGAAATTATTATGAAACTTATCTATTTTACATAGGTTATAACAAGATTAAATTTTTATGATAACCATTTAATTTCATGGGTTATGATATGATGAATTTTTATGATCTTATGGAACATATATGTATGATTTCATTATGTGATGAGTGGGGCCTATATCTCCCTCTAATTCATTGGTTAAATATTTATATCTCATGAGATAAAAATGGGAAACAAGTCATCGGGATTTATCCACAATGGGAAATAGGTGTGTCCTAATCCACTATAGGAAATAAGTGTGTCCTGATCCACTATGGGAAACAAGTGTGTCCTAGTCCACTATAGGAAACGTGTGCATCTTGTTCCACTATGTTGATGGTCTTGGTAGTTAACTTTGACACATGAAATGGTTTCATTTATAAATTTATGATGGTTCCACACTCTTATAACATGATCTTATGGTTCATAATTTATTTATGATGATTTATCACCCTTATGGGCCATGTTTTAAAAAATGATAAAGTTTTATTCCATGACTCATGTTTATGATCTATGATGGGTTGGGTAACTTCATAAGTTATGTTCATGATCACATAACCTTATGATTATCTCATGATTTCATATTATCATATATTGATATCTTTTATTTTTACCCTTACTAAGAATCTGATCTCACCCTTTCTTATGTTTCCTTTCCCCAACTTATAAATAAAGGTTTTACGTAGGGCGTGCCTATAAAGAGTACTAAATGGGAAGGTCTTTGTGGGAAACATTGAAGAACTTTAACCAGATTAGAATATTATGTTCCAAGTTTTCAAAGTAATTAAACTATTATGGTCATCGGGCATGTAATATCCATGTATGGTAAGCCCTAGGTTGCTATAGACCTGTAGAAAAGAAACAGGTTCCATAACAATCTCTTTGAAACATGATTAACCTATGGAAAAGAAACAAGATTCATAACAATATCTTTGAAACATTATTAAATCATGTAAAAGAAATAGGTTTGGTAATAGTCTCTTTGAAACATGATTGACCCGTAAAAAAGAAACAGGTTCCATAAACATCATGTCACCAAAACATAAACCATTCAGAGAAAGAATATGAATGGTATCCTTGGATCATATCCCCCATAAGGAATAGTTAACACCAAATAATGTCATATAAGATGGAAAATAATATTGAAAGGATATTTTAAATCATTTCTTGAGAAAAATATTCTTTCCGCTTTGAAAAATGATTTTTAAAACATAAAAAAAAATTGGAAACCTTTTTATTTGAAAATAAACTTGAAAACTTATAAAGAAATATTTGAAAATAATTTAAATACTTAAAACATTTTCAAAATCTTTTTCCTTAAAAATTAGATTAAAATATCATTTAAAAACGTTTTTATAAAACATGGTTTTGGAATAAGACATATTTTCAACCAAAAAGAGAAATAAAGTTGTATTTTCTTAAAAACATTTTCTTAATAATTTTAATTACCAAAGAGTGGGGAAATGGTACCCTTAATTGAATATATAATGAATAAACATAGTATAAGAAAATACATGATAATTCTTGAGAGTTATATCATGATATTTCAACATTGGAGACTTAATCATAAACAAACCTGATAAATGATGAGACTGTAACATAAAATATTTACCACTTTGGTAACATTGAATCATAATCCCCATGAAAAAATAACATAACATGAAACTTAAAATATCATGAGGATGAATAAATTCATAATATTACATTTCAAAGGGTTTGTATATACACCTCATGATAAAATATAGGTGTGTAGCATAATGTATGTCTCAATGAAGGCAAATTGAGACAAAACCCCTTACTAATTTGTTAGATTTTGAACTGTAAACCCCATTAAAGATAGATCCTAAAATGCATATGTAAATCCCAATAGTTTTCAGGATAAGCATAATAATATACATTCATGGATAGTATGTACACCACATCAAATAAATACATGGTGAATATGGCATGTGTCTCGCAGAAGTAAATAGTGAGATAGAAATCTCTTACCTTAAGTTTTAACTTCCATTGTACTCGTTCAACCCTCCTGCATAATAAATATAAGTTTATTATATATATATTATAGAATTATACTTATATATATCATATCATATATTATTTTCTTATGATATTTTATTACCTTTTTATTAACAATTTCATGTTTAAGTTGCGTTTCGGGTAATAACTGTATTGTTTTTCGTATATGATTTGACTCGTTATTTTTGGTCCTCTTATTTAGATCATGTTTTTACAATATCCAGAATAAAAATCGTGATATAAATGTCATATATATTCATTATATATGTATTTAGAGTAATCCATAAAATTTTGTGATAGAAAATGATTCACACTATTCATGGAAACGGTAGGTTGTATGTATGCATGAACGTTATTTCCATTTTATTATTGTATTGAATGAAAGAAAGGTAAATGATATATAAATATATATATATATTATCATTCCAATATCATTTTTATTGAATATATATCAAATATTTTTATTAAACCCCTCATTAATACATTCCATGTAAAGCATGAGCGAATCACATCATTTCGCGAGGCGGTAGTCCGTCATACAAACGAACGACGTTATCGTATTCTCACAAAATAGAAAGCATGGAGTTATGAGTGATATACCAATTTCATAAGCATAATATCATCATAAATATCATATATATCATATATAAACTATAAACCCATCATTATTTACAACCATGAAAGGTGGTAATGGAAAAATGAACGACATCTATTCACGTGGCGGTAGTCCACCGTATACACGAATGATGATTTCGTAACCCATTCATGAAAATGTGTGAAGTTGTAGGTATTATGCTTAAAATAAAATAAAAATATCATTATATGGAATATACTAATATTATATAATCATGTTATAATAATAATTGAAGAAGTTGGAGAAAGAAATAAAGTAATGACGCTCGTTGAAAAACATTATCTCTTCTTCAGGTATCCTCATTAGGTTTACACTAAAGCCTTCCTATGATGGATTTATGCCCAAACTAAAGCTTCTAGGATGAGTAAAGGTAAGTTGGGAAGTGATTTTGGAAATTTTTGGTTGATCCAAATGTCTTTATAGGTGTGAATAATGGGGGAGAGTGAGTGTCCTTTTATAATTGAGGAGTGGCATTAATGTAAATACCCAAAAGTATTCACTATTGGGAGTTCTCCCTTACCTCCTGTGGATCCAAAATTAAACAATAATGTAGGGGAGGAATTAATTGGTTGATAAACCCCTCCACTTCATAAAAGAAACATTTTTTATCAATTTATTCCTTAGTCCTTAAGTTTACTCAATTTTATCCTTATAGTTTTTACCAAGGTAACTTGCATCTATTTATTTACCTAGGTAATTTATCCTTTAAGAATATAATTAAAATGATATTTATTAGATAATTTAGACCTAATTAATTTAAATATGAAATCCAATTCATTAAATAAAAATCATATGTGTGTAAAATTAATTTTAATACAAACACATGTAATGTGCAAAATCCCATTTTAACCTTAATTATGTTAATTAATTTTAACAGGTTTCACTAATCATTATGGTTAAAAATTAAGTTATCATTATTAGATAATATTAATTATTTTGATTACAAATATATAATTTATTTTTTTCAAATTTCATTCATAGAAGTTATGGAATTTAATTTAAAATTAATCTCTTAGACGCGATGAGAAAGCGAGGTTTTTAAAGTGAAAATGTTCAAAAGTTTGCAAAGTTTTTATATCCAATTTAAATATGAAATTGATTCAAATGACCTTCATTGGATTAATATAGGTATAATTTAACTAATAAAACTTTAAAACCAATTTAAAATATAATTTAGCTTTTAAAATAATTTAGGAGAAAAAACCATTTTCAATTAAAATTCAGTATTTTTCACTATTCATCAAAAAATGAAACTTTTCAAAAAATCCCAAAAATTCACCCTCAGTTGATTTTGATACTCCAATATCAAAAATGATGTTTATTTTATCAAATTAATTTTCTAAAATTGGCCAAATTTAGTTTTAAAATAAGTGTTCCATAAAAAGGTGACAAATTTTCTTTTTAGAAAAATATAATTTTTAAGCGTAAAATTTGATTTATTCTTACCCCCTACATTCAGATGGGGTGGCACGGGTGTATGGGGGATAGGGACGAGGTCACAGGGTCAAGCCTCGCACCTGGGTGCGTGCATTTTAACCTACCTTTTAAAATTTGATTTATTCTTATCTCTTGTCTAGAAAACACATAATATAAATGTAAAATAATTGATTTAATATATACTATATACATTTCATTAAAAGCATTAACCAAAAGTGATTTGTTTAATTTATTAAGGTAAAAGCATTTATGTGTATAAAATTAGTTTTTAAGAAAATTATTTTCTTTATATTCAAAGGGTTTTTAATTTCATTTCTAATTAATTTGTTAGAAAAGAATTCATTTTATGTACATATGTAAACCATATTTTCATAATTTTTTTAATATTATTCATACCCATAATTTAAACACCTAGGTGATAACTATCATATTAAATAATAATATTTTAATAGTCTGAAACATTTCATGTAACTCAGGGTTGCGTGTAATGCTAGCTAAACTAGGTGTTGTGTGTAATGCAAGTCATCAAAGAAATTTAATTAATTCAAAAAATAATAATTCATAAAAACTGAGGGTGTTAGAATCACAAACCTTCTCTCTACTCCTTTTTAGTGGAGGAATGTCAACAACACCTTTCATCCTTGATAAATTCTCTACACCCTGATGATTTATGTGGCCAAGTCTCTAGTACCATAAATTATTCTCGTATTCCCTAATAAAAAGACATTTATTCTACTTACTATCCACCTGATATAAATTCTCATTTTCTCTCCATCCTCATATAAGATAATTTCTGGCCTTACCTTCGATATTGCAGCCTTTCCAATAGAATGTGACTTCCAAACCTGAGTCACATAACTGATTTACACTCAACAGATTGTGTCATAAACCATCAATATAGAAAACATTAGTTTTTTCAATTCATCACCGTCTAGGTGAGTCTTGCAACTCCCTTTGGTCTCTAGAACACCATTGTTTCTAAACCAGACTATTCTATCAACACATTCTTTAAAAAAATTTAGAAAATTCAAGAAACTACTTGATAATAATATTTGTAACCTTCAAAGTTATCTCAGTGAGAATGTATTTCTCTTTCATATTCAGCTTCTTCTATTTTTATGAATTCTAGGATGAGATGAGATGAACATTAGTCTCTTCTCATCTTATTTGTACCAAGTAATCAGATCATATTACTCTTATTCCAGCAGATAAAACATGTTTCTAAAAGGAATTTAATTAGACTATCTTGCATCCATGCTTTTGTGTCTTCCATACAATTCATTTCCTGTAATTGATAGCTTTATTCTCTTCTCATCTTCTTTGTACCAAGTAATCAGATCATATTACTCTTCTTCCAGTGGATAAAACATGTTTCTCAAAGTAATTGAATTAGATTGTCTTGCATACACAATTTTTTGTCTTCTATACAATTCATTTCCTGTAATTGATAGCTTTATGTGAAAAATCAAAACAGTTGAAACAATAACTATAGAATGAACTTCTATACTGATATAAAGAATATGTTTCTTTTCTCATTTACTGGATTCCAATAGTTTCTCCTCTCAAGTGACTTTAAGATTCACCAAAATAAGACATTGTGTATCCTAAGTAGTCATAGAATTGGTACTTCATTAAAGGAAAAATCATGTTCATTCCATCTCTCCACATGTCCCCTGATTTTGAATAACTCTGTGATTATTGATAAATTCTCAATGTTCATATGTTTTACTTTTCTCTTCACACTTACTGACTTTTATTTTTAGGATTCATCATCATATCAAATTCCAATTTTACCCAAGTGATTGGGTATTTGAGTACTAAACACTTTCTCAAAAGATCGTATGCCTCATTCATCCTTTTCCTTTAAAACTTCATCTAAAAACATCCCAAGTTGTAGCTTTTCCTTGAGCCATTTGTTTTTTATTTAGACTAAAGATTATTTCTCAAAGATACGACTTCCATTTCAAGTATTTCAATATCTTTAGATTTCTCCTCAATGGATGTGTTAAGATCATTATTGATTTTAGTCGGTTCCTCAATCTTTAACCTGTAGTTCACAACTTATTTAAGTTTCACCGAATCTTTTTCAATTTCTTTCAAAACTTTCTCCAAATGATCAACTTTTGCATTAAGATCGTTAACATAGCTTGAGGATTCCTTCAGTAATCTTCCAATATTCCTATTTTTCTTTATTTGTAGATCAAACTCCTCAAGATCCTCTTCCAAATCCGCATTGATATCAACAACTCCCTCTAGTTGATCTTCATCTACCAATTGATTTTGACTTCTCTACTGAAATCATAATAACATCTTGTGTGTCTGAGATAAACTCAATTTCAATTCCTTCTGAAGGATCTTCCTTAGCATCTTATTCCTCTTTACATACAAGTATCTTTATATGAAATTTCTTTTCACTGTCATTTCTTAAGTTAACATTCCTTCTAGGAGGAAACTTCTTTTGTTGTTATTGTGAGAATTCAAACTCACCATCCTCTCTATCAAATATTTTGGGCACCTAACAGCGATGTGTCCAATATTTCCACAATGAAAACATGTGAAGGGTATCTTACCCTCAAATCTACCTTTACCTCTCTTAAACTTCCTTATGATAAGAGATATGGAATCATCACTTATATCTTCTTAAATTTAAACCTCTTCAACCTCTTGCTTCTCCACTACTTTAAATGAAATTTACTTAAATGAATGTTCTAAAGAGCCTTATGGCTTCACTCATATGTGACCAGTTCATTGTGTAGATCATCAAGAGATTATTCCCCAAGATTTACTACTTCGAGTGTGGACACTTTTAGATTGTAAATTAGCGGTGGTCTCTATATGATATTCTTCACTATATCAGTATCTATCATATCATGACCTAGTCCATGAATAGATCCAACCACTTCAATTAGACAATTGGAGAAACCATCCACATTTTCACTTCAACTCATCTTCAATTCATCAAATACATTTTGAAGGACCTACAGTTTTGCCTCATTTATATTGTTTTCACCTTCATACATATTAACAAGCTTTTACCACATTCCTTTGGTTGTTGAACAATATATCACATTCATGTATATCTGACTAGATAATGCTCCTGATAAAGCATTTTGAGTCTTAGCATCATCATTCAACACTCTCTTGTCATCTTCCATGATAGATCTTTTGTTGGAATCACTTGAATTTCAGGAACTACAACCTAAAAACATCAAGACTAAGAGATTTTAAATGAGATCGCATTCTACTCAAACACACCTGAAAATTACAATCATCAAATAATGGTACTCCATTTGCATTTACAACATTTTCATTGATGATAATTTCCTCTTGACAGATTCTCTAAGATTTTATATCACTTTTGAAAACCTAAGGTCCCATTAAACACCATAATAGGTGGGTGAATTAAGGTGTCTTAAAATTTATTCTTATTTCAAGATCAATTGGATATTTTCTTCATGTTGGCAGACACATTGAATTTGTCAATTTCTTCTTATTTCAAGATCAACTGGATATTTTCTTCATGTTGGCTGACACATTGAATTTTTCTCATTAATCACACACAAGCACAGGCAAATTCAAGAAAGTAAAGAAACTCAGGCATGATGGTTTACTTGGTTCAACTTTACTAGGCTACATATAAAGAAAACATATCAACGATGTGTTGATATGATAATTAATCACTACTACACTAGATTTTGATTACAATATTTAGAACAAACTCACTACTCGTTCAAGATTCACGACCTCTTCCTTTATTTCACTCACTACTTTTCAAGAGGGTTACAGAAGATAAATTTTACACATAGGTCAAACTCACAAGATATCAATCAAAAGTATAACCCCAAACTACAATGGGTGTTCTTCATGATACTCTGTCCTTCACTTTCAATCCTTCAATGATATACACAACTCTTCCCTCCAAAGTATGACCTTTATTGGAATTCAATCCAAAAAACACACTTAACTTAATAAATTTGGATATTCAATATAGTCAACTATTGTTTTGTCAAACCTTTTTTATTCAATATAGTCAACTATTATTTTGTCAAACCTTTTTGAAATTTCCAAATCATCAAGCCTATTTAAACTCTTCATATTCCAAAAGTTAACATATCACAATGTGAAGATGCAATTCCTTCCCCAATTTTCTTTAACATCCATTTGTGTCATCGCATAACATAGTGCTTCACCGTGTGACCAGGTTTGTTTTGCAAGTACATCCTAAACCTTAATTTTCATTGCCTAAGAATCATGACGTGTAACCTTTAATCACAGTGTGACATTGAGATTCATATTGTTACTAGATTTTATGTTACTCAACAGCCCAAACCTTAATATTCATAACCTTCCTATTTTCTTCATATCCTACAAAACATGACATGAAGTTTCCCATCACAGCATGTCTTCTCTATCACATTTTGATATCTTCAACCACCAAGAACTCCTGAACTTCGCATAATTTTCCTCACAACATGATTTATATGTTTCGATGTGAAAGGCCCTTATGTATCCTTCCATACAAAATATCCACAATGTAATTAGAATATAACGAACAAGAATATCCTTACATATTCCAAGACTTCTCAATTTTTCAGAGGAAACCACCATCACGATGTGACCTCGCGTCGTAACCTGTTTCTGCAATCTCCAAAATATCCTGATGCACATCTCCAGTCACCTCAACTCAACTCCATACATCCTATCACATTTTAAACTTCACTAAAACAACTTCCAAATGACTTCTAATTAACAAAAAAACCAAATGTTATAACATGTGGTAGCAAAATTCTATGTAACTTCCAAATAACTTTTGACAATAAATCCAATCATTACAACCTATGGTTGTTTATTTGATTCCTATTTTATTCTTTTTTTTTACAATTTTTTAACATTAAATTATTAATATTATAATTTACTAAAAAATTTAATGTGCATAAAGTTCAAGGACGTATTTTTCAAGAATAAAATATATCTAATAAAAAATAAAGCATTTATATGTTCTACTTTTTAATTGTTTTGAAATTATTTATTTTCATTTCTTAATTTATCAATTTAAATGACATATTTATTACATATAAAATGTATTATGGATGCATGAGGAAAATTTAGGTAAATTATAACTTTTAGCATGTGTATTGTGCTTTATTTTCATAGACCTTATGGTAAATAATTTACTTTTTTGGATTTATTGGTTAACATTTTTAATGTTATTAATATTCTTTAAAAAATTATGTAAATTATTACATAAATAAATATTTATTATAAGTGTGTTAATTTAAATGATATATAATTTTCATTATTATTTAATATTAATACTTATATAATATTAATAGTAGTTATTTTTTATTATTAATTATTAAATTAATTATATTTAAAGTTCAAAATTATTGTAAACGATGTTAGTTATTTTAATAATATTGTTATAAAATTATTAATATAAAATAATTATCCAAGGGTTCAATCCTTCGTCACCATTTTGCACAAAGGGTCATAGCCTCATGGTTGCGTCTCTATGGGATCTCAAATAGATCTAATGTTTAGGTATTCGTAAATAATTTGTGGGTGTAAGTATATTTTCTTTGTAATTGGTAAGTCCCCCCAATAATAAATAATCAAAAAAGGTATAGGTGGTGAGTTGAAAAAGCCAAAGTCACACCACTACCAAATATTTTATTAAAAAGTCGGATACTAGGAGAACATGGGGTTAAAAAGACATGCAAGAGATCAAGCACACAAAAAAGAAGCAAGAAATCAATCCCTGTTATTGGTGATAATTATTTAAAAGATGTAAAAAACAAGCTGAGGAAACCTCAACAATCTTCTCTACAGCACCACCACTGAATGGAATTAATGTTATTACAACATTACAAACCAGATCCAACTAATTTAGATCAAATAATCATGATGGCAACAGGAATTATAACATTATATTTTGGATTTTTTAGTTTAAAAAGATAAAGTTTTGTTTCAGTATGATTCTTGGATTTACTTTTTTGATGTTTATTACGAAAAATTCTCCACTACTGTCTCCCATAGGAATTTGGGCAGTGTCTTAATCTCAATGTGGATGATCATCCTCTCAAACCAACTAATGATTGTCACCCTCGTAAATCATTGTTTCACAAATGAGCTAATCCGCAAACCCCTCCTCAAAGGGAAGGTCTAGTATACCACGATGTGTGTTTTGATCAAAATAAAAATTTTAAATCAAGACGGAAACAAGAGATGGGATAGGAAATTCAAAAGGACATATTTATTTATGGAACACAACGACAATAAGGAACCTCAACACCAAAGCGCATTGCGCTGTGCATGACGCGTGACAATATTAACTTGAGATGCACAAAAGAAATATAAGCACGTAGTAATAATAACAAATAATGAGCTAGATAATAAAATTAGTAGTAATAAAAATATATAAAAAATAAAAAAATATTTATAAATTTTAGTGAATTTTTCTTTTGAAAAATAATCTATTGTTAGTAAATAACCTTAAGTCGTTCAAATAACAAATCATCACAATTTGATCACAAGAAAGATGTCGAGTCAGAAAAGTTATTGGTTGTGCTAAGTTGTAACACTCTATATGTCATGCTGAATAGAGGGAAAGAGGAGCGTCACTTTCTTTACAACAGTGTTTTAATAAAGTATTTTAATAAGGTTTAGACTGACCGGTTGAAAAAGTGCAGAAAAACACACACACAAAAAAGATGTCACAACAACGCACCTAACGCCACAACCACACCATACCACAACATAACGCATGGCATGATGCACCATCCCAACTGGGATATTGTACAGGTGTGTGGCACAATGGTCTTTGGCTGGGGAATTCTCATGCTTACCAAAACAAATTATTCCCATTTAATATATGAATATCCCATATTAGAATTATGTTAGTATTCCTCATTACTCTTAGAGATCATGTTATCTCTAATATTAACATAAAAATCAATGTTGAAAATAACATTTTTGCATTATAAGTAACAGTTTCCATATTTTCAATTCCTTCATATAGTTCTTTAGAAATCTTTTCACGCACATGTTAAACAATCCTTAGGTTTTTCACCATCAAGATCATCCTAATCATCATCAATCTGAGTTTGGAATGAAATACTCAAATGAGAGACAGTTTCCCAAAACTAGTAAAAATTTGATTGGCCTTTTCCTATTTTCACATATTTCCCAGTAATAATCATGAGCTCTTCAATAAAAACCCTAGTAAATCCACATACCATAGTGCTCTTCATCAAAGAGTAATCCTTCTGATGCTTATCTTTTTTCAGATATACGTTATAAAACCGTATAATTATATTATCCCACCAAAAAATATTTGGACTTGGTGTGATTCTGATCAATAAAAATACATTTTTCAGTATTTTTTTTACCACATACCTTGAATTTGTATCCAAATTTAAGACAATTTGAATAGTACATTGGCAGATTTTAATAGATATTTGTTTGCATAAACCCATTATGGCCATAAAAAATGAACTACTTCCTTCATTAGCACCAGAATCAAGGGAAAGCACGAGTTAAAGACAAACAGGAAAAGGATCAGAAAATACTTGTATCCTTGAGGCTTCCAGTTGTCAGAAAATCAAGGAAAGGATCTTGGGCTGTGGGATTGTTGTTCACTATTTTCTCTCCCTGAAACTCTCTCGAATCACACACCGAAAAGGCCGGTCTTTTCATCGAGATGAACTCCACTTTATTCCAAGACCCCATTTTCGACTTTTGAATATTTGGGATGTTGCGGAATCGTTGGGAGACACAACAACAGAAATGAGAAAAGAAAAAAAAGAAAGCAAATAAGGACACAGCGATTTACGTGGTTCAGGAAAAATTCCTACGTCCACGAAAGAGTCGGAATTTCACTATATCAGTAGAAAAAAATTACAGAGGTTTTTCCAGTAGAAACCCTAGCCCGAAAATGGGCTATAAAACAATGGAGAAGATGATCACTGTTAGATAAAGTGGTCCACGTCGCTACAGTGAACGGCAGCTGTCTTTTTCAAAAACACTACACTAAAGTTGACCCCAAATTCTGCACCACCTGTCGGTGTTGGTCGGTCAGCTCCGCTACAGTGCCTGTTGGTGTCAGTCGATTAGCTCCGCGTTTCCCCTTACAACCCCCAACGAGCTCACCGTGAAGCTCGACACGCGACAGTTGCGGGCCACAAGCATTCCGCCCAACCAGATTGGGAAACACCAATCCAACATGGGAAGCCCTGAGGCAGATTTCCTCTATTGAGAACTGCTGTCATACCCCTGCCAGTTCCCAAACCATCATCGCCCAATATAGAAACATCACACAGGCTACCAGTATAGGTCGGCACTTCTGAAGCCACAGAGATCGCATCCACCTTTTCTAACGACACCTCCATGTCTAATATAAGAGTTAACATAGAACTGTACTTAATAGTCAGTCGTCTCAAAGATTCATCTTTAGCAAGATTCTCAACATGAGTATTAATCTTGTTTTCATCCAACAAGAACTTGTCTCCCTCCCAATTGCACTCCAGCATGACAGCCTTCCCCTGACTCAGAAATTATTGCCTAAATATCTGGATTACTCCATTCAATCGAATAGACTACTCTTTTTGAAAAATAGAAGAAACCATATTAAACAAGAAAATGATATCGAGTAATATTTTGTGAACAGCACCCAGATGTGTGAAAGTGTATCCAGTGATGTAACACAAAATCCCAGGAAAAATGATTGAGCAAGCAAAATGGATAATTCGTGGCAGCCCTCAGAATCCGCTCAACCATCTGAGATAGGAGCCTAGAACTTTCCTAAAATCTGCTCCATAAAATTATATTTTCCAGTATCACATTTCTTCCGCTTCAAACTGCCTAAAAGATGCTCCTTTTGTGTAGGTTTATTTCTATTCATAACGATAAAATAGGAACTCGATAAATCCTCTAACATAGCCAATTGTAGAAGCCACAAATCCCTCCTTATGTTGAGAAAGTACTGAAAATACAAGCATATATAGTGCTGATTCTTACTTATAAGACAATCAATTAAGAATTTTTTATTCTACCTGTAGCTGGTTAATAAAATGCTTTAACTTTTCTTTGAGAAGTTCTATTTATGAACCTTCCATGAAGTCTGGCGAGTCACACGAGATCCAGTTGTCAACACCTCTGTTAAGGGACAAATGATGTTCTCCTACTGAAAGAAGAAGACTGTGTTGCAGAAGGGTGAGCTTGTTGAAGGTAGAAGACGATCTATTTCCAAAAGAGGTATTGCGTATTATTAGTTGGGTCCCATGTCGTCTCTTACTCCTGCCCCTGCACCCTAGGTGCCAACAAAAATCCTTCATACTTACAGTTTCCCAACCAACATATTAAAGGGAAAAAAATTAGCTTGAAAAGATAAAGTCCTTTAAAAACCAACCCCTCAATTAACATCAATAATAATTATTATCCAAGAACTGCATAGGAAGATTCAAATCATTCATATGCTCCAATTTAGAGCAATAGAAATTTTTGGACCCCATTTTAGTATAATAGGTATTTCTAAGTCCCACATCAGAATATCTCGCCTTGTAATTATTTTTACTCGTCTATAAAATAATATCTCCCCCTCACATTGAGGTAAGGGGAATTATTCATCTACATGGTATCAAAGGGTACCTTCTAACCCGAACCCTCCCTCTCTCTTTTTTCTCACCCGTCTAGGGTTACAAGAAAATCCCCTACGGATTCCCAGTTCTGTCCGGCCCCACCTCTGCCCTCACCCTCTTGGTTCTACCCGGTGAGATCATGTCGTCGCCTTCTTCCTCAGCGTTGTCTGACCGCCTAGCGGCTACGCTCTGCCCCCGCTCTAGGTGACACCACCCAACGCTGGTTCCTTCTCCTGGCGCCACTGGCCATCCCAACCTAGGTGCGACGCGCCCTAGCCTTTTTTCATTCTCCTCCCAGCGACGCTCCCTGTGCCCCTCCGTTGAGAACATCCCGACGTCCCCCTCCCTCCCAACAGTTGCGCTCTGCCCCGGTGCGCCTCCTCGATGTCGCGTCCCCTTCTTCCCCGGCGTCCCCTCCTTCCCCAGTGTCCCCACCCCAATGAAAGTGCCAGTTCTGGCCCTCCCGATCCAGTCACGCATGCCATCGCGCCTCCAGATCCCAACAGGATTCAACCGCTACTCCTGGCCCACTACTTCCTGCGGCTCCTGGCACACCTCCTATTGTCTATCGTTCTCTCGTCATCCCTGCACCACCCGGTGCGCATCCCGATGTCAGATCTTCTCGTAACGCCCCCCATCCCTCCCGGAATTTCCCTCCTTCCCGCACCTCCAGTCGGCCTCCTCTACGCGCGCCGGCCAGGCCCCCTGCATCCCTCATGTCTCCCCTTCCGGTGCTCCTTTTGGCTCCCGCCTGACGCAGCACACCACCTCCATTGCGCCTCCTCCCTCGTAAAGATCAGACCACCCTCTCGGCACCTCCCAATCCTGACGCAACTCTTTCCAAATGCCGCATGGCCCACCTGTACCGACGGCTCCTTCTTGGTGCTCCCGCAGCATATCTCGGCCTGCTTCAGAAGCAGCCACCAGGCACTTCCCCCTAGGCAGAAAACACCCGGCCCACTGACACTTCAATGGTTGGCTTGTCCACCCACGACCCTCTGGCACCACCTCCGGTCGTCATCTTTCATGTAAGGACGCACCCTCACTTCCTTTTTCGGCCTTCCCGTGCGTCTATACGACCACCCGAGCAGGTGTCTCATCCTCCGTCATCGGATCTACCGCAAGACGGTCCCCCTTCATCCAGTGACCATTACAGAACGACGTTCTCACTAGAGAAGATTGCTTTGATACACTCTTATTGGACAACTGTGTCGTCATCCTATTCTCCAGCCCCCATTGCTCAGACTGGCAGCTCTACCACATTCATTTCTCATCAACAGACAGCTTGGATGTTTGACTCTGGTGCGTCAGAACACCTCACAGGGGACTCCGGTATATTCACTACCTATCATCTGTACACAGGTTCCTATATAATTACTGTTGCTAATGGCTCAAAAATCCCCATTACTGGATTTGACACATGTCCCTTGACCCCGTCTGTCACGAACCAACCCAGGTCGACCCTGAACCGATCACCTGAGCTAGCCTGCGGCATGGCCCGAGGGGCATTCCCAATCCCCACGGGCTGGCAACTAGTGTCGGGCATCAAAATCTAACCGTTGGTAACAATTTGGCCCATGAAAAAGAGATAACCAAATAAATAAAGATTGATGATAAGAAAATAAAACTAGCAGCGGAAAGAAAATAAATGTACATACCTCATTGTGATCCTTCAGGTCACCAGCCAACCCAAAATCAAGTCTACTCCAACATTGAGCAGCTGAACTAGGAACCTGAACAAGAAACTAAACTTGCAACTGGAAAGATATAATAGGCGTGAGCACTAGGATGCTCAGTAGGGATGCCAAGAATAAACCACTAAATCCAACAGTTCTCTTTTCTGAAACAGTCCACTAACAAAATTTTGAAATACAGATATAAAAGTATGGTTTTCACATTTTAAAATAAGCAACATGTTGTTCCCATTTAAAAACCCAACACATGCTACATACCATTTCCAAAATCATTTTTCATTTTATAAATAAAATCCAAAATAGAAAATACTGAAGTTGGGCTAGAGTAAAACAAGTAAAAGTGCAAAATGAAAATAAACTAGTGAAATGGAAACTAAACAAGCAATGTAAATAATCCAGTAACCATGGGTGATCCTAAACATCCCTAGAAAACCCCTGGATGTACTCGGTTTTAGAACCACCTGTCAGCATATGGTGAAGCTCCTAAGTCTATAACCAATTGGTTGCCCTAACTGACCAATCCAGTGGCAAAGCCCGCCTGGCCTAACAACAAATCCAGGGGGCACCAACCCGTCTAATCGGGGTTGGTCAGCAACTGTCACTCAATCATCTAAAATACGCCCAGAAACCCATGGTAGTTATAATAATGTTGTGTAAGTAGGAAGGCCCTCGCACACATGACTCGTCTCACCGCACTTGGCTACCCCAAACATGAATGCTTCTTATGCATTCACCCATAAAGGTTTACCCTAGATAGGAGCACCCCATATACTTATATATATGCATACATTTCAAACATACAAAGTGCCAATCGGGCCGTCACATCATTCGGTTATCAAAACCACTTTATTGGACACTTGGAGTTGTAAATCGGGCCTCTAGTTTTACATAATCAAATGCCTTTATTAAAACATTATACAAGCTCTTCTAAAACAACTCTAAACACCACTTTTGTATTTAAAAATCCAAACAGGCCCTTAGGTTCCAAGTTTCAAAACACTATCATAAAATTCTTAAGTGATACTACATTCAATTTTGTAAAAACAGACCAAGCATTGTCTTACACCACAAACTCGACAAAATATATACACCAAAATCCAAACGAGCATATACTCATGGATTTCTTTTCAAACCAATTTAAAGAACTGCACGAAGAGACCCACAACATTTAGAAAACAGGAACCTCTTATAAAACCAAGGATTCGAGAAAAATACCAATTCGAAGAGACACGTGAAATCATTTCTACAAAACACTAAGTTCCATAAAAACCCAACACAGGACAAACAAGTTCCATAAAATGTTTCTACAAGAAAATACCACTCAATTCTTGTAGATAAAGGAATTTGGTTCCAACCAAGTTGGAAAGGCATAAATATGTGTATAAATAGAGGATCATCCAAAAATCCATTTTTAATCAAATCTTTCAACAAGAAAACACTACCATAAGTTAATTGTAAACATAATAGAGGTGCGAAAAATAATCTAAGATTCAAATAGGAAAACACAAGAATTAAATGGATTTAAATTGGGAGCAAGGGCATGGAAACACCTACACATAACCAAGGAACTATTTCAAAGCTATTTTTAACCCTTTTAACCATCATAAAAAAACACTGCAATGAATAAAAGATCATGATTATAAAGGTGCGAATAACATTTGTAAATTAAATGAAATAATGAAAGTGCATATGGAAAACTTCAAATGAGAGAAAGGATGGAAACAGCTACCTCAAACAATGGTCATGCCATGCTTTCTAACTCACACAGAAGATACATATATCTATATATATCCATACCTGGGAATATGTGTGCACCCCTTCGAAACCGACCACACTCCCTACGATAAATCCTCAGGACTCAAAAACACCAAAAATCCCTAAAATAAAATTTAAGCCAAATAAAGCAATCAAGATACAATTTAAAAACCAACCCTGCAAAAATCACAAAGTCCACAAGTAAAACCCATATCACATTTTCACCATTTTTATAAAACAAAACTAAGGGAAACAACCTTAAAATCACATCAAAGACCAATTTTAACCAATTTCATCAATGCCAAAACATCACAAAAAAACTATACAAGGATACCATAGGGATGCGAATTGTATTTTAAAATTTTAAAAAAATTATCAAAATAATATTTGGCACTTAAACAAGCATCTAATCGTAGACGCATGTAGATGTAAACTGGGAAATGACTCAAAATATATTTTTAACAAATTCTAAAAAAATTAAAAACACTACGGAAGGATAATTAAGGGCCCAACGAAGCTTTAAAACCAAACAATGGGCATACAAATATACCTTGGATGTCAGTTTCTGACTGAAATGGAGTCAATCCACTTCGCCTTCGGAGGTGGATGTTGGAACACACAAGAACAAGACCTGAGGAGGTCTTCGCATTCCCTATTTAATAAAGAACACAACAATCACATAATATCTCAACCTTAGGGTTCCGATTGAATCCAAATCGGGTACCAAAAGAGAAAAAAATCACCAATGTAATGAAGGAGAAGGGGTCTAAGGACCATACCTCAATGAATTTTTAGAGCAACACGAAGAAATTGGAAGAAAGATCGAGGAATGAAGGAGATCTGAGGAAGGGGGTCACACGCCACTGAAACTCATTTGAGGGCTTGTACGCACCTGTTGAAAGTCGTCGTCAAGAGGAGATTGCGACCTTGATAAGCTCTGTCCATGGGGCACTGAAGGGAGGGCAGGCCGTGGAGACCCATCGTGCAAAAAAGGGGGGTCATGAGGGGGGTGGTGCAGCGCTGCAAATAGGGGGAAAACAGGGGGGGTCCGTCGTGTGAGAGGGAGAGAGCAGGGGACGCCATCACCGAAAGAGGGCATGCCGGAAGTCTCTGGAGATGAGGAACGCAGGGGGGCGTGCAATATGAGGGGTAAGGTAGGAGGGGAGTGCGGTGTGAGGGAAGAGGGAAGACCTAGGTAAAAAATAAAAATAAAAACTTAAATAAAATAAGAACTTACATAAAAAAAATAGAAATAATACTAATAATAATAATAATAACAACATGATAATAATAATTAACTTAATAAATATAATAATAATAACAACAATAATAATAATCATATTCATAATAATAATATTTATAATAATATCAATAATTATTTTAATAATAATAATAGTAATAACAAAATCTTTAATCATAATAATAATAGTAGTAGTAATAATAATAACAACAAAAATTTAGAAATAAGGATAATGTTATTATTTTCACAAAGTATTATTATTTCAAGCATCATGAGGCCACACAGTCACCCGATCGGAACACACGATCACCGCTAAAGATGCGGTGTCTGTGCACCGACCTAAAACCCATTAAAAAATTAATCTTAAAAAAATTGAAATGGAACTGATAAGAGAGTAAAATAAAGGGCGTCTGATGTTAGGGTGAGACACTGTCTATTCACCTGATGTCGGTCACTCATGTTCCTCAAAGTCTCTTTGATCTTATCTCTGTCAGCAAACTCACCACAGACTTAAATTGTGTTGCTACTTTTACCTCATCTGGTGTTATTTTTTAGGAGTGGAAGATGAATCGGGAACTTAATCGAGGTTATCTTCAGAATGGGGTTTACATGTTTGATACCCCACCATCTCTTGCTTGCTCATCCACCTCAACCCGTGTTCTTGACCTAAATTCTCACCTTGGTCATCCACCATCCTCCATCCTACATAAACTTTTCCTCTAATTTAGTTCTCACCTATCCTTACATTGTGAATCCTTCAAGTTTTCCAAACATCATTGGGTGACGTATGTTCCTCGACCGGAACCACGTACAGCGAATCCTTTAGATCTTGTTCATTATGGTGTCTGGGGTCCTTGTAGGGTTCCTATTCATCCTAGGTATAGTTATTATATCACCTTTATTGATGACTACTTCTGTATTACCTGGCTTTACCTTCTTCGTGATCGATCTGATGTTTTTTCTACCTTTCAGACCTTTTATAATGAAATTCATACTAAATTATCCACCTCTCTTAAATGTTCCCGCTCTGACAATGGAAGAGAATATTTATCCACTTCCTTTTAGAAATTTCTCAAGAATAAATGAATCATTCATCAAAACTCCTTCCCTAACACGCCTCAGCAGAATGGAGTGGCCGAGCGAAAACATCGTCATATTCTGGAGACTGCTCGAGCTCTCCTCTTCCACATGAAGGTGTCTCTCCTTTTTTGGTCTGATGCCATCCAGACTGCTACCTACTTCCTAAATTGTCTCCCTTATTCTATCATTTAGGGGGAGACTTCCTTTCGGACTCTCTTCTCCTCTCTACCTCCTCACTCACTTCCTCTCTGGGTGTTTGGGTGTCTTTGTTATGTTCGGGACACTCGCCCCAACCTCTCTAAACTTTCTCCCAAATCCCTCTGGTGTATTTTTCTTAGATATTCACACACTCAACGTGGATACCGGTGCTTCTCTCTATACTTACGACGCTATATCATCTCTATCGATGTGTCGTTTATTGAGAGCTCTTCTTTCACTCCTCCCTCTCCTCATCCAGACACTACCATCGATGAGTGTATTCCTCTCATCATTCACCCTCCTTTGGCATCTCACCCTACTGGTCATCCCTTTGGGACAGTCTACTCCCATCGCCCATAGACTGCCCCCCCCCCGTCCAGGCCGAGGACACCATCATTCCCACTTCGTCTGATGCTCCTGCCATAACACCAGACGACATTCCTATTACACTACAGAAAGGTACTCGCTCATGCCAAAATACTCCTATTTTTACCTCTTCATATAGAGGTTTTTCACCACTGGAGACTATATCTATCCCCCGCATGGTTTTCGATGCCAAATCCCACCCGAGGTGGCTACAGGCGATGCGGGATGAACTGCAAGCTCTGTATGACAACCATAAATGGGATCTGGTCCCCCTCCCTGCAGTCAAATAGGCGGTCGACTACAAATGGATTTATACGATCCATCTCAATGTTGATGGAAATATCCATCACCTCAAATCCCACCTTGTGGCGAAGGGCTTTGCTCAGACACATGACATCGACTACTTGGAAACCTTCTCTTCGGTTGCCAAGATGGCCTCTGTCCGCATATCTATATCTCTGGCCACTCATCATCATCGACCGCTTCATCAACTGGATGTCAAGAATGTCTTTCTCCACGGCTTTCTTGATGAAGAAGTCTACCTGCAGCAGCCCCCCAGATTTCATGCCTCTGGAGCTGACTCCCATGTTTTTCGCCTCCGTCGATCCCTATATGGCCTCAAGCAGTGTCAAGAACAAGTCCGGGTACCCTGGTAACCTGATAACCGAGCCGGCCCTGACATAGCCCGAAGTGCATTCCCGATCCCCATGGGTTGGTGACTAGAACATGGCATCACACAACAGATAATAGGGAACGATTTTACCACAAGAATGTGGAAGCAAAAAAAACAAGACAGTATGCAAAACAAAAAAGAAACTCCACTGGGAGTATTGTACCAGAATACAAAGAGGCATAAAAATCCCAAAGTAATACAACTCAAGTACTAAAAATGGAAAAAATAGCCCCAAGGTCCCTAAGGACACAACTCACCAAGACCAAAGATCAACAGCTGAATCCACCTCCAAGAGGACCCTTCCCTTTGCTCGATCCTGGAAGAAGAAAGTCTACAAACACCCAAAGGAAAAAGTAGGGTGTGAGCCTAAGCCCGGTAAGATACCACCAAATATTTCATAACAGATGCCAAATATAGATTATCCAAATAAACACTTTCAATTTTCAAATAAATAGGTTTGGAAATTCAAAAGAATATTTTAACAAAACATGTTATACATTTTCAAATGATGGAAAATCAATTTAAGCAAAGACTTTACAATGATGGAATATTTCTAAAAAAATGGCTTAAGAAAAACATTTATATAAAACAGTTTATATAAATTCAGTAGGCATGTAAGGTAGTTCAAAAGCATTGGCATACATTTATATCTCACATATAAATAAACAAGTGAGCAACACGGTGATCTGCCAAAAGGTACGATAGTATTAACCAGTTATAGGATTTCTCAATCTCTATGTGAACTCAGAAAAATGTGTATACACACGTCCCTATGACACTGGCTGAAGGAGACTCATCACCAACCCATCAGGGATGTGACCCACCGCAAGTATGTTTTAGAACGTTGTCGTAGCGTAGAGTGTATCCAAATAACTCACTAACTAAGTAAGGCTTGCATGCGCTCTTACATGATGAGAGAACTATTTTAAGAATTCTTAAAATACAATCAATATCATTCTTCCATTTCAAAAGTGTCAATTTCATTCCATTTAAAACCAAAATAGGTTTTATTCAAAACATGCCTTTTTCACAAGATAAAACTAATGGGTTTATATCAAATCATTTTAAGCCATTTTCACCAGTTTGAAATCTATTCAAAACCAATTCCATCATTACACAATTTATTTCCACAATTAAATTCAATAATTTAATTGAAATCATTTCTATCAAATCCACAATTTAAATTCAAGAATTTAAATCTGCCAATTTCCATAAAAACACTCAATTCAATGGAATTGGGGTTTTCCAAATTTCCATGCCAAAACCATTTCAAATGTCTCGAATCACCGGAATTGATTTTTTATTAATTTAATTGAAATAAAACTTGAGAAATTGGATTTAAATCAATAATTTAAATAAAACAAGCAAATACAATTTTAATCAATTTGGAAACTCAGGACGGAACCACCTACCACGAAGGTTTTGACCAAAACCACAACGGTCGAGAATGCTCAAGAAAACCGGGTTTCTTCTTCAAGAACCCACCTTATATCTCTTCTCCTAGAAATATCAAGACTAAATCTCATCAAATTTGGTACCACACAATTAGATCTACCCATAACAGGTGTAGATCCAAGAAACCGAGAGAAGAGGAGAAGTAGATCTAAGTATATCTAAGAAACCGATCAAGAACAATGAAGAACGATCACATACCTCAAGAATCTGGCTTCGATTCACCAAGAGGAGCATTTGGATCACCTCCGGAATGATGGGAGAACCTTCTCTGTCCTTAGGAGAAGATAAATCCTGAATTAGGGCTGCTTAAGAGGAAAAATGAGGCACTTAGAGGCAAAACCGAGTGAGATCCACAATTTAAGGATCTCATTTAAGTGGTCGCACTGTTAATTTGCACGGTTTGACAAACTGTGCGATAGCCGTGCGATAGCTTCTGCCTCGTCCATCCTTCTCGCACGGTTTGGCCACATGGTTAGACAAACTGTGCGCTACCCGTGCAGAAGCTACTGCCTCCAAGACCAACTGCACACGGTTTGGCCGCATGGTTTAGACAACTCGTGCGCTGCTCGTGCGACTTACCCTTTGCCCCAAAAAAAAATTTAAAGTTCCCCTGACTCTCCCAAGTCACTACTCCAAAAAAGAGATACTTAGAAACATCAAAAGTACTTGAAAACATAATGTGATGTTACAACCTCCCCACCATAAGATCTTTCTATCCCCAGAAATCCTATGAAGAAACCTCCACGCCAAAAAGATGAGGTCACTGCTCTCTCATTAGTGCCTCCCTTTCCCACGTCTCATGAGAATCAGAACCATGCTGTCAAAGTACACGGACCAGAGGTATCGTTCTCCCATGAAGTACCTTGGTCTCAGAATCAACAACCCTGACTGTTCGTTCAGTAACAGATAAATCTGGTTCAATCTCAAGATCACTCCATCTCACAACATGAGATGGATCAGAGAGATATTTTCACAGCTGCGATACATGGAACATGCTATGTATCGACGTCAGCTTTGGTGGTAGATCTAGACGGTAAGCAACTTTCCCTACAAGACCAACAACCTCAAAAGGTCCCACAAAACGAGGATCAAGCTTCCCTTGCCTACCAAGATGTCAATGACCTAATCAGGGTGAAACTTTTAAGAACACATGGTCAAAAACTGAGAAATCTAAAGGTTTATGGCGATGATCAGCATAAGACTTGTTCCGAATCTATGCTATCAACATTCTCTGACGAATCAACTGGATCTTAGCCGTCGTCTCTTGGACCAAACTCAGTCCTACCAAAGAACTTTCACCAATCTCCGACTAACATAAAGGAGATTTATAAGGATGGCCATAAAAAGCCTCAAAAGGATCAATTTTGATCGCAAACTAATAACTTTTGTTATAAGAAAACTCAACTAGCCCTAGATGATCATCCCAAAATCTACCAAAGTTGAGAACACATGCACGGAGCATATCCTCAAGGATCTGAATAGCTCTCTTTGTTTGTCCATCTAACTGTGGATGGTAGGTCATACTCAAACGGACCTGAGATCCTAGTGCCTCCTAAAGGCCTCTCCAAAAGCAAGAAGTAAACTGAGGATCCCTATCAGAGACTATAGCAGACAGAACTCCGTGCAAACGAACATCTTCTTTCACATAGATATTTCTCAACTCCTCAACTTTGGTTGTATCTCGAATAGGTATAAAGTGATCCGACTTGGTCAGTCTGTCGATCACAACCCATATCGCGTTCTTCTTCCTCTAGGTTTGAGGTAACCCAACCACAAAGTCCATAGAGATTTCATCCCACTTCCATGTAGGTACTGGAAGTGGTTGAAGAAAACCCAAAGGTTTCTGGTGCTCGGATTTCACCTACTGGCATGTATAGCAATGAGATACAAACTCAGCATTGTCTTGTCTCATACATGGTCACCAGAACTGTCGCTGCATGTCATAGAACATCTTCATGGTTCCTGGGTGTACATCCCACGAAGAGTTATGGCAACCCCCCATCATATCCTTCCTTACCGCTAACAGCACAATGTAACGGTTTCGATAACACAGAACACCCTCTTTGGAGAACGACCACTGAGTGTCGGTCTCCCCACCATAAAGAGTCCCTAATTCTATGGAATTCATCATCCAGTTGTTGTTCCTGAAGAATTAACTCGAGGAGAGCAGAAGTTAACTGAACACTGGCTAAAGAAACATCATTCCCCTTCCACTGAACTCCAATGTGCAACTGAGCAAAAAGAGCCATCAAACTCCACTCTTCTGAAGATTCTTTCACGTCATGTGATGGAATTTTCCTACTTAACACGTCTGCAACTAAATTCCCTTTCCCCAGGGTATAGTAAATGTCAAATTCTAAAGATTGCAGGTACTCCACCCAATGCCTTTGGTGGAGATTCAAATCTTTTTGAGAGAAGATATAACTCAAGCTCTTGTGGTCTGAATACACAATAAACCTTTCTCCATAAAGGTAATGTCTCCAACACTTAAGTGTGTGCATTACAGCTACAAGTTCAAGGTTATGGGTAGGATAGTTCTTCTCATGAGGCTTAAGCTGATGAGACCCATAGGCAACAACATGATTACCCTGCATGAGGACACATCCCAAACCTGAACCCGATGCATCACAGAAGACCACATCACTTATCTCATCCTCAGGAAGAGTTAACACTGGCGCAGTAGTCAAAAGACACTTTAGCTCAACAAAAGAACTCTGACATTTATCATTCAAGGAAAACTTCACTCTCTTTTGAGTCAGAGCAGTCATTGGAGAAGCTAACTTTGAGAAGTCTTTAACAAACCGGATATAATATCCTGCTAAGACCAAGAAGATTCGAATCTCGAAAACATTTCGTGGTTGTTCCCAAGTCATAACAGCCTTCAACTTTTCAGGATCAACTGATATTCCTTGTTCTGACATGACATGTCCCAAGAATTTCACTTCCCAAATCCAGAAATCGCACTTTGAAAGCTTGGCATAGTCTGTGATTCCTTATAAGACTCAGAACTATTCTCAAATAATGCACATGATCCTCCTCAGACTTGGAGTAGACAAGAATGTCATCCACAAAGACTACCAAGAAGTATCTAGATACTCATAGAAAACCTTGTTCATCAAAGACATGAAAACTGCAGGAGCATTTATTAGGCCGAGGGGCATAACAAGGTACTCATAATGGTCATACCTACTTCGAAAAATAATCTTATGAATGTCAGATTCTTTTATCCTCAACTGATGGTAACCTGATCGAAGATCAATTTTTGAAAACCACTTTTCCCCTTTTAATTGATCAAACAAATCATTAATTCATGGTAACTGATATTTGTTCTTTATCGTAACTCGATTTAGCTTTCGATAATCAACACATAAGTGAAGAGAACCATCAGCCTTTTTGGTGAAGAGAACTGGTGCTTCCCAAGGTGACACACTCGGGCATATAAATCCTTTCTCAAGAGATCGTCTAACTGATACTTCATTTCTTTTAGTTCAGCTGGATCCATTCGGTAAGAGGGGATAGAAACTGGTTGAGTACCAAGCATTAAGTCAATAGAGAAATCAACCTCCATTACTGGTGGAAAACCAGAGAAGTTAGAAGGAAACACGTTGGGAAACTCTGTAGTGACTGGAGGAAGATCACCACACATTTAATCTCTCTCTAGATCAAAATCAATCACTAATGTAACTTTCCCCAACTCTGGATAAGAGGGTCCAGCTCTGTTTGACCTTGGGTCCCATTCTCCTTGAAAAACAAGAGGCACACCACTGGGTGTAGTATGGTAGACCCGTCGAAGATAACAGTTGATTCGGGCTTTATTGGCAATGATCCAATCCATCCCAAATATGACGTCAAAAGATTTCATGTCGAGAACCAGGAAACTCTAAGTATGATCAACATATGATAGAGAGAAGACACAAGTAGGACTATAGAGACCCTTCTCTCTCATTGTACCAAGGGGTGTAGTAATATCCATCGCACAAGATAAAATCTCCATAGGTAGATTAAAAAGATTAACAATATGGGTTGAAATAAAAGAGTGATATGCACCAATATCAAAAAGAGTTGTCACTAAAGATGAAGTTATAGTAATGGTACCTCTCATAGTTGCAGGACCTATATCAGCTACCTCTGGCAACTCTTCTACTGTGTGAAGAAGCTTCGTTCTGGATGCCTGTGGTAGGAACCCTTTTGTACGTGAAGCATTTGATTACCCTGTAGTTTCTAGAGGTGTTGATGATCATGTTCCACTACGTGGAGTAGATAAGTGATGGCAGAATCTCTGTAAGTGCCCTAAACATCCGCAGGAGCTATAGATCTTGGGTGCCTCAGTGCAAACCCTCTTAGAAATACCTGGCTTCCCACACTGATAGCAAGTCAAAGAAGCCCCTCATAGTGATACCAGAGGTCTAGGAGGAATCTGTTGTCGAGAACTACCATGAGAAAATTCACGCTTCCGTTTTCCTTTAAAAGAACCCACACTGCCACTAGGAGGGAAAAGAACCTCCTTCAACCCTGAATTTCCTACCAAGTCTATCTCAACCATCATCACTCTATCCAATACATCAACATAACTGGGTAGCTTCATTAGGAAAACCTGAGAATGGATATCTGATCGAAGTCCCAACTTGAATCATCAAGCCTTCATCCTCTCATTAGATACAATCTCAGGAGAAAGTTGTAGTAGCTCAAAAAAGCGATTTGAGTACTCAGTCACGGTTTTGTTGGCCTGCTCAAGCTTGAAAAACTCCACAGCCTTGGCCAACACCATTGATTCTGGATAGAACTGGTTAGTGAAAAGAACCCTAAAGTCTTTCCACTCCAAACCCTCATGTTTCCCAGCCATCACCATCGTGTCCCATTATCTCCTACTTGGTCCCTCCAGCACGAAGGTGGCACACTTCACCTTGATCACATCAAGTGTCTCCAACAACCCAAACAGATGTTCAATCTTACTCAACCATCCCTCAGCATGTTGAGGGTCAGTGGAGCCTTTGAAAACTGGTGGCTTCTGGCATAGGAACTCTTGAGAACAATTTAGGAGAATATCACTATGAGTATTTATAGCTGGAGCCTGAACAGGAACTGGAGGTGGTGCATGTCCTAGATCTTGGACAGTGTAAACAATCACCTCAACCAGACTCGGATCCACAATAGGAATCTCTTGCTGAGATTCAGTAGCAGCCTCTTTTTGGATCTGATTCTCATGTCTTCTCGGAGGCATGATGCTACAAAACATCAAAAATAACATTAGATTAACACTCAAATTGAGTAACAAGGAAAACTATTCTTAATAGAAGGGATAACAAGATTTGGATTCCACTCTATCCAAATCAAAACAGGGAAAATACTAGAACTAATCCACAAGTAAAATTTCCCTAACCAACTCTGGTGGCTTAAGGTTCATTGCGGTGAGAGCTGGTCAGGCACTCAATCACAACTACCTCCTAAGTCCCGACAAGAATACTCAAATGTATACTGTCATCAAAGCAAGATGCTTAACCTCCCTCTGATACCACTTTGTCATGAACCAGTCCAGGTACCCTGGTAACCTGATAACTGAGCCAACCCTGACATAGCCCAAAGGGCGTTCCCGATCCCCACGGGTCGGCGACTAGCACCTGACATCACACAACATGCAAGAGGGAACAATTTTGCCACAAGAATGTGGAAGCAAAAGAAACAAGACAGTATCCAAAACAAAAAAGAAACTCCACTGGGAGTATTGTACCAGAATACAGAGGCATAAAAACCCAAAGTACTACAACCCAAGTACTAAAAATGGAAAAAAAAACATCCCCAATGTCCCTAAGGACACAACTCACCAAGACCAAAGATCAACAGCTAAATCCACCTCCAAGAGGACCCTTCCCTTTGCTCGATCCTGGTAAAAGAAAGTCTACAAACACCCGAAGGCAAAAGTAGGGTGTGAGACTAAGCCCAGTAGGATACCACCAAAGATTCCATAACAGATTACAAATATAGATTATCCATATAAACTCTTTAAATTTCCAAATAAATAGGTTTGGCAATTCAAAATCATATTTTAACAAAACATGCTATACGTTTTCAAATAATGGAAAAATCAATTTAAGCAAAGGCTTTACAATGATGGAATATTTCTAAAACAATGGCTTAAGAAAAACATTTATATAAAGTAGTTTATATAATTTCAGCAGGCATGTAAGGTAGTTCAAAAGGATTGGCATACATTTATATCTCACATATAAATAAAAAAGAAAGCAATATGGTCATCTACCAAAAGGTACGATGGTATTAATCAGTTATAGGATTTCGCACTCTCTATGTGAACTCAGCAAAATGTGTATACACATGTCCCTATGACACTGGCCAAAGGAGACTCATCACCAACCCGTCGAGGATGTGATCCGCCGAAAGTATGTTTTAGAACGTTGTCGTAGCGTAGAGTGTATCCAAATAACTCACTAAGTAAGGATTGCATGCGCTCTTACATGATGAGCGTACTATTTTAAGAATTCTTAAAATATGATCAATCTCATTCTTCCATTTCAAAAGTTCCAATTTCATTGCATTTAACACCAAAACAGGTTTTATTCAAAACATGCCTTTTTCACAAGATAAAACTAATGGGTTTCTATCAAATCACTTTAATCCATTTTCACCAGTATGAAATCCATTCAAAACCAATTCCATCATTACACAATTTATTTCCACAATTAAATTCAACAATTTAATTGAAATAATTTCCATCAAATCCACAATTTAAATTCAACAATTTAAATCGGCCAATTTCCAAAAACACACTCAATTCAATGGAATTGGGGTTTTCCAAATTTCCATGCCAAAACCATTTCAAATGTCTCGAATCACCGGAATCAAGTTTTAATCAATTTAATTGAATGAAAACTTTAGAAATTGGATTTAAAACAAAAATTGAAATAAACCAAGAAAATAAAATGTTAATCAATTTGGAAATCCAGGACGGAACCACCTACCATGAAGGTTTTGACTAAAACCACAACGGTCGAGAACGCTCAAGAAAACCGGGTTTATTCTTCAAGAACCCGCCTTAGATCTCTTCTCCTGGAAATATCAAGACCAACTCTGATCAAATTTGTTACCACACACTTAGATCTACCCATGATGGGTGTAGATCTAAGAAACCAAGAGAAGAGGAGAAGTAGATCTAAGTAGATCTAAGAAACTGATCAAGAACGATGAAGAACGATCACATACCTCAAGAATATGGCTTCGATTCACTAAGAGAAGCCTTTGGATCACCTCTGGAACGATGGGAGAACCTTCTCTAACCTAAAGGAGAAGAAAAATCCTGAGTTAGGGCCGCTTAGAAGGGAAAATGAGGCACTTAGAGGCAAAACCGAGTGAGATCCACAATTTAAGGATCTCATTAAAGTGGTCGCATGGTTAGTTCGCACGGTTTGACAAACCGTGAGCTAGCTGTGTGTTAGATTCTGCCTCATCCATCCTTCACGCATGGTTTGGCCGCACGGTTAGACAAACCGTGCGCTGCCCGTGCGGAAGCTACTGCCTCCAAGACCAACTGCGCACGGTTTGGCCGCACGGTTTAGACAACCTGTGCACCGCCCGTGTGACTTCCCCTTTTCCCCAAAACAACATTTAAAGTTCCCCTGACTCTCCCAAGTCACTACTCCAAAATAGAGGTACTTAGAAACATCAAAAGTACCTGAAAATTTAACGTGATGTTACAAGAAGTCTCCTCGTGCTTGGTTTCGCTGCTTTAGCACTGTCATCACAGCCTTTGGCCTCTCTCACAGTATGAAGGATCACATTGTCTTCTTCCGTACAACATCAAACAGTTGTATTTTTCTGGCGGTATATGTTGATGATATCATCATCACAGGGAGTGACTCCACTAGAATTTTCCAACTCAAGGCGCACCTTCACCACCACTTCCACACCTAGGATCTTGGACCTCTCACCTACTTCCTTGGTATCGAGGTCTCCCGTTCTGAGGATAATATCTCTCTCTACCAAAAAAATATGCCTTTGATATCTTACAGGATTCAGGGTTGAGCTAGGCAACTGCAGTGGACACTCCTCTTGAGCCTGGGGAATGCTCTCTCAGTGCCGACTCAGCACCCTTTCCTCACCCAGAGATCTATCGTCGTCTGGTGGGAAAACTCAACTACCTCACCATGACACGAACCGATATTGTATGCATTGTTGGAAAAGTGAACCAGTTCATGGATAATCCAACCAGATCTATGTGGGATGTTTTCCTCCGCATTTCCAAATACATAAAGAAAAACCCTTCATGTGGCATTCGGTACTCACATCATGCTCATTTGGATGTTTAATCCTTCTGTGATGCAGACTATGCATGTTGTCTTGATACCCACAAGTCTACTTATGTATTTTTCATGCTCTTAGTCAGTAACCTCATCTCGTGGCATAGCAAGAAGCAGACTGTCGTCTTCAGATCTAGTGCAGAGGCAGAATATCGCGCCATGGCCACAGTCACCACTGAGATCCTCTAGCTTCGTCATCTCCTCCATGATCTTCATTTCCCAGCACAGACATTTGCTCATATCTGGTGTGCCAATCAAGCATCCATGAAGATTACATCGAATCTCATCTTCCATTAACGGATGAATCATATCAAGGTGGACTGCCACTTTCTTCACCACCATCTGGAGCAAAACCATATCAGTTTTGTACATATTCCAACGGCGGATCATCTTGCCGACATCTTCACAAAAGGCCTCCCAAGAGCTCTCCTGGACTCTCTCACTACCAAGTTGGGTATTCACAGCCTCCACGTCCCATCTTGAGGGGGAGTATGTATGGCCTTATTCGATTTCATATTTTTTCTTTTTGTGGGACTCTCAATCCAAGTTTGGCATGTCCATCTTGAGGGGGAGTGTTGGACCCCATTTTAGTATAATGGGTATTTCTGAGTCCCACATCGGAACATCCCTCCTTGTAATTATTTTTACTCATCTATAAAATAATATCTCCACCTCACATTGAGGTAAGGGGAATTCTCCATCTACGGAAATCAATCAATTCAAAGGATATTTTATAAAAATTCATATGAATTCGATGGTGTGAAAACATCCCTACTAAAGAAAAAATAAAATTAGAAGATAGAGCCATGATCTCTTTCTTTCAAAATGAAATTTTCAATAAACCATTATTCTGGAATTTCTTAGACATAAATCCATCTTCCTCTAGATCTATTAATTTTTACTTGATATTTTAAAGGGTGTGTCAGACCCAACCCAATTTGTATTTAATTTTTTAAAGTCAAAAACCAATGTAATGTCTATAATGATTAGGGTTTTCCATCAATTGTAACTATTTATGAATGGGGTAAAAAAACCCCTCCTTCCCATGGATATAGATTAAATTGATTGAACCATGTTGAATCTTCTGTGTTTTATTTCCATTTTATTAGGGTGCATGTGATTGTTGCATCTTCAAGGTTTCAAAAATTGGTAATAAAGTATCCAAGTTAGGTTTTCACTTTGGTGACTGATTATTGAACCTAGGGATTCTAGTTTATACTAACTAAAGATTTTGATAGTGCACAACTTTGATGTTGAAAAAATCAATAGGTTGAGTGATTTCACTTAAATGGAAAGTGAAGTTGTGTTCACTTCTAGTCCAGCAAGTTTGTGAACTGGGGCTGAAGGATCCGACCAAGTTTCTAATGGATCTAAATACAGCAGATCAAGAAAGTATTCTAGAAAGGGAACCTACCATAATTTTTTTATGCCCAACTAATGGGGTTGTATGGGATTTCATTGATGAATAAATGCCACTAGGGATTTTGGAAGAAATTAGAAGAATTTTTTTATAAAAACAAAACCTTCCCAAGAAAACATTTTATGAAACGGTGTTTTCACACACTGAGGATGATAGAAGGTATGTCAGTCTGCAAGCATAGTGATAATTTCAACAGAGTTGTTCCAGATCTATAGGGAATTGGTTTGAATAAGTAAATGGTTTTTCATGAGAGTTCTATTGATGGTGACTCATAACATATCATATTGGGCTAATGCTTGGGTCCTTTTCACTGGTGACTCATATCATATCTCTTTCTCCAGGAATTTGTTCTCTACTTTTATAAAGTGGCCCAACAACATGATGTTGGATAATGATGAGGAGATTCAGATTGAAGACAGTGGCTCTGAAAACACAGATGTATGATGAAATGGTCAGATTGTTTGATACCTGATATGCCCCTAAATTTTGTAAAAATCATATTTCATTGGTTGTGATGGAAAGAAAATTGAAGTGTGAAGTATATTTTCTGATGGGAAACTCAATAACTGGGGTAGTGGTAGTTTCATGTTCTTCAGATAAGGTCAACCAGACAGATGTGATATTGGACACTCGATCACATGAGTGAGAAGGGGCTTTCAAGTTTGAGTAAGGAAGGATTTTTGGAGAGTGTCGATGTAGGAAAATTGATATTTAGCAAGGTTTGTGTCATAGGCAAGCAACACAGGGTGAGGTTTGGTACTGGCATGCATTATGTGGGAGGAATCCTGGATTATATTGATTTAGATTTGTGGGGTCCATCTTCAGTGTAATCTCATGGAGTTCATGGGTACTTTGTCACTTTTACTGATAAATTTTAAAGAAAGGTATGGATTTATTTCCTAAAACTAAAGATGAAGTGTTTGGTCAGTTTAATCAGTGGAAGACCATGGTTGAAAATCATTCTAGAAAACAGGTTGAAAATCCTTAGAACTAACAATAGCTTTGAATTCAATAATGCATTGCTTGATGGATTTTTCAGGGACGATGGGTTACTGAGGCAACAAACTATCCAAAATACTCAAAAACATAACAATGTGGAAATAAAGGCATGAACCAAATGTTGTGTCAAAAACCTCACATTCTAAAACTCCCAGAACTGGAAGCACCCGATATCAACGTCCAGATGTGAGAACCATGCTCCAAAGACTCACACCGAATTGCTTGGATCTATACAGACCTTATGGAACACACATACAACTAGAAGAACTCACAATAACATGGAACAACAAAGGGATTTATGTGGTTCGAACATAATCAAACTGGAGAAACACCACTACTTTATTAAAAACGGAAGACAAGAGAGTGATTACATGATAAGTGAACAAGTTGATGTGGAAACGTTGGGAGTCTCAACAATAGAAAAGAAATGATTCGAAGAAGAGTAAAAGAAAAAAAACATAACAAAAACACAAGGATTTATGTGGTTTGGGAAAAATCCCTGTCCACGGAAAGGTAGAATAACTTCACTATAAAAAAATCAGGGAGAAAAATTTACAGAAGTTTCTCACACACACACTAGGAAACCCTATCCTAAAAATGGGCTAATGTAGAGGATGAAACACTATTTCACCAACTGTTAGAAAGTCTACATCGCTACAGTGAAAGGCGACCCAAGTCAAAAGTGCTACAGTTGTTACCGACTATAAGTCCAAGGAGCTACAGTAAATGGTAGCTAGAAGTCCACGTTGCTATAGTGCCTTGTCGATGTTGGTCGATCAACTCTGCTACAGTGTTCAAATTTTCTATAGTTTCCTAGAATTTGGGTCGGGGGCCTTCAGCCCCCAGACCCCAGAGTAGGGGCACGTTTCCCCCTGCAACTCCCAACGAGCTCACCGCGAAGCTCAACCCGCGAAAATTATGAGCTGGTGCGCAGTACAGGGCACAAGCATTCGGCTCAACCGGATCGTGCTACACCAATCCAACACAAGTAATCCCACTAGTCTATTTATAGACCATTATAATAGGTTGTTTCGATGACACCACCTTCCAGTCTTCATGGACGACCCTCTGGTCAGTTAAAGATACACACAAGCACCGCCTCAACTTTTTATTCTTGATGAACAGTACAGCCATCTATTTTACCCCTACCAAATCCCTCTGAATAATATTACATAGCCCTTGAAAAATGGTGAGCTATTCTTATGTATCCAATAAAATTTAAACCTACATAGGTTGTTTGGTTCTTCCGAGCTTCCATCATTTGGAGTCTTAGTTGTAGCTGCTACTTACGCCTACCTCCGACTCCGAACTTCCCTGGTTCCACTATACTTCCATCATCTTGGATCCAAAGTTTAAGTCTGAAAATAGACTTTCTGGAAGATTTAACACTCAGCCAAAAAAACAGTTTTCACAGCATCCCCATAATCTCCCACTTGAGAATTGTTTTCTCGACTTCACCACCAAGTCCTCTAGATCACTTAATTAATTTAAACCTTCCTCCTGCAACAATAGTCATTGAATCTCCCTTTCTTCTCAGTCACCCAAGTCCCACTGAGGAATACCACTGCCTCAAACTTTTCTAGACTATAACCATCATTAGCATATCAACCGGATTTTGAATTCCATTTATCTTTCGTAGTTCCAACACTCCATATTCTACAAGCTTCGAGATAAAGTGAAATTTAGCTGGATGTGTTTCATCCCTGAGTGAAACACCAGATTCTTCGCAACATAGATCACATTATAACTATCATAGAATAACGTGTTGTTACCCTACTTCCTATCGAGTTCCCCATACAAACCTTTTATCCATATCATCTTCTTCTTTGCTTCTATTGTCGCAACATATTTTGTTTCCATGGTTGATAGTGAAATTATCAATTGTAGTCTTGGAATCCAACATACAGTAGTTCCTCCATAAGTTAACACAAAGCCTATGGTACTTCTCTGAGTGTTTAAATCTCCGTCAAAGTCCACATCGACATACCCTTGAGATGGATCATTTTTTTAAAAACATAAGGTAATACCTTCTGAATCATTAAGATACTGGAGTATCTACTTTACCACTTCTCAATGATTTTTCCCGTATTTTTCATAAACCTATTAACAAATCCAATTGCATGAGAAATGTCTGGCCTTTCAAAAATCATGGAATACATCAAACTTTCAACCACTAATTCTTAAGGAACTTTTATAATCCAAGGTGCATGTATCAATTATGTGTTGATATTCCAAATAATCACTACTGCACTAGTTTGTGATCACAATCTTTAAAACAAGCTCATTGATCGTTCAAGAGTTATGGTGTCTTCCTCTCTTCCGCTCACTGCTTTTCAAGAGGGTTGAAAAATATAAATTTGACAAGCATGTAAAACTCACAAGATATTAATTAAAGGCATAACACCAAATAGCAATGGGTGTTCTTCATGATTCCATGTTCTTCACTTCTAGTCCTTCAATGATATGCACATCAACTCTTCCCTTAAAATTCTTATCATCAAAAAGATTCAATCCAAAAACATGCTTCACTTCATAAATCCAGATATCCAATAAAGTCCACTGTTGGTTTCCACTCTTTCTTCCAGATATTCAATGTTCCAATGTTTTTTTTGTGGTCTCTTAATTCTGAAAATAGCTTCCTATATATCCTGGAAATTTTTGACTTTCAAATTCAAAATTCAATCTTCAATAAAATTTCATCATTCCCTGCTTCAAATAAAACCATTGAATCATTACCAAATGAATCTCTACTATAGAAATTAAAATAAGTAGTTGATGGACATTCTTTAAACTGCCAAATATTTTTGAAATTTCCAAATCATCAAGTCTGTTCAAATTCTTAAAATTTCAGAAGTCATGTCATGGAGACATACATCACAGTGTGACACAGGAGTTCCTTCTCTTGTTTTCTTCAACTTCCAGGTGAGCGTGAAATGGTGCTTCATGGTGCAACCTTATTTTTGTTACAAATACAACCTGAACATTAATTCTCATGGCCTCTCTCTATCCTTCACTTCCTAAGCATCGTGGCATGTTTTCTTTAATCGTGGCGTGACAGAGATTCACGAAGTGACCAGATTTTCTATTTCTCAACAACCCAAACCTTAATATTCACGGCCTTCCTCTTTTCTTCATGGCTTACAAAACACAATGTGAAACTTCCCATCATGACGTGTCTTCTGTGTCATGGCTTGATATCTTCGAGCTCCAAGAACTCATGAACTTCACATAATCTTCTTCACAGTGTGACCTATATGTCATGATGCGAAAGACCCTTACATATCCTTACATATGGAATATTAACAACATGACTGAAATATCATGGTGTGGAATATCCTTCCATATTTCAGGACTTTTCCATTTTTCAGAGGCAACTACCATCATGCCATGACATTCCTTCTCATGCCATGACATATTCCTGAAATCTCCAGAATCTCCAGGTGCACATCTTCAGCTGCCTCAACTCAACTCCAAACATTTTCTGACATTTAGAACTCACTCAAACAACTTCCAAATGACTTATAGTTGATAAAAAATCCAATTTTTACAACCTTTGGATGCACCATTCACCACGACTTCCAAATGATTTATAGTTCACAACAAATACAACCATTACAACCTGTAGTTGCAACATTCTTCTACTTTTAGATTTTGTTGTCAATCCTTGTATCCTTGACCATTACTTGTTATCAATCCTCACTCCTACATATTAAACCATTAAAACCAAGATCCCCCTAAAAGTGACATACCAAAGCTTCCCATCCCCCCCCCTTGCAATCATTATCCCCCATCAACAATAAAATTCAAAGGGATTTCTTCCAAATCTGATGACTCCAATCATTCTGAACCATCCATTGAGATGCACCAAGAAAAGAGCTATTAACCAAATCTCTAAGCCTACGTGAGTAAAGCTCATTATATGAAACAATAGAAACAATTAATTACTACAATGTTGTCCATATTTACTGATCAAACTTTCTTCCGGTTGTAAATTCCTCATGGATAGTGACTCCCTTTGTCTTCTTTCTCCCAACAAAAGATAAATTTCTGCAATAACAAACAATAACCAAACTAAACATTATATACAATGGGGAAAGGGGTTATCTGAACCTCCTTAGTTTGAGGAAATTGGATCGACTCTAAGTTTCAATCTATGCTTCTCGAATACAAGTGCAGCAAATGGTTTGGTAAAGATATCAGCTACTTGATTATGTGTTCCAACAAACTTCAGTTTCAAAATGTTGTCCACAAAATTTTCCTTTATAAAATGGTATAGAATCTCAATATTCTTAGTGTGAGAGTGATGAACCAGATTCTTTATTAATTCAATGGAATTATTGTTGTCTCATAGGATCGTCATCGGTCGTGGTACCACTTCTCCAAGACCTTCTAATTGTTGCTTCATCCATATCCATTGTGTACAAGCTTTGGTGGCTGAGTTGTATTATGCCTCTATTGTACTCAAGGATACAAAAACCTGTTTCTTAGCTAACCAACACAGTTTCTTCCAATGAAGAATGCTCTGCTACTTGTGAACTTTTTATCCACAATATCACCAAACTTGTTGACACCAAAATAAGCCATCAAACTTAGATCTTATCTGGCCTCGAAAAACAAACCATAATCCAAAATTCATTGGATGCAACTCATTATCCTCATCAGTATCAAGAGATTATCTTTCTTTGGAAAACTCTGAAACTGTTCTGCCAAGCATGTAGCATAGAAGATATCAGGCCCAGTTATTATAAGATAGAGTAAACTTCTAATGATGCTTCGATGCAGTGTTGAGTCTACTCCCTCACTATCCTCATTCTTTCTGAGTTTCGTTTCAATTGTTGTCGGAGTTGAAACTGGTTTTCACTCTTCCATTCTGAACTTCTTCAACACTTCTCTTACATACTTCAGCTATGAGATGAATATGTAAACTTTCTTTTGATGAATTTGTAACCCAATAAAATATGTTAGTTCTCCAATCATAGACATCTCAAAATTATAAACACATCATATTTGCAAACTTACCAATGAAATTCATCTTGTTGTCACTGAATATGATATCATCCACATATACCATTATCATGAATTGTTCCTCAACTGAATTCCTCACATAGTGGTTGTGATCAACCTCTCCTCTCATGAACTCCAACTTTCACAAATATGATTTTATCCATGCATACCATGAATGGGGTACCTACTTAAGGTCATAAAATGCCTTTTTTAATTTTTTCACTTTTAAATCATCGTTATCAATAAGAAATCCTATCGATTATTCAATATAGACATCCTCATTCAAGACTCCATTCAAAAACATTGTCTTCACATCCATTTGATAAATTCCTAACTTTATTTGAACAGATACTACCAGAAATAGTAATATTGACTCCAGTCTTCCATGTTCCTCAAAAAAAATTTTGAAGACCCATTTGGTACCAATCACATTACGATGTATAGGTCTGTCCACAAGCTCCAAAGTTTGATTGTTGTCAATTTGGTCAAACTCTTCATTCATGACTCCCACCCATGATTCCACCTCTGTTGTTTCTTCAAACGAAAGTGGTTCTATCACTGATAATAGAGAACAGCCTTTTTTTGAAAAATTTATAGGCTTTACTCTTTGAAGAATAGCCTTAAAATATTCCATCATCTTCAACATCAACATACTTTTCCCTAATTTCCCTCTTTATTCTGAATGAAACATTTTTTTCTAAATACTCTAAGATGCTTCAGTGAGGATTTCCTATCATTCCTCATTTCATATGGCGTCTTCCCTTATCCGAGACGTAGAAACACCGAATTCTGAGCATACACAGCCACTTGTACCGCTTCTTTATAATAGCGGTGAGATATGCCACTCTCTATCAACAATGTTTTGGCCAATATTATTTTCCATGTGTTCCTCCTTTCCATGACTCTATTCTATTAAGGATTCCTAATCGTTGAAGTTTCATGCTTTATTCCGTGTTTCTCTAGATAATTTTCAACTTCAATGGAAGTTTATTCAGTTCCATTGTCTAGTCGCAAAATCATCATTGTTCTTCCAATTTCATTTTTGGCGCTCCATAGGAATCTCTTGATGTAGTCCAACACTTCTCTCTTTGACTGCATAAACATAGCATAACCCATCAATAGAATAAATTACTTCTCACCATAAGTTCCAACTTGAATGATTGGACCACATACATCAATGTGAACCAGATTTATAAAATTTGATGCTCTTTTAATCTTTAGAGGATAAGGGTTTCAAACCATCTTTCACCTTAATCATGAATCACTTTTCTCTATTCCTATTTAGTAGAGGAATGTAAACAACATCTTCCATGCTTAATAAATTCTCCATACACTACTAGTTAATGTGGCCAAGTCTCTGGTGTCATAAACTTTTCTCTCCTTCCACAATAATAAGACATGCATTCTTCTTGTTTTCCACTTGATATAGATTCTAGTTTGTCCACCATCCTTGCATAATAGAATTTTCCAGCTTACTTTTGATACTGCAGTCTTTCCAGTTGAATGTGACTTCCAAACCCGAGTCACATAACCAACTTACACTCAACAAATTATGTTGTAGACCATCAACATAGATAACATCAGTGTTCTTCAATTCATCACCGGTTAGGAGAGTCCTGCCACTCCCTTTAGTCTTTAGAGCTCCATTTTTTCCAAATCGAGTTATTCCATCAACTATTCCTCAACATTTTTGAGCAAATTCATGTTACATATCATGAGGAGTACTCACTGTCAAGAATTAACTTGCTACTATTCTTTATAGCCTTCTCAACAAGAATATATTTCTTTTTCATCTTCAACTTCTTCTATTTCCATGAAATTCCAAAATGAGATAGGATGAACATCGATCTCTTCTCATCTTCTTTATCATAAGTAATCAGATCATATTCCTCTTTTTCCAACCGATAAAACCTGTTTCTCAAAGGAATTGAATTAGATTGTCTTTCATACACTTTTATGTATCTTCCATGAGAATACCTTTCACTTATTTTCATAAAATTGAGAGATTTATGCCCAAAATCAGAGCAGTTGAAACAATATCCATAGAATGAATTTTTATACTGATATGAAGGATATGTTTCTTTTCTCCTTCGATGACTTATAATAGTTTCTCCTCTCAAGTAACTTTCAAATTCACTACAATAAGACATTGTGTGGCCTAAATATCCATATAATTGGCACTCCATTAGAGGAAAAAGATTTTCATTACCATCTCTCCACATGTCCCCTAATTTTGAATAACACTTTGATTGTTGATAAATTCTTGATGATTGAGAACTTTCTTCTTTCAAATATTTTCCTTTTCTCTTCACACTTGATGACTTTGATTCTATGATTTGGTATCATATTCAAGGCCACTTTTACCAATGGAATTAGGTCTTTGAGTGATCAACACTTTCTCAAAAGTTCTTATGCCTCATTCTACCCTTCCATTTAAAACTTCATTCAAAAACTTCCCAAACTATAGATTTTTTTTGATACGTTTATTTTTGTTTCAGAATCCAGCTTATTTCTCAAATATATGACTTCCTCTTTGAGAATTTCAATATTATTTTCTTTCTACTTGATGGACATGTTAAGATCATCAATGATCTTAGTCAGTTCCTCAATCTTTAACCTGTAGTTCACAACTTCTTCAGAGTTCACTGAATCCATTTCAAGTTCTTTCACAACTTCCTCCAAAAAATCAACTTCTGCTCCAAGAATATCAACATAGCTTGAGGATTCCTTCAGCAATCCTTCAATCTTCTTGTTATTATTTATCTCAATACCTCCCTCTAGTTTCACTTTGAGATCAACTACTCCCTCTAGTTTGTCGTTCTCATCTATCACTAATTTTCACTTCTCTATTAAATCCATCATAACATCTTCTATATCTGAGATAAAATCGGTTTCAATTACTTTTAAAGAATCTTCCACACCATCCTCTTCCCCTTCGCATACAATAACTACAAAGTCCCATTACCACCTTTCGGGTACTTTTATCCCTTGGTTTATATCATATTTTTTTTGGATCTCATTTCGAGTTATTTCTAAAGTTTTTTGGAAGATATTGGAAGTTTATGGGTAGTGCATGATTGGAACACGGTTAGGGAAAACCGTGCGGGTCAGCCCAAGAAATTCTATTCCTTATTTTGGGGTTCTGGAGGGGAGCGCAAAGTTCAAACTGTGCAGCCTTCCCCTCAAACAGTGCGGCATGGGACAGTGGAGAGCATATGGTTGGCATACGATTTGTCAAACTGTACAACCTTTTCCTATAGCTCAGGTAAGAACACACGGTTTATCAAACCGTGTGGAAAAACCATTCAGTCAAACCATGAAATTCTCTCTAGAAGCCCAGTAAAGGTTCATGGTTAGTACTAACCGTGCAGCCTTCCCTGGGAAACCATGCGACGGGAATTTAATTTTCTGAAATTATTAAGTATTGAGACCCCCATTTTAAATGTTAATCTCCTCCAATTAGAACCTAACACGATCCTTTGGATTTTTGAGGCTCTCTAGAAAGGATGTTGGCTCCTCCAACCCCCGTTCTTCACAGATCAATGTGTCGGTGGATGTATTGGATCTCATCTGGTAAGTGTAATCTCTTTGATTTGAAATTATCATTTATTCCTTTCTCTCCTCCTTTAGGGGTAATAGATCCCCATGTTTATGATGGATCTAGATCTTACTTTGTTGATTTATGGAACTAAGAATCTCCCTTGAGCGTTCTATTCTTCGATTCTTCGTTGGTGGATCTCGTGTTCAGGTGGTGACGTTATGGTGATTTGAGGTAGGTGGTTCCATGAGATTTTTCCCTAAACTTGAAACCTTAATTGCTTTCTTGAGTTAAAATGAATTTTCCATTGATTTTGAGACCCTAAATTGAGAAGATTTGATGCTTGATTTCAAAAGATCGTAGAATTGTGAAATAAAACCCTTTTTCAAAAGCTTTGTAAATATTGGGTGGATTTTGAGAAAAGATGCCTTCAAATGAAAATTGATTTAATGAAATGATTTGATATTGATTCATGAGAAAAATGGCTTTGAATGAAAGATGATTTTGAAAGGTATGAACTTCATAAAAAACTATTATTTGCTTTTGAAGTTGAAATGGCACGTTGAAACTTGAAATTGGGCATTTGAATTGTGAATGGGGAATTGAATGAATGATTGATTGATTGAAAGTGTGTGTGAGCCTGAGTAGTTAGTGGGTGACTAGAACAAGCATGCTCAAACTCTAACCCCCCAATAATGGATTGATGATGATAACTCTAACTAAACCAAATTCGACATAATTTTCCCCGATGGGGTGTTGATTGATTTTATCACGACATCCTGATCCTTAGGGACATGTGCATGCTTTGAGCTGTGATTAAATGACTTAGTGTGAGGATCCTAGAGCCAGAAACTAGCGAGCCTCAGAGTATATAACCATGGTGCTTTATTTTGATTTGATTATTACATACTAGTGTTTATTGAATTGATTTATTCATGTCCTTTTTTATAAAAATGTTCATTTAATCATGGTTTTGATATACTTGTTATCTACATGATTTGAAAGTTTCTTTGACTGAAAATGTGGAAATATTTTTTCAAGCCTCCTTTTTATTCAAATTGAAGCATAAATTGCTTATTTATTATAGAATTGCTTGTGGTACATTCAGTGATATCCAATTGGGCTATTTTGTTCACACTCTACCTTTATCTTAGGAATTGTGTAGATCATGTAATGTCGAGTTTAGAAAAAGGGAGCGCCTCTTGGAGGTGGCGGGTATGTTTGACTAGTGGGACCTTGGGTGATGGCAGTGACTAGTGGAGTTGTGATCCACTCGTTACACAATATTCTGGGACTTTTTTTTGATGGATATTGTGTTGTTTATTGGATGATGTACTGTTTTGGAATATTTATCTGTCTTTTTGTGGTATTTTTTCCCTTGATTAGTGTTTGGAATACCGATTGTTCATAGATTCATCTTCTGATGTTCTATATTGATTGATTGTTCTTGTGGCGAAACGGTTCCCTCTGACCGTTTGTTGATGCCCAAGAACGAGTCGTCAGCCCATAGAGATCGGAAACTCCCTTCAAGGCGTCTCAGTGTCGGCTTGGGTACCTGTGTACCAAATCTATATTGATTGATTGTTCTTGTGGCGAAACGGTTCCCTCTGACCGTTTGTTTATGCCCAAGAACTAGTCGTCAGCCCATAGAGATCGGAAACACCCTTCAAGGCGTCTCAGTGTCGGCTTGGGTAGCTATGTACCGAGGTATTCGGATTGGTTTGAGAAAAAATAGTATCATAAGAAGGTTGTGCATCTCTCCTTGATGTCGGTATGTAGTATGGGACGTCCTGGCAGACATAAGGTAGGATTTTCAGGACTTAAGCAGTAGTTTACGAGCGAGTGTCTGGGCATCTCACATCATAACGAGCCTTGAGTCACCAAGGATGTTTGGGAAAGCATCTTTGAGGGATAAATTGATCTGATTCTGGTCACTCTAAACTTGATTTGAGTATTTTGAAATCCCAAAAATTGAATTTTACCTGATGGAATTGATATTCTTGTATCTCTTAATTTAGTTGATGATCTGAGTATCCTTGGTGATTTTTTCATGGTGTTTATTGATGTGTACTAAAATGCCCCCAAGAATACATTTGAACATGTCGCAAGAGGAAGTTGTTGGGGAACCACAACAAGCAAATCCTCTAATTGACTGGAACATTTTGAGATAGTGGTACGTGTGGTCCAATCTCCGGTACAGGTAGCCACACTTATTCCCATTCAGGATCCAGTAATGGAACATCGAATGGATAAAACTAGAGATCATTCTCAGAAGCTTATTTGGTAGAAACCACCAACTTTTCGAGGCTCAAATGATCCTCAGGAGGTGAAGGATTTGTTGAAAAATATTTGAGTCATTTTTTGAGTTCTTGGAAACGCCCGATTCAATAAAGGAGAAATGTGCTACCTTCAAGCTTGAAGGGCCTAATAGGATGTGGTGGGATTCAATGGTTATGAAAAAGAAATGCAAAGGCTTGCAGTGGAAATAATTTAAAACTCTTATCATGGACCGATTCTATCCAGAATCGATGGTTTTGGTGAAATCTATGAAATTTCTCAACCTCCAACAAAGCGATAGAACTGTGACATTCCATTGCCAACTTTTAAGTACTTTTATCCATTGGTTTTGATCATATTTTGTTTGGATCTTATTTTGGGATATTTTTGGAGTTTTTTGGAATTTTTTTGGGCCGGTTCACGATTCGCATACAATTAGGTAAAACTGTGGGAGTCAGCCCAGAAAACCATGTGTCTTGTTTTGGGGTTCTGGAGGGGGCGTATGGTTTGTTCAAATCGTGCAGCCGCCCCCTCAAACCGTGCGACATGGGACAGTGAGGAGTGCACGGTTGGCACATGGTTTGTCAAACCGTGCAGTCAAACTATATAATCTTTTCCAATGGCCCAAGTGGGAGTGCACGATTAGCGCACAGTTTGTCAAACTGTGCGGCCAAACCGTGAAACTCTCCAGAACCCGCTAAGGGCACACGTTTTGTAAAGACCCGGAAATTCCATGGAAAATTTTTTCTTAAATACATGAAAATTTTATGAGTCTGCGAAAATTGACGGCGCGTGATTCCGAGTCCCGGTGTGCCCGGAATCAATTTATGAAGTTTTTTTCGGGTACGTTTAGTAAACGTACGAGCGGGTTTTTATAACTTTTGAATTGGTGCTCGAAATTGAAATCTGAAGGCGCCATTGAACTCGCAGCACCGATATTCACTTAAGAAAACTTTCACCTCAACGGCAGATGGTCATAAATAAAAGATAGTTTTTGGGTTTCCGTGAAAAATAATAAAATAAAATAAACTACACATTATTTTATTTTTGATCCACCATGTGGATGTTGGGAGGTAGGACCCACTGGAACTATAACCTCCATGTGGAAGTTGTAAGTGGGGACCACCAAGACCACATAACCTCCCAATTTGAATATTAGGGGTGGGGACCACCCGACCCCCTATTAAATGGGAGGAGAGGAAAACCTCTCAAACCCCCTCTTTAATGTGTAGGAGCCCCTTGAGCTTCCCCCACATTAATGTCACCAACACACAAATTAATGGTGTCAAATCCTCCCCTTTAATTTTTAATGTTCCAACCAAAGTGTTTAGTTTTTCTTTTTGAATTCTTGCCAACAAAATAATATATATTATAATCTATTATTTGGCACAAATTTTCACTTGGGTGATTTGAGAGGAGGATTATTGGGAGAAAGCTTCCAACGAAGAACGAAGAATGAAGAACGCGTTCTTCCAACGAAGAACGTCGGCAACGATCTCCTTCGACCTTCATCCCCAGATCCTACCGACGTGGGACGTCTTCAACTGACCTTCCCTCCACATCATCGTCAACGAGCCGACGCATAAGCTCGGGATTGGAAGTGTGCGGTGGACGCGATGAATGACGATCTTCTCCATCTTCTTTCCGCAACTTCATCGTCAAACAACAAAGGTAGGGGGTTTATTTGTGTAATATTACTTTCCTTATTTTCTTCTTCGGTTGGAAAGGAATCGTTGCGGTGGTTGTAAAAATTGAAGTTCATCTTTCTTCTTACTTGATGAGCCAAATGTTACAACCCTAAACGCGGAGATAGCGGCCCAAACAAACAAGGCCCAACCCCTCTGTCGTTCTTATTTGTGATGATCTTCGGTGTGGCGACGAAACGATGAGGCGACGAAGGCGGCGATGACAAAGGCCACACTTTCCGCGGCCTCCGTGACCCACGCCGCCCTCGTGGCATCCTGCACCGTCGTCGGCCTGCCCGGCCGCCTCCCGACCCGCTGTCGGCCTGCCCGGCCACCACCCGGCCTCCCGATCCACCACCCAGCTCCCGGTCGAACCGGCGCCCTGGTCGAACCGGCCCCAGCCGCACCCCCCAGATCGAGTCGGTGGGCCAAACCGGCCCCGAACCCGGGTCGGACCGCCCTCGCGGCCTGCTGGGCCAAACCCAAAGGGTCGGCCCACCCAACGGTCCAGGCCAGACCCAATGGGTCAGGCTGGGTCGGCCCAGACAAATTTGGGTCGGGTCGGACTGGACTCGGACCTACTACCGACCCTTTACTTTCTTTTAGTCATATCTTTGGCATCGGACGTCCGTTTGACGAACCGTTAGCAGCGCTGGTAATCTTGGAGAGTGACGGTCCCTTTGAGTATACCCCACTAGAGTTTTGTGTATAGTTGAGATATTGTCAGGTTGGATCAATCACGAATCCAACCGAGCCCCCGGGACTAATATGTCAATAACTCTCAGACCGGGTGTCTGATTGACGCACCGTCTGTCGCGTTGGGTTTCTTTTGGATAGACGGATATTTTGGATACATCAACTTGAAACTTCATGGAAGTTGATGTATAGACACTTTGATTGAGGAGCGGACCATCCTGGAATCAAGCATGCTTTATACGGAAACCCTGTGGCTGGCTGCGCTCTGACGACTGTTCCTGGATCCTGTGTGGGTTCGACAGCTCTGACTACTATTCCTGGATCCTGTGTGGGTTCAACAGCTCTGACAACTGTTCCTGGATCCCGTGTGGGTTCGACAGCTCTAACTACTGTTCCTGGATCCTGTGTGGGTTCGATAGCTCTGTTTACTGTTCCTGGATCCTGTGTGGGTTCGACAGCTCTGACTTCTGTTCCTGGATCCTACGTGGGTTCGACAGAATAGATGATTTAGTGGATACATCTAATCATCTCTAACTCTCTACATAATTTGTATACCTGTGTGAGTTGAGCTAGTAACTTTGTGTTTTCCTCATGATTGAGATGGATTACTTGATAACTTAGGTATATGTATGGGCATATACCTAAGTGGGGTTATCTGTTGATTTCATTCTTGTGGTTTATCCTTGTTGGATTTTGTGAGACTTTGAGGGTCTCGGGGTCCCTATTGAGTATCGTTATACTCACCCTTTCATGGGTTATGCTCGCACCTCGTTGTGTTGGATGCAGTTGACGGACAGCGCTGACCGAGGCGGAGTGTACCAGGACTGGACGGTACCCAGAGGTGGACCACATGGTGTGACGGTACACTGAGGTGACGAACGGACGTGGAGTGTTGTGGAGGCTATCTGTACCTACCCTTAAGGTAGGATTTCCCGGTGGATGATCCAAGAGTTGTTTTCCCTTTTTCCAGTACTTGTACTTTCAATTTCTTGTACTTTACAGTTGGGTTTGTATTTCCAGCCCCTTTTACTTTTCAGCACTCTTTTGTTATATAGTTTTACTTAGTGTTTTTCTTCCAGCGTGTACTCTATTGTGTGCATTTTTAGGATATAAAGGCAATGTCTTCCCAGTTTTAGGGATTTACACCTTTGGTGCTAGTAGTCAGCCCCTAGCCTATGGAAGGCGGGCTTGGGGTAGTCACGGCACAGGCCCCGGGGGACGGGTCATGACAAATTGGTATCAGAGGAGTCGATTCTACCGCAGAACTTAAGATTATGATCTTTTCTATGAAGCAATATTGTTAAGGGTATTAAGTGTGGTTTTCAATTCAGGAAGTTTAGTGTTGGTGCGGCGGCCGACGTATCCATACACTAGGACCCTAACTTCTGATTTCCAACTCAGTGCATGAAAACACTGATTTTGTGTGTGTTTTGAAGAGTTTTCTTTGAATTTTTGAGCCAACTCACCAGGTATAACTTTTTTACCATGATGCACCTGTTTCTTTTCAAGATGGCCCCACGCAGACATCTAGCCAGGGTTCCAGGCTTTGTATGAGATGGAAGCCCACCGAGCGATGAGGCCTCAGTGCAGAGTCCTATCACAGCAGAGGCACCAGCGGTACCACTACCCGTTAGGCCACCGATGCCACCAGCCCCAGCAGCAGACAATGCATGCCGCTTGAGTGCATTGCATGAGTTCCAGCGCCAAAGGCCACCTAGGTTTAGTGGAGAGACGGACCCACAGGCAGCTGAGGATTGGCTAGAGGCTGTGGTGAGAGTTTTTCGACTGGTAGGGACACCAGCCGACCTTATGGTGATCCTTTCCGCAAGTCTTCTTCAGGAAGCAGCAAGCAGATGGTGGAGCCTGATGCTCAAGGTGCATGACGAGGCGACACTCCTTTGGGAAGACTTAGAGAGTCTGTTTCGGGCATAGTTTGTCCCAACCACCCTACGTGCAGTGCGGATATAGGAGTTACTTCATCTGCAGCAGGGTATCATGACGGTGGAATAGTACTCGGCGAGGTTCACCAACCTCTCACGCTACTCCACAGATATGGTGTGGGACCCATTCTTCAGGGCCCAGACCTTCGAGCAGGGGCTCAGGCGAGATATCAGGGCTTTGATGATCTCCATTATCATCTCGACGCAGGCGGGGATGTTGGAGCGAGCCCTCTTAGTGGAGAGTTTCCTTGCTGATCAGTCACCAGCAGCGAGACCCGCCACCGGGCGTCATGTAGCGGAGTCTTCTACAACTGGCAGCAGACAGATGTCGCAGAGGTCCAAGAGTACTAGACCATCTGGTGGATGACCTCAGGACTCGGGTTCAGTTTTGCGTAGCACGTGAGATAGAGCCAGTCATAGGAGGAACATGTAGTGTTTCACATGTGGCGGCCAGGGTCACATGGCTCGTGATTGTATGACCCGCCGTTTGGATGATTAGCAGACAGTAAAAGGACCTCCCAGATAGAGGCAGAGGTTCGATCGAGGCGATCTGCAGGACACAGGCGGATGTGGAAGAGGAGCTGGTCATGCAACTGGTGGTGGACGACGTTACGAGGTGTTACCACCTCCACCACCAGGAGGTCCACCCCGACCGCAGGGAGTAGGTGGACAGGGGAGAGCTCAGCTCCAGGCAGCTAAGGCCTATGATCATGGCACTCCAGAGATGATTCGAGGTATGATTTGTGTCTACTCTACCATAGTTGTAGTACTTATAGACAAATGTGTCAGTCACTCTTTCATTGCCACCACCCTTGTTCGGAGCTCGGAGATTCCGACAGAGACGTTGGCTCGATCCTTACGGCTAGAGACTCCTACAGGAGCATATTCGACGATTACGCACTGGTTCTGGTAGTGTGAGCTTGCTCTAGGAGGCAAGAGCTTCGGCCAGGATATCCTAGTAGCAGCGTTGAGGCCTTACGACGTCATTTTGGGTATGGACTAGCTATCTATAGTCCATGCTCAGTTTGATTGTATTAGGCGCAAATTGAAGTGTGTCCGCACGGATGGGACCAGGTTCACCTTCACTAGCGAGAAGGAAACCTTTGCAGCGCAGAATGGACTTTCCCGGAGGAGAGTGCAGTCGATCACTCATCAGTTGGTTTGTCTTACCCTCGAGGCAGTTAATGTGGAAAGTCCGACTTTTCATGTAGTGGTGGACCAGTACACGGATGTTTTCCCTGATGATGTCTCAAATCTACCTCCTCGCAGAGAGGTGGACTTCTACATTGACTTGTACCCCGGGACGGCACCGATATCTACACCAACATATCTAATGGATCCCGCTAAGCTTCGTGAGCTGCAGGTACAGCTGGAGGACTTGCAGGGGAAGGGATTCATCTGGCCTAGTGTTTCTCCCTGGGCAGCCCCGATTCTATTCACCAAGAAGACGAATGGGATCTTGAGGCTTTGTGTCGACTACCGTTGCCTGAACCAGGTGACCGTGAAGAACATGTAACCACTCCTGATGATTGACGACCTCTTTGATCAGTTGAAGGGAGCACGATGGTTCTCGAAGATAGACCTCAGATCAGGCTATCACTAGCTCAGAGTTCGAGACGAGGATGTGCAGAAGACGACCTTCAGATATCGGTACGGCCACTAAGAGTTCTTGGTTATGCCATTTGGCATAACCAACGCTCCAGCAGTGTTCATGGGACTCATGAACAAGATCTTCTAGACATACCTCGATCGCTTTGTCATAGCCTTCATTGACGAAATTCTGATCTACTCGACTACTGAGGAGAAGCATTTCTACCATTTGCAGGTAATACTGGACACACTCTGAGAGCACCAGATTTATGGTAAGCTCTCGAAGTTCCAGTTTAGGATCCGAGAGGTACACTTTTTGGGACATGTCAGCTGGAGTTGCAATAGATCCATCGAAGATTGAGGTGGTACTTGCTTGGGAGCCACCCAGGAGTGTGACGGAGGTACGGAGTTTCCTGGTATTTGCTGGTTACTACAGGAGATTCGTTCCAGACTTCTCCAAAGTTGCAGCACCACTATCAGCCTTGACGAAGAAGGGGCAACCCTTCGTGTGGTCAGAGAGATGCCAGTAGAGCTTTCAGGAGCTGAGGCAGAGGCTGACTACTGCCCCCATCTTGAGACTTCCAAAGGAAGGCGTAGGGTACATAATCTACTGCGACGCATCAGAGACGGGACTTGGGTGTGTCCTGATGCAGGAGCGAGTAGTGATCGCATATGGTTCTCAACAGCTGAGACAGCACGAGCAGAACTACACTACCCATGACCTGGATTTAGCAGCAGTGGTCTTCGCCTTGAAGATGTGGCGACACTATCTGATGGATGATCATTTTACCATGTACTCTGATCACAAGAGTCTCAGGTATATATTCTCTCAAAAGGACCTCAACCTAAGACAGTGACATTGGCTTGAGTTCCTCCAGGACTATGACTTTGAGATAGTATATACTCCTGGGAAGGGGAACGTTGTTACAGATGCACTCAGCAAGAGGTCTGGTATACAGCTGTTAGACGAAGCGACAGAGCAGCTAGCCGCTTTGCAGATATCCTTTGTGGATAGAGATGGAGCATCTTTCCTGCAGTCTCTCATAGTCACACCCCTGCTCCTTCAGTGAGTCAGGGAGGCGCAGCGTGCGGACGCTGACTGCGAGACAAGACGTACTCAGATATCCATAGGGCAGGCACCTGATGGATTTTCTGAAGGTGGGGAGCACGTCATCCTCTTCATAAGACGTACTATGGTACCAGTGTTACTTCAGGAGGAAGTGTTGAGGGAGTTTCACACATCCCCTCTAGCGGTACATCCAGGAGTGGAAAAGATGTACCAGGACCTTCGACGACAGCACTGGTGGTCGGGAATGAAGAAGGCAGTTGCAGAGTTTGTCTCTTGATGCCTCACTTGTCAACAAGTGAAGGCGGAGCATCAGGTACCAGCAGGTTTGGTTCAGCCTTTAGAGGTCCCAGAGTGGAAGTGGGATGGGATATCCATGGACTTCGTGATGGGTCTTCCACATACATCCAGGAGTCGTGACTCTATTTTGGTTATTGTCGAATGACTCACCAAGTCGGCCCACTTCCTACCAATCAGAGAGCAGGATACAGTAGAGAGCTTGGGATGCCTCTATGTGTAGGATATTATGCATTTACATGGTATACCCTCGACTATTGTCTTCTATGGTGACGCACAATTTACTTCTCGGCTATGGAAGGGGTTGCAGGAAGCTTTCGTGACACAGCTTCGTTTGAGCACCGCCTTTCATCCCCAGAAGGATGTTCAGACTGAGCGGACCATTCAAACCCTTGAAAACATGCTTTGTGCTTGTGTCCTCGACTTCGATCACAGCTGGGAGGATCACTTACCTTTGGTGGAGTTTTCCTATAACAACATCTATCACTCCACCATAGGGATGGCACCTTTTGAGGCGTTGTACGGGCGACCTTGTAGATCACCTATGTGTTTGACTGACCCAGAGGAGTCAACACTAGTAGGACCAGAGATGGTACTAGCTACCACGAAGAAGGTACAAATCACCTAGGAACGGATGAAGACTGCACAGAGCAGGCAGAAGTCGTATGCTGACAGGAGACGGAGACCTCTGGAGTTCAAGGATGGCGACCACGTCTTTCTACGGGTCTCACCTCGAAGAGGACTACATAGATTTGGCCGAGGTGGCAAGTTATCTCCGCGTTTCATCGGACCTTTACAGGTCCTCAGTAGAGTAGATGAGGTGGCTTACCGCCTGGCACTTCCCCCTCAGTTGCACTGGGTGCACAACGTCTTCCACGTATCCCAGCTGATTAGATACGTGCATGACCCTTCTCACATCATCGACCATGGAGATCTAGACATTGACAATGGGGTGACTTTTACAGAGGTTCTAGTGGAAATTGAGGATCGACATCAGCGGGTCCTACGTGGACAATTGATACCTCTGGTGCGTGTTCTCAGGCAGCACAGGAACCTCCAGGAGAGCACATGGAAGTAGGAGGCTCAGATGCGTGCTCAGTACCCCCACTTGTTCTCTTCGATCGAGTTGTAGCTTACAGGTTCGTAAAGCCCTGGGGTGGGGAGAATGTTAAAGACACGGAAATTCCGTGGAAATTTTTTTCTTAAATACATGGGAATTGTACGAGTCTGTGAAAATTGACGTCACGTGATTCTAAGGCCCGTTGTGCCCGGAATCAATTTCTGAAGTTTTGTTCGGGTACGTTCAGTAAATGTACGAGCGAGTTTTTATAACTTTTGAACCGGTGCTCGGAATTGAAATCTGAGGGCACCGTTGAACTCACAGTGTCGATATTCACTTGAGAATACTTTCACCTCGATGACAGATGGTCAGAAATAAAAGATAGTTTTTGGGTTTTTGTGGAAAATAATAAAATAAAATAAACTACACTTTATTTTATTTTTGAGCCACCATATGGATGTTGGGAGGTAGGACCCACTGGAACTATAACCTCTATGTGGAAGTTGTAAGTAGGGACCACCCGAGACCACATAACCTCCCAATTTGAATATTAGGGGCGGGGACCACCTGACCCCCTATTAAATGGGAGAGGAAAACCTCTCAAACCCCCTCTTTAATGTGTAGGAGCCCCTTGAGCTTCCTCCACATTAATGTTGCCAACACACCAAATTAATGGTGCCAAATCCTCCCCTTTAATTTTTAATGTGCCAACCAAAGTGTTTATTTTTTATTTTTGAATTATTGCCAACGAAATAATAGATATTATAATCTATTATTTGGCACAACTTTTCACTTGGGTTATTTGAGAAGAGGATTATTGGGAGAAAGCTCCCAACGAAGAATGAAGAATGCGTTATTCCAACGAAGAACGTCGGCAATGATCTCCTTCGACCTTCATCCTTGGATCCTACTGACGTGGAACGTCTTCAACCGACCTTCCCTCCACATCGTCGTCAACGAGCCGATGCACAAGCTCAGGATTGGAAGTGTGCGGCAGACGCAACGAACGACGATCTCCTCCGTCTTCTTTCCATGACTTCATCATCAAAAAATGAACAAAGGTAGGGGGTTTATTTGTGTAATATTACTTTTCTTATTTTCTTCTTCGGTTGGAAAGGAATCGTTGCAGTGGTTGTAAAAATTGAAGTTCATCTTTCTTATTACTTGATGAGCCAAATGTTACCACCCTAAACGCGAAGGGTGTGGGCCAAACCAACATGGCCTGACCCCTCCGTCGTTCTTGTTTGTGATGATCTTCGGCGTGGCGACGAAACGACGAGGCGCCGAAGGCAACGAAGACAAAGGTCGGGCTTTCCACGACCTCTGTGACCCGCGCCGCCCACGCGGCGTCCCGCACCGTCGTCGGCCTACCCGATCACCCCAGCCACCTCTCGGCCCGCCGTCGGCCTACCCTGCCGCCTGCCGACCTGCCCGTCGGCCTGCCCGACTGCCACACGGCCACCTCACGGCCTTCCCGCCCGCCTCCCGGCTGCCCACCGACCTGCCCGACCGCCACCCGACTTGTCGTCGGCCTCCCAGCTGCCCGCTGGCCTCCCGGCCTCCCGAGCCACCTCCCGGCTCCCGGCCTCCCGGGCCACCTCCCGACTCCCAGCCTCCCGGACTTCCGAGCCACCACCCAGCTCCCGGTCGAACCGGCACCCTGGCCGAACCGCCAAGCCGCGCCGGCCTCCCGAACGAACCGGCGCCCTGGCCGCGCCGGCCTCCCGAGCCGGCACACCCCCCCCCCCCCTCGCGTCACCCTGGATGAACCGGCCCCGGTCGCGCCCTCCGGTCCGAGCCACGCCCTCGCGGCGCTCTGGGCCGAACTGGCCCCGAACTTGGGTCGGACCGCCCTCGCGGCAGGCTGGGCTGGGCCCAGCGGGCCGGGCTAAACCCAACGGGCCAGCCCACCCAATGGGCCAAGCCGGACCCAACGGTTCAGGCCGGTTTGACCCGAACCGGGTCGGGTCGGTCCGACCGGGTCGGACCAGACCCAGACCTGCTACCGACCCTTTACTTTCTTTTGGCCATATCTTTGGCACCGGACGTACGTTTGATGAACCGTCAGCAGCGCTGGTAATCTTGGAGAGTGATGGTCCCTTTGAGTATACCCCATTGGAGTTTTAGGTATAGTTGAGATATGGTCAGGTTGGATCGAGCACGAATCCAACCGGACCCCTGGGACTAATATTCCAATAACTCTCAGACCGGGCGTCCGATTAACGCACCGTCTGTCGCGTTGGGTTTCTTTTGGCTAGACAAATATCTTGGATACATAAACTTGAGACTTTATGGTAGTTTATGTATAGACACTTGGCTTGAGGAGCGGACCCTCCCGGAATCAAGCATGCTTTGTGTGGAAACTCTATGGTTGGCTGCGCTCTGACGAATGTTCCTAGATCTTGTGTGGGTTCGACAGCTTTGACTACTATTCCTGGATCTGGTGTGGGTTCAACAGCTCTGACGACTGTTCCTGGATCCCGTGTGGGTTCGACAGCTCTGACTGCTGTTCCTGGATCCTGTGTGGGTTCGACGGCTTTGTTTACTGTTCATGGATCATGTGTGGGTTCGACAGCTCTGACTTCTGTTCCTGAATCCTACGTGGGTTTGACAGAATAGATGATTTAGTGGCTACATCTAATCATCTCTAACTCTCTACATAAAATGTATACTTTTGTGAGCTGAGTCAGTAACTTTATGTTTTCCTCATGATTGAGATGGATTACTTGATAACTTAGATATATGTATGGGTTTATACCTAAGTGGGGTTATCTGTTGATTTCATTCTTGTGGTTTATCCTTATTGGATTTTGTGATACCTTGAGGGTCTCGAGGTCCCTACTGAGTATTGTTATACTCACCCCTACACGGGCTATGCCTGCACCTCGTTGTGTTGGATGCAGACGACGGACAGCACTGATCGAGGTTGAGTGTACTAGGACTGGACGGCACCCGGAGGTGGGCCACACGGCGTAACGGTACACAGAGGTGACGGACGGACGTGGAGTGTTACGGAGATATGTACCTACACTTTAGGTAAGATTTCCCAGTGGACGATCCAGGAGTTGTTTTCCCTTTTTCCAGTACTTGTACTTTCAGTTTCTTATACTTTACAGTTGAGCTTGTATTTTCGGCCCCTTTTACTTTTCACTACTCTTTTGTTATATAGTTTTACTTAGTATTTTACTGCCATCTTGTACTCTGTTGTGTGCGTTTTTAGGATATAAAGGTAATGTCTTCCCAGTTTTATGGATTTACGTCTTTGGTTCTAGTCGTCAGCCCCTGGCCTATGGAAGGCGGGCTTGGGGTAGTCACGACACGGGCCCTGGGGGACAGGTCGTGACACGTTTAGTACTAACCATGCGGCCTACCCCAGGAAACCATGCGATGAGAATTTAATTCTATGAAATTCTTAATTAAAATCTTGAGACCCCCATTTTAAATGCCAGTCTCCTCCCATTCCAGCCTAACACAGTCCTTTGGATTTTGGAGGCTCTCGAGAAAGGATTTTGACTCCTCCAACCCCCTTTATTCACAGATCGAAGTGTCGGTGGATGCATTGGATCTCATCCGGTAAGTGTAGTCTTTTTTATTTGGAATTCTCCTTTCCTCCTTTATATCCTTCTTTAGGAGTGATAGATCATCATGTTGTTGTTGGATCTAGATTTTTCTTTGTTGATTTGTAGAACTAGGACTCTCCCTTGATCATTCTAGCCTTCGACTCTTCGTTGGTGGATCCCGTGTTGGGGCGGTGGCATTGTCGTGATTTGAGGTAGATGGTTTCATAATGCTTTTCCCTACACTTGAAACCTTGATTGTTTGCTGATTTAAAATGAATTTTCAATTGATTTTCAGACCTTGAATTGAGAAGATTTGATGCTTGATTTCAAAAAGGCATGGAATTGTGAAATAAAACCCTTTTTCAAAGGCTTTGAAAATATTAGGTGGATTTTGACAAAAGATGGCTTGAAATGAAAAGTGATTTGATGAAATGATTTGTTGTTGATTCTTGAGGAAAATATCTTTAAATGAAAGATGATTTTGAAAGGCATGATCTTAATAAAAACTTATGATTTGGTTTTGAAGTTGAAATGGCATGATGAAACTTGAAATTGGGCATTTGAACTTTGAAAGATGAATTGAATTGAAAATAATGATTTGTCAATGATTGATTGGTTGATTGAAAACACATGTGAGTGAGAGTAGTTAGTGGGTGACTAGGACAGGCACGTTAGGACTTTGACCTCCTAGGAATGTATTGACGGTGACAACTCTAACTAAACAAAATTCGGCGTGATTTCTCCCAATGGGGTGATTGATTCTATCCTGACGGCCTGAGCCTTAGGCACGTGTGCACACTTTGAGTCGTGATTGATTGATTGAGTTCTATGGGGATCGTAGAGCCAGGAGCTAACTAACCTCAAGGTATATAACCATGGAGCATTGTTTTGATTTGATTATTACATGTCAATGTTTATTGAACTGATTCATTCATGTCCTATTCTATGAAAATGTTCATTTAAGATTTTTTTTGATACACTCATTATCTACTTGATTTGAAAGCTTGTTTGATTGAAAATGTGGAAATGATTTGTCATGCCTCATTTTTATTTAAATCAAAGCATAAACGGTTTATTTGTTATTGAATTGCTTGTGGAACATTTGGTGATATCATACTAGGTTGTTTTGCTTACACCCTACCTTTGTCTTTGGGTGCCTATAGATCATGTTATGTCTGGTCCAGGAAAACGGAAATTGCCACTTGGAGGTGGCGGGTATGCTTGACTAGCAGGACCTTAGGTGATGGTGGTGACCGGTGGGGTTGTGATCCCCTCATTACACGGAGATTTTGGGACTTTGTCTTGATAGATATTGTGTCGTCTATTGGATGATGCATCATTTTGGGATCTTTATATATCTGTTTGTAGTATTTTTTTCCTTGAGTGTTTGGCATACCGACTGTTCACTGATTTATCTTCCTTCTATATTGATTGATTGTTCTTGTGGAGAAATCATCCCCTCTGGCCGTTTGTTGATTCTCGGGCACTAGTCGTCAGCCCATGGGGATTGGGAATGCCCTTCGGGCCGTGTCAGTGTTGGCTCGGGTACCGATGTACTGGGGTATTCGGGTTGATTTGTTACAACAACCATTTTGTAAGTTATTCCTTCCAGGATGAAACTTCTTAGTTTTTGCGAGAATTCAAACTCACCATCATCTCCATCAAATATTGTTGGACACCAAACAACGATGTGTCCAATCATTCCGCAATGAAAACATGTCAGGGGTAGCATACCCTCAAATCTACCTTTACTTCTTTTAACCTTCCCTGCGATAAGAGATAGAAAATCATCACTTACATCTTCAATTTCAGCCTCTTGAACTTCTTCCTACTCCATTACTCTGAATGACGTTTAAAGAATCTAAAGAGCTTTCTCGCTTTGCTCGCATTTCATATGCGACTAGATTGCTATATAGATCATCAAGAGATAATTCCCCGAGATTTACTTATCATAGTGTGGACATTTTTGGATTGTAAATTGTTTGTAATCTTTATATGATATTCTTAACTATATCAGCATCTTTCATCTCATGACCTAGTTCACGAATAACTCCAACCACTTCAATCAAATGATTAAAGAAACCATCCACATTTTCACTTTAACTCATCTTAAAGTCATCAAATCTATTATAAATCAAATATTGATGGACACCAAACAACGATGTGTCCAATCATTCCACAATGAAAACATGTCAGGGGTATCATACCCTCAAATCTACCTTTACTTCTTTTAAGCTTCCCTGTGATAAGAGATGGGAAACATCAATTACATCTTCAATTTCAGCCTCCTGAACTTCTTCCTACTCCACTGCTCTGAATGACGTTTCCTTAAACGAAGAATCTAAAGATCTTTCTCGCTTTGCTCGCATTTCATATGCGACTAGTTTTCTATATAGATCATCAAGAGATAATTCCCCAAGATTTACTTATCAATGTGGAATTTTTTGGATTGTAAATTGTTTGTAATCTTTATATGATCTTCTTCACTATATCAGCATCTTTCATCTCATGACCTAGTTCACGAATAACTCCAACCACTTCAATCAAATGATTAAAGAAACCATCCACATTTTCACTTTAACTCATCTTAAAGTCATCAAATCTATTATAAAGGACCTGTAGCTTTGCCTCTTTCACTTTGTTATCGCCATCGTAGATAATAAAAATTTTGTCCCACATTCCTTTGGTTGTTGAAAAATCCATCACTTTCATGTTTATAGCCTATTAGATAATGCTCCCGACAAAACATTCTAAGCCTTAGCATCATCATTCAACACTCTCTTGTTTGTTTCCGTCATAGTTCTTCCAGTGGAATCACTTAAATTCCATGAACTGCTGCCGAATAAACATCAAGACCAAGAGATCGTAAATGAAATCTCACTCTATTCTTCCACACCTGAAAATTACATACGTCAAATAGTGGTACTCCCTTTGCATTTACAACATTCTCCATGATGAAAACTTCCACCGATAGATTCTCCAAGAGATAACATGAGGCTTTGATACCACTTGTTGTAAACTCGAGATCCCATGGGGGGCGAATTAGGATGTCCTGAAATTTCTTTTTATTTCAAGACCAACGGTGTCTTGTCTTCACATTGGCAAAGACATGTTGAATCAGTCTCACTGACCACACACAAGCACAACCAAATGCAAGAAAGTAAAGAAACATAGACACATCGGTTTACTTGGTTCACCCGCATTGGGCTACATCTAAGGGGAGCACATATCGATGATGTGTTGATATGTCAAATAATCACTACTGCACAAGTTTGTGATTACAATCTTTAGAACAAACTCACTGCTCATTCAAGGTCCACATCATCTTCCTCTCTTCCGCTCATTGCTTTTCAAGAGGGTCACAAAAGATAAAGTTGACGCATAGGTTGAACTAACAACATATCAATCAAAGGTATAACACCAAACTATAATGGGAGATATTCATGATGCTTTGTTCCTCGCTTCTCGTCCTTTAATGATACGCACAACAACTATTCCCTTCAAAGTCTGATCTTCAATGGAATTCAATCCAAAAACACACTTCACTTCATAAATTTGGATATTCTATAGAGTCCACTGTTGGTTCACAACCAGCTGGTTCACACTCCTTGCAGATATTCAATGTTCCTCTGTTTTTTTGTGTGGACTCTTTCAACTAACAGTGGCTTCCTTTATAACCTAGGAATTTTTTAATGTCAAATTCAATCTTCAATCAACTTTCAACGTTCTCTACTTCAAATTCAACCATTGAACCATTACCAACCAAATCTCCACCATAGAAATTCAAATAGATAGTTTATGGAAATTTTTTAACTGCCAAACCTTTTTGAAATTGTCAAATCATCAAGTCTGTTTGAATTCTTCAGATTCCAAAAGTCACGGTGTTGCGACATATATCATGGAATGACAAAACGGTTCCTTCTCCAATTTTCTTCAACTGCTAGTTGTGGCGTGGCATGATACAATGCTTAAGGTGTGACTTGATTCTTGTTGCAAATACAACCTGAACCTCAATTTTCACGGCCTCTCATTGTCCTTCATGACCTAAGCACCGCAGAGTGTTTCCTTTAATCACAGCGTGACAGAGAGATTCACGGCATGACCGGATTTGTTGTTTCTCAACATCCTGAACCTTAATATTCACGACCTTCCTCTTTTCTTCACGGTCTACACAACGTGACATGAAACTTCCCATCACAGCGTGTTTTGTATCATGACGTTATATCTTCGACCTCTATGAACTCCTGAACTTCGCATAATCTTCTTCACAACGTGACTTACATGTCTCGAAAGGAAAGACCCTTACATATGGAATATTCATGATGTGACTGAAATATCACAGTGGAATATCCTTCCGCAATCCAGGTCTTTTCCATTTTTCAAAGGCAACTACCATCACGGCATGACCTACCTTCTCACAAAGTGACATGTTCCTACAATCTCCAGAATCTCTAGGTGCACATCTTCAGGCGCCTCAACTCAACTTCAAACATCTTCTCACATTTCAAACTCACTCAAACAACTTTCAAATGACTTCTAATTGACAACAAATCCAATCGTTACAACCTATGGTTGCAACATTTTCCATGACTTCCAAATGATTTCTAGTTAACAAATTCAATTGTTAGAACATGTGGTTGAAACATTTTGTTTATTTGTTTCCTATTTTATTCTCTTTTAATTGTTTTTTGGATTTTCATTTATTTTCTAATTGGTTGCAATTTTTTAGCATTTAAATATTATTAATTTTAACTTTTTAAAAATTTTAATGTGCATAAAATTTAAGGACATTTTTTAAAAATAAAATGTATCTTATCAAAAATAAAGCATTTATATGTTCAGCTTTTTAATTGTTTTGAAATTATTTATTTTAATTTCTTAATTTATCAATTTAAACGTTATATTTATTGCATATAAAATGGGCTGAGGATGCATGAGAACAATTTAGGAAAATTATAATCTTTTAGCAAGTAAATTGTGCTTTATTCGCTTAGACCTTATAGTAAATAATTTCATTTTTTGGATTTATTGGTTAAATTTTCTAATATTATTAATATTTTTTAAATTATTATGTAAATTATTACATAAATAATTATTTATTATTAATTTAAAAGATACATAATTTTTATTATTATTTAATATTAATACTTATATGATATTAAAAAGAAGTAGAAGAGGGGGACGGAGAGAACATGGGATTACAAAGACATGCAAGAGACAAGCACCCAAAAACAATGCAATAAATCAAGCCCCACTCTATCACCGACAATTCCTTAGAAGATGTAAAAAATCAAGCCGAAGAAACATCAACAATCTTCTCTGCACCTCCACCACTGAATGGAAATAATGTTGGTACAATAGTGGAAAACAGATCCAACTATTTTAGAGCAAATAATCATGATGGCATCAGGTGGAACATGGTGATCATGATGGAAACAAGAGAGGAATAGGAAATTCAAACAGGAAATTCTCATACTTGGCAAAAAAATCATAAACAGATCATTCCCATTTAATATATGACTAATCCATATTAGATTTATGTTTGCATTCCTCATCACTTTTGGAGATCATGTCATCTCTTTAGCTTCCAGCATCAAGATCTTATACTCATCATCAATCGAAGTTTGGGCTGAAGTACTCATCTGAGAGACAGTTCCAACACTTGTATAGAATTTGATTGGCCTTTTCCTATATTCACATACTTCTCACTAATAATCCTTAGCTCTTTAATACACACCCTAGTAGATCTAATTACCATAGTGCTCTTCATCGAAGAGTAATCCTTTCAGGCCCTCGGATATACAATATAAAACCAGACGAATCTGGCAATGCTTTTTCCCCTTTCTATGAACATGAATGAAAGAATCTATATTCAGCGTCATAATGATCAGTAGGAGCAAGCTGAATCACATGAACAATTACAAAAAAAAACATCCATGTTCTTAAATTCCTCAACCTACACTTGTGAATTCATAGGAAAACAACCTGCACTATCACCAGTAGGAGCATCATGGTCTCTTTCAGCAGGATTAATGTCCTCAGGTTGCTTAGAATTATATTATCCCACCAAAAAATATTTGGACTTCTGCAAGTCTGATCAATAAAAATACATTTTTCAGTATTCTCATGACCACATAACCTTGAATTTGTGTCCAAATTTAAGACAATTTGAATGGTACATTGGCAGATTTTCATAGATAGTTGTTTGTATAAACCCAAAGTCTCCATTTTGTGCCCGAACGTTATAGGGTAAATCCGTTGTGATATCAACGTCCATGCAAATTCTCTCAACCAAAGTCCTTGAGACCATAAAAAATGAACAACTTTGTTCATTAGCACCAGAAGCAAGGGAATGCACGAGTTAAAGACAGATAAGAAAAGGGTCAGAAAATACTACTATCCTTTAGGCTGCCTGTGATCAGCAAATCATGGAAAGGATCTCATCCTGTGGAATTGCTGTTCACTACTTCCTCGTCTTGAAACTCCCTTGAATCAAACACCAACACGGCCGGCCTTTTCACCGAGATGAACGCCACTCTGTTCCGAGACCCCATTTTCCGCTTTTGAAGATTCGGGGAGCCCTGAGGCAGATTTCCTCTGCTCGGAGTGCCCATGCCCGAACCATCATCGCCCAATGTGGAAACACCACTCAGGCTACCGGTGTAGGTCGGCACTTCTGAAGCCACGGAGATCACATCCACCTTTTATGATGATGCCTCCTCGTCTAATACAAGAGGAGTTACGATAGAACTGTACTTGATGGCCGGTGGTCTCAAAGAATCGTCTTCAAAAAGATGCTTGGCAAGAGTTTCAGTCTTGTTTTCATCCAACACGAACTCATCTCCCTCCCAATTGCACTCCAGCGTGACAGCCTTCCCCTGACTCTGAAAGTATTGCCTAAATATCTGGATTCCTACCTCATTCAATCTAACGGACTGCTCTTTTTGAGAAATAGAAGAAACCATATTAAACATGGAAACAATATCGAGTAATATTTGCTGAACCAGCGCTCGGATGCGTGCAAGCAAAGCCAGTGATGTAACGCAAAATCCCATGAAAAAAGATTGAGCAAGCAAAATGGATAATTCAGTGGCAGCCCTCAGCATCGGCTCAACCATCTGAGATAAGAGCCTGGCACTTCCCAAAAGCCGCTCTATAAAATTATATTTCCCAGCATCGCGTTTCTTCCTCTTCAAACTGTCTAAAAGATGCACCTTCTGTGTAGGTTTATTTCCATTTATAACTATAAAACAGGAACTACAAAAATCCTCTAACGGAGACAATTGTAGAAGCCGCAAATCCCTCCGTACCTTTAGAAGGTACTGAAAATACGAGCATCTACAGTGCTGATTCTTGTTCTTGTAAACCAGTCCATCAAGAATTTTGTATTCTAACTGAAGCCGATTAATAAAATGCTTTAACCTGCCCTCGAGAAGTTCAATTTGTGAACCCATGTATGGACCCTACCTTGAAGTCTATGGAGAGTAGCAGGAGATCCAGTTGCCGAAGCCTCTGCTAAGGGACGAACGATGTACGTCTGTTGAAGGAAGAAGACGATGTTGCAGAAGGGCGCGCCTTTTCAAGGAAGAAGACGATTAGGTCCCGCGTATTATCAGTCTGGTCCCGCGTGGTCTCTTCCTCCTCCTGTGGCCGCCCCGCCGACTTCAGTTTCCCGAATATATTAAAAGAGAAAAAAAAAATGGCTTGAAAAGATAAATATGCAGTCCTTTAAAACCTAACCTAAGGTGCCTCCTCATCCGCATGCAACATCGGAGATAATTTAACCAACATATCGATGAACCCCTCTTTCACCCATCTGTGGACCAACGTATTGGTGAACCCCTCAACCAATCCCTCGACAAACCCCTCGGTGAATCCCTCAACTAATTCATCTGCCAACCTTTTGGTGAACCCATCATCGAATCTCTTCGCCAACCTTAGTTTTCTACCAACGATGACGGAATATGGCACGTGGTTTGTGCAATTTCTATTTGTTGACTTCTTTTTTATTTATTACAATGAGCGAGATACAGTGATATTTGGTTGTTTGTAAATCTTTTGGAGATAGATAGATTAATATTGTGTCAATTCGTATTTGTTTGTGTGGATTATTGGAACACTCTAAATGTGATGATTTGGTTTCGTTATTCCGAGATGTTTAAATACCAAATTTTCAGTTGAAATTTCCTTTGTTTTTCAGTTATTGTAGGAATGAGAAATCTCAGTGGAAATTCCAATTGATTCATACTATGAATCTGCAGCGGGAATTTCCACTATAATCCAATTGATTTATCGTCTGAATCTCGGCTTCCATTTTTTAGTGTGAATTCCTATTGGCAATTTTCCATCTTCAGTGGTAATTATCAATTAGTAATTAACATTGATCTTGTTGAATTGATTTAAAGAACTGACAGTTTGGATTTGGATTTTCCAATTGGTTGGAATTGATAGAGTTTTAAGTGACCGTTGTCCTTTTCAGGTATTATAACAAGTGGATATTTTTTGTAACGACCCGAAATGTTATAAATTAAATTCCCCTTTTAATTTAATGTCTTATTATATATGGTTATAGAAAACACATGCACTTCTTTTATTTTATTATCTCCGATTGGATTTAAAAAACCGTTAAGTATCTTTACCGTTGATAATATAGTCGTTGAACAATGATTTAATGATTAGTATAAATATAGGGTTTTAACAAATTCAATTGACAAAAAAAAAGGGAAATGCTAGCCTCAACCAGTAGAATTGTACTCTATAAAGTCAATTTATCAGAGCTTCTGAGGGAGATAACATTTTTAGGCTTTGCCCTTGACCAAATCCAAGCTGAGATCCAACAACTTAAGCATGAACAAAATCGTTTACGGGACAAGTTCAAGCTCATTGAGATCACGACCCAAACCATATTCGCTGAATCACTCCATGAAAGTCACATCATCGCGCACCTTACTCTTATGGCGTTTACTAGTGTATTATAGGGATACGTATCAAGACCCTAGCAATATGAATATGTACTTTTTTTTTGTATAGAATAATGAATATATTTTCATCATATTATTATTACTTTGAAAATGATTTTTATTTCGATTCAATAAAACACAAATAGTATTTTTGGTTAATATTCAAATTCCATTAAGGAATTTATTTTGATGAATTAATGGATTTTTGAAATAAATAATATTTTAATAAAATATTACTATTAAATAATGTTTATTAAATATAAATGATTATACAATTTTTACGAAGTCAGATGTAATTTTTATAAGAGTTCGAAAAATGTTATTGTCAAAAAACCCAACATTTATTAATAAATATCGATTTTATTTTAAAAGTGAAAATTAATTTTTTTAGAAAATTATTTAGATAAAATGAATATTATTTTTGGAATTATAACGTTGAAATTATCCAATGGTGAATTTTTTATAATTTTATGAGATAATTGAATTTTCGAGTAAAAATTAAATACTGTATAAAAATACTTTGTGTTTTATGATATCATAATGACCCAAAAGTGATGTAATAATTACTATAAATGGGTTCCATGACCAAATCAATGTTTTCCTTTAAAATAATGTAATTTTAAGTTTATTTGATTTATTTTATAAAACCATTATGAATCTTTCAAAACCTATAATATATTTTAAGGTTTTAAAATCATTTCTTTAAGAGTGAGACTCACCTCCAAATAAGTAAGAGTATTATTTTAACAAGTTTGACCATTGACCTTATAAAATAATAAAAAGCACTTCTATTTGGCTGGAACCATAGGCAAAAACCATGAGATGGTTTGTGGTTTTAGATATTTTATTATGTAGAGTTCAAAACCTAAATAATAAAAAAATCCCCTTCTTTTCTTATATAAACCTACCAAAGCTATAATTTATCTTCACTTAAACTCCTTGGAGCATGACCATACTCTACCCTCCACTATCTAGAGTCCTCCCAAGGTGCCCCCAATTTCTCAAGAAGATCCTCCATAGCTTGTGAAGTCACACACTCAAGTAAGGGACCTTCTTCTTCTTCTTTCAATTTAAGCACCTTCTTCACAATTTGTCTTCTTAATTACAATTTGTTATGATGTCATTTATTTATAAAAATCCACAACTATCCAATGAATGTTATTTTAATGAAATATCATTTATTCTCTCTCATTTTGACCTTCACCTAAGCCGTTACTATGTCGAAATTCCGCAAGAGATTCCTCTCTTCTCATTTCCATTCAAGAACTCCTTTTATGTTAAGTCTATTAAATTCCATTTGATTTTGTTGGGACATGTTCTTCCATATCTCTCTTACCATCCACTTAATGTATAAATTATTATATCTCCCTTTTCACTTTCATTAAGCCTCTCGTGATCCTTTATGTACACTCGTTACCATGCCGAAATTTTATAAGGAATCTTTTCCTTTCTCCTCTTTTTCAAGTATCTTCTTTACCTTATGTATTTTATCTCCATTTCCTTATGATGAGATATGTTATTCCATATCCACCTTACTATCCAATTGATGTCCAAATTATGAGAGACCCCTTTCTCTTTCATCAATCCCTTTTATGAATTGTTAAGTAGCACCGTTATGCTGCCGAAATTTCACCGTGATTTTTCATGCCAAAACAATTATGTAGTGAATACCATACCTATTTTTATATCAAAGGTATTCACCTTTATGCACATATGCTTATTGATTAGGGAATTACATGTATGCATTCAAAATTCCTTAATTGTGGAATAAATTATGTTGATGAATGAATCTATGTTGTATGATCTATGTGACACACTTAAGCATGAGAATGAAATGAATATGATGGGTGCACCCATATTGTGCTTTAATTCATTAGATAATGTTTAGTATCATGATACATCACACTGGGACAGAGAGTGAACCTAATTCCTTTAAGATATTTTGTCCACCATGATGCCTTGGCAGGTTTAGCCTTGACCTATGTTTATGATTCAATGTTTTAAGTTGTTGCCACATTTCCCATGTTATGATTTTCATGTTATATCATGAATTATTATCCATGTTCCTTTTATTTCTCATTGACATACCTATTTTATAACAAGTATCACTTATGCCATGTTTATTCCCTTACTGGACTTTATAGCTCGCATCTTTCTTATGTATGTCCTCAGGTTATCCCATGCAGTTTTAAGCTCAAAGGAGTATTTTGAGCATGTTAAAGAAGTTTTTAATAAAGATGTTGTATTCTATATTTTATGTTGTTATGTAATGTACCTAATTCCAAAATACACTAGACTTCTTGATCATCCGGGTTGTATTAAGTAAAGTCTTATGTAATAAATCAAGTATTAATATGAAATAAAGAGCATAGTTGTTATAGTTGGTACCAGAGGAAAAGTTTAGTTATTTTTGGGATTAGGATTAGAAAACTCTAGCAAAATCCTTCGTGATAAGACTAAGTATAAGAAAACATTCCTAAATTTTGGTTAGTATAGATTAAGTGGTTTATCAAGAAAATACATCTCTTTTTGGATACTGCAAGTGAACGCGGTTCTGGCACATATATACCTAGGAGTAATAACTCCAACAAGGTGTTTCAGGCCTGACTCGGAGTAACCTGATACACGAAAATGGGTCTTACTACGCACCTGGTTTGACACTTGAAGGGGATATACTTTGGTAAATTCATAATCTTCTTTAATGTTTTCTTTAACATTTTAAAAACCCCTTACTAGGCATAATTAATGCTCATACTACGTATTATAATCATTTCTACAGGTCTTGCAATCTTGCTGCAATGTAATTATTTTTGTGGAGGCAACACGTTGAAGATTCACATGTTTATTTATTTTCTTATTTTAAAGTTTTGTTGAAATGTAAGATTGTATCTAATTCTCTAGAACCTAGACCGGTAAAAGGTCCTCTGTAGTAATAAATGTTGTGTATTCATTTATGTTTATTTTATATAAAAAAATACACAGCATTTATAAGGCGGAGTTGGGTAGCTCAGGCTCAGATCGTTATAGTCACTATCAAAGGAACAATCTAGATAATTTTGGAAAATTAGATCGAAATTAATAATTTAAGTATGCCTCCTTTGTAATTTTTTTTCTTGTATGTAAGGTAGAATTGTGAGGGCGTAATTCAGTTAATGGGGGAAGAATGTAACACCCCAAGAAATCTAAATATCAATTAAGTGTTTATTTAATAATTTGTTTATAATTTAAAACAAATGAATAAAGGTTTTAATAAAAGTTTTTATAAAACTAAAATATTTTTATAAAATATTACTTTTCAAGAAATATTATTTTCTTTAAATAAATGGATTTTTTAAAAAATAAGTTAAAATATATTCTTTAGTATGTTTTAATATTTAATGTTTTTAATATATTAATATTTTTGAAAGAAAAATATTTATAATATATATATATATATATTCAAATATGGTATTAATTTATTTAAAAGATTATTTTAATATTAATAAATTTAGTTGATAATTTTTTTAACTAAAATTGTTTGAAAATTTAAAATGATAAAATGTTCACATATATAAATATCTAATATTTATGAAACTAAATTTATTTATTTTTGAATATTTTAATGATAATAATAATAATAACTGTAATAATAATTAAGTGTAAAACTTTTTAAAGAAAATTATTAATATTATTAAGATAATATATTTTATAAACAATATATATGAAATTATATTAATGATTTTATAAAAAAATATATGAATTTATACACATATATATATATAAACACGATTTTTTTCAATATATATATATATAATTATATAAAAAATGAATTTATTCATGTATGAAAATGTTACACGTTTTCATAAAAAATGGTGACTTGATGTGTTAAATAAAGAACAACTAAAATGTGAATTTATAATAATAAAGGTAATGATGACTTTGACATGGAAAAAAGTGAGACGATAATAAAAAAAATAGAGACATGTGGAATAAAAAAAGTGATAGGAAGTGACAACATATGGAAAAACAATACAAAAATAATGGTATAAAAAAGAGAATAAAACGATTAAAAAAATGATGATAATAATATATGAAAGTGGCGTGTCTTTTTGTTAGGAAGAATCATGATTGAGGAATAGATGATGAACCATGGGAAATTTAAAAAAAATGATAAATATAATATATAATATAATTATAATAATTGGTAGTGTCACGACCCCCTCCCCACAAAGTGTACCCCTCCTAGGTCGGCAATGTGAGAAGAAAGATAATGACCCTCGAGTCCCACCTCCAGTAGGCCCTGGGTTGGCGACTAGCACCGAGGGTATAGTAAACACACAAATGGGAGGCATTACCCTATAAGATAACACATGCGGAAGATAGAGATAAGACATACATCAACCAACACAAACTCAAACAGCATTATAAAAGAAATCTCAAGTACACATATGTAATGTAATGTAAAACTACTACAACTGAAAGGGAAAAACTGAAAATACCCAAAAAAAGTAAAAAAACAGCAGCGACCACGAAGCCTGAACAGTTCCTACAACCCCAAGCTAGTAGAAACCAGCTTGATCTCTAACCTGCTCTAAGTGACCTGAAAAAAAAGTTTATATAGACATAGAGTGAGTATAACAATATACTCAGTAGGATCCTCCCTGAAGTCTCTCGTGCAAAAGTAAAGAAAGCATGTTAAATCACAGTGAACAACAAATGAAACTAACTCATCACCTAAACAAGTATACTAAGTTTCTAGCCTCACCATGACTACTCTCACTAAGTAATGCATACAAGAGTATATAATATAATAAAGAATATCAAGGGTACCCCGCTACTACTTCCCCACTGGTTTGCTGCTTTGCCCCAACGTCGCATGTCCTAAGAATCTCTCTCCAAAAGGCTTGCCTGTAGACACCTGGGAAAAGCACCACAACATGCAACTTGTGCAACACAACCACCACGTCCACACAAGAAAGTAACCAGGTAGTTTCTGGGATCCACCACAGCTCGCATAATGTGTATCATACTCCAGACATTATACCTCACGCCATTATAGCCCACACACCGAGTAAGAATCCTCAAGCCCTCACAACCTATACACGTTATGCCTATAGAAGTCCATAGGATACTATATCCAGAATATATGTGTGTGAATAACCACACACCATTACAACCCTCTACACATATATATGGGGAAAACTAACCACTGTGCCTACCAGCACAAGTAACTACAAAGAGAAGAGAGCGGAGCCAAAGGGGGTTTTCAACCATCCATCCTCCCACTGGAATGTTGGGTAAAACACCCCCAGGGCTCAGAATCCCCGGGGTGTCAGTTTTCCTAACTGACGGGGTGGAGTAGCGTATAAAAACACAAAAAGTAAAGAATATACTATAGCTCACAACCACACTATGGGTATAACCTAGTCTTAGACTCAACTGCAGCTAACGTCTCTTAGACTCCTGGCTACCACTTCTAAGACTAGGTATCCTATAAGCACACAACCATTTAAAGAGATTTATTACATTACTTAATTCCCTTTTTATCAGTTCCACTTTATGTTAATTAATTCTTTAAACATTAATTAACCATTAACAATTCCACATTAAATTTCATTAGCGTCACACCCAAAGTCCACTGTCCCTTTAAAATTTTAACCTCAGTATTGCATCCCAGCAAGATCCAACCCCATGGGTTAACATCATTTATTCAATTATTTATTTATAGTATTACTTTTCCATATTCCCAGGTATTCTAGAAAACATTCTATGCTACTAAACACAAGGGGGATCGACATGGAGAGTAGATGAACTACCTGTTGAGTCTTTGCCGCCTATAGCAAGAGTGTAGACCCATCCTCCCTTGAGAAGATAAACACGGAAAGCACGTGGCATACCCCGCACGTCTTCACCCCTTTCTGAAGAAGGGTAAGCAAGACCAGATACCTTGAGCAGTAGAGAAAGTAAAGCAAATAAACAACCAATAAGAATCAGTAAGAATCCAAACATTCACATCCAACCCATTTCATCATCCTCAGTGTCCTCCCTAACACCCACATGCATAAACTGGTGCATCTCGCCACTCTAGGAATTAAATAATGCCACAACCAGTAGGCCTCCCTGCCCCCACATATCACAACAACCATCCAGGCTCACATCACAAAACAAGCAGTAGGAAAAAAAACATCATATCAATTGGGATCTTGGACCTTAAACAAGTAAGAGGGTAACTCAGAAACCTACAAGGAATTATATTTTATCAAAAAACTAGTTCTTGAATCCATCTTGGATTAACCGATTTATTATTTGTAGGTTCCAAATTTGGGAAACCTAACCAGTAAGCTATCACAAATAATTAAACTTACATACTGCATCAATTTGATTAACATCAAATTACAACAAGAAGAATCAGATTCATTTACATGCCTCTTTATCTTTAGCCAAACAATTATCAATTAATTCCATCTTTACTTTCTTTACCAATTTCCATCAAGAACGAAAAGCTAAATAAAGAAAGAATAGATATCACACTATCTAGAAAAACAAGAGACAATAACATATGATCGATATCAATTTATTTATCTGGTTCAAATATTTATTATGTCAATTCCAGTGTGATCTAGTGGGATAAAACATGCTAACTATAAAGTTGTATGTAAAAGAAAATAGAAGAAACGAAACCCCTACCTCAAATGGTTCTTGACGTTCTTTATACGAGAATGAGCCACACAACGGGTTACGATCTCCTCCCCCTGTGAGAATTGTATCCACCCGAGGATGAAGAGACACCACCATACCGGTCAACACCCAAGAAAAGTCCATTAAGAACATGAAGATAACATTCCATAAAGGGCAAGGGGAAACAAAAGGAGATGAACCCAAAATAATGATGATAAAACATACCTTATATCGAAGATTGATCGATACTGCTTAGTTGCATCAAAATAGAGGGGAACTAATCCAAGGAGAAAAGTTTGATTAGGCAACTCTTACGAGATGGAATAAAAGGTATGAGTGTCTCACAGTTGAGAACAAGGAGGAAGAACTAGGGAGGAAGATATATCGTCCCTTTAGAAGATTTAACAGAGCAGTGGTTTAAGATACGCTGGATTTTCCATTAAAAGCGGATCACATTAAACCACGCGGTTTGACCAAGTAAAAGTATCCAGAGCCTTAGGGAAATTAATATAGGAGTTATGGCCTTTGAATCAGCCTTAGAGTCCCTAAAAAAAGGCTTTAAATGCATTTTACGTCAAAGGAAACATTAAAGGGGTGAAACTGTAGGAAGTTGGAAACACTGTTCATGAACTCGAAATTTGGAAAAGGAAATAGAGGTTGCAATTGGAACCTCACCATTCTGGAAACATTGTACACCCTACCATTCTGGAAACACTGTTCATGAACTCAAAATTTGGAAAAACCATTCTGGAAACACTGTACACCCTACCATTCTGGAAACACTGTTCATGAACTCAAAATTTGGCAAAGGAAAGAGGCTACCGTTGCGTTGGAACCTCACCATTATAGGAATATTGTTCATGAACTTGAAATTTGGCAAAGGAAAGAGGCCACCGTTGAAAACTCACCATTTCACTGTTCACATAAGCTTACTGATGACACTGTTCACCTAAGGCTACTGATGACACTATTCACATAAGGGTAACATTACACTATTCACCTAAGGCTACCGATGACATTGTTCATCTAAGGCTACCGTCACATTGTTCACCTAAGGCTACCAATGACACTGTTCACCTAAGGATACCATTGCACTATTCACATAAGGCTATCAATGACACCATTCACATAAGGTTACCGTTGCACTGTTCACCTAAGGCTACCATTGCACCGTTCACATAAGGCTACCGAAGAAATAGTTCATATAAGGTTACCATTGCACTGTTCACCTAAGGCTACCGATGACACTGTTCACCTAAGGCTACTGTTTCACTGTTCACCTAAGGCTACCGATGACACTGTTCACTTAAGGCTACCATTTCACTATTCACCTATGGCTATCGATGACACTGTTCACCTAAAGCTACCATTACACTATTCACAGAACTAGAAATTTGGAAAAGTGTTGGGGATAAGTCACCCTGACCTCCTGGAACACCTCAAACACCAGATTTTCGCAAAGGAATGAACAAAATAGGTCCAGGCCATTACATCAGATACCTCTCAAAACATTCTCGTCCTCGAGAATTCAAAACCAACACTACTAAAAATACGGGAATTAAAAGCGCTAAAAACGGGCTTTAACAGTGCTAAAAAAGCACTGTAAAGCTCGGCGCTGATAAAGGGGTACTTTATCAGCACTAAAAAAGCGCTGATAAAACAACCCTTTATCAGCGCTTTTTTAGTGCTGATAAAAGCATGATTTATCAGCGCTAAAAGAGAGCTGATAAATTTCCTCTCTGCTGCTACCATAAATCTGCAGCAGCACACCCGAACACCTGCAAAAAAATCCCAACATCTCAATAAGCTAATTAAAGCAAGTATACCCATACAAAATTAACTCATAAATCATAAGCTAATTAGACCAAGTATACCCGTACAACAAGTATACCCGTACACCATTAACACATAATTCATAAGTTAATTAAGTACATAAAGAATTCAATTCAGAATTAAGGGGGTTTGGGGGTTGTTCAAGAGTTTGGGGTGGATGTCCAAGGGGGGTAGGGGGTGTCCGGGGGGCTTTCCAGGGGGGTGGGCTGGTGTCCAAGGTGTTGGGGGGGGGGGGTTTACAGGGGGTGGGGGGTGTCCAGGGGGTGGATTGGTGTCCAGGGGGGTGGATTGGTGTCCAAGGATACAATAAATCCCTATTAGAGTGCACAATAAAAATAAAATGACCATTCATCATACACAATAGAGTAAATAGAATAATTAAACTAAACATACTATAATTAAATGAAATTTCAGATACAACTCAAATGGTCATTCTATACACATCAATTGACCATCCACCGGGTCAAAAACACATACATGAATGAATAAAATAAATAAAAGTAAAATAATACTAAAAAAATATGGTCTTTACAATATAACCATTCTCTAAAAGCTTATAATAATACTCCAGTTCAATCCTAAGGCTCCACATGGGTGTGTTTTATCAATACATAAATCTTTGGACTTTTTTCTATCCACTATACATCATGTTCTCAACCTCAAAGAAGTTATAAGGTTTGTACACACACTGAGGTGCACATACTTGGGGGGGGGTGAATCTCATTAATAAACCCCCAATATTAAACCTGCAATAGGCTATTGTAAGTGCATGATCAGGAAATATGCACAACCTAGTTGAGAAATAACTGGAATAAAACTAATAAAAAATCATCATTGATCCTCAAATCCATGACCATGATTAAACCAAAATTAATTTTCCAAGTGTTGAACTTTTACCAAGCATGTCACAAGGATCGTGTCGACATTATAAAAATATAGTTTGACCAAGTCCTACCCCATCTACATCAAGACACATTGATCCTCAAGTATTAAATCTTGATCAACCATACCTACTTCATCCAATGTTAGGGTTTCTCTGAGTACATCATAGGAACCACACAAAACATATAATATACCATGGTATCCCCACTATATACATAATTATCATTGACCTCCAATATGTGAGTTTTATTTATACTCCATCATGGAAATCCACTTATGGGAGTTTTCTCATCCAGGGAATACCCTCAATAGTATCTTAGACCACCCATATGTGTTCTTCCAATTTCGAGGCATAAGACCTACAATGATCTCATCCCTATACTATGGGAGTACCCTTATTTAGGGAATAATACTAAGAAGCATATATTCTTTACCATATGGGAGTATTATCATCCAAATAATAATCCGTAGAAGCATATCAACCCTCCAATATGGGTGTATTATCATTTGAGGCATAATCTATATAATCATCTCAGCCCCCCACTATGGGATTATTTTCATTTAGTGAATATTTCTGATAAGAATATCATCCCACTCCTATGGTTATATTCTCATCTGGGGAATAATACCTATATACATCTCATCCCTCCCCTATGAGAGTATTCTCATTTAAGGAATAAGACCCATAAGTATATCCACCCTCCCATATGGGAGTATTTTCATCCAGATATAAGCCCATAAGTATCATAGACCCAAACGCATGATCACCCTAGTATACCAGGCCAACCATGACTTGATATATATGAGGCCCCTGATAGATCACATGCCATGACCCCCCATTTAAATACCCTTTATAAGATATCACATAAAGAATCACTCTAAAAAACATGACTCAAACACATATAAACCTATCCAAAAATAACTAATACTCCATGAGAATTTCCATTAATTCATAAAAACTCATATCCATTACTATATAACAATCCTATATATATATATATAAATTATTATGAGTGTTCATATGAAAAATCCACCCTGACAACATGGATAGACTCTCAAGAGTGTGACCCATGTGGTTACAACCCTAACAAGCTCAACACATTGACTCTGGTACCTAATAAATACCCATAATTGAATTTACCCATTCCCATGGATGCATTCTCACTAGGGATAACAAGTTATTATTGAACCTACTAGGGTCCCCTAAGTCATAATATAACAAGTCACCCCATTTGGGGTCCTTGATCTTAATAATAACCCTTGGGCCAACATTAATATCTTGGTGGTAAAACATCCCACAACCCAATCTCTAATATATCCTATCCTCACAAGCCAAATATGGATATTATCATAAGGGAGATGACCTCAAGTCCATTTCCTTCATAAGTTACTCTAAGTTGAATTGAACACCCAACCTATCTACCTCCTCAAGTCATAACCTAGTCCCTTTTTCTTGGGGTTGTCCCAAGATACTCCATTAGAGGAACTTGGAAATCCCATTCCATTTCCTCCAACCATTATCATGACCCTATTCTAGTTCTAATACCAAGTCTCACTCCTAGGATACCATCATATTCAATTAACATAGGAAAAAGGCTCTATCATAAATTGATGCCCTTGAATCACCTCTTAAAAGTACTAAAAAATACTTTAACGATTACACCATCATGATCTACATAGATAAATACTAAATATGGACTCCAATTTTTCACAATTCTGAATCTAGGGTGAAAAATCACCCTGAATCCTCAAATGTGTAATAAGGGAATAGTACAAGACATGTACCTTGAGTAAACGGTGTATACTCCAAAATATCCAGCCAATATATATACTTTAACATAACATATGTACAAAAACGTTCTATTCATGTAATACTACATGAACATGGAACAAAAATAGGGTCTGAATATGTATTAATATATGGCCAGCACAGATATGGTTCTTATAAAAGATCAAGTCAATCCGAATGTGTTTGGTCGGATTTCCGTAGGTCAGTTGTTGTTTTCACTTAAAATCATGTCCATTTTAAACAAAAGAGAGACCCTTTGAGTGTTACCGACCACACCGTGCCTAGTATTGAGTCAGGGATGACTCTTACACGTTACCAAGGACCCTTGGATCGTTCTTATAAAAGATCAAGGCAATCTGAATGCGTTTGGTCATATTTCCGTAGGTCAGTTGTTGTTTTCACTTAAAATCGTGTCTATTTTAAACAAAAGAGAGACCCTTTGAGTGTTAATAGGCACATAGTGCCTTGTATTGAGGTGGGGATGACTCTTAAACATCACCAAGGACCCTTGGATCGTTCTTATAAAAGATCAAGGCAATCCGAATGCGTTTGGTTGGATTTCCGTAGGTCAGTTGTTGTTTTCACTTAAAATCGTGTCCATTTTAAACAAAAGAGAGACCCTTTGAGTGGTAGCGGTCACACCGTGCCTTGGATTGAGGAACAATTGACTCTTACATGTCACCAATGACCCTTGGATCGTTCTTATAAAATATCAAGGTAATCCAAATGCATTTGGTCAGATTTCCGTAGGACAATTGTTGTTTTAAATTAAAATCGTGTCCATTTTAAACAAAAGAGAGACCCTTTGAGTGATAGCGGTCACACTGTGCCTCGTATTGAGACGGGGATGACTCTTACATGTCAAAAAGGACCCTTGGATCATTCTTATAAAAGATCAAGGAAATCTGAATGCGTTTGGCCGGATTTCCGTAGGCCAGTTGTTGTTTTCACTTAAAATCGTGTCCATTTTAAACAAAAGAGAGACCCTTTGAGTGTTACCGGCCACACCGTGCCTCAGATTGAGATTGAGATTACTCTTACACGTCACCAAGGACCCTTGTATCGTTCTCATAAAAGATAAAGGCAATCTGAATGCATTTGGTCAGATTTCCGTAGGCCAGTTGTTGTTTTCACTTAAAATCGTGTCCATTTTAAACAAAAGAGAGACCCTTTGAGTGTTACCGGCCACAATGTGCCTCTGATTGAGGTGGGGATGACTCTTACATGTCACCAAGGACCCTTGGATCATTATTATAAAATATCAAGTCAATCCAAATGCGTTTGGTCAGATTTCCGTAGGTCAGTTGTTGTTTTCACTTAAAACCGTGTCCATTTTAAACAAAAGAGAGACCCTTTGAGTGGTAGCGGTCACACCGTGCCTCTGATTGAGGCGTGGTTGACTCATACACATCACCAAGGACACTTGTATCGTTCTTATAAAATATAAAGGCAATCCGAATGCGTTTGGTCAGATTTCTGTAGGTCAGTTGTTGTTTTAACTTAAAATTGTGTCCATTTTAAACAAAAGAGAGACCCTTTGAGTGATAGCAGTCACACCGTGCCTCATATTGAGGAGGGTATGACTTATACATGTCACCAATGACCCTTGGATCGTTATTATAAAAGATCAAGGCAATACGAATGCGTTTGGCCAGATTTCCGTAGGTTAGTTGTTGTTTTCACTTAAAATCGTGTCAATTTTAAACAAAAGAGAGACCCTTTGAGTGTTATCGGAAAAACAGTTCCTCGGATTGAGGTAGGGATGACTATTACACATCACCAAGGACCCTTTTATAATTTTTATAAAATATCAAGGAAATACGAATGCGTTTGGTTGGATTTCCGTAGGTCTGTTGTTGTTTTCACTTAAAATCGTGTCCATTTTAAACAAAAGAGAGACCCTTTGAGTGATAGCGGTCACACCGTGCCTCGGATTGAGGATATGTTGACTTTTACATGTCACCAAGGACCCTTTTATCATTATTATAAAAGATCAAGGCAATACTAATGCATTTGGTCGGATTTCCGTAGGTCAGTTGTTGTTTTAACTTAAAATCATGTCCATTTTAAATAAAAGAGAGACCCTTTGAGTGATAACAGTCACACCGTGACTCGGATTGAGGCTCGGTTGACTCTTACATTTCATCAAGGACCCTTGGATCGTTCTTATAAAATATCAAGGAAATATGAATGCGTTTGGTCGGATTTCCGTAGGTCATTTTTTGTTTTCACTTAAAATCGTGTCCATTTTAAAGAAAAGAGAGACCCTTTGAGTTTTATCGGCCACACAGTGGCTCAGATTGAGGTGGTGATAACTTTTACACGTCACCAAGGACCCTTGGATTGTTCTTATAAAATATCAAGGAAATACGAATGCGTTTGGTCGGATTTCTGTAGGTCAGTTGTTGTTTTCACTTAAAATCGTGTCCATTTTAAACAAAAGAGAGACCCTTTTAGTGATAGTGGTCACACCGTGCCTTATATTGAGGCGCGGTTGACTTTTACACATCACCAAGGACCCTTGGATCATTCTTATAAAATATCAAGACAATCCGAATGCATTTGGTCAGATTTCCGTAGGTCAGTTGTTGTTTTAACTTAAAATCGTGTCCATTTTAAACAAAAGAGAGACCCTTTGAGTGATAGCAGTCACACCGTGCCTCGGATTGAGGCGCGGTTGACTCGTACATTTCACCAAGGACCCTTGGATCATTCTTATAAAATATCAAGGAAATCTGAATGCGTTTGGTCGGATTTCCGTAGGTCAGTTGTTGTTTTCACTTAAAATCTTGTCCATTTTAAACAAAAGAAAGACCCTTTGAGTGTTACCGGCCACAATGTGCATCGGATTGAGGATGGGATGACTCATACACGTCTCCAAGGACCCTTGTATCGTTCTTATAAAAGATCAAGTCAATCCTAATGCATTTGGTCGGATTTCTGTAGGTCAGTTGTTGTTTTCACTTAAAATCGTGTCCATTTTAAACAAAAGAGAGACGCTTTGAGTGTTACCGGCCACAAAATGCCTCATATTGAGGCCGGGATGACTCGTACATGTCACCAATTACCCTTGGATCGTTCTTATAAAATATCAAGGTAATATGAATGCGTTTTTTCAGATTTCCGTAGGTCAGTTGTTGTTTTCACTTAAAATCATGTCAATTTTAAACAAAAGAGAGACCCTTTGAGTGTTACCGGTCACACCGTGCCTTGGATTGAGGCGGTGATTACTCTTACACATCACCAAGGACCCTTGTATCGTTCTTATAAAAGATTAATTCAATCCGAATGCGTTTGGTTGGATTTCCGTAGGTCAGTTGTTGTTTTCACTTAAAATCGTGTCCATTTTAAACAAAAGAGAGACCCTTTGATTGTTTCCGGACACATCGTGCCTCGTATTGAGGCAGGAATGACTCTTACACGTCACCAAGGACCCTTGGATCATTATTATAAAATATCAAGGCAATCCAAATGCGTTTGGTTGGATTTCTGTAGGTCAATTGTTGTTTTCACTTAAAATTGTGTCCATTTTAAACAAAAGAGAGACCCTTTGAGTGATAGCAGTCACACTGTGCCTCGGATTGAGGCAGGGATGACTCATACACATTACCAAGGACCCTTGGATCGTTCTTATAAAATATAAAGGAAATACGAATGCGTTTGGTCATATTTCTGTAGGTCAGTTGTTGTTTTCACTTAAAATTGTGTCCATTTTAAACAAAAGAGAGACACTTTGAGTGATAGCGGTCACACCGTGCCTCGTATTGAGGCGAGGTTGACTCTTACACATCACCAAGGACCGTTGGATCATTATTATAAAATATCAAGTCAATAAAAATGCGTTTGGTCAGATTTCTGTAGGTCATTTGCTGTTTTCACTTAAAATCGTGTCCATTTTAAACAAAAGAGAGACCCTTTGAGTGGTATCGGTCACACCGTGCCTCGTATTGAGGCGCGATTGACTTGTACACGTCACCAAGGACCCTGGGATCATTCTTATAAAAGATCAAGGCAATCCGAATTCATTTGGTCGGATTTCCGTAGGTCAGTTGTTGTTTTAACTTAAAATCGTGTCCATTTTAAACAAAGGACAGAACCTTTGAGTGATAGCAGGAACACCGTGCCTCATATTAAGGAGGAGATGACTCGTACACGTCACCAAGGACCCTTGGATCGTTATTATAAAATATTAAGGCAATCTGAATGCATTTTGTTGGATTTCCGTAGGTCAGTTGTTGTTTTCACTTAAAATCGTGTCCATTTTAAACAAAAGAGAGACCCTTTGAGTGATAACGGTCACACCGTGCCTTGGATTGAGGTGCGGTTGACTCGTACATGTCACCAAGGACCCTTTTATTGTTCTTATAAAAGATCAAGGCAATCCTAATGTGTTTGGTCGGGTTTTCATATATCAGTTGTTGTTTTCAATTAAAATTGTGTCCATTTTAAACAAAAGAGACACCCTTTGAGTGGTTCAGCATTCTTGCATGTTGCTGGTGCATATCATCTATTAAAATGGGAAAACGACTCATTGGATAAAGGATGTTTTATTTAATAACAATTACAATTTTTCTAAGAATATTTACACACAACAATGTTTCATCTTTTGATCCCCTTAACCCCTCTAAAAATTTACCAACAATTGTACATGTCCCCAAGTCATATCTTTATTGTATTTGTGTACAATCTGCCATTAGGTATGCAGACTACTCATTTCTGAACACATCTATATCGTCTTGTGATTATGAGGCTTTTCGGTAGTCATAGTAGTACTGCAAAATAAAAAAATAAAGAATTAATAAATAACTTAAATGAACTAGTAGTTGTTTTTGAAAATACCTCTTTAGGAATGCTAGTTTGCTGATGAAAAACGATCTCTTTCATAAATTTTCAAACATAATAACCGCAATCATTATCGTTTTTTTTGTTTTGGACACTGCAAAAAAATTGATCATTAGGAGAATAAATAACTTGTTTTGAGATGTGTTTGTATAGTGAAATTTTATTATATATACCCTGATATTTGTCCAGATGTAGTACTTGCTCGCCTCCCTATACTTAGTCCCTATCCTCATTCCTTTTTTAGACGATAATGATACACCGCCATATTATAACAGAATCCTTAGTAAAAGATAGTATAAATTATATTACTTGATGTTTAGACCTAAAACGTAAGATGTAGTGTCTTACAGATTCACAAACTCCATCATGTGTGGTCAGTTTGATGGATATCCTTGCTTTGAATCCAGAAAATAAATCTTCAGAGTATCCAAGTTCACCGCAATTATCAACCAATGTTGCCTAAAAACACAAAAAGGAATAAGTAATAAAAGAAGTGAAAATATAATTGATATGCTTTAATTGTAGAGTATTACCCCTGCATGGTTGGTATTAGGAAAAGTCTATCATCTGTAATCTTGCGTTCAAATGTTTTCAGCAAGTCGTTCACTATTGCATCCCTTTTTGATGGATCTATTTTTGTTAGGTGTGTTGATGTGATATGAGGACTAACCAGTACAAATCTTGGCTCATGGAAAAAATACTTCAACTTTTTTCATAAATACGTCTGTCAACAATATAAAATGCATTTAGTCATAATTTTCACATTAGACCAGCTTTTAGAAAATCAATTCATGGAAACATACCTCATATATACATTTACAACTGTGACGCCTAGCCAACCATTTTCAAGGATTTCATTTACATTTTTAGCAGCAATGAAATCTTGACTTTCCTCTCCGTATATATTCTCTTCAAAAACCACTATATGACTATTACCATCTTTTAGCTTCGTATACACACAAGTATTCAATGCTAGTAAATGTGGATAGAGAACAAGTGGTGTTATTGTGCTTTCAGTAGCTCCTTGGGATCGGTTGGTCGATCCTTTAGATGATTTTGAGCCGACGTTTTTCACCCCCTTCCCTTTCTCCATCTATAACAACAATCATTGGTTTAGACCCTTTTTTCATTAATTATTAAGGGTTTAGCTTTAAAAGAAAAGGAAATAAATACCTCTTTGTCTGCATGTACTCTTACAAGTTGTGACGACCATGCAATGAATGTCTCATAGCCTTTTCAACCGTATGAATATCATCGTCATCAAGTGGAATAGGTAGCTCTGCATTTGGCTCATGAGCTACAGTAATCGTCACTTTCAGATGATCTTTCGGAAGTGGTCTATTATGCAGTGTGGCATCTGGGATATTGAACACTGTAGCCCTCACTATAAGGTGATAGGTGGGTGTTGACAGATATAAATCACAATCATTATCACCCTGTAGAAGATCAATATAGAAAAATTATTAGTGTTTTTCTGATTCATATTTCATGGGAACAATTATTAGAATATTGATTACCACAGCTAAGACAGTTCTTTGAGGTGAATGGCTCGCCTCAAAGCTGGTGGGGGGTGGGGCAGGATGTTCATGCGGCGGTTGTTCCTGAGTTGTGTCTTCCCTTTGCTTCCCACCCATAAAAGTTGCTAGAAACTCCCCCTGCCATTGCAATCATTCTTCAAGGGTTGCTATTTTTTCGCTCATTTGTTCCAATTTTTCCTCTGTATCATCCATTTTTTTCTTCTTCTCAAAATATACTCGGGGCGTCACCCCAAACCCTGCACCTTTGACACGACCATATTTTTCTGGCTGCTTCAAAGCCGTCGATAATAGGTCCGTATCAGCTACAAGAGTAGCTGATTCCTGTGACTGTCAGATATAGGAAAATAACTAATTATTTTTATGTAATAACAATTTTAAACAATTTTTTTTATCGTCGTGTCATACTTACATATATTTCCCATACTTTCTGTGTGATTTCATCTACTAACTTCCCTTCTTTGTTCACACGTGCCTCCTTCCATAGCACATGACGTGGTATGGAAGTGCATTTGGTTTTAGACTCATCAATCTACATATAAAAAAATAAAGATAATTATGATGTTGTTTATTGGCACCTAACAATATTACTGTAAATTTAAATTATGTACCATTTTCTTTTCTAATGAAGCGTACCCCATCCTTGCTTTACGATAGAGGTATGTTGGTTTTGATGCACGTTCCTTATTTTTAGTACAAAGTTTCTGTTTCATAAATGAAATATTGGCAATCAAATTGATGAATACAGGTATCCTCAAAAAATGTATTATCACCTACAATGTACCTGAAACTTCTCATCCCCACGACAACCAATAAATTCATCCCATGCTTCTTGGGATATCAGGTGAGCGTAGACAATGGGTGGGTGCGGGTTTATTTTACCTTCATAATCTTTCAGGTGGAATCTTGTTAAAATAGTGCGAAAAACTCGATGAATCTTTCCCGCAAGCCTTAGTACATAATCCTTGTATGAATCGTCTACTATAAATGTACTCTGCAAGAGATTGAGAAGAGTAAGACATTGTTTCATTATTTTATTTGCTAGTAAATTAAAGAAATAAATTGATAATGTTACCATAATTTCTTCCCAGATCACAGCCTTCAGCCCGAACACAACATGGTGCCATGAATCTATGTCAATCAGCACGTGTTTCCGAGTGACAACTCCAATGTATCTGCTAAACATAGCCTTGTTGGGATTCACATGTTGGCCTCATGCATTCCATCAGACTTCAAATTTGATGCCTTTGCTTTTCACCTTAAGAATTTTGGCTAACACTGTCAAACTACGACGCACCTGTGTTTTCTACAATGCTAGTCCTTCATTCCCAACCATTTCATCGATATCAACATCATCTATATTTTCATCTAGAATGGTATCAACGGAATGTGCTGATGGTTGTTGGACCTCAACACTAAGAGCAGTAGGAGTCGCAGCAGGAGCAGCAGGAGCAGCAGGAGCCGCAGCAGGAGGAGCAGCTGTAGAGACCCGAAGCTTAACGTACATGGAAATTACATTACTTTTGTGGAATACTTAGTACATAACAAAAACACACACACAAGGACCGTAATAGTTTAGTGTCTTTGGAAACTCGGAATATAATCTTCTAATCGTGGTGAAAGATCTTCAACATCTCCCATAAAGATCTTCCCTTTTTTTTCTTACCTAAAACCTTTCTCTATATCCTGGGGAAAAGAAAACATAAAAGGGTGAGCTCAAATGCTCAGTAAGGGTAAACAAAAGAAATATCAATCACATCATATTCATAAGAACATAACATTTTGGAAATCTTAACCTGCAAAACAGATCATAATATCATAACATGGGATAAATCATAGTAGTGAAATTTAATCCCAATAATCATAACTTAAAACATGAAACTTTGTGGCATACACACATAATCATAGAGAATCATTTCTTATTAGTCAAGACTCATTGCCAAGACTATCTTAGTGGACAAAGTCCATTTCTGAATCGAGTCACCCTCGTTTCAGTCCTGTTGCACTGAACCGGTATAACATACCATTCCAGCCATGTCTATCTCATGAGATATAAAATATTTACCCAATGCATTGTAGGGAGATATAGGTCCCACCCATCTCATAATGATACCATTCTTATGTGTGCCACAAAATCATAAACCATACATCATAGCATAACCCATGTAATAAAAATGGGAATCTTAAACATCATGACATCATAAAACAATTCATATAAGATAAAGGAATTCATAAAAATATTTCCATCACAACATAATCAAATAAATTTAATAATAGGTATAGAAACATAACCCTTTATTATCTTAGATGGAAAATAATTTTGATAAAACACTTGAACTCCATTCTTGAGGAAAATATCCTTTCTATTTCAAAAACACTTTTCCTTTCTTAACATGTCATACAATTATAAACTAAAAGAATTTGATTAAAAATAAACTTGAAAACTTGTAAAGGAAGATTCTTGGAAATAATGTTTTAAAAAATCCATTCATGCCGTATAAGTTAAAAGAAAACATTCTTCTCGTACTTTTGTCATAAAATTCAAAAAGTACCTCGTATGAAAAACGACAAAAGATTCCTTTTATATCTTTTACTAAAAACTAACCGAAGGGTAAAATTGGATATAAAATATTTTAGAAGGATATAAATATTACATATTTAGGAAAAATGGATGTGGATGATAAATATTCCCCAGTAGATTCTGAAGTATAAACAATCTCGGATAAAAATTGAGATTGCGAGATTTTCCCTTACCTTAGGTCCGATATGATTTGTACGTGTCCGAACCTCCTGTATAATGATTTAAATAATGTTATTGACTTATTCCAGAATCATACTCATTGTTATGATATCATATATGGTTCACTTATGACTTTATATTACCCATTCTTTTGTAAATTCCATGTTAAAGAAGCGTTTTGGGTTAAATCGTTTCATTTGTCGTCCGTGTTTTGACTTGTAATTATTCATATGATTACTTAGATCATGATTACTTAATTCCAGAATATAAAACATGATTTATATATAATATATATTCAGAATATACATATATATAATAGATTGATAAATGGAAAGAAATACACCGTTCATGGAGACGGTAGACCGTACGTACGCATGAACGCTGTTTTCTTTTCCTTATTGAGTTGAATGGAATTAAGTAGATGAAATACATATATATATACATAAATCCAGAATCATTATTATGTCATATATTTCATTATTACTTATTATATATACTTTATAATCATTCATGAATGGTTAACGTGGAGAATGGATCTCATCACGTCGTGGAGACGGTAGTCCGTACGTACGCACAAGCGATGATATCATTCTCATGATCGTGGAATTGTATTGGAGTGTATTTATACTATTTCAGAATCAATATCACTTTACAATAATCATATATAGTTATTATTTACACCATTATACCCATCCAAGTAAGGTGGTGGTGGAAAATAGATTACACCACGGCGTGAAGATGGTATTTCGTACGTACGCACGCGGGGTGATTTCGTTTTCCGTATGATGGATAGATGGTGAAATAAGGTTGTTTCATAATTATAATAACATATAAGTATATAATTGATACTGATTTTATTACTTCATAATTAAACAACCTAAGAAGAAGAAGTGGAAGAAGAAATAAAGATGAAAGAATCGGTAACGGACATTACCTCTTCTTTGAAGCGCCTCTTTGAGATCTCCTTTTAGGGCACTAAAATTGGTCTTTGAGGAATCCCAGAACCTCTAGGATGTTTCTAGGAAAGTGTATAAGGGAATTTGGCAGGGGTTGTCCGAGCATGAAGGCTCAAAGTGGTGTGAGGAAGAGGGGGAGGAGGTGCCCTTTTATAAGGGAGGGGAGGGGCACCTTTGGAATAACTAAAAATATTATTTTATTATAAAGTCAAGTTCGGTTTTAAATAGATCCAAATTGATTTATTTAGAGGCTATGGTGGGGATGGGTCGAAATCCTCTCATCCAATAGAATTTAGACAAGTTTAGGTTCCTATTTTAACCTTATCATGTAGATTTAACATTAAGTTAAATAATTTTACTTTTACCGTGTCTTCTTGTGTTCTTATACTATAAGGTTAATAAACTTACTATATAAAGCCAAACGAACCCCAAGTTGTTTATTATTAATATATATAACCTTATCTAAGTTATTTGGCCTAACCTTATATTTTTAGGAATCAAATAACAATTAATAATATAATATTTGTTTTAAAAACTATTTTATGTCAATTTTGACACTATTTAGTAATTGATTTTTGTGAAAATCATAACAGAATGATAAGTTCAAAAAAAGTTAATTAAATCAATAATAACATGTCATATTAACCTATAAAATTAGTGTAATGCATAAAAAGTATCAAATTATATTTATTTGGGTATTTATAACATCAATTATGTCAATATTTCATTAATAAGATAATTACTGCATCATCGTTGTGTCATAAATAAATTAAATTATTTAATGTCTAAAAATTACAAATAAAATACCATTATGTAGTAAATATTTTTTATCTTTCTAATGAATATTTATAGTCGAATTTATCTTATGTATAACCCCATATTAAAAATGATTTACTTATTAAACTTTGATTTTAACTCTTTTAACTCTTCTTTGAATTAAATAATAATAAATGTCCTAATCTAATCCAAGTGGGCCTAAATGGTCATATTTTATTCCTAAGGTTGTTTTTGGTCTAATTACACTTGTACAATAGAATTAGGACATGTGTTAGGGTAATAATAATATCATTTTTACCCTTAATTACCCTATTTACTTTTAACCGTGGTAAAAAAAGTAAAACGTTACTATTCACCAAAAAATTAATTTCATCTCATTGAACCAAATTTTACTTACTGACATCAACCGTGTCTCTCGGATTTTTAAAATTCCACTCACAGAAGCGGTAAAATTAAGTTTTATGAAAAATTCAGTTTTTTTAACTACAACTTAGTGGTTTCACTATTTATCAAAAATTGAAAGTTTTCAGAAAAAATACCAAAAAATAGGCCCAATCTATATTTGATATTATGAACTCAAAAATGATGTCTATTTTACCAAATTCAAAACATATCAGTTACATTAACTAATTTAAAAATTAATTCCCATCGTCAAAACAAATGGCATGTTTTTAAGAGATAATAACTATCAAAAGAGTGACACTTGTTTATAACTGGTTTAAATGTGAAATTACATCCAATGACCAACATTGTATTAAATTGTAAAAATATATCCTAAATATACTTTAAAACCACTCAAATTAATAATTTATCACTATTAATTATTTAGATTGAAAAAGTTGTTTTTAATTAAAATTTAGTAATTTTCACCATTCATCAAAATATGAAAGTTATCCGAAAATTACCAAAATTTCACCCTAAGCTAATTTCAATATTCCGAATCCAAAAATGAAGTGCATTTTGAAAAATAAAATTTACAAAATTTCAAAAAGTGGTTATTACTATTCATAACGGTTCGTTTTAATAATATTTTAATAGCATATCGTTGTTTAGCGAAACTTGGTGTTGCGTACAACACACGCTATCGTGGAAGGTCGCAATTGCGTGTAATTCAAGCCAGGTCAGAGATGCGTGTTGTGAAAGCTCCTTTTGGTGTAGCGTATAACACAAGACATTAATTAAATTAAAAATAATATTTTTCATAAAATCTAGGGGTGTTACATTCTACCCCCCTTAAAATGAATTTCACCCTCGAAATTCGTCGGGGTTATAAATGGTTTACTATTCAAAAGTTTCTTTAATAGAAACCCACATCATAAAAAGGAATACCAAAACCAATCTTTAAAACCAAAATTATGAAACGTAACGGTTACCCAAATAAACTAATCACTGTGTTTCCACATAGGTGAAAATATGGATATGGAAGAGAAATATAATCATCATGTTCTGATGGAGAGTGGTAGAGAACATGGCTATGGAAAAGCCAGCAATCACAAAGCCATAAATTTGTGACGATCTAAGGTACCATTTGATTCATCAGATATAAGAGCACTAGGACAACATTTTTGATTTTCAAGATCATTTCCCTAAAGTTGATGAAATTGGAATTAGAAGAAATACTTTCGTGATTTCGGTATAGTCTCACCGTTTGTCGTTCTTTGGACAATTTCCACTTCATCTCTTAAAGAAATTAAGTTGAATTTGTCATTCGTGATGTGTTAGCAGATCATGTGATAGAATGATGGGTCATTTCATCTCTTTCAAACAAAAGGTTAGCAAAAGTTATAATTCCATCTTATGGTTAATCGTATATGGTTCCAAAAATGAACTTATACTTTATATATCATATCGCTTAATAAAATAAAACTAGTTTCTACTAACCAGGGTCTTCCTGTAGGCCAGTGGTAGGCGATAAAGGCCAGTCGCACTTCGGTTGTGGGTTCGATTCCCACAGCCTTGTCTGAAGCGATGGGCTGTCGCCCGTCCTGTAGGTTGTACTTTTTCTAAAACTATATTACTATAATATCCCATCAATAATATCGAAAAAAATTCTATCCTTAAACAATACTAACTTATGTCCAACATAATCCATTCCAATCTTTAGGCTTATCCATAATACTGCAGTCCACTCTCATAATATAGTGAAAACGATTACCAGAGATTTAATACCATCGTTGATCCCCATATATCATAAGATATGTCTTATTGGTCACATTCCAAACATTCAAAGGCCTTAATCATGTATTCTCTTGAATACCCATTGAACCTTAGTGAAAACATGAATTATGTCAAAAGTTAACTCTTTCCACATACCAAAATCCAAAAATTCTATATACACAATCCATTATATAACCTTCTCCTTATATCAGTCATGAGATCATGAATACTATCAAACATTTAATTTTCTCCTTATCCCTTCATTATGCGCATATCATCTATATTCCAAAAATATCTGAATATCCTTTAATGGATACTGGTACCATTAATCATTCCATTAATCATACACTTTCAAAACACAAGGAAAGACAACAATGTAACAATCCTTATATTTCTCTTTGTTCCATAGTACCATGAGATTACTTATACAACATTACACTTGATAAACATGTAATCATTCCACTACCTTCTTAAACCATTGACCGAGCTTCAACAATTCTTTCAACTCACATATCATTTGCAGTCTCTTCATCATCATCAACATAAATACTACCCATACAACCATACTGATTCTCTTCATGAGACTTTCCCTTAGGGCATTGGTTTTCATAATGCCCGTGCATTCCACATTTAAAACATTTAACCATTATTGATGTCGTAGAAATACCATTATCCTCATCCCTGGTGTTAACTGAACCTTTTCCTTTGCACTTACTAGCTTTGTGTCCTTCTTTTCCACACCCAAATCATCTTCTAGTTCCTTTGAAACATTCTCCTTGATGCCTCTCCCCACATGATTTACATAGGGGAAATTGAACTTTCTTTCCTCTATGATCATCATGAAACTCCATCTTTCTCTTATTATACGAGTCAGGAAACTTACCAAATTTTACTTTATTGATCATATTATGAGATTGTTGATTCGGCATAATAATGATGGTTGGACTTCCAAATCCCAATTCATTTGGTTTCTCATGAAGAATATCATTCCATTGTCCATAATATCCTCCATTATCGTGAATCATCTTGTTTCCAGCCATTTTCTAAAACCCAAAAAGAATAGTGTTAGAGGCAAAAATCATAATAAAGGGGGAGTAACTTCAATATCTAACATCTTAGGTTAAATTCTAAGATCATTACCATAGTTCTAGGACTATATCCTATACATATACTTATCCTTAGGGGCATCCCTAGACATAACTTAGAAATATATCTAGGTATCTCACTAACATTTTTGTATCCTAGTTTCCAAAGGTTGACTAAACCTTTGCCTCTGATACCAACTGTAGAGACCCGAAGCTTAACGTACATGGACATTACATTACTTTTGCGGAATACTTAGTACATAACAAAAACACACACACAAGGACCGTAATAGTTTAGTGTCTTTGGAAACTCGGAATATAATCTTCTAATCGTGGTGAAAGATCTTCAACATCTCCCATAAAGATCTTCCCTTTTTTTTCTTACCTAAAACCTTTCTTTATATCCTGGGGAAAAGAAAACATAAAAGGGTGAGCTCAGATGCTCCGTAAGGGTAAACAAAAGAAATATCAATCACATCATATTCATAAGAACATAACATTTTGGAAATCTTAACCTGCAAAACAGATCATAATATCATAACATGGGATAAATCATAGTAGTGAAATGTAATCCCAATAATCATAACTTAAAACATGAAACTTTATGGCATACAAACATAATCATAGAGAATCATTTCTTATTAGTCAAGACTCATTGCCAAGACTATCATAGTGGACAAAGTCCATTTCTGAACCGAGTCACCCTCGTTTCAGTCCTGTTTCACTGAACCGGTATAACATACCATTCCAGCCATGTCTATCTCATGAGATATAAAATCTTTACCCAATGAATTTGAGGGAGATATAGGTCCCACCCATCTCATAATTATACCATTCTTATGTGTGCCACAAAATCATAAAACATACATCATAGCATAACCCATGTAATAAAAATGGGAATCTTAAACATCATGACATCATAAAACAATTCATATAAGATAAAGGAATTCATAAAAATATTTCCATCACAACATAATCAAATAAATGTAATAATAGGGATAGAAACATAACCCTTTATTATCTTATATGGAAAATAATTTTGATAAAACACTTGAACTCCATTCTTGAGGAAAATATCCTTTCTATTTCAAAAACACTTTTCCTTTATTAACATGTCATACAATTCTAAACTAAAATAAGTTGATTAAAAATAAACTTGAAAACTTGTAAAGGAAGCTTCTTGGAAATAATGTTTTAAAAAATCCATTCATGCCGTATAAGTTAAAAGAAAACATTCTTCTCGTACTTTTGTCGGAAAAGTCAAAAAGTACCTCGTACGAAAAACGACAAAATATTCCTTTCATATCTTTTACTAAAAACTAACCGAAGGGTAAAATTGGATATAAACTATTTTAGAAGGATATAAATATTACATATTGAGGAAACATGGATGTGGATGATAAATATTCCCCAGTAAATTCTGAAGTATAAACAATCTCGGATAAAAATTGAGATTGCGAGATTTTCCCTTACCTTAGGTCCGATATGCTTTGTACGTGTCCGAACCTCCTGTATAATGATTTAAATAATGTTATTGACTTATTCCAGAATCATACTCATTGTTATGATATCATATATGGTTCACTTATGGCTTTATATTACCCGTTCTTTTGTAAATTCCATGTTAAAGAAGCGTTTTGGGTTAAATTGTTTCATTTGTCATCCATGTTTTGACTTGTAATTATTCATATGATTACTTAGATCATGATTACTTAATTCCAGAATATAAAACATGATTTATATATAATATATATTCATAATATACATATATATAATAGATCGATAAATGGAAAGAAATACACCGTTCATGGAGACGGTAGACCGTACGTACGCATGAACGCTGTTTTCTTTTCCTTATTGAGTTGAATGGAATTAAGTAGATGACATACATATATATATACATAAATCCAGAATCATTATTATGTCATATATTTCATTATTACTTATTATATATACTTTATAATCATTCATGAATGGTTAACGTGGAGAATGAATCTCATCGCGTCGTGGAGACGGTAGTCCGTACGTACGCACAAGCGATGATATCATTCTCATGATCATGGAATTGTATTGGAGTGTATTTATACTATTTCAGAATCAATATAACTTTAAAATAATCATATATAGTTATTATTTACACCATTATACCCATCCAAGTAAGGTGGTGGTGGAAAATAGATTACACCACGACGTGAAGACGGTATTTCGTACGTACGCACGCGCGGTGATTTCGTTTTCCATAGGATGGATAGATGGTGAAATAAGGTTGTTTCATAATTATAATAACATATAAGTATATAAGTGATACTGATGTTATTACTTCATAATGAAACAACCTAATAATAAGAAGTGGAAGAAGAAATAAAGATGAAAGAATCAGTAACGGACATTACCTCTTCTTTGAAGCGCCTCTTTGAGATCTCCTTTTAGGGCACTAAAATTGGTCTTTGAGGAATCACAGAACCTCTAGGATGTTGATAGGGAAGTGGAGAAGGTAATTTGGCAGGGGTTGGCCGAGTATGAAGGCTCAAAGTGGTGTGAGGAAGAGGGGGAGGAGGTGCCCTTTTATAAGGGAGGGGAGGGGCACCTTTGGAATAACTAAAAATATTATTTTATTATAAAGTCAAGTTCGGTTTTAAATAGCTCCAAATTGATTTATTTAGAGGCTAAGGTGGGGATGGGTCGAAATCCTCTCATCCAATAGAATCTAGACAAGTTTAGGTTCCTATTTTAACCTTATCATGTAGATTTAACATTAAGTTAAATAATTTTACTTTTACCGTGTCTTCTTGTGTTCTTATACTATAAGGTTAATAAACTTACTATATAAAGCCAAACGAACCCCAAGTTATATATTATTAATATATATAACCTTATCTAAGTTATTTGGCCGAACCTTAGATTTTTAGGAATCAAATTACAATTAATAATATAATATTTGTTTTAAAAACTATTTTATGTCAATTTTGACACTATTTAGTAATCGATTTTTGTGAAAATCATAATAGAATGATAAGTTAGAAAAAAGTTAATTAAATCAATACTAACATGTCATATTAACCTATAAAATTAGTGTAATGCATAAAAAGTCTCAAATTATATTTATTTGGGTATTTATAACATCAATTATGTCAATATTTCATTAATAAGATAATTACTGCATCATCGTTGTGTCATAAATAAATTAAATTATTTAATGTCTAAAAATTACAAATAAAATACCATTATGTATGAAATCTTTTTTATCTTTCTAATGAATATTTATAGTCGAATTTATCTTATGTATAACCCCATATTAAAAATGATTTACTTATTAAAATTTGATTTTAACTCTTTTAACTCTTCTTTGAATTAAATAATAATAAATGTCCTAATCTAATCCAAGTGGGCCTAAATGGTCATATTTTATTCCTAAGATTGTTTTTGGTCGAATTAAACTTGTACAATAGAATTAGGACATGTGTTAGGGTAATAATAATATCATTTTTACCCTTAATTACCCTATTTACTTTTAACCGTAGTAAAAAAAAGTAAAACATTACTATTCACCAAAAAAATATTTTCATCTCATTGAACCACATTTTACTTATTGAAATCAACCATGTCTCTCGGATTTTTGAAATTCCACTCACAGAAGCGGTAAAATTAAGTTTTATGAAAAATTCAGTTTTTTTTTAACTACCACTTAGTGGTTTCACTATTCATCAAAAATTGAAAGTTTTCAGAAAAAATACCAAAAAATAGGCCTAATCTATATTTGATATTATGAACTCAAAAATGATGTCTATTTTACCAAATTCAAAACATATCAGTTACATTAACTAATTTAAAAATTAATTCCCGTCGTCAAAACAAATGGCGTGTTTTTAAGAGATAATAACTATCAAAAGATTGACACTTGTTTATAACTGGTTTAAATGTGAAATTACATCCAATGACCAATATTGTATTAAATTGTAAAAATATATTCTAAATATACTTTAAAACCAATCAAATTAATAATTTATCACTATTAATTATTTCGATTGAAAAAGTTGTTTTTAATTAAAATTTAGTAATTTTCACTATTCATCAAAATATGAAAGTTATCCGAAAATTACCAAAATTTCACCCTAAGCTAATTTCGATATTATGAATCCAAAAATGAAGTCCATTTTGAAAAATAAAATTTACAAAATTTCAAAAAGTGGTTATTACTATTCATAACGGTTCTTTTTAATAATATTTTAATAGCATATCGTTGTTTAGCGAAACTTGGTGTTGCGTACAACACACGCTATCGTGGAAGGTCTCGATTGCGTGTAATTCAAGCCAGGTCAGAGATGCGTGTTGTGAAAGATCCTTTTGGTGTAGCGTATAACACAAGACATTAATTAAATTAAAAAGAATATTTTTCATAAAATCTCGGGGTGTTACAGCAAAAGGAGCAACAAGAGCCGCAACAGGAGCAACAACAGCAACATCATCTGTAGGAGCAGCAGGAGCAGCAACAGGAGCAACAACAACAGTAGCATGAGCTGCAGAAGCAGCAGCAGCCACAGCAGCAGCTGCTTGAGAGACTTGTTCAGCCTCAAGGTTAGGAGCACCAGAATGTGCAGAAGTCATTATCTACAAAAGTGGTTGAATATTTAATTCAGATTACATAAATTTAGTAATGATAAGATAATAACATGAGATAACAAGATCTATATTATAAACAAAATATAACATGTTTACTGAAATTTCTTTTTTTTTCAAAGGTTGAAGGGATTTGACACCTCTATCGACTATCCAAATCCCTTCATTGTGGTCTCCTCTAACATACAAAACATCATATGCATTGGGACCGCTCCGAAATGATTGCGATGTACCACTAAAAGGATCGTCCTCAACTGAATTTTCATCGGAACCTTCAGTAGTTTTGGACGATAACAGAAAAATCGACCACTTTCAGTTTGCGGGATCTAGAACATAAAAAACTTGTACCGCTTGTGATGCCATTATAAACTGTTCATCTTTGTACCCTTCTTTAATAAAATCAACTTTCACAAATACCCATTCATCTATTTTAACACCACTATTGTTATCAATCCATTTGCATTGAAAAATCGGCAATTGGAATGTCGTATAATCCAACTCCCATATTAGTTTGATAATGCCAAAGTATGACATATTTGCATAAATTGGATTTCTGTCCTTACTACCAAAAACATGCATCGCTTCAGCCACTAGTGTAACTCCACTATTTTGTATGGTACTATCTTCATCATGTTCATCTGTATAGAATGTATAACCATTAATTACATAACCACTATAAGATAATACATACACACTTGGTCTAACGGCTAGCCATCGAAGTCGTTCTGAAATTGAATTTGGATTTTCATCCAACTGCTTAAAAATATGGTCTTGAAACCATCCTATAAACTGGTGATTATGTGTATCTGATAACCATTTTTCAGCCCTAGATGGATTCAACTGCCTAAGAATTTCTTTGTGAGTTTCAATATATGGAGCAACCTCCCAACTGTTATGCAAAACATAAAGATGAGCCTGCTCCTGATATGTAATACTGATTGTCACAACTTCTCTTCCAGAAATTACCTCACCCTCAATGCGTCGAGTGTGACGAGATTTCGGGAGACCAATTCTTTCCACATCAGATAGGTATTCAGTACAAAATTCAATGGCTTCCTCAATAATATATCACTCCACTATACAACCCTCTGGCCGACTTTGATTTTTGACATACCATTTCAAAATCTTCATATACTGTTCAATAGGATACATCCATCTATAATGCATAGGACCATAAAGTCGAATCTCTCTCACCAAGTGAATCATCAAATGAACCATCATATCAAATAATGTTGGCAGAAAGAACATTTCTAATTCACATAATATGATAAAAATTTCTTTTTTCCATAGCTGGAAATTTCCCTGGGTCTAAAAATTTGCTACATATAGCTTTGAAAAAGAAACAAAGTTTGGTTAACGTATGATGAACATTCTTGGGAAAAATAAAACGTAAAGCTATAGGAATTAGATCTTGCATTAAAACATGGCAATCATGTGATTTCAAACCTTTTAACTTCAAATAATTCATTGACACAATGTTCTTGATATTTGATGAGTACCCCTCTAGAACCTTTACATCATTAAAGAAGTTGAAAAACTGATATCTCTCCGCCCTAGAAAGAGTATAAGCAGCTGGAGGAAGAAACATTCGATTTTCACCCTTCATGGGAGCCAACTCTTCTCGTATTCCCATGTCAACCATGTCCAACCTTGCCTTAATTCCATATTTTGTTTTTCCAGGGGCATTTAGCAACGTTCCGATAACACTGTCACATACATTTTTTTCCACATGCATCACATCAAGAAAATGTCTGACATACAAAAAATTCCATTATGGTAATTCAAAAAAAAACTGATCACTTTTTCAAACCAATTTTCGTAAGGTTTTTTAAAAATGGTTTACCAAAAACAGTGTTCAGATCTTTTACTTTCTCAAACAGCTGATCACCTGTTAGTGGAGACGGTGTTGCACATTTTTCTGAACTTCCATTGAATGATGTCATCCAAGATCGGTACTTATGCCGATGAGGTAGAAATATATGATAACCTAGAAACATAGATTTCGATGAATGTTTCAACCTAATTGATTATGTATCTTCTTCGCACACGGGACACCCTTGAGTTCCTTTAATCCTATAGCCTGAAAAATTTACATAAGCAAGGAAATCATTTATTGTCCCATACAACATCGCTCTCAACATGAAGTATTCACTTTTATAAGAATCATATAACATTACACCTGAGTCCCACAATAACTTCAAATCCTCGATCAAAGGAGTCAGATAAACATCAATATCATTACCTGGTTGTTTTGGTCCTGATATAAGCATAGATAACATGATGAATTTCCACTTCATGCATAACCAGGGTGACAAGTTATAATTTACCAACATAATAGGCCATGTACTATGAGTGCTGGTTTTAAAACCAAAAGGATTCACTCCATCTGCAAGACGAAGGTTTCTTGGCTCTTTTCCAAATTTAGGATACTCATGATCAATTTTCTTCCATTGAGGAGAGTCGACCGGATGACGTAATAACCCATCTTTATTTCTTTTATCTGCATGCCACGACAATTGTCTTACAGTTTCTTCACTTCCATATAGATGCCTAAACCTTGGAATGATTGGAAAGTACCATACAACTTTCGTAGGATTGGATTTATCTTTCTTGTATCGAGAAGCACCACACTTTGGGCATTCTGTAAGTGATTTTTTCTCCTTGCGAAAAAATATACAGTCTTTCGGGCAGACATGTATTCTTTCAGAAATCATTCCCATCGAGCGTAGCATTCGTCTAGCTTTATATGTCCAGCTTGGGAGCTCATTATCTTCCAAGAGCATGTCATTCAAGAGAGAAAGCAGTTCTGTAAAACTGACATCACTCCATCCGTTGCCTGCTTTCAATTTATACAACTTCAGTACAACTGACAATGTTGTATACTTAGTGCAAGCATCATACAATGGAGTCTTTGCACAACTCTTTAAATTCTCAAACAATTTTGGGCAATCACATATTTCATCTTGAATTGTCTTTGTCATTTCCTCACTATGATCTTTATCATCATTGACATCTGTAATCACATCCTCCATATGGTCTTCTTCATTATCCATATTTGTATTCATATATGACGATCCATAAAATGTAGTTTTATCCCAGCCAGTAGCTACATTCGCCTTTTCTCCGTGTTTATTACAACATTTATAACTCTGATCTATTCCGTGACATGTCAAATGTTCTTCCAACTCCTTTGGAGTAAGTAGTCTAGAATAACAACAATGTAAACATGGAAAAAGGATTTGAGAAGGATCCTTTGCGTGATCCTTTGCAAACTTGATGAACTCTTTCACTCCATTCTCGTACTCTATTGTTAAATGATTAACATCCATCCAATCTTTATTCATCTTCATCCTATTTGAATCTCAAATATTAGTATTTATGGTTCAAGTACACAAAACAAGACTTCCAAATACAGTAGAAGAGAACCACTTCCTTATAAGGAGATCAAGTAGTCTAACCTATAATCAAGATTCATAAAAAAGAATATTAGATTCACTAAAAAGATGATGATCTATCACTCTATAAGAAGTATATAAGAGGAGATAGAGGATTTCCAATCAATGAGAGATCCTCTTATCAGAGAGAAACCAAACACATCCACTGGAGCTTCTATATGAGAAGAAGGGAGTTTGGAGGAGTTAAAATGACTCTTGTAATCCTTAAAGAATCAAGATTTCAAATGAGAGTTGTGTAGGAGAAAAAAGAATATAAAATTGGGATCATGGAATTTAAGACTATAAAAAAAGATACCACGTTGCAACCTCCCATGGACATGGTACAGAAAGGATTTAGACAACCATACTATGGTGTAGACTTCTTGTCATGAACTAGGCCAGGTTTCCATCCCACTTGACACCTGACCCAACTCATGGGAAGGTCCAAAGGAAATTACCAATCCCCATGGGTTGTAACTAGTTCCTAGGCATTGAGTAACACCTTTGGTAATGGTTTTTTCATGTAAAAAACCATAAATATTACATAATAATCAAACACCACATCATAACCAAATTTCACAATATAATAGACCAAAAGATAACACTGCAATAGGGGATAAGCATTTAACAATTTCAACCAAAACCAAAATAACAAAAAAAGGGTAAGGGAACCAACAATACAACCAAGCCTCCATGAAACATGAGGGTCAACATCCCCATTCCACAACCAATAACAGTCACCAAAAGGGGAACTACTAGCACATATATGCACCATCACCACCAAGGGAACCTTGCCTTTAACTGGGTAAAACAAAAGAAGGTTTACATAAACCTGAGGGTGTATATAAGGTGTGAGCCAACATACCTAGTAGGACACAACAAAAATAGATTCCATGTAATGACATTATGATAAACATTAACATGTTATTTTTTAAGAAAAAGGAAGATTCAATTTAAATAAAACATTCTTTGAAATAAAAGAGATAGTAAATGTGACAAGATAATGGTAAGAATAGTATGATCACTATAAAAAATCTCTAAGGTATTAGGGTTACTAGGGTCGTAGGATCCTCGTACTCTTGGTGATCACATATCTTAGACATGAAGGTCCTATTTGATCCTCCAATCCCTAGCACATGAATGTTTAGTTAGTGTTGTTATGTATATCCTTATTAAGAAGACCAATCATCAGCCTGGCTAATTCACCTAATATACTAGACCTAGTATACCCACCTAGATAACTAGGATTCCATTGTGCTCAATTCCACCCCCTATATAAAATTATATCTATTTTATACAATCACACTTCCAATAATAGAAACACACATGAAAAACAACCATTTACAATAGTTAAGTCACGATCAAACCCTTACGCAAAAAAACAAAATTGGAAAACATGTTTCCCACAACCCAGACAATTTATAAAACCATTTTAGAACCAAATAAATCATATTAAACACCTAAAACAATGTCAAATAATGGAACAACCTACCTATTTCTTGATATCTTCACAAAATCGGAATGAAACCACCAACTGAACTAAGGAAAGGCCCTAAGGATGCAATTAAACACCATAAACATAAAGATTTAACCCAAATAAATGATTCAACCAACAAAAAGAAGAATATTAAAAAAATATTTGGAAAGCATGCCTTAAAGGGAGGTCCGGGTGTTGCGGGCGGTGGAGGTCCGGTAATCTGAAGAGGAAGTTGCGGGTGGCGGAGGTCCGACAAACCGAAGGGGTGTTGCGAGCGGCGGAGGAACGGAAAACCGAAGGGGCGTTGTGGGTGGTAGTGGACCGACAAAGAGAAGCGAGGGCAGTGGAGGTCTGACAACGAGAACTCAGCAGTGGCAGAGGAGAGTCGCAGGGTTCCAGTACCACGAGAGCTTTAGGTCGTGATAAAACGAGGGCACTATGCGACCGACTTTATAAAAAAATGGACTAAGGTTTTATCAGTGCTAAAAAAACGCTGATAAATCATTCATGTATCAGCGCTAAAATTTTAGCGCTGATACAGAGAGTCTTTATCATCACTTTTCTAGCACTGATAAAGGGTTATTTTATCAGCGGTTTTGCTTAGCGCTGATATAAGGGGGCACTTCCCTTGCCCGTTTTTGTAGTAGTGAAACCTAAAAGGGAACATAAAAGAATTCTGAACAACCACCCATCGAGATACCTCTCAAAAGAGAGCAAGCCACAAGAAGCAACCAAAGAAATCCATCTCATAAGCATGAATGGTCTACAACCACAAAGGGAACATCGTTACATGAAAAGAGTTAAACATCAAACAACTCTGGGTACTGAGCATGTATTTGTGACTCACACTCCTAGGTACTCTCCTCCATGCCACCATTTCACCACAAGACATGAACCAAGGGGATAGAATGCCCGCACAATACCTTCTCTTTATGGTCTTGGATCTCCATAGGTCGCTCCTCAAAGGTCTCATCATCATCAACATCGATCTCTCCCCAATCGATGATGTGCGAGTCATCATGAAGATAACAACGGATCCGTGACACATGAAAAACATCATGTATTCGACTCATCTGTGGGGGAAGTGAAACTTGATAAGCCACAACTCCAACACATGCTAACACCTCGAAAGTCCCAACAAACCGGGGAGAAAGCTTACTCCCACGACCAAACCTTCACTGCCTATGACGAGGAGTCACCTTCAGAAAAATGTGATCCCCAACATCAAACTCTAAGGGTCTCCTCCTTTGATCGGAATATGATTTCTAATGATCCTGCATTGTCTCCATCCTCTAACGAATCACCTAAACCATCTCTGTTGTATTCTGCACTAGTTCCGGTCCAAGAATTGCTAACTCTCTGACCCCAGTCCAGCACAATGGAGAATGACAAGGTCGGCCATAAAAGTCTTCAAACGGTGTCATACCGATGGTTGGGTGAAAACTATTGTTGTAAGAAAACTTCACTAAGGGTAAGTGCCTCATCCACAAACCTCCAAAATCCAGGACACAAGAGCGTAACATGTCTTCAAGAGTTTGGATAGTCCGCTCTATCTGACTGTCCGTATGAGGATGAAAAGTAGTGATAAGGCATAGTTGAGAACCAAAAGCATATTGGAGACCTCTCCACACCCTGGAGGTGAAACGAGGATCTCAATCAGAAATTATTTTCCTTGGGACTCCATGAAGTCTCACCACCTCCTCCAGATACTACCTCGACAAAACTTCCACTGATCTCGACTCCTTGATCGCTATGAAGTGGGACGATTTTGTTAGACGATCCACTACCACCCAAATAATATCATGTCCTCCCAGAGCTCAAGGTAAACCAGTAACAAAGTCCATTGAGATGTCCTCCCACTTCCACTGAGGAACATCTAACAGCTAGAGCAGACCACCAGGAACACGGTGTTCGACCTTCACCTTCTGGCAGACCAAACATTGAGACACAAAATCCGCAACCACATGCTTCAGTCCAGGCCACCAAAACTGGCTCCTTAAGGCTCAGTACATCTTCGTCATTCCAGGGTGCACCACTAAAGGAGAACTATGGAAATCTATGAGAACCGTCTCGTGCATCATAAAAGGAACAAATATCCTTCCATGATACAACACTCGGTGTTGTTCATCCTCAGACCAACCATTAGGGGCCTCGTCACAAACAACTTGGTCTCTCCAGAACTCCATATATAGATCCCCAATTAGGAATCTTCCACTTGCTACACCAGATATGATTGCACCATCATCTGAAAAAGACAACATCTACCCCAAACTTCTCCTATATCAAGATGTAATGCTGAAAGTTCTTCCATTACTCTCCAGGAATCACCGGATTCATGCACAGCACCACTACGTGACTTTCGACTTAGCGCATCAGCCACAACATTCCCCTTTCTAGGTGTATATGATATTTATAAGTCGCATTCCTATAATAACTCCATCCACCAACACTGTTGCAAGTTTAAGTCATGTTGGGAGAAAACATACCTCAGGCTCTTATGATCAGTGAAAACCACAAAGCGCTCATCAATGAGGTAATGTCTCCACAAATTTAGAGTAAACACCACAACTTACAACTCAAGATCGTGGGTGGCATAATTATGTTCATGGGGACGTAACTAATGAGACCCATAATAAACAACTGATCTTTGCTTCATCAAAACATATCCTAACCCCAGATGTGAAGCATCGTAGAAAACATCAAACTGAACTCCTTTTGCTGGAAGACAAAGAATTGGAGCGTATACTAACTTCTCCTTTAGATACTCGAAAGTTTCCTAACAATGATCAGTCCATATGAACACTCGATCCTTCCTGGTCAAATCTATCAGAGGAGTCGCAACTCGAGATAAATCGGCTAAGAACCTCCTATAGTAGCATGCGAGACCAAGGAAACTTCTCACCTCTGACACTATATTGGGTGCTGCCCAAGACACAACTAATTCTATCTTCAATGGATCCACATCTAATCCCTTCTAAGACACAAAATTCCCTAATAAATGGACTTCTCTAGCCCAAAACTCACACTTAAATAACTTCCCAAACAACTGATGTTGACGAAGATCTCCTAAAAGAGCGTGTAGATGCTTTGCATGCTCCCCCTCAAACGTAGAGTACACAAGGATGTCATCGATGAAAGCCACCATGAACTTGTCCTTGAACTCACAGAACATAGCATTCATCAATCCCATGAATATATCTAGATCATTCGTCACACCGAACAACATTACAATGAACTCATAATTCCCATGACGACAACGAAAAGCAGTCTTCAAGATATCCTCATCCTTCACACACATCTGATGATATCCTGACCGCAAATCGATCATTGAGAACCAAATTTCACACTTCAGTTGATCGAATAAATCATCAATATGTGTAATAGGATAGGGATTCTTCACCATCACTTTTTTTAAGCGACGATAATCAACACAAAACCGTAAACTATCGTTAGCCTTTTTCACAAACAAAACTGGTGCACCCCACGGTGACACACTCGACCGAACAAAACCATAATGTAACAGACCATAAAGCTATATATGTAGCTCTCATAAATCATAAGGGGACATCCTATATTGAGACATAAAGATAGGAGATGCTTCTGGTTGTAGCGCGATCCCAAACTCGATCTCTCGTCGAGGGGGTAATGCTACAACCTCTTCTGGAAAGACATCAGGGTACTCTTCTACGACCCTAGGAAACGCCAAATGCTGAAACTTTGAAGAACTCAACATCAACTCAGCCATCATGAATGATAAGGATGGAATACTCCTATGACCCATCTGAGGGTCTCGCTCGCTAACAAACACCACCTGCTCTCCATCCACATCAAAGAAAACGACCTGCTTTCTGAAGCAATCCATGATAGCCTGCACCGAATACAACCAATCCACGCCGAGGATGACATCATATGGTTTTATTCGTAAACATAGGAAATATCCCCAAGAGCGATGGTACCCCAACACCAACTCACTGTCCATACATACTTCAAACAAGTTAGTTTGACCTCCAACTGGCGTAGTCAATGCCAAGGGCACTGGAAGTCTCTCTACCTCAAATCCCAAAGCATGGACAAGGGTAGGTGATATGAAGGAGTGTGTCGCTCCTAAATCAAACAAGGCATACATCGAGGTAGAAAACAAGTAAAGGGTACCTTGAACGACGTCTGGATCACCTGACACTGGCAACGCTAAAGAATGAAGCTGACCACGACCTCCTCCACGGCCTCTCTGACCTTGATGATAGCCACCACCATAGCTGCGCACTGCTCTCTGAGGATGGGGGAGTATCACAGGGTTGTCCTCTGCCTGCCCCATCTACTCTCTACTGATCTAAATCTGGTTCAACCTGTTGCTGCTGCCTCGACTGGAACTACCTCAATGGAGGAACCTGGAGTGGAACACCTGGTGCACGATGACTGCTCTGAAAGGTCGGGCACTCTCGCTGCTGATGACCTCAACCACCACAAGAAAAACAAGCACCTGATCCCTTGGCATAGGCCTGAGAACTTATTCCCCCATAGAAACGATGTTCTGATGGCTAGGACCTACTCCCGGCCAAATGAAAACTCTTCTGCCCTAAAAACTAGGAACCCCGAACCACAACTCTGTTTCATGAGGAATCATGATGAATCCCCTCTCATGATGATTTAGTTCTGTCCAATGTCCTCTCAGTAACCTCTGACCTCTCCAACACATCAAGATATGTCTTCAACATAAATGGGGTGACCTGGCAATGGATCTATGGATGCAAGGCCTCCTCGAAATGCCCCGCCTTGACCTCCTCATCTAGAAACAAGTCCGAATCATATCATAAAAGGTTCCTGAAACAGATTCCAAACTCTCGCACACTGGAGATCCCATGTCGAAGGGTAAGAAGCTCTTGGAGACTAGACGCCTTCATGGTCGAATAAAGAAACTCGACTCTAAACTCGTCTCGAAACTCCTCCCATGAGATCGCTGACTCCTTGTGATCCCTGAGGAACAAGAACCACCACTACCTCGCTCCTCCACGTAGCATCATCACAAACAAGGACACCCAGTGCTCCTTCTGAGCATGGATCAAACTAGAGCCTATCTCGACCTCCTCCAACCAGTTTTCTGTGACTGCATCTAAAACTAAGCCCTCGTACTTCTATAGATTCTAGTACTGAAACTCTTGGAGTGTCCTCCTCCAAGTGTCATCATCAACCTCTACCTGATTACGATCTATTAGCACAACCTACTGTACATATTATATGATATCCTGACGAGGACATCGACCTGAAGCCATACTTGTAAAATAACAAACAGTTAGAGCTCCTAAACTTGGAATATGGAAGACTCAACATTAATTAATTATTATTTTTTATTTTATTAATTTTAGGTTGATATATCCCAAGGTCCACCCATTCAAATATAGACACAAAGAAGAATGATGCATGATCCTTTCCTAGGTCTCTACCCTCAAACTAGTATCACCTTGTTTAGTAGCCATTGTAAACTTAAAGGTTTGCGCATCAGATCATAGGGGGCCCTAAACACCTATGTCTCAGCTAGTCTCCAGTGTTTACACCACTTTATAAACATGACTGACACTTTTTTCCTACCAACCCATGTAACCTCGCCTGTTCCTAACACAAAACTTCATCATATCCCTCAACCAGACCTCTGATACCACTCTGTCATGACCCCCTCCCCACAAAGTGTACCCCTCCTGGTCCAGTAATGTGAGAAGGAAGATAATGACCCCCGAGTCCCACCTACAGTAGTCCTTGGGTTGGCGACTATCACCGAGGGTGTAGTAAACACACAAATGAGAGACATTACCCTCTAAGACAACACATGCAGAAGAGAGTGATAAGATAGATACCTACCAACTCTAACTCAAACAACAATATAAAAGAAATCCCAAGTACACATATGTAATGTAATGCAAAACTACTATAACTAAAAGGGGAAAACTACAAGTACCCAAAAAAAGTAAAAAAACAGCAGCGAACACAAATCTCGAACAACTCCTGCAACCCCAAGCTAGTAGAAACAAGCTTGATCTCTAACCTGCTCCAAGTGACCTGAAAAAAAAATATTTTATACAGAAATAGGGTGAGTATAATAGTATACTCAGTAGGATCCTCCCCAAATCCTCTCATGAAAAACTAAAGAAAGCATGCTAAGGCACACTGAAAAACAAGTAAAACTAACTCATCACCTAAACAGGTATACTAAGTTCTCATCCTCACCATGGATACTCTCACCAAGTAATGCATACAAGAGTATATAATATAATAAATAATATCAAGGGTATCACACTACTACTTCCCCACTGGTTTGTTGCTTTGCCACAACGTCGCACGTCCTAAGCATTTCTCTCCAAATGGCTTGCCCGCAGAAACCTTGGCAAAGCACCACAACATGAACCTCGTGCAACAAAACCACCAGTCCACACAAGAAAGTAACCAGGTAGTTTTTGGGATCCACCAAAGCTTGCATAACATGTATCATACGTTAGGCATTCTACCTCAAGCCATTATAGCCCACACACTGAGTAAGAATCCTCAAGCCCTCACAACCTATACACGTTATGCCTATAGAAGTCCATAGGATACTATATCCAGAATATATGTGTGTGAATAACCACAAGCCATTAAAACCCTATACACACATATATGAGGAAAACTAACCATTGTGACTACTAGTACAAGTAACTACCAAGAGAAGAGAGCAGGGCCAAAGGGGGTAGTCATCCATCCATCCTCCCACTGGAATGTTGGGTAAAACACCCTCAGGGCTCAGAATCCCTAGGGTGTCAGTTTCCCTAACTGACGGGGTGGAGTAGCGTATAAAAACACAAAAAGTATATAATATACTATAGCTCACAACCACAATATGGGTATAATCTAGTATTAGACTCAACTGCAGCTAACGTCTCTCAGACTCCCATCTACCACTTTTAAGGCTAGGTATCGTATAAGCACACAACCATTTAAAGAGATTTATTACATTACTTCATTCCCTTTTTATCAGTTCCAATTTATGTTAATTAATTATTTAAACATTAATTAACCATTAACAATTCCACATTAAATTTCATTAGCGTCACACCCAAAGTCCACTGTCCCTTTAAAATTGTAACCTCAACATTACATCCCAGCAAGCTCCAACCCCATGGGTTAACACCATTTATTCAATGATTTATTTACAACATTACTTTCCCATATTCCTAGGTATTCTAGAAAACATTCTATGCTACTAAACATAAGGGGTATCAACACAGTGAGTAGATGAACTACCTGTCGAGTCTTTTCCTCCTATAGTAAGAGCGTAGACCCATCCCCCCTTGAGAAGCTAAATACGGAAAGCACATGACATACCCCGCACATCTTCCCCCCTTTCGGAATAAGGGTAAGAAAGATTTTCTACCTTGAGAAGTGGAGAAAGTAAAGCAGATAAACAATAAATAAGAATCAGTAAGAATCCAAACATTCACATCCAACCCATTTCATCATCCTCGATGTCCTTCCTGACACCCACATGCATAAACCGATGCATCTCTCCACTCTAGGCGTCAACTACTGCCACAACCAGTAGGCCTCCCTGCCCCCACATATCACAACAACCATCCAGGCTCACATCAAAACACAAGCATCAGGAAAACAAGCATCATATCAATTGAGATCTTGGCCTTTAAACAAGTAAGAGGGTAACTCAGAACCCTACAAGGAATTATCTTTTATCAAACAACTAGTGCTTTAATCCATCTTGTATTAACTGATTTATTATTCATAGGTTCAAAATTTGGGAAACCTAAACAGTAATCTATCACAAATAATTAAACATGCTTACTGCATCAATTTGATTAATATCAAATTACAATAAGAAGAACCAGATTTATTTACACGCCTCTTTATCTTTATCCAAACAATTATCGATTAATTACGACTTTACGTTCTTTACCAATTTCCATCAAGAACTAAAAGCTAAACAAAGTAAGCATAGATATCACACTATCTAGAAAAACAAGAGGCAATAAAATACGATCAATATCAATTTATTTATCTAGTTTAAATATTTATTATATCAATTCCATTGTGATCCAGTGGGATAAAACATGCTAACTATACAGTTGTACGTAAAAGAAAAGAGAAGCAATGAATCCCCTACCTCAAATGGTTCTTGACGTTCTTTATATGAGAATGAGCCACACAACGGTTTATGATCTCCTCCCCCCATGATAACTGTATCCACCTGAGGATGAAGAGACACCACCATACCGGTCAACACCCAAGAAAAGTTCATTAAGAGCATGGAGATAACATTCCATAAAAGGGTGTGGGGAAACAGAAGGAGATGAACCCAAAATAATGACGATAGAATATACCTTATATCGAAGATTGATCGATACTGCTTGGTTACATCAAAACAGAGGGGAACCAATATAAGGAGAAAAGTTTGATTGTATAACTCCTACGAGATAGAATGAAAGGTCCGAGCATCTCACAGCTAAGAACAAGGAGGAAGAACTAGGGAGGAAGATATATCGTCCCTTTAGAAGATTTAACAAAGCAGTGGTTTAAGATACGCTGGACTTTCCATTAAAAGCGGATCACATTAAACCACACAGTTTGACCAAGTAAAAGTATCCTGAGAAGCTAAACACGGAAAGCACGTGGCATACCCCACGTGTCTTCACCCCTTTTGGAAGAAGGGTAAGCAAGACCAGCTGTCTTGAGCAGTGGAGCAAGTAAAGAAGATAAACAACCAATAAGAATCATCAAGAATCCAAACATTCACATCCAACCCATTTTATCATCTCTAGTGTCCTCCCTGACACCCACATGAATAAACCGATGCATCTCACCACTCTAGGCGTCAAGTGATACCACAACCAGTAGGCCTCCCTACCCCACATATCACAACAGCCATCCAGGCTCACATCACAACACAAGCAGCAGGAAGACAAACATCATATCAATTGGGATCTTGGCCCTTAAACAAGCAATATGGTAACTCAGAACCCTAAAATGAATTATCTTTTATTAAACAACCAGTTCTTTAATCCATCTTGGATTAACCGATTTATTATTCATAGGTTCCAAATTCGGGAAACCTAACAAGTAATCTATCATAAATAATTAAACATGATTACTGTATCAATTTGATTAACATGAAATTACAAAAAGAAGAACCGGATTCATTTACATGCCTCTTTATCTTTAGCCAAACAATTATCGATTAATTCCGTCTTTATGTTCTTTACCAATTTCCATCAAGAATGAAAAGCTAAACAAAGAAAGCATAGATATCACACTATCTAGAAAAACAAGAGGCAATAACATATGATCGATATCAATTTATTTATCCGGTTCAAATATTTATTATGTCAATTCCATTGTGCTCTAGTGGGATAAAACATGATAACTATACAGTTGCACATAAAATAAAAGAGAAGCAATGAATCCCCTACCTCAAATGGTTCTTGACATTATTTATACAAGAATAAGACACACAACGAGTTATGATCTCCTCCCCCTGTGACAACTGTATCCACCCGAGGATGCAGAGACACCACCATACCAGTCAACACCCAAGAAAAGTCCATTAGGAACATGGAGATATCATTCCATAAAAGGGTGAGGGGAAATAGATGGAGATAAACCCAAAAGAATGACAATAGAACATACCTTATATCGAAGATTGATCAATACTACTTGGTTGCATCAAAACAGAGGGGAACCAATCCAAGGAGGAAAGTTTGATTGTGCAACTTCTACAGGATGGAACGAAAGGTTCGAGTGTCTCACAGCCGAGAACAATGAGGAAGAATTAGGGAGGAAAATATATCGCCCCTTTAGAAAATTTAACAAAGTATTGGTTTAAAATACACTGTATTTTCCATTAAAAGTGGATCGCATTAAACCACGCGGTTTGACCAAGTAAAAGTATCCCGAACCTTAGGGAAATTAATATAAAAGCTATAGACTTTGAATCAGCCATAGAGTCCTTAAAAAAAGTCTTTAAATGCATTTTACGTCAAAGGAAACATTAAAGGGGTGAAACTGTAGGAAGCTAGAAACACTGTTCATGAACTCAAAATTTGGCAAAGGAAATAGAGGTTGTAGTTGGAACCTCACCATTCTGGAAGCACTGTACACCCTACCATTCTGGAAATACTGTACACCCTACCATTCTGGAAACACTGCACACCCTACCATTTTGGAAACATTGTACACTCTACTGTTCTAGAAACACTGTACCCCATACCATTCTGGAAACATTGTTCATGAACTCAAAATTTGGAAAAGGAAAGAGGATATCGTTGGAACCTCACCATTTTGGGAACACTTTTCATGAACTTGAAATTTGGAAAAGGAAAGAGGCTACTATTGGAACCTCACCGTTGCACTGTTCACATAAGCTTACCGATGACACTGTTCACCTAAGGCTGCCGATGACACTGTTCACATAAGGTTACCATTTCACTGTTCACCTAAGGCTACCGATGACACTGTTCACCTAAGGCTACCGTTGCACTGTTCACCTAAGGATACCAATGAAAATGTTCACCTAAGGCTACCATTGTACTATTCACCTAAGGCTACCGATGACACTGTTCACTTAAGGCTTCTGTGGAACTACTCACCTAAGGCTACTGATGACACTGTTCACCTAAGGCTACCGATGACATTGTTCACCTAAGGCTACCATTGCACTGTTCACCTAAGGCTACCAATGAAAATGTTCACCTAAGGCTACCATTGCACTGTTCACCCAAGGTTACTGATAACATTGTTCACCTAAGGCTTATGTGGCACTGTTCACCTAAGGCTATCGTTGCACTGTTCACATAAGGCTACCGATGACACTGTTCACATAAGGTTACCGTTGCACTATTCACCTAAGGCTACCGATGCCACTATTCACCTAAGGCTACCATTATACTGTTCACCTAAGGCTACCAATGACACTGTTCACCTAAGACTACCATTGCACTGTTCACCTAAGGCTACCGATGACACTGTTCACCTAAGGCTACCGTTGCACTGTTCACAGAACTGGAAATTTGGAAAAGTGTTGGGGATAAGTCACCCTGATCTCCCAGAACACCTAAAACACCAAATCTTTGCAAAGGAATGGACTAGAGAGATCTGGGACATTACAGGTATATAGGAACAAAATAAAAAATCAACCCATGATTATGGGTATCCCTTTAGTTTTGTTTTAAAAAAATGTAATAACTTAGCTTCTCTGAGAATCTTGTAAACCTATATTTTTTATAAATAAGTGATACTCGGAAGAACCCCTCCTTAATGATCACAAGTCCCAAATCAAACCTCTCCTTGGGTTTAATCTCTTAAGCAATCAACAGATTACCTTTTTTCCTTCGGTTTCTACTATCATGTAAGAGTTTAATTTTTTTGTTCATATTTTACTGTTATACAATGATATACGTATATATATATGAAATCATATCTATCTATATAGACTAAAATTTTCAGAATGATAAGGGTTTTTGATTTTAAAAAATCATCTCTAAAACTTCTAGTTTGCAAGGGTGTATTTTTATCAAATTATGGGTGTTACATATATATGTGTATATATATGTATATAAATACACACATATATAACTTATTATTTTCTATATATATATATACATATGAGTTAAGAGTTTTTTACCCAAATCTTATTTCTAAAACTTATGTATGTGCAGGTTCATTTTAGCTTTAAACTTTTTTTATTGTTTTACAAAGGTGTTATATATATATACATGTGTGTTATACATGCATATACACACACATATATTTTATTATTTTAAGGGGTTTTTTGTTTTAAACTTAATTTCTAAAACCGGTGTTTTGTAAGGGTTTAATTTTTGTGTCAAACTATTTTTGTTATACAAGGATATACATACATACATATGTGTGTGTGTGTGTGTACATATACTTATCATTTCATGTGCAATTATAATTCAAGCCATTATTTTATGTGAAAACTTACATCTGCATCCCCTAACATGTCATGCATGGATAAGTATGGCCATCATATAGCTCATATGTGACATTCCAAGCATCATGAGATCATGTACGCACTTATAACACTTTTTATACAATTATTTTTTTAAATAGTAATGATTACTACAAGTATGAGATTCTCTTAAACGGTTTTAGAAAACTATGTTAAAGAAAGGTTTATGTCATGTTATAAGTAAAATTACTTTTTTAGAAAAGAAAATAATTATATATATGTGATTTAGAAATGTTTTGGGTTAGAACTGAGAAAGGTAGTTCCATAGAAAATGTTTTTATTCAAACTAGAACTAGTATGATGAATTTTATGATATGGGGAGTGAACCCATAATATTTAAGGGAACTGTTTTCCACATGAGTTATGTCTAGTGGCCTTACGTTATGGTTTTATAATGGTATACCAAGTATCAGAGAGTAATCCACCAGAAAAATTATTATTTTTAAAAGAGAATTCCCAAATGATTTGTCATATATAATTATTTTTTTGAATGCAGTATTTCAGAAATATAATTATTTACAATGATTTAGAAACATACTTTGAAGTTTATGTATTAAAATATATTTTCAAACTAAATATTAATTCAAGAAAAATATTCTTTAAAGGTTTTCTTTAACATTTTCGAAACCCCTTACTGGGCATAATTAATGCCCACCCTATGTATTATAATCATTTCTACAGGTCTTGTAATCTTGCTACAATGAAATTCTTTTTGTGGAGGTAGTGTGTTGAAGATTCACCTGTTTATTTATTTACTTACTGTATAGTTTTTTTCAAATGTATGGTTGTATCTAATTCTCCAGAACCTAGACCGATAAAAGGTCCTCTGTAGTAATAAATGTTGTGTATTCATTTATGTTTCTTTTATATTAAAAAAATACACAACATTTATAAGGCAGAGTCCGGTAGCATGGTCTCGGGTCATTATAGAGAGCATGTTCTATGGACTTCAAAGGAGGATGAGATCAACATCTCCCTCTGGCCGAGTTCTCATACAAAAAAGGTTTCCACTCAAGCATCCAAATGGATCCCTATGAAGCCCTTTATGGGAAGAGGTGTAGAACATCAGTATGTTGGGATGAAGTTTGGGAATAAAAACTGCTTGGTCCTAAAATGGCCGAGGAAATGGTGGAAAAGGTTAAGACCATTCAACAACACATCAAGGCTGCTCATAGTCGATAGAAGAGCTATGTTGATAATCATCGATGAAACCTAGAGTTTGATTTTGGAGACATGGTATTCCTTTTCATATCTCTATGTAAGAAAGTGATGAGATTTGGAAATAAGGGAAAGCTTAATCCAAGATACATTAGCCCCTTTGAGATCCTTGATCGCATCAGAGTGGTAGCCTATCTGTAACGACCCGAAATTTTTGAATAAATTTTGTTTCCTAACTTTGTGTGTTATTTTATTTTATACTCAAAAAAAATATTTCATTTAATAAAATGAGTATAATTAAAATAATACCATTGAGTTTTGACTATTATATGACCGTTGGTCAATATGACCGTTAGAAACTAAATGTTGCGATTATTGTCTATAAATGTAAGTGATCTTGATTAATTAATATAGAAAGAAGATTCGATGGCCCCATCCAGTAGTCTTGGGCTAATCGAAGTCCATCTGATGGAACTCGGGAAGGAGGTAGCACCTTTAGGCTTTGCTCTAGACCAAACCCAAGCCTAACTTCATCATGTGAAGCTGGAACGAAATCGCCTTCTCGAGAAGTTCAAGCTGATTGAAATCACTACTCGGGCAATGTTGGCCGAGCCGCCCCAAGATTCTATCACCCTAGCACACCTTACTCTTAGGTCCTATGCTGGTGTTATATGGGGCTATGTAACGAGACCATAACTGCCTTGTGTAATCCTTTGATTTAAATAAAAAATTTATGTCTTTTTTATGGTGAAGTTTGTGAATTTTCAAATGTCCAGATAAATATATTATGCATATTATTGATGCATTTTAGAAAAAGGATATTTTAAAAATATTTATGTAAACCTTAAATAATTAATAATGTGTAATGATTTTCAAAAAATGGTCTTCTACAATTATGTTCAGTAAGAAATTTAGAGTCTAATAATATCAACTCCATTTTTGATGAATAGTAATTTATGAATAGTGATTTTACGCTTAGGATTAGTAATGTGACCCAATGGATTAGTAATCTCACTTAAAGAAAGTATTAATTTAATTTAGGCACCTTGATTAAGTAATGTGATTCAATAAAATAGGTAAATAACTGTTTCAGAAATTATTAGTCAAGTATTAGTTTTTCAGGTGAATAGTGTTTTTTAATTAAAAATATTTAGAAAATTATTTTTATAAAATAGAGTTCATTTTTGAATTCAGAGCATCGATATTAGGTTATGGTGATTTTTGGGGATTTTTCTGAAAAAAATGAATTTTTAGTGAATAGTGTTTTTATATAAAAATTAAATTAAAAATATTTAGAAAATTATTTTCATAAAATGGAGTTCATTTTTGAAATCAGAGCATCGATATTTGGTTAAGGTGAAATTTTGGGATTTTTCTGAAAAAGTTGAATTTTTAGTGAATAGTGAATTTTTAGTTTGGAGTTTCAGGTGTTTAATGACATCATTAAGGATGTAATAATTATGTGATAATTCTGGTCGACTTATGAATAGTAATATAAGTCATTAGGTGTCCCAAGTGGAAAATACCATGGGAAAGCCCATGGTTTTTCCAATACCACCAATGAGGTGTCCCTTGGCCATTAATGCCTTGTCCCCTCACTTCCCCTATAAATACCAAGCCATTATCTCATAATTTCCATTAAAAAATCATCCTCAACTAAGTTCTAGTCTTCTTACCTCCCAAGGAGTCCTCCCAAGGTTCCCTCAAGCCTCCCAAGGTCCCAAACTTCAAGATTTCGAAGTTACTCTTCAAGGTAAGGGATCCTACCTCTCTCTTTCTTTTCAAGTACTCTTTTGTATGTCATTTCATTTAAGCCCCATGTTCTTATTTTGGGGGGATGTTCTTTTATATTACTCTTTCTTCCATTTTCATGTTCATATGATGATAGATCCCCTCTTATTCTCATAATTTCATTTTATGAATGTTTAAGTGGCGCCGTTAGGCTGCCGAATTTTTGTAAGGGATTCTTTCACTCTTCCCATTTTCAAAGTTCTACTTTCATGTAAAGTATTTCAAGTCTCATTTTTCCATGTTGGGGTATTATCTCTATATCCATCATACTTTTATTTTATTTTCATATTATTAGAGACCCTATTTGATCTCATCAATTCATTTTTTTTGTAGTTTTAAGTGACGCTGTTAGGCTGCCGAATTTTCATAAGAGAAATCTCATTTTTGTCTTCCTTCCATGTTTTTCATTTAATATGGTATGTATTTCAAATTTAATTACCATGTTCTTATATCCTTTATATTCTTCCCCTCTACTGTTTTATGGATCATTTATGAGTGGGTGACCCATGTCCCCTCTCTTTTCAATATTTTCTAAAACCCTGTAACATAGCCGTTATGCTGTAAAATTTTCATCTCAAAATGTCTCTCTATTTTTCTCAAATTATTTTATTTTATTAAGTGAATACTCAAAGATCTTTCTTATATAGGGGTATTCACATATATATCAAAATTTTCTATATTAAATTTTAGTATTTACATACATGATACCCGCTTTCCTTTTCCATGGGTTTAAAGTGACATAAAGATCACATCTTTAAAGTAGTTTTTAAAATGTTATGATTATGAAATGAAACCCATTTCTTTTATGATATATGGGTTATTTATGAAATGTTTGATGATGATATATGTGACTCACATGATAATAAAGACAAATTTAAGGGTTCTCCCTGATAGCGCTCTAATGCATTGGGTAATGATGTAATCTCTAGGGATTACAATTTTAACGATACCTTGGTGAATAACCTTGGTAATTTTTTTTAAATGACACCTTGGGGATGGACCTTGGTGATATGTTCATGATTGTCTAAGTTAAATGTTTTATCCACATATTCAAGTTATGAATCATTTTCTTTTCATTATTATATTCCTCATGATCTCTTTCTCATGCCTTAAAGCTATTTATCATACTTTATTGATGTATATCATGTTCACATGTAAACTGTTTCTCTTGTTTCCCTTACTGGGCCTTCTACTCACCCTTTCCTTTGATGTATGCTCCCAGGTTATGAGATGCTGTAACTAACTTAGGATGAACAATGAATAAGCCTTTAAAGCGTTTAAGAAGAATGTTTTATGTTGTTTTCATGTATTATGTTCCTAATTTCCAAGACACTAGACTTTAAAGATCCTCTGTTTTGTAAGATGTAATGAAAAGTTATGTTATAAAAAGGTGGGATTCCACACTATCAACTAGAACTCCCACTGAACCTATCTCAAGTACATGATGTATTTTATGTATCACTCTTGAGGAAGTACATACCAGAACTCCAGTAAAGATCTTAGATCGTAGAGAAAAAGTTCTATGAAATAAGACAATGTACATTGTTAAAGTGTTGTAGAGAAATCAAAAATTTGAAGAAGTAATGTGGGAACTGAAGGAAGTTATGAAGAAAAGTTACCCTCATCTATTTTAGTGTGGGAAATGAAAATTTCTAGGGTGAAATTTCTAAAAGGGGGAAGATTGTAATGACCCAAATTGTTATAAATAAAATCCCCCTTTTGATTTAATATCTTATTATATATGGTTATAGAAAACAAATTCACTTATTTTATTTTATTATATCCAATTGGATTTAAAACACTATTAATTATCTTTACCATTGATAATATATCCATTGACTATTGATCACATGATTAGTATAAATATAGGGTTTAAAAAAATCCAATTGACACAGAAAAAGGAAGTGATGACCTCAACCAGTAGGACCGTACCCTATAAAGCCCATTTATTAGAGCTTCTGAGGGAGATAAAATTTTTAGTATTTTACCTTAACTAAGAACAATATGATATCTAACAACTTAATCATGAGATAAACCATTTATGGGAGAAGTTCAAACTCATCAAGATCATGACCCAAATCATGTTTGTCAAACCACCCCATTAAAGTCCCACCATCACACACCTTACTCTTAGGGAATTTTTTGGTGTATTAAAGGGATATGTATCAATACCCTAAAAATATGAATATATACATTTTTTTCTTATATAATAATGAACATATTTTCATCCAATTATTTTTTACTTTGTAAATGATTTTTATTTCAATTCAATAAAACACAAATAGTATTTTTGGTAAATATTCAAATTCCATTAAGGAATTTATTTTGATGAATTAATGAATTTTTGAAATAAATAATATTTTAATAAAATATTATTATTAAATAATTTTTATTAAATATAAATTATCATATAATTTTTATGAAGTCAAATGTAATTTTTATAAGGGTTAAAAAATGTTATTTTCAAAAAACCTGACATTTCTTAATAAATGTTGATTTTATTTTAAAAGTGAAAATTAATTTTTTTAGAAAAATATTTATATAAAATGAATATTATTTTTGTAATCATAATGTTGAAATTATCCAATAGTCAATTTTTCATAATTTTTTGAGAGAGTCGAATTTTTGGGTAAAAATTAAATATAGTATAAAAATACTTTGTGTTTTATGACAACATAATGACCCAAAAGTGATGTAATAATTACTATAAATGGTATAAATTACCAAATAAATGTTTTAAATTTAAAATAATTTTATTTTTATTTGATTTTATTTATTTTTTAAATACATTATGAATTTTCCAAAACCTATAATATATTTTATGGTTTTAAAATCATTTCTTTAAGAGTGTGACTCACCTCCACATGAGCAAGGGAATTATTTTAATAAGTTCGGCCATTTTCCTTATAAAATAATAAAAATAAATCTCATTTTTCATAAACGATGGGAAAAAACCATGGTATGATTTGTGGTTTTGGATATTTTATTATGTAGAGTCTAAAACCTAAATAATAAAAAATCCCCCTCTTTTCCTATATAAACCCACACAAGATCTCATTTATCTTCACTAAAAATTCTTGAAGCATGACCATAATATTACATACACTCTATAGGGTCCTATAAAAAATTCCCTGAGCTCTCAAGAAGCCCCTCCTAATCTTTTGAAGTCACACACTCAAGTAAGAGACCTTCCTCTCCTTCTTTCAATTCAAGCACCTTCTTTGGAACTTGTCTTCTTAATTGAAATTGTTTATGATTTCATTTATTTGAAAAAATACCCTAATATACAATGGATGTTATTTTAATAAGTTATCATTTATTCTCTCTCATTTTTACCTTCACCTAATCCTTTACTATGCTGAAATTCCGTAAGAGATTTCTCTCTTCTCATTTCCATTAAAGAACTCATTTTTATTAAGTCTATTAAATTCCTTTTTATTTTGTTGGGATATATTCTTAAATATCCCAATTAATGTCCACATAATTTATAAATGATTATATCCCCATTTCCACTCACATTAATCCTCCCATGATCCATTATATACACCTGTTACCATGCATAAATTTCGTAAGAGATATTTTCCTTTCTCCTCTTTATTCAAGTATTTTCTTTACCTTATGTATTTTATCTTCATTTTCTTATGATGGGATATGTTATTACATATACACATTACTATCCAATTTATTTACAAATTATAAGATACCCCTTTATCTCTCACCAATCCCTTGTATGAATTTTTAAGTAACCTCGTTATGCTTCCAAAATTTCACCATGATTTTCCATGACAAAACAATTGTGTAGTAAATACCATAATGATTTTTCTATCAAAGGTATTCACCTTTATGAACATATAATTATTTATTGATGACTTACATGTATTTATTCCACATTCCTTAATCTTTGAATAAATTATGATGATGAATGAATCCATGTTTTATGATCTATACGGCACACTTAAACATGAGAATGAAATGAATATGATGTGTGCACCTAGATAGAGCTCCAATGCATTGGGTAATATTTAGTATTATGATATGTCACATTGGGATAGGGAGTGAACCTGATTCCTTTAAGGTTCTTTTCCCACTATTATGTCTTGGCGGGTTTAACCTCGACCTATGTTTATGATTCATTTTTTTAATTTGTTTCCACATTTCCCATGTTATGATTTTTATGCTATATCACACATTATTCTCCATGTTCTTTTTATTCCTCATTGATATTCCTATTGTCTAAAATTTATCACTTATTCCATATTTATTCTCTTACTGGTATTTATAGCTCACCTTTTTTTATAAATGTCCATTGGTTATCCCATGCAGTTTTAAGTCTGAAGAAGTATTTTGAGCATGTTAAAGAAGTTTTTAATAAATATGTTGTATTTACTATTTTATGTTGTTATGTAATGTACCTAATTCACAGATACACTAGACTTATAGATCATTCGAGTTTTATTAAGTGTAGTCTTATGTAATAAATAAAGTATTAATGTGAAATAAAGAGCAGAGTTGTTATATTTTTGTTCATCATTTCTAGAGTAATTTTGCACCGGGAATTTTGACTATCATTTGTTTTTTAGTGGGAATGTTTCTTGCTATCTATTTCGAGTTTCCTAAAAAAAATTCTAGTGGAAAATTTCAATGTGAATATCTAGTTGGTATTTTCACTACAAATTTTCATTGTAATTTCCTCTGGCAATTTCAATTTCATAGAACAAACATGATTTTTAAATAAAAATTTATTGAAAGTGTAAATGTCATCTATGAATTTGTGATTCCTATTAGTTGTTGAATACAACTTAAAATTTCCTACACTTTCCACTATGGATTGAAAATGGAAATTTTATATAGGTATTTCTACTAGGATTTCTATTCATTGATAATTGGTGATGGGAATTGATAGTGGGAATTATGGATGGGGATTTCTAGTTGGAATTTCTCACCAGAAATTATAGTGTCTATTACCAGTGAAAATTCGAGTGGAAATCAGAGCGGAAATTTCTAGTGGAATTTCCTAGTAAAATTTATTTATAAATTCCAACTAGTAAACATTTATATTCAATCAATTAGAACTTTCCTCTAATAAATCCCACTATAAATTCCTAGTGGAAAGTTCTGATAGCATTTCTCAATTGAAATTTCTAGTGGTAATTATGAGTGTATGGTCTCAATCCCCACTAGAAATTCACAGTGAAATTCAATTTCATTTTTAACTTTTGAAAAATTTATATTTGAATCACTTTTAATTTTTGAGTGATAATTCCTAGTAATTCGATGTTGAATTCCCAGTTGAATTTTCCAATGGAAATTCCCACCAGAAATTCCCAGTGTAAATTCCATGTGGAATGAAATTACAATTTGAAACTATAAAACAATTTATAGAATGAGTTTAAATTGTACACTGAGATTTCCCACTGGATATTCCCACCAGTAATTCCCACCATCAATTTCCTGTGGAAATTACCACTGGAAATTCTGAGTGTAAGGTGTCAGTGTAATCCCCACTAGAAATTCGTAGTGAAATTTAATTACATTTTTAAGTACTAAAAAATTTATAATTGAATCAATTATAATTTTCAGTGACACTTCCCAATGAAAATTAGATATTGAATTCGTAGTTTCAATTCTCAGTGGAAATTCACAATGGAAATTCTCAGTGGAAATTCCCACTTAAAATTACGAATAGCAGTGTAAATTCCCTATGGAATTTGATTATAATTTGAAACTATATAATGAATGATTTGAAATTATACACTAAGAATTCCCACTTTTTCAATAGGGAATTGTATTGGAAATTTCCAGTAGGATTTCCAATGGGAATTAGTAGTGAGATTTTCACTAGGAATTTCCACCACTCATTATTGGTGTAAATTTACATCTACATAACATTTTTTAGAACCAATTGAAAATTTACTATGGGAATTTATAGTTAGAATTTCCACTAGGATTTTCATTAGGACTCACCACTATAAAATTTCAATTGAAATATAATTTCAAAGTAGATAACTAATTTTTTGAACTAATTGAATATTTTTAGTGGGAAATTTTAGTAATATTTCCAGTGGAAATTTACACCATAAATTTCTAGTGGGATTTCTAGACTGAATTTTGATTAGACCATTGATTTGAAAGTATCAATTCAAAGTCATGTGGAATTTCTGTAGTTGGAATTTTCACTGAGAGTTTTTAGTTTTCACTTTTTTTCCTTATATTAACATTTAAATATCCTTAATGTTAATTTTTTAGGGATATTGTTTTTTTATGCCAGAAGAAGCCTCTGTATCAGCTACCAGCCACTACAGGTATTCGATGACTGGGCTTTGGAAAATATTTAATTATATTAGGCTGAATATTACTGAGAATCACAAGAAATATCTTCAAAGGATTCCATTTTGGTAGTTGTTTAAATTTTTTCTTGATAACATAGTGTCATTTGATGATTGTAAAAAAACCGATGAGTTCATTTTATTTTTACTACTGAGGTGAAATGTTGATTTAAAAATGTTTGACATAGCTGGTAGTATTATTGAGTTAAGAGTTGCTAACATATCCCATATATTTGGAATTATGGATGGTGACTTACCTTTTTCAGCTGCCAATACATTATGGCCAAATAGTTCAACACTTTTGAGGAGGAGGTTTGACAATGTTGGATGACTATTATCACATGGTGTGTTATGGATAACCATTATTGAGACTTTTAAAGCTATTTAGGAGCAATACTTATTTGATGTGGTATGTTTTCTTTGTATTTTTTCATGCACAACATTATTTTTCCCTATATACAGTTCTTATGCAGTTTCTAATTTCATGACATATTTTGAAGATATATAAAATGTGATGATTTATTCTTAGGTTGTTGGTATTAATGACCATCTTATTACATCAGTTAAAAAAATCACACCACTGCTTTAAATTTTTTTGGTTATGTTGTTAGTTTATTCATAAGGTCTTAAACTTTATTTTACTGATTATTTTTTCTGATTTGGTTGATCAATTCCTAATAATATTAACTATTACAGTATTGGTATGCTGAAAATTTTGGGAATGTTTTCCTAAAAGAGAGGGTGCACCATTATTTGTATAATGAAGTTTGCAAGATGTTGTTACTACTCTACAAGAAACAACCAATGTACTATTTGTATACTATTTTTCGAACATTACTTTATTTTCATATTAATTTATAACATCTAAATTTATGTTTCCACTATCCATTGTAGACTCCAACCATTCCAAGGCAGAGTTAAAGGCAACAATCAAGGCCTTGTGAGGCTAAACAACATGTTCATCGAGTTTTTGATGAAAAAAAACTTCCTTTTAGTATGAAAGTAGAAACAACAACCATTTCAAATGAGGAGAGTGTGAGCTTGTACATGTAGAATTACAAAATTAATAATAAGGTTAAGAAACTTGAGGCCCAATTAAAAATGAAGAATAAACAGATTATGATTTTGAGAGAAAGGATGAAAATCAAGGAGAAGGAAGAGATGAAAGAAATTTATGGTGAGGAGAAAGGAAGTGTTTTAGAGGATGTTCAGATTAAATAAATTTAAATAGAAAACAATAAAACTTCATCCATTTCTATCGAGGGATTCACAAAATAAATTCATGTATATGAGATAAAGGAAACAAGTAATATAATGGTAAGCAAGGAGGATGAAGATGTCAATGAAGAATTGTGTAAGGAAGAACCAAAACGTGTTGTGAAATCCAGTGCAACGTCTTCTACCTCAAAGATACAAGCCTCATTGATTAGAAGTGTGAAGAGTAGGGCAACAAAACCAAATAATTAGTCTCCTTATATATATCCACATGTTACTTCAAATAAAAGTAAAAAAATTTCCCCCAAGATATCCCAGTTAATTTCAAGGTGGGAGAAACAATAGAATATAGTGACAACACATGATACAAGGCTCATGAAAATGTTGCTTGATGCTGATAGGGATAGGTAATGTTACTAAATTTATGTAGTTAGAATATATTTTAATATATTTTACTATGTACTAAAAATACAAATGACTCTCCATGAAAACAACGGTGTAGTCTGGGAATCTACTGAAAAATCATATCAAACTGATATGAAAAACATTATTGATTTGTTAAACAAGAGGTTCACTCCCAGTACGGTATGTGTTATATCAGTTTTTTTAACCAGCACTATTGTTTTATCTTTTATTGAGTTCTATTTTTAGAAATAGGTCATAGATTCATACATGGTGATAATTGATGAAATATTTCGGCTTCAAAGTATGGTTGGAATTACAGAATCGGAAAGTTGTTCCTTCACGTCGAGTACCTTTATTGTAAGACTATGGTTCATTTTTTACAAAATGATGCTCATATTTTTCAACTTTTTATTTCACTTCACTGCATATTTCAAGTTAACCATGACTACATTATTATATTTTATTTTTTTATTGGCTTCTAGGTAGTTATTCATTCATCAAATGAGAAATTAAAGGTTAAATTTTTGAACTAGGCAGTAGTTGCCAATATAAAGAACTCCTCATTTTTATTCTTCCCAATAAACTCAAATAATACCTATTGGAATTTGTTATTAATGTATTTGAAAAAGGGTGTTTAGATGTTATAACTCCATGTGACCTATTAGAGGAACAAGATCAAGTGATCTGTTTATTGAAGATACAATCAGTGTGGTAAGATGTTATACAATTTCCAAGAAAATTTTCAATACATTAAAAGATGGAATGCTAATTGATATTTTTTATAGAATTCCTATTTTGAAGAAGTGTTCACCCATGTTCATGCCAAAAATGTAAAGCAATGTAAATGGGATATGGAAATTGAGAAGACACCGCAATAGGGAGACAACACTTTGGATTGTGGTGTCATCATTTGTTATGTCATGGAATGTTTGACAATAAGAGTTACAGTGCCAAAGCGTTTGAAGGAAAAGGAACTTACTGACTGATGATTGTTTATGGTTTATTATTTCCTAAATGATCATAGAATGACAACGTCAGAGATGGATACTGAGAGTAGGAAGTATTTGGTCACTTCCATAAATATTGAATTAAGTTAAGTCAGTTATTCACTAAAACATAAATTTGGTTGTTGTTTAACAAAATAAAATACTATGATTTATTATGATGGTTTGGGTGGGCATGGGATTAGGGGGTGGAAATTATCATTTTATGACATGGATAAACATATGGATGTATTCTGTGCTTTTATGTAGGTGTTAAATTGTACCTTTTATTTACAGTATGCAATATCTTTTCTTTAAATCAATTGGAAACCTTTTGTGCATAAAAATTCCAACCGGTAATTCCCATTAGAAATTTCTAGTGGAATCTCCCACTATAAACTTTAAGTGGAAATTTACACTTTGGTTTATGTGAATTGGTTGGGTGGTATATAGGGGTAGAAATATTTATTTTCCAATATGGATGAACATTTTTATAAAGATAATATTGTTATAATATGTCATAGTATGATAGGTGTTACACTATAATTTATCTTTATGCTCTTCATTGTTAGTTATTTGAATGGAAACCTTCTATTCATAGAAATTTCACATCTGAATTATCATTAGAAATTTACAGTGGAAACACCCACTATAAACTTAGTGGAAATTTCCACTTCGGTTTACATCAATTGGTTGGGTGGTACATAGGGGGTGGAAATGGTTATTTTCTGATATAGATGCACATTTTTATAAAGATGATATTGTTATATTATGTGATAGTATGATAGGTGTTACACTATAATTTTTCTTTGTAGTCTCTACTATCATTTCTTTGAATGGAAACCTGTTGTGCATATAAATCCCAACTAGGACTTCCCATTGGAAATTTCTAATGGAAACGCCCATTGTAAACTCAAATTTGGTTTAAATAAATTGGTTGTGTGGTACATAGGGGGTGGTAATTATTATTTTACAATCTATATAAACATTTTTATAAAGTCTATATTATTATATTTTGTGATAGTATGATAGGTGTTACACTATAATTTATCTTTGTAGTCTCTTTTTTCATTTCTTTGAATGGAAAATTGATGTTCATAGAAATTATAATTGGGAATTCTCATTGGAAATTTTCAGTGGAAACTCTAAGTGGATATTTCCACTTTGGTGCACATCAATTGGTTGGGTGGTACATATGGGGTAGAAATGGTTATTTGACGATCTGGATGAACATTTTTATAAAGATTATATTTATTTAACCTATGATAGTATGATAAGTGTAATACTGTAATTTCTATTTGTAGTCTCCACTGTCAGTTATTTGGATGGAAACTAGCTGTGCATTGAAATTCCAACTAGGAATTCCCATTGGAAATTTCCAGTGAACATTTCCACTGTGAACTCTGAGTGGAAATTTTCACTTTGATTCTATACAAGTTGTTAATGGAAATTTCCATCACTGAAGAAAACCACAACCTTATTTATGAAAACTAATTTTCATAAATAGTTGCATATTGTGATGACATCTACAGTTGAAGTTGTGTATAAACTGAATTCCAAAATGATTCCATCGAGGTGTCGGTCCTCAAACTTATGTTGTAATTCCTATTTGTAGTGGTTGCTGAATTTTTCATCCTGAATGGAATAAAATTTCTCTTTGGTGCCTCCTAATTGCAGCAATAGTTATATATTAATAACTAAAACGAGAAATAACATAAGTGTTGCATAAAACTTCAAATATCACAATATATCAGGTGTTATGAAGTGTGTTTAAATATGTAGGTTTTCAAAATGCGATACAATATTTACATACATTGAGATCTATAATAGGATCACTATGGTGGCTAGCATTCGACGATTCTATAAAACTTCCCTGCAAAAACATAACATTATTTATGAATGATTACATTGAATATAGTATTTTAATAACATAAGGAAATAATAACAGAAGTGTTGCATAATATTTTAAATATTAAAATATATGGAGTGCTATAAAGTGGGTTTAAATATGAAGGTTTTTAACCTATGGTATAATATTTACATACATTGAGATCTATGATCAAATCACCATGGTAGACACTATTCTACGGTTCTTTATCTCTTCCCTGAAATAACATTATAACATTATTTATGCATGATAACACAAAATGCAGCAGTTTAATAAGATAATAAAATAATAAAAACCCCATAAAAGTTTTTTGGTCTCTTAATTTCTGATATTTTTCCTATTATTCACGTGTTTTTTTCCTGTTCTAGAAAATTTTTGAGCCTATCACCACCTTTCCTTTTATCTTTATTCTTGAATTATGTTTTAGATTATTGTCGAAGTTGCATGTCAGATCCTTCTTGAATGCATTTTGAGGGTAAATTATTTCTAGTTTCCTGAAATTCCCTGACATAATTGTTCAGATTTGAGATCCCAATCCCATATCCTTGTTCAAACTCATAGGATTTCGTTACAATATTTATTTCCATTCATGAAAATTGTTGGTAACATTTATATTTTATTGCTACTAAATCTTATTCAACATGATTAAATTTTATGTCTGCTAAGTGGATGTCATGGACATGTTTTGTCCATCTCTTACGAATATATAACTCTGAAAAGCACCGCACATCCAACCTTTCCAATATTTTTAGTACATGACAACACAAATACCCATAACTCTCAAATTTCATACAAGTACAACCAATTATCATAGGTGAATCTTGGTACACTTCAACTGTAAAATCATTTTAGGAACCTTTCATTCTGAAAATATACCTTTTTGGGGAAACTATTTCATTAGAAGACTTGGAAACAAGCACCACACAGTTAGTGTTCATGCTGAAAAATATTGAATATTTTTTGAGTGTACAAATGACTTGATTGAACCATGATTGTATGATATAGAAAATGATTGTGTGGGAGATTTTACATTCCATAAAATTCATCCTTCATTTCCCGATACCAATTCTTCTCCAACACGTGATCAAATTGTTGGAATAATTATAAGACATTGATCTTACAATTAAAGTAATAATTTAATATACCATTAAAACTCTCAATTAATTGTGTGCTTAAAATTCATATTGTAAATCCAGTATTCATAAAATAGTGATCCCATTTTCCCCTTACTTTGTACATATCTTCTATCCATGTCTAATTTGTATCACTGCAATCTACTTGGATTTGTTGCCATATTGACTCAAATTTTGAATTCTATGCAACCCCATACATGCATTTTTTTAATTTTTCCAACAATGTAGAGTCATATTTCATTACATGTCCTAAGTGTTTAATTCCATTTTTCATTAAGTTCCAAATGCATAGTCCATGTCTTGTTTTAAGTAGGGTCAAACCAATAGATTTAGACATAACTGCATCTTGATCTTTGAAAATTGTCTGAGGATTATTCCCCCCATGAAAATCAAAAAATATACTAAACAAACAACTAAATCAGTCCATAGTCTCATCATATAATAATGATGCACCAAAAATCACAATCTCCTTATAATGGTTTACACCTATAAACACTCCCAAAGGCCTATAATCCTTGTTTGTGTTGAAGGTAGTGTCAAACATGAATAAATCTCCAAAATTATCATAATATACCTTTATTTTGGGATCAACCCAAATTTTTTTGTTAATTTGACCACACATGTCAAGTTTCATGTATAATAATGATGTGTTATCACCTGATTTCTTCTTTAAGTGTTGTAACATACCATCATCATCACATAAATTCAAGTCCCTCTATCTTTTGGACTGCAAATAATTCAGTTGGTCCACTTGTGTATATCCAAGACTCCCAGGCCCACCTGTAATAATTATTAAAAGTGAAAACGAATCACCAAGATTTAGAACAACTTTATTATTAACACCCAACTCGGCACCTTGTGCATCACTAATGTCTTGTTGTGACCTCATGAAATGAATGGTCTTAGAAAAATGTAAAGCATGGTTATGATCCTTAAAAAAATTTCTACACTCATACTGGTTATTGGATATATATACATCTCCCATTCATGCCGGAAAATTAGTCCTTGTTTCTACATGTGGATTTTTGACATCGATATCACATCTGTCTGATCTTCAACATCCTTCTTTACTACATGTATACAACATTTATGTTACTAAGATTTTATCATTTTTATTTCTATTAACATACTGCTTCCATACACTGAAACCAACAATGCCTCCATAAGAAACATAAAATTAATAGGATTCAAATCATGATTTAAAAACCATCCCAATTCTTGGTCTCTATATACTACTTTGTTTACAAATCCTATCACATGGGGTACTTTCTTATGAATTTGTAACTTCATCTTTATTGATAAAAATTTATGCACTTCACTTTGATTTTGTAATGTAATCACTATTATTATCCCTCACATAATGATCAGAAAAATTTTGTATAGTATTCAAATATAATGAATTTATGTCTTCTACATCATGTAGAACATCTAGATTCAGCTTGATCGTTTTCATTCTAAGTTGTACAATTTATGTGCACAAACCGTTAGATCACATTTGTTTGTAATTTGTTTGATGGGGTAATTTATTTTGAATCAATTGAAAATACCCATTATAAATTTCCACAAATTTATTGGAATGTAAACTCAAAGTGGAAATTTCCACTTACTTTCAATTTTAAATTCTATCATCAAAATACAATATGAAATTTCCACTTTAATTCAATTAAAAATCACCAATCAATTCCTTTGAATCTTTTGAAAATTTGAACCGAGAATTCTAACTATGAATTCATAGTGAGAATATGTAGTATATATATCATCTAGGATTTTATTGGATAAATTCATAGTGGAATTTTCAGTGCAAATTAGCAGTGAAATTTTCTACAGGTCTTTATTAGAATCAATTCGAAATGTCCACTACAAGGGAAATCTCATTCGAAATTGACATTGGAAATTTCCTTCCAATGGAAACTCCCAATGGAAATTCCAACTAAAATTTTTTATTTTGATTTTGTTTTAGATTTTGATAGGGATATACGAGAAGAAATTTCCACTTTAAATAAATTTGAAATTTTAAACCACTTATTTTGAAATAATTAAAAATTTCAACTCATAATTCCAAATATGAATTCACAGTGTGATTTTACAGTATAAATGGAATATTGGAATTCCTTTTGGGAATAAACAGTAGAGATAAATTGGGGAAATTAACTGTGGTAATTAACTATATAAATTCACAGTGGAAATTCACGGTGGAGTTTCTAATAAAAATTCCCTTTAATAATCAAGAACCTCATTGTGGACGACCTTGCAAACGGTTACCCTATAGGAAATGTCCCCCAAAAATTCCCCTGAAAACACACCCTGAAAACACCCCCTGAAAACACCCCATGAAAACACCCCTATAAACACACCCTAAAACACCCCGTGAAAACGTCTACTACAAATTCTCCTAAAAACGCCCACCCTCTGGAAAATATTATGAAGAAAGAAAGTATTTTGATTCCAATTTTAGGTTCTCCAAGAATCATGAACTTCACTGCACCTGTATCTCCACCCTCGATGGGGAAAAATTTCGATCATTTTTCATTCAGTGGGAAATAAATTAGCCCACCTTTTCTTCTTTTAGATGAGGATATTTATTTTTATTCTTCATCATTTTAATAATACAGATATGACCATCTAACATGGTAGGCATCCAATAACCAACTCGAGGGTCAGGTTCAGACGCCAAACCTGAGATGATTTTAATCCCCACCAGCGACCCATGATCCCATAAACTATAATCAATAATAATTATTATCCAAGAATAAATATGTTAGAAGATTCAAAGCATTAGTAAGCTCTAATTCAGAGTAATAGAAATCAATCAATTCAAATGAATTTTTATAAAAATTCATACTAGATCGATGGTGATAAAACATTCCTGCTAAAGAAAAATTAAAATAAACAGATATAATCATGTTATATTTTTTTCAAAATGAAATCTTTAGTTAACCTTTATGCCATAATTTCTTAGCCATAAACCCATTAACTTCTAGCTCTATTATTTTTTACTTGATTTTTTAAAGAGCATGTTAGATTATACCCAATTTTTATTTAAACTTCTACCATTCTAAAACCAATATTAAATATAAAATGATCAAGGTTCTCCATCGATAACTATTTTTGTATATTGTAAAAAATTCCTCCTATTGCCCATGGATGTAGATCAAATTGATCAAACCTTATTGAATTTCTATTGTTTAATTTTCTTTCTATTGAGGTTAATTTGTTTGTTTCATCTTCTATGTTTCAAAAATTTGTATAAGAGTATCCATTTTATGTTTTTTTTGGAATTGGTTCCCCATAAACAACCTCTATGTACTTGATGATTACATGTATTTATTTTCTTGAATATTAATGAATTTTTTTATCACATCATGATTGTTCTTAAGCATGACATAGTATGTGATAATGTGATGATAATATTTATCATATTAAAATGGTCATAGTAGTTCTCCACTATGATGAGAACTCAGAGGTGTCAATATATATCTTTTTTAGTCTGATGATATCTTCTGATAAGACACAAATGATATAGGCTCTGAGGGGTAGAAAATCATATGACTTTGAGTATCCTTTCATGGTATGTTCCCTTGGTAATTTACAAAGTAAGATATCATGAGAATAAGACTCGCAGGTAGGAAATCCATATTTATATGTGTCATTGAATGTTCATATCTATGGATGTGTGTATTGATCCTTAGAATTTAAAATTATCATTAATGAATATCATAATTCACGTACTTTGATGTATTGATGAAAACCATGATAACGTATTCTTGTAGTGAAGTAGTATATGTTGGGTATGTCACGATTGATATAAAATTAATGGATATTATGAGAAAAAGATTTATCCCTTATATTTATTAAATAAAGTTAATATCTTAGGCCCTTTAATGAGAATGAAACTTCCTAGATAAATCCATGACCATAGTGTTCTATGGGAAAGTTAATTTCCAAAGAGTCAAAGAAAGATATGTTAAACACATAGGTTGCTGACACAAGTATGCAACCTACTTTATTAGAGATATCATGATAAATATATTACATTACACAATAAACATTTTTAGGAGTTTTTATGTCATTGCAACATTAACTTCTTTCTATATGGGTGTCTTGGAGTGTTGTTAGATGTTAATATTAGACTTTAGGCATATCTACCTATTATCAGTGAGAAATAGGTCTAGAGGGTCACACATTAAGTTTATCTAGAATCTCTGTTAAATTCAATGTTTAATTTAACAAGTTGTAATGAATATTATTCATGTTTTTTGGTTTAATAATGATTCAAGTTTGATTGATCGCCAATATTCAATCATGATTTATTTGAATGAATATATGGGTTAAATAATAATAAATATTTATTTTCATGGTTTGGATAATATAACATTTTTTATATTTATTGATAAATAATGCAGTGATATTTATTAGTTAAATAAATAGTCATTATTCAAGGTTCGGTAAATGCCAAGTAGGATTAGTGGACTGAGTTTAAAGTTCCGATCGAAAATGATATAAAACAAATTTATTTATTATTAGTTGATGCACATGTAAAGTGAATAATAATTATTGTATTATTATAGGACATGAAGTTTACTAAGGATTAAGTGAGTGGTAAGGGATCTATGTGCAAATAGTTAACTCTAAAATCACTAGAATAAATACATAGTTATATCACTTTTCTTGAGATACAATTTGTTGTGTCCAATGGATAAAAAAAAGTTATCTCAAGACCCAGAGCAATCTCAAGAATGCACTCAAGATTCGAAGTGTGGATCCTTCTCACCTATCAAGTGGTCTTATAACAACCCTGCTCTTTATTTCATATTTAATCATGATTTATTACATGGATTTGCACTTAATATAACTAAGAAGATTGAGAGGTCTAGTGTCTTGGAAAATTAGTAACATTACATAACAACTTAAAAAATGAAATAAAAAATCTTTATTGAAAACTTCTTTTACACGACCATAACATTCCTTTATACTTAACACTGCATGGGATAACCTGAGAACATACATAAGAAAGGGGTGAGCTATAAATCCCAGTAAGGGAGTAAAAAAGGCACAACGTGAAGAAGACAATACATGTTAGACAATAGGAATATCAATGGAGCATAAAAGGAACATGAATATAAGGGCATGGTAAATCATTATAATCATAATATGGAACTATGGAAACAACATACAACATGATATTAGCATGAGTCAAAGCCCATTGCACACAAAGTAGCATGATTCAACACCCATTGCGCATGAAGTAGCATGAGTCAACATTCATTTCACATGAATTAGTATGATTCAACACCTATTTCACATGACGTATCATGATCCTAAACATTACCCAATTCATTGGAGTGTTATCAGGGCACACCCTTTATAATCATTTCATTTTTATGCTTAAGTGTGCCATATAGATCACACAACATGGATTCATTAATAATTATAGTTTATTAAACTATCAAGGAAATGTTTAATAAATAAATATATATTCACAATAAATAAGTATATGTGAATAAATATGAATACCCTTGATAGAGAAATGGGTACAGTATTCACTACACAATGATTTTGGCATGGGAAATCATGGTGCAATTTTGACAGCATAACGACGTCATATTGAAATTCATAAAATGGGTTGATGAGAGAAAAAGGGGTATATAATCATTTAAAAATTAAATGGAGATATTAAGAGATATAGTTAAGAATGTATTTCAACTTAATAAATTATAAATTAAAGGGTATAAGGTAAATGAGGTGCTTGATAAAAAGAAGAGAGAGAGAAATCCCTTAAAGAATTTTGGTATAGTAATGACTTAGGTAAGGGTCCAAATGAGGGGGTATAAATGATCTATTATTGAAATAAAATCATATGTACAGTATATAATTGATTACAAAAGGATAAAAATATAACAAATTGAAATTAAAAAGACTAATTTCAAAAAAGGTTCTTGAATTGAAAGGAAGAGAGGAAGGCAAGGATCCCTTACTTGGATATGTGACCCTAAAGTCTTGGGAGAGGCTTCTTGGGAGCTTGGGGGCACCTTGGGAGGATTATATGGAGTATAGGGAAGAGTTTGGTCGAGATTAAAGGATTTAGAGTGAATATAAATGGGATATTGGGTGAGTTTATATAGGAAAGGAGAGAGATTTCTTTATTATTTTGGTTTTGGACACTACATAATAAAATATTCAAAACCAAGAACCATAACATAGTTTTTTCCCATGGTTTCTAGAAAAGTGGAGTGGTATATAATATTTTATAAGTACAAGGACTGAATATATTAAAATAGTTCCCTTTATTATGTAGAGGTGAGTCACACTTTCAAAGAAATGATATTAAAATCTTAAAATATATTATAAGTTTTGGAGGATTCACTAAGGCTTTATAAAATAAATAAAATAAAATTAAAATTAAATTATTTTAAATAAAAACATATATTTGGACTAAGATAACTTTTATTGTATTTATTACATCATTATTGGGCCATTATGATGTTATAAAACACACCATATATTTATACGGTATTTAATTTTTATCCAAAAATTTGATTATCTTAGAAAATTATGAAAAATTCACCATTGGATAATTTCGATATTCTAATCCAAAAAATAATATTCATTTTATCTAAATATTTTTCTAAATATGTAAATTTTCACTTTTAAAATAAAAACTAACATTTATTGAAAATGATGGGTTTTTTTATAATAATAAATTTTTAACCCTAATAAAATTACACTTGACTTCATAAAAATTATATGATCACTTATATTTAATAAAATTAATTAAATAATAATATTTTTATTAAAATATTTTTTATTTTAAAGATCCATTAATTCATCAAAATATACTTCTTAATTGAATTTTAATATTAACCAAAAATACTATTTGCAATTTAAAAATCATCTACAAACTAACAATAATAAGAAGAAAACATATTAATTATTCTATAAAAAATGTACATAATATTATTTCTAGGTCCTTGACACATATACCATTATTATACCGGTATATTCCCTAAGAGTAAGGTGTCCAATGGCAGGGATTTCATGGGGCCGTTCAGTGAACATGCTTTGGTCCGTGATCTCGATGAGCTTGAAATTATCCTATAAACAGTTTCGATCATGCTTAAGTTGTTGGATCTTATCTTGGGATTGGTATAGAGAAAATCCTAGAAATACTATCTCCCTCAGAAGCTCTGATAAATGGGATTATAGGGAATAATCCTACTTTTTGAGTCCATCACTTCCTTTGTCTGTGTCAAAAGGATTTGTTAAAATCCTATATTTATACTAGTCATGTGATCACTATTCAATGACTATATTATCAATGCTAAGGATACTTAATGGTCATTTAAATACAATTGGATATAATAAAACAAAATGAGTGAATGCGTTTTCTATATCCATAAGACATTTAATTAAATCAAAAAGGGTAATTTTATTCATAACAATTTGGGTTGTTATAACCTTCCCCCCTTAAGAAATTTCACCCTCGAAATTTAATTTTCCCACACAAAAATAGATGAGGGTAACTCTACTTCATCACCTCCTCAGGTTCCCATGTTTCTTATTCAAACTTTTGGTTTTTCCACAACACTTTGACGAGGGGCATTTTATTATTTCGTAGAAATTTTTCTCTATGATCTAAGATCTTCACTGGATGGTCCTCATAGGAAAGGTTATTTTACAATGGTACAACCTCTGGAGTGAGTACATGTGATGGGTCTGGTATGTACTTCATTAAGAATAATACATGGAATACATCATGTACTTGAGATAGGTTCAGTGGGAGTTCTAGTCGATAAGCCACTACTCTGATGCGATCAAGGATATCAAAAGGGCCGATATACTTTGGACAAAGCTTTCCCTTCTTCCCAAATATTATTACTCTATTCCATGGAGATATGAGGAGGAATACCATGTATCCAACATCAAACTCTAGGTTACATCAATGATTATTAGCATAGATCTTTTGTCGACTCTGAGTAGATTTGATGTGTTGTTGGATAGTCTTAACTCTCTCCACCATTTCTTCAACCATTTCAGGACCTAGAAGTTTTAATTCCCCAACTTCATCCCAACATGACAGTGTTTTACACATCTTCCCATAAAGGGTCATAAGGTTCCATTTGGAAGCTTGAATGGAAACTATTGTTGTAATAAAACTCTAGTAAAGGATGATGTTTATCACATACACCTTTGAAGTCCATTTATTAATATCTCAACATGTCCTCAAGTTTATTAAGCTCTCAACATGTACTCAATTGATAGTGGTACTCCATTGTGTCTTACCACTTCTCTGATATATATACGTGCTAGTTGATCCAGTGAGAAATCCTCTTGAATCATAATAACGTGTTCAATCTTTGTAAGATGATCCACAATAACCCAGATAGCATTGTTTCCTTTGGATGTCTTTTGAAGTCCGGTGAAAAATTCCATGATGATGTTTTCCCATTTCCATGTTGGTATGGGTAATGGTTACAACATCCCCTTAGACTTATTCCATTCAGCCTTAACTTACTGACATACTAGGCACTTTGATGTATATTCAACGATCTCCCTCTTCATGTTATCCCGCCAATATTGTTCATGGAGATATCAATACATATTTGTGTTTCCTAGGTGAATGGAGATATTCAAACTATGTGCATCATCTAAAAGTTCTTTCTTTAACTCAGGGTTTGATAAAACACATAGTCTTGACCCAAATCTCACAATTCCTTCTTCATTAACATTGAACTATGAGGATTTCCCTTTTTTGATAGTTCCCACTTTCTTATGAATTCCCATATAATATTTTTGAGCATCCTTTAACCTTTAAAAAATAGAAAGTTGAGAAATCATTTAGGAAAGGATTGATTACGTTCCTTTCTTTATGATTCCCATTCCCATCTTCTTCAAGTATAAGAAGATAGGATCCTTCTCAATTCTAATCAATGATAGAATTGTTGGGTCCTTTCTACTCATATCATCTTCCACCTTGTTCGCTTTACTAGGATGGTAGTGGATTGAGAAGTTATAATCCTCGATAAGCTATAACCATCTTTATTAGCGCATATTCAACTCTTTTTGTGAGAATATATATTTGAGACTTTTTTGATCTATATATATTTCACACTTCTCCCCAAAGAGATAGTGTCACTAGATTTTTAACACAAATATCACTAGTACGGACTCCATATCACACGTGATATAGTTTTTCTCATGAATTTTCAACTGCCTTGAGGCGTAGAAAATGAATTTATCATTTTTCATCAACACACATCCCAATCCCTTCTTTTAAGCATCATTGAAAATCATAAAAAGTTCCCCACTTATGGGTAGTGTGAGCATAGGGGTAGTGATAATCCTTCTTTTAAACTCCAGGAATCTTTCTTCACATTAACCATTCCAAGAAAATCAAGTTATCTTGGTAAGAGGGTTGGACAATCATGATAAAATTCTCACAAATCAGTGATAATATCTAGCTAACCTAAGGAAGATACAGATATCTATCATAGATGTTGGCCTCATCCATCCCTCAATTGATTTTGTCTTTAAAGTATCCATAGATATTCTATTTCTTGTGATGATATGACCAAGAATGACAATTATTTCAACCAGAACTCACACTTGCTATAATTTTCATAAAGATTATCCTTTCACATGGTCTTTAATACAATGCTCGGATGATCCTCATGCTCATACTTGGTTTTGGAGTATATTAGAATATCTTCTATGAAGACTACCAAAAATTTGTCAAGGAAATCTCTAAAGTCTCAATTCATCAAGTCCATGAAGATTTCTGGAGCATTAGTGAGTCCGAAAGGCATCACTATGAACTGATAGTGCTTGTACCTTGTACAAAAAGCAGTCTTGGGGATATCCTCATTATTCAACCTTACTTGGTAATATCCTAAATGCAGATCCACCTTGTAGAAGTATTGTTCTCATTGTAGCTAATCGAACAACTCATCAATTCAGGGTAAAGGATACTTGTTATTTATCATGGTTTTGTTGAGATCATGATAATCAATACAAAGGTGCATTGACCCATCATTCTTCTTGATGAAGAGGACTGGTGCACCCCATGGTGACGCACTTGGATGTATAAACCCTTTATCCATATTCTCCTATAATTGTTTATTTAGCTCCTCAAGTTCCAAAAAAACCATTCTATATGGAGTCCTGGATATTGGAAATGCCCTAGGTATAAGATCGATCAAGAATTCAACATCTCTGCTAGGAGGAAGACCAAAAAATTCCTTAGGAAACACGTTAGCGAATTCCCTCACAATAGGCATGTCTTTGAGGATGGTTCCTTCATTAGACTTAATCATTTTAGCTAGATACACTTTCTCATAGGGTATTGATATCCATGCTTTAGATGATGGTACTAAAGAAGATTCATCCTCCTCCTTACACTTGTATAGAATTGGGAGTCGATTCATTATTTGGAGAGTGATTTCCCTCTCACAAAAATTTATGTTGGCTCTATATAGAGAAATCCAATCCATGCCCAAAATTGCATCAAATTCCACCAAGAGAAGTATGACAAGGTTAAATAGGAATTTTAATCCACAAATTGTGATAGGGGAGGAGTTATATACATGTTATAAAATAATTGCCCCATTTTTTTGTTTTCATCGACATATCTACTTCCATGATTTGTAGTGGTGATTGGATTGTTCTAATAAATTTATGATATAAAATAATGCATAGAACTATGGATGATAACCCTACCTTTAACTTTTTGATTTTGGTTCTAATTTATAAAATATAGACTTAGGGAGGGGTATTTTCAAACTATTAAACACTTAAATAGGAATCTAATGGCAATAAATGGATAACTTATAAATTACATTTGTCTCCTTAACTTATGAGTTTCTAGGATTCGATCTATGTTATCCATGATCTATCTCCTAATATATATTCTTATGGATTTTTTTATTCCCTTAATTATGGTTTTTAATGAGCTTATGAATTTACTAAATCATATCCCCTGGGAGTGTCAAACCAGGTGCCCAGTAAGGCCCGTTGTTGTGTACCGGGTTACCCCGAGTCAAGCCCGAAACACCTTGTCGGAGTTGTTACTACTAGGTACATCTATTCCAGAACCACGTAAACTTATAGTATGAAGACAAGGATGTATTTTATTGATAAACCACTTACTATATAATTACCAAAATTTAGATATGTTTTCTTAAACTTAGTCATATCCCTAAGGGTTTTCTAATCCTAATCCCAAAAATAACTAAAACTATCCTCTAATACCAACTATAAAAACCCTACTCTTTATTTAATATTTAATCATGATTTATTACATGGATTTTCACTTAATACAACTTAGAATATTGAGAGGTCTAGTGTCTTGGGAAATTAAGAACATTACATAACAACTTAGAAAATGAAATACAATATCTTTGTTGAAAACTTATTTTACATGAACACAACATTCCTTTGTACTTAACACTGCATGGGATAACCTGATGACATACATAAGAAAGGGGTGAGCTATAAAGCCCAATAAGGGAGTAAACAAGGCATAACATGAAGAAGAAAATACGTGTTAGACAATAGGCATACCAATGAAGCATAAAAGGAACATGAATATAAGGAAATGATAAATCATGATAATAATAATAATATGAAACTATGGAAACAACATATAACATGATATTAGCATGAGCCAAAGCTCATTTCACATGGAGGATCATGATTCAAAACTCACTGCACATAAAGTAACATGAGTCAACACCCATTTCACATGAAGTATCATGAGTCAACACCCATTGCACATGAAGTATCATGAGTCAACACCCATTGAACATGAATTATCATGATTAAACACCCATTTCACATGATTTATCATGATACTAAACATTAACAAATGCATTGGAGTGTTATCAGGGCGTACCCTTCATAATCATTTCATTTTCATGCTTAAGTGTGCCACATAGATCATACAACATGGATTCATTAATCATCATAGTTTATTCCACGATCAAGGAAATGTGGAATAAATACATATATATTCACAATAATTATGTATATGTTCATAAAGGTGAATACTCTTGATAGAAAAATGGGTATGGCATTCACTACACAATGATTTTGGTATGGGAAATCGCGGTGCAATTTTGGCAGCATAACGACGTCATATAGAAATTAATAAAATGAATTGATGAGAGAGAAAGGGGTATATAATAATTTAAAAATGAAATGGATAGTAATGGGTATAGGTAAGAATGTATCCAAACTTAAGCAATTGGAAATTAAAGGACATATCGTAAATGAGGTACTTGATAAAAATAGGAGATAGAGAAATCCCTTACGGAATTTCAGCACAATAACGACTTAGGTATGAGTTAAAATGGGGGAGAATAAATGATCCATAATTGAAATAACATCATATGGATAGTAGGGAATTGATTATAAAAGGATGAAAATATAACTAATTGAAATTAAAAAGACTAATTTCAAACAGGGTTCTTAAATTGAAAGGAAGAGAGGAAGGTGAGGACCCCTTACTTGGATGTGTGAACCCAAAGGCTTGGGAGAGGCTTCTTGGGAGATTTAGGGCACCTTGGGAGGATTATAGGGAGTAGAGGTCAGAGTGTGGTGGAGCTTCAAGGAGTTTTAGTGAAGATAAATGAGTGATTAGATGGGTTTATATAGTAAATGAGGGATATTTCTTTATTATTTTGGTTTTGGACACTACACAATAAAATATTCAAAACCACAAACCATCCCATGAGTTTTCCCATGGTTTCTGGAAAGGGGGAGTGGTATACATTATTTTATAATTCCAGGGGACAAAGATATTAAAATATTTCCCCTTATTATGTGGTGGTGAGTTACTGTCACATACATGAAATATTTTAAAGGTATTTTTCTTTTATTTTCCATTCATACTTTGTTTTGGGGGAAAACCCAAGCTTTTATAGAGAAATGGGCGAGTTTTCAGGAATTGGGCCAAACCGTGATCCCAATTCCAGATTTAAAAATAAATTTTGTTTCTTTTATAACCTTTTAATTTTTCAACATTTTTCATCCATTCCAATTAATAAATGGTCTCCCCTAACATGTTAACACCACAATTTCAATTTGGAGCCTTTATAAATCCATAACCAAGGTGTATATGGGTTTTTATTTAAGGGATTGAGCCTGCCCGGAAGCCCAATTCCAGTTTTAAAAATTAATTTTTTTTAATTAATAACTTATTCAATTTTAATGATTCTTCGGTGATTCAAAGTCTCACCCAAGGCCACTGAACCCAGACATGCTCCCAACCTCTCTCCCCCCTCTTTGGAGATATTCTTCATCGCGATTGAGTGCAGAAAATATTAGGATTTCTAAAATCGTTCAGATTTGAGGAGGTAAGTTCTTTCCATCATAACTCTCTCAATTATTACTCTTTTTACTTTATTCTAGTTCCTAAATTACCTCACAATCCTTCTTCAAATATCCCTTTAAGTTTTGACTGTTTTAAAATTCATCTACTGGTATATTTGGGGGTGATTCTTCAAGATCCCTCGAGTAAGTGAGTCTCTTCCATTCCTATTTTAAATTGCTTAGGGTTTAATTCTATTTTATTGAGGTTTATTCCTTTTTTACATGAAGTAAAAAATGACCAGGGGGTAAGGTTTTTAACCTAGGGTTTTATTGGTCCAATTTTTTGGTTTTAGGTTTGTTCAAAGTCCCTCTTGATGCGATGGTGGAGCGACTTGATTTTCGCACATTGATTCAAGGGTTTTCATTACTTTGGTAGGTGATTCCTTTTGTTATTCAATATTTGTGACCTAGCTACTGTTTTAATGGTATTTTCATGTCTATTTCATTTTAATGTTTCTGAAAAAATCGTTTTTAGTGGCAATTATAATGCAAATTAATTTTTAATGCTTGTTTCATGTGAAATTTAGGAGTTTTTCATATAAATCTTTTGTTGGTTCTTTAAGGGATTCCCTATAATTATTTAGTTGATTTTATTGAACTTTATTAGGTCTGAAAATAATTTTTTCAAATTTATTATCCTTTGGTTGTTTCTGAGAAATTGGTTTTGGGTGACGTTTGTTAAGAAAATTATTTTTTTGAGTACCAATTTGGTGTTGAATTGGGTGTTTTACATGAGTATTCTATGTGATGATTATTGGGATTGTTTTATAACTCATTTAATGAGTTTAAATAAATGTTTAAGGTGTTTTGGATTCTGTTTTGGTAAATTTTAGTATGCACATGGTGTTCAAGTGGGATTTTCAAAGAGTTTTGGGTGCAAAATAAGGAATGATTTGGAGAAGTTGTTTTATTGAAGCTCAAAGTGTTTTGTTGTGTGTTTTAAATGGTATAAAATGTGTTTATCTAATGTAATGATTGTATGTAACCATTAGTGGTGCTTTATATGAAAATGGATATATATATCATTCTGAAATTGTTTGAGCACAAAGGGGGAAGACCGGGTACCTAGGTGGGGCGGATGTGTACTAGTACGGCTAGTGGACCAGATGGGTTTTGTCCCTGTTTCACTTAGAATTTGGATAACGACAACTCTAACTAAACTATATATATTATTATTGGGGACCACTAGGTTATGGGTATGTTCCCTACTAGTGTCTCGCGCATGAGAACAGATTTTACGATGGTTACTTTACACCGAGGTATGAGGTACATGGGGCCCGAGACTATCTAGTGCCTAGGGGTGTTCCCGATTTTGTTGATCATTGTGTTTCTAGTATTTTCCCATGTATTGGGGTGTTTTTTAAGTACTTTAAAGTATCTAACATTTCTATTTAAATGTGTGAATATTCTGAAAACTTTAGTTTGAAAACTATTTTCAATTGAAAGTTGCATTTCTTGGATTTTATCACTGATTTTCATTGCGTATTAAAACTACTTGATTTTTCACATTGTATTGCATGATCTTTGGAATAATTGGGTGGTATCCTATTGGGATTAGTCTCACACCCTACTTACACCCCTTTGGTGTAATTAGACTGGGTTATGTTTGACTCAGGTAAAGGAAAGGCCAAGGGTGATGGCGGTTCAGGGTGTTAGTCCCCATACTTGGGGCGGAGTTGTGGATACGGCTTGGGGGGTGATGACACCCTTGTCATGTGGAGTACATGAGGATGTTTTGTTTCTGTTTAATTGTGTCTTTGGACCTTTTTTTATTTCATTTTAACTGATGTATTCAGTTCTGGATTTTTGTATAAACCTTTTTGGAATGAAATTTTTAGATTCATTTTGTAAATATTTTTGATGTTTTATGTATACATATTCAGGTAAATCATTCCCAAACCAAGATAAATGATACAAAGGCACTTGTGCTAGCCTGTGGGGATAGGGGAACCCCTTCGGGCCTTGTCACGGGCTGGGTTTGGTGCCGGTATTGGTGGTGACCAGATTCAGTTCGTGACAAAATGGTATCAGAGCAGGTTAATGTTTTTGGGTTATATTGCTATTTTGGGACGAGTCAGGATAGACAGGAGCTAGAACTGTTGGGGATTAGAGTTTTGGTTGTGAGTGGGGTTCCTGACTTGCACCTCTCATGGAAGACCTTGAGTCACCAGGGGACGTTGGAATTTATAGATTGACTTCACTTCCAGGTGAGACGTGTGGGCTGCAGACCACACGTGGACATCAGGCGGAGGTGGAGTAGTTATTTATTTTATTACTGGAATGTGTTTAGATTATTTATATTTGATGTGTTTTATTAAAATTTTCAGAATTTTGGTATTGATTATTGTTTCATGACTGATGCATTTTGTAGCAACATGCCCCCCCGAAAAGCTCCCACGCGCCCACGGGAGGAAGTCAGAGAGAGTTCTCCCACACTGATCGATCAGAGGCTAGTCAAGGCTGTGGTCTAGGATGTCCAAGCTCTAGGGTAGGGACCGAATATTGATCCTATTCCTCATAGTGCAGAAGGTATGGGTCCTATAAAAGATATTTATCAGGAGTTTCTGTAAAACAAGCCTCCAACCTTCCGAGACAGCTCAGAACCCCAAGAAGTAGAGGAATGACTCGAGAGGATCGAGTGTATGTTTGAGTTCCTGGAAACACCCGAGGAGCTCAGGGTGAAGTGTGCATACTTTCTACTGGAGGGTCCCAGCTGTAAGTGGTGGGAGTCAGTGCTTCAGGCTGGGAAGAATGAGCAGATGCACTGGGGATATTTCAAGGCTGTCTTCAATGAAAAGTACTACCCTGAGGTGTTGGCTTATGCTAGGTCTAGAGAGTTCATGGAACTTGTTCAGGGGAATCTATCTATGATGGATTATGCCAACTGTTTCGCTGAGTTGGTTTGGTATGCTCCAGAAATTGTCTATAATGAGCAGGCGAAGGCCCAGAGGTTTGATAAAGGCTTACGACCAGAGATATACTCCCAGGTGTTCTTGTTTAAGCTGAGGACCTATGCTGAGGTCATTGATCGGGCGTGCATGGTGGATATTGATTGGAAATTCAGGGATGGTTTCTATGGTTTAGTATCAGTAGTGGGAAGTGGAATCTCCTTAGAGAAGAATAGGAAGTGGGAGGATCATGTGAAGAAAGGAGGTGGCAGTTCAGGGCACTCTTCCAGGCAGTTTTCGTCCGCAGCTTCTGATGTGAGATTGGTCATGTGCCACCAGTGTGGGAAGCTCGGGCACATCCAACCAGTATGTCAACTTCCTCTGAATCCTTGTTACCAGTGTGGAGGTATGGGGCATTTGCAGCGTTTCTGCGGTGTGGCACATCCACTTTCGAGTGGGGTAGGGTCAGTGGCTTCAAGAGGAGTGCCAGCACAGTCTGAGCCGTCAAGGAATGGGGGATCTCGATTTGGAAGCCGTGGTGGTAGGGATGGGTTATCTTTTGGGAAGATCCATTTCAGGGAAGAACCATAGACTAGAAGTCATCCTCAGGTAGAGACCAAGCATCTCCATGTAGTGGATCAGGTACCAGCAGGATCAGAGGCGGGGCCGTCAACAGTTTGAGGTACCGTTCTGATCGCATCTTCTATAGCTGCTGCGTTTTTTGATATTGGTGCCTCTGTTTCATTCATTTCCGCCCGTTTTGTGGGCATGCTGAGTTTATCAATTGATTTTTTGTCTTTTGCGATGGAGTTGGTGACGCCGTTGGGAAAGAAGAAAAAGCAGGGTCTCAGGTGCCCATTGTGTGCGGTTTCCATGTCAGGGGTCGAGATGGAGTGGGACCTCTTGGAATTAGACATGGATCTTTTTGATTTCATACTTGACATGGATTGGCTAGTACACTTCTTGGCACACATTTATTGCTACAAGCGACGAGTGAGTTTCACGGCACCTGATGAGAGTTGTCAGGTTTTTCGTGGAGAATGTGATCCTCGGTCAGGTCGCGCAGGACCTCCACTCCCAGAGTTGGGAAGTCTTAACTTCCAGTTATCATCTCTCATGCTATAGGATGATGGTATTTCCCTTTAAGGTGAACTACCTCATGTAGTTAATGAGTTTACGGAGATATTTCCGGATGATTTCTCAGGTTTTCCCCTGGAGAGGGATGTGGAGTTTTCGATTGATCTGGCGTCGGGAACATAGCTGATATCTATTCCCTCTTATCTCATGGCCCCCACCAAGCTGGAGGAATTAAATATATATCTAGATGACTTAGAATCCAAAGGATTCATTTGCCCAAGCGTCTCTCCTTGGGCCGCTTCTGTGTTGTTTGCGAAAAAGGATGATGGGTCCCTTCAGTTGTGCATTGACTACCGGAAGCTGAATAAGGAAACAATTAAGAACAAATACCCTTTTCCTAGAATATATGATTTGTTCGATTAGTTTAAGGGGAAAATTGGTTCTCAAAAATAGACTTACGTTCGGGTTATCACCAGCTTAGGGTGAAGGAGTCATATATCCCTAAGACAACCTTCTGAAGCAGGTATGAACACTTTGAGTATTTGGTCATGCCATTTGGATTAACCAATGCTCCAATGGTCTTTATGGAACTCATGAACAAGGTGTTCCATCAGTATCTCGATTCCTTCATTATGGTGTTCGTGGATGACATTCTAGTATACTCTGTCTCTAAGGAGGAACACGAACATCACTTGAGGATTGTCTTGGGCACTTTGCGGGATCACCGCCTCTATGAAAAGTTGTCAAAGTGAACTTTTTGGATCAGGGAAGTGAAATTTCTGGGGAATTTTATCTCTGAGAAGGGGATTTTAGTGGAACCTGAGAAGATTAGTGTGGTTATATCATGGGAGCAGCCGAAGAATGTGTTCGAGATTAGGAGTTTCCTTGGACTAGAAGGTTATTACAAGCGATTCTTTTAGGATTTCTCTCAGCTTGCTTCAACAATAATTTCACTCACCCGGAAAGGGGTGAAATTTTTATGGGGTCCATAATTTCAGGCATCGTTCAAGGAGTTGAAGAGGCAGTTGACTACCGCCCCGTGCTGATTTTTCCAGAGGCTGGAAAGTGATATGTGGTCTATTGTGATGCTTAAGGTATGGGGCTTGGGTGAGTGCTTATGCAGGATGATCAAGTGGTGGCGTATGGATCTCACCAAATCCTACCACATGAAATGAACTACCTGACCCATGACTTGGAGTTGGCAGTGGTGATGCATGATTTGAAGACTTGGCGTTGCTACCTTTTTGGGGTGAAGCTTATGGTCTACTCTGATCACAAAAGCTTGGCCTATATCTTGTCGCATAAGGACCTCATCTTGAGGTAGTGTTGTTAGATCAAGTACTTGTAGGGGTTTGACTTTGACATTTTCTATACCCCAGGAAAGGGTAATGTGGTGGTCGATGATTTGAGTAGAAGAGTTCCAGTGCAGGCTTTGAGGAAGTCCAGTGATGAGCAAACTTTAATGGGGATCTTTTATCAGATGCATGTGGAGACCAGGGAGCACAGTGGAGGGGAATTCTTGGCAAGCGTCCAGTTGACTCCTTCTCTGTTGGATTTGATTCATCAAGAACAACCCAGTGATGAGCTTTGTCAGTGGTCGAAGCAGTTTATTCTAGGTGGGGATACATCCTTTGATTGGTCATTATCTCCCGAGGGAATCTTGTGCTTCAAGGGCCGTTTAGTACTATCGTTATCTCTGCGAAAGGTGGTGATGGAGGACAACCACTAGTCTCAGTGGGCTATCCATCCGGGTGCCACCAAGATTTATTATGATATTTGTCGGTAGTTATGGTGTCCTGGTATGAGACGAGACATAACAGACTTTGTTTCGAGATGCTACACATGCCAGCAGGTAAAAGCAGAGCATCAAAGGCCCTCCGGTCTGCTCCAGCCATTACCCATTCCTACCTGGAAGTGGGACGAGGTCGCCATGGACTTCATTGTTGGATTACCTCATACACCTCAGGGTAAGAATTCCATTTGGGTGGTAATTGATCCTCTTACCAAATCATCCCACTTCACTCCAATCAGAGATACAACTAAAGTGGATGAGTTGGGCTGTTTGTATCTTCGGGAGGTGGTGAGACTCCATGGTGTTTAATCGGTATTTGTTTCAGATAGAGTCCCCTATTTCACTTCTTGGTTTTAGGAAGGCCTTCAGAAGTCCTTGGGGCCTCAGATTAAGATGAGCATAGAATACCACCCTCAGACGGATGGTCAGACAGAGCGGGCAAATCAGATTTTGGAGGACATGCTTCGTGCATGTGTCCTGGACTTTGGAGGTTCTTGGGATAGCCATTTTGGATTGGTTGAGTTTTCTTATAATAAAAGTTACCAATCATCGATTCGAATGACCCCTTTCAAGGTGCTCTACGGTCAGCCATGTCGTCCCCCCTATGTTGGGATGAGGTAGGAGAGACTTCACTATTGGGGCTGAGCCTTGTACAGGAGACTTCTGAGAAGGTCAAGTTGATCAGGCATCACTTTTTGACATCTCAGAGTCTTTATAAATATTATGCTGATCGGAGGTGATGAGACCTAGAGTTTTCTATGGGTGATAGGGAATTCTTGAAAGTGGCCCCTCGTCTCGGCCATCGTCGATTGGGGAAGCAAGGTAAGATGATGCCGCGGTATGGTAGGCATTTTGAGATCAATGAGCATATTGGAAAGGTGGCATACATATTGGCTTTACCATCTCAGTTGACATCCATCCATGATGTCTTCCATGTCTCCCAATTAAAGAAATACAACCCAGATCCATCCCATGTGCTGAGTTGGGAAGAACTAGAGCTAGAGCCTGAATTATCTATTATTGAGAGGCCGGTGAAAATAGTGGACTCCTAAGAGAAGGTGATTCGAGGTTAGTCCATCCCATTGGTTCTAGTTCATTGGAAACATGATAATGATACACATGAGACATGGGAGATGAAGTCATGGGTTGAGGAAGAGTATCTGTTCCTGTTTTCTGATCAAGCTTCAGGTTGACTTTCCGGGATAGAAAGATTTCATGTTGGGGAGAATTGTCACATAAATGAAATATTTTAAAGGTATTTTTCTTTTATTTTCCATTCATAATTTGTTTTGGGGGTTTCCCAAACTTTTATAGAGGAATGAGTGAGTTTTCATGAATTGGGCCAAATCAGAAGCCCAATTCCAGATTTAAAAATAAATTTTGTTTCTTTTATAACTTTTTCATTTTTCAACATTTTTCATCCATTAAAATTCCTAAATGGCCTATCCTGACATTTTAACACCACAATTGCAATTTGTATCCTTTAAAAATTCACAACCAAGGTGTATATGGGTTTTTATTTAAGGGATTGGGCCTGCCCAGAAGCCCAATTCCAGTTTTAAAAATCAAATTTGTTTAATTAATAACTTATTAAATTTTAATGATTTTTATGTGATTCCAAATATCACCCAAGACCATTGAACCTAGCCATGCTCCCAACCTCTCTCCCCCATCTTTGTAGCTCTTCTTAATCGCGATTGAGTGCAGAACATATTAGGGTTTCTAAAATCATCCAGATTTGAGGAGGTAAGTTCTTTCCATCATAACTCTCTCAATTATTACTCTTTTTCCTCAATTCTAGTTCCTAAATGACCTCTTCGTCATTATTTTAAGATATCTTGAAGTTTTTACTATTTTTAAATTCATATACTAGTTTATTTGGGGAGATTCTTCAAGATCTCTTGAGTAAGAAAGTCTCTTCCATTCCTCTTTTAAATTACTTAGGGTTTAATTCTATTTGATTGAGGTTTCTTCCCTTTTACATGAAGTACCAAATGACCAGGGGGTAAGGTTTAGAACCTGGGATTTAAAATTCAGTTTTATTGGTCCAATTTTTTGGTTTTAGGTTTGTTCTATGTCCCTCTTGGTGCGGTGGTGGGACGACTTGATTTTTGCACGTTGATTCAAGGGTTTTCATTACTTTGGTAGGTGATCCCTTTTGGTATGAAATATTTGTGACCTAGCTACTATGTTTATGGTATTTTCATGTCTATTTCATTTGAATGTTTATGCAAAAGTTGTTTTTAGTGGCAATTATAATGCAAATGAATTTTTAATGCCAATTTCATGTGAAATTTAGGGGGTTTTTGTATAAATATTTTTTTAGTTCCTTAAGGGATGCCCTATAATTATTTAGTTGATTTTATTAAACTGTATTAGGTCTGAAAATAATGTCTTCAATTTTCTTATCATTTGGTTGTTTCTGAGAAATTGGTTTTTGGTGACGTTTGTTAAGAAAATGATTTTTTTGAGTACCAATTTGGTGTTGAATTGGGTGTTTTACATGAGTATTCTATGTGATGCTTATTGGGATTGTTTTATAACTCATGTAATGAGTTTAAAGAAATGTTTAAGGTGTTGTGGATTATTTTTTGGTAAATGTGAGTATGCACATGGTGTTCAATTGGGGTTTTCAAAGAGTTTTGGGTGCAAAACAAGGAATGATTTGGAGAAGTTGTTTTATTGAAGCTCAAAGTGTTTTGTTGTGTGTTTTAAATGGTATAAAAATTGATCAGATATTGTAATGATTTTATGTGACCATTAGTGGTGTTTTATATGAAAATGGATATATGTATCATTCTGAAATTGTTTGAGCACAAAGGAGGAAGACCGGGTACCTAGGTGGGGCGGATGTGTACTAGTACGACTAGTGGACCGGATGAGTTTTGTCCCTGTTTCACTTATCATTTGGATAATGAAAAATCTAACTAAACTATGTGGATTATTATTGGGTACCACTAGGTTATGGTTATGTTCCCTACTAGTGGCTTGCGCATGAGAACAGATTTTACGATTGTTACTTTACACCGAGGTATGAGGTACATGGGGCCCAATACTATCTAGTGCCTAAGGGTGTTCCCGATTTTGTTGCTCATTGTGTTTATGGTATTTTCCCATGTATTGGTGTGTTTTTGGAAGTACTTTATAGTATCTAACATTTCTATTTAAATGTGTGAACATTCTTAAAACTTTATCTTGAAAAATGTTTTCAATTGAAAGTTGCATTTCTTGGATTTTATCACTGATTTTCATTGCGTATTAAAACTTCTTGCTTTTTCACATTGTATTGCATGATATTTGGAATCATTGGGTGGTATCCTATTGGGCTTAGTATCACACCCAACTTACACCCCTTGGGTGTAAGTATACTGGGTTATGTTTGACTCAGGTAAAGGAAAGGTTAAGGGTGATGGCGGTTCATGGTGTTAGTCTCCATCCTTGGGGCGAAGTTGTGGAGACGACTTGGGGGTGATGACTCCTTTGTCATGTAGAGTCCATGGGGCTGTTTTGTTTTTGTTTCATTGTGTCTTTCGAACTTTTTTTATTGCATTTGAACTTATGTATTCAGTTATTTATTTTTGTATAAACCTTGTTGGAATGAATTTTTTAGATTCATTTTGTAAATATTTTTGATGTTTTATGTATACATATTCGGGTAAATCATTCCCAAACCAAGATAACTGATATCCGGGAACTTGTGAAATCCTGTGGGGATATGGAACGCCCTTTGGGCCTTGTCATGGGCTGGGTTTGGTGCCGGTATTGGTGGTTACCAGATTCGGTTCTTGACAGTTACACTTTCAAAGAAATGATTTTAAAATCTTAAAATATATTATAAGTTTTGGAGGATTCACCAAGGCTTTTATAAAATAAATAAAATAAACTCAAATTACATTATTTTAAAGTAAAAACATATATTTTTTCGAATATAACTTTTATTGTATTTATTACATCATTATTGGTCCATTATGATGTCATAAAACACACCATATATTTTTACGATATTTAATTTTTACCCAAAAATTTTACTATCTCAAAAAATTATGAAATAATTCACCATTGGATAATTTATATTTCCTAATCACAAAAATAATATTCATTTTATGTAAATAATTTTCTAAATATGTGAATTTCCACTTTTAAAATAAAAATTGACATTTATTGAAAATGACGTGTTTTTTGACAATAATAAATTTAAACCCTAATAAAGTTACATTTGAATTTGTAAAAATTATATGATAATTTATATTTCATAAAATTAATTTAATAATAATATTTTATTAAAATATTATTTATTTTTAAAATCCATTAATTCATTAAAATAGACTTCTTAATTGAATTTTAATATTAACAAAAAACACTATTTGTGCTTTAAAAATCATTTACAAATTAATAATAATAGAAAGAAAGCATATTCATTATTCTATAAAAAAATAATGTAAATAATATTATTTATAGTGCCTTAAAACATATCCCTTTATTAAATCAGCTTATTCCCTAAGAGTAAGGTGTGCGATGGTGGGGCTTTCATGGGGCCGTTCAGTGAGCATGGTTTGGGCCATTATCTCGATAAGTTTGAACTTTTCTTATAAACAGTTTTTCTCATTCTTAAGTTGTCGGATCTAAGCATAGGATTGGTCCATAGAAAAATCCTATAAATGATATCTCCCTCATAAGCTCTAATAAATGGGATTCATAGGGAACAATCCTACTGGTTTAGGTTATCACTTCCTTTGTCTATGTCAAAAGAATTTGTTAAAACCTCATATTTATACTAGTCATATGATCACTATTCAATGGCTATATTATCAACAGTAAAGATACTTAATTTTCATTTAAATCCAATTGAATATAATAAAAAAAGGAGTGAAGGTGTTTTTTATATACATAATACATTTAATTAAATCAAAAAGGAAAATTCTATTCATAACAATTTGGGTCATTACAGGTACAAAGAGAGAAAAGCGTCCCTCATCCACAAAGAACTTCTTATTGTGATGAACAATGCAAGTGATCAGGATCAGCCCTGCTAGAACCCAACGATTTTACAACAGTGTTCCAAGATTTTGGTACACATGTGGATCAATTATAGAGATATTCCACTCTCAAATCCTACAATGCAACAAAGATATGATGAGATCAAGTCAACTGATTCATCAACGAAGAAAGAGTTATAAGTCAAGATAATTCTTGATCTGTTTATAGATTAATTATAAATTAAATGTGATGATCCACCTTTGGTTACAATGTTTAAATAAGTCAATTAATCTTCAATTTAAATTCACTGGTCATGACATAATTCATTATGTACAACTCATATTATTCGCCGATTACGACTAAAATATGAGTTAATCATGAACAAAATGTTCTCCTGCTATTCCTAAAACATACAAGTGGTATTTGATCGTACCACGATTCATTGTTTTATTCCACCCTTACACCGTTGTTTTAAACTAGTTTTTCAATGAATATTAAAAATATAATAATAAATTTAACTTTATGTTTGAATAATTTAATTAATGTTAATCAAAATTATAATGGGTAATGTTACTTGTTTTTATTATTTCAATGTAGGTGGAGGTGATTTGGAGGGCCCTTGATGAAGTGGAAGAAAAATGGGCCAAAATTGCATAGATCCATGGAAATATGTCCTCTGTTTTGCATCTTACACGAAATCCTTGAATCAAAATGGGCTGATATTTTGTGGGAATGTCCAAAATTTAATAGGCTACATTTCATATTAAGGAACCCAATCCTGATTCGGCTTCTATGAGGCCCATCCAAACTGATCTGTCCAAGCCACCGAATTTGGACCAAGTCAAATGCGGTGTTCTGTATTTTATCAATATCTTGAGATATAGTTATCCAAATGGTGCCAAAATTTTTGTGTATATAGTAAAGAGGTATGGATACAACTTTTATATTTTCTCCAAAGCGAGATAAGGCTGTCTGAAGACCTAAATGCATGGTACAAGTGGATTGATGAAATCGGTGTGCCTAAAACCACCTTCCAATTTTCCTATAAAAGGGAACCAAGGGAACCTCATTTACAAGTTCGGCCAGGAGGTAGGGTGATGCCATTTTGGAGTCCCCAAGGAGTCTTCTCAACATCTCTAGAAGATATGGAGGCTATGGGAAGTGCTACTTCAACATCTTCTTCTTCTTCCTCTCTCATGGGTTTCTAAACCCCTTGTGATCACCTGGGGAGGAATGTGATGTAATCCCGAGCTTCAAAGTTGTATTATTTTGAATGATATTTTTAATTCCAGGTTGTATGTTTTTTTCCTCATCCTTTATTTTTATTTAATTTTGTTATATACTGGTATGTTATACTCAACTCAAATGATCATGTTTGGGGGTACCCTTTCATGTGATGTTTCACAAACCGTTCATCCCCTTTTCTTCCCTCATTCAATTGCGGTATTTGTGTGGTTCATATTGGTCAATTGAACTCACATAAGCACTATCAAGATCATGAACATTTATTTCATGGTATCACAATGAAATAACATGAAAACCTGGACAACACATCAAATTCTTCATGTGTTTCCTTGGTGAGTTTCAGTTATGATCTCGAACACAAATCACCCAATCATCGGCGGTGTCCGGTGAATCGTTATGTGTTTTCAACTGAACCCTAGGAGGTATCCTAGTATAAAATTAGTAACATTTTGGTTCTAGGTGTTACAAACCAGGGATTAAAAGATCATAACCCCATCTCTTGAAGCGATGAAGGATGAGCATCACGATACTTCCCCGGGTTGATCACGTTTAATCAATCTTGTTCATTTCTACTTTGTTTTATCACTTTCATTTCCTATTTTCATCATTAATAATAAAAACCCCAAGTTTTACAAAACCTAATTCACCTTCTACTTCCATAATAAAAATCCTATTTTTAAATTAATGGTCTAAGGCTCCGTCGAGAGACGACCTAGGGTTGCTGCTATACTGCAGAAATTCTAGTAAAAACTTAACCTCTAATTTGACGCGCTCGACAACGCGATCAAATTTTGGAACTGTTGCCGGGGATCCAAGATCATTTTTTTCTTTATTTATTTCCTTTTATTTATTTATTTTACTTCTTAATTAGTACTTCTTTAATTACCCCACCCCCATTTGATTGTTTTTTTTGGATTTTGTCTTTATTTTTGGTTTTTGTTGTGCGTTCTTTATCTCTCTCTATCTCTTCTTCTTCTTCTCCATATCCCTATATAATTCTGTATTATAATATTATATTCTATTTTCACCCTTCTTAATTGATTTCATCCATATTCAAAAAAAAACTTCACAAATTATTTGCATGACCCGATCTGGTAAAGAAACACTACTTGAATTTGACCCTGAAATTGAAAAGTCACTTCACACACAAATCAAGGCATCTAGAGAAGGTCAATCAAGTAACATTGAGGAACCCCTATTGGAACCTCATGTGGTCCTAAACCAATCCAAAATTGAACCCAATCAAACCCAAGAAAACATGGCTGTAAATAACCGAACTTTAAAAGAACTGACCACCCCTAATGTGGAGTACCAACCTGCGTACATCCAATATCCTGAGGAAGAAGCCAACTTTGAGCTGAGATCAGGTCTCATCCAACTCCTTCCAAAATTCCATGGTCTTCCTGATGAGTACCCTCACAAACATCTCAAATAATTTCACATAGTGTGCTTCACCATGAAACCCCAAAATTTGTCTGAGGACTTAATCAAGTTTAGGGCCTTCCCTTTATCCCTTGATGGTGTAGCCAAAGATTGGTTATAATATTTGCCTACCATAATTGGGGGCTGGAATGACCTAAAAAGACTTTTTCTAGAGAAGTTCTTCCCTGCCTCCCGAACTGCTTCAATTAGGAAAGAAATATGTGGAATTAGGCAATCACAAGGAGAGACCCTTCATGAATACTGGGAGAGATTCAAAAGACTTTGCTCATGCTGCCCCCACCACCAGATTAGTGAAAAACTTTTAATTCAATACTTCTATAAGGGACTTATCCCCATGGATCGTGGAATGATTGATGCTGTAGCTGGTGGTTCCCTAGTTGATAAAACTCCTTCCACCGCTCGTGCCTTAATAGCCAACATGGCTCAAAATGCACAACTATTTAGTACACGAGCTATTGAACCAACCCGAGGAGTTCATGAGGTAAGTCATTCATCCCTAGAAAAAAAGGTAGATACTAAAGTTTATGAGATGCATACCCTTATAAAGCAATTAGCTCAAGCACAAGGTAACTCACACTCTACTTTTATTCCATTACATTGTGGGATTTGTTCTGATAACACTCATTTTTCTGACCAGTGCCCACAACTTCAAGATTCATCTGAGTCTTGTGCAGCTGCTTTCCCAGGGCGTCCATTCCAACAAGTACCTCCCTTCAAGCAAGAACAATTCAGGCCAAATCCAAATCCAGGTTGGAAAGTACAACCCCAATACTGACAAGGAGGAAACTCAAGCTACCCCAAGCAGAATTGGTATCAACAAGGTCAAGGCATGAAACCTTATTATCCTTCAACTTCTCAAAACAATCATCCTCCTCCTCCCAAATATGAACCAAGCCTCGAGGACATGGTGAAAAAAATGGAAACCCAGAACCTCCAGTTCCAACAGACCACACAATCAGCAATTCAAGACCTGCGAACTCAAGTGGGACAATTAACAAACACCATTGGTGAGATTAAGATGCAAGGGTCTGGACAAATACCATCCCAACCCATTGCCAATCCGAAGGACAAAGGTAATGTATGTGAAATTACACTTCATAGTGGTAAAGAAGCTTCTCCTTCTACTGATTCAATGAAACAAGTATGTCCCCCTCTTGAAAACACTCCTTTCCAACCCTAAAAAAATCCATGTAATGAAAAAAAGGGAAATCAAATCATCATTGATGATTCAAATGAACAATCCATTCCTCTTCCTTTCCCACAAAGACTCTATAAATCTAAGAAAAATTATGATAATGATATTGATAATGAGATAATGGATACATTTAAAAAAGTTCAAGTTAATATTCCTTTATTGGATGCAGTCAATAAAATTCCCCGTTATGCCAAATTTCTTAAAGAACTTTTCACCCATAGACAAAGGATGAAGGGGAATGAGAGAGTCAACTTGGGTAGGAATGTCTCGGCCTTGATTCAACCAGCAATGCCAACCAAATTCAAGGATCCAGGAACATTCATGATACCATGTACCATAGGGGAGACCTTCTTTTCTGATGTTATACTAGATTTAGGTGCTTCCATTAATGTAATGCCTCACTCCGTGTATACTTCTCTATAGGTTGGAGAGCTTCAACCAACAGGCATTGTTGTGCAACTTGCCAACCGGAGTACAACACATCTAAAAGGATTGATTGAGTATTTCCTTGTTAGAGTGAAGAATCTCATCTTCCCCACTGATTTCTACATTCTTGAGATGGAAGATACCCGAACCCAAAGACACGCTCCTCTCATACTTGGGAGGCCATTCCTCAAAACAGCAAAGACGATCATCAATGTTCACAATGGTACATTTTCCATGGAATTTGGTGGAGAAAAGGTAAGTTTTAACATCCTTGAGGCTATGAAACACCCCGTTGAAGAGCACTCCACTCTTCCTGTCTATTCGATGGAAGTGCTCTCAAACGATGCACACACACATAATTCTCTCATCAACCCAAACTCTGATTCATTTTTGTTTTCTTCACCCTTGAATGATTTGAGTTTTGATTCATGTTTTGAGTGTTGTGTGGGTTATGAAAAGTGTAAATTTTGTGCTTTAATTGATGAGTGTGTTCATTCTGAGTTACCCATGACCGTCGATGATTCTACAAATCTCATTTCTATAGATTCTCCATATTTAGAGAATAAACATGAGTAGATAGATAGTTTAATGGACCTCACTCTCCCTAAATCCCCTCCCTAAATCCAGAAACCACCGGTGTTGGAGCTTAAAAAACTTCCTTCTAATTTAAAATATGCATATCTTGAGGGTATTGACCAATTGCCCGTCATTATTTCCAATAACCTCTCTCCACAACAGGAATCGAAACTGCTTAAACTTTTGAGAGAGTGTAAAAAGGAAATAGGATGGACATTGTCTGATATTCCCGGGATTAACCCATCTATTTGTATGCACCATATACTTTTGGATGATAAGGCTAAGCCCGTAATACAATCTCAATGTCAGTTGAATCCCACTCTCCTTGAAGTGGTAAAATTGGAAGTCAGTAAATTACTTGCTACGAGGATCATTTATCCTATATATGATAGTAAATGGGTTAGCCTAGTGCAAATTGTGCCTAAAAAATAGGAATAACAGTTGTGTCAAATGAAAGGAATGAGTTGGTTCCAACACGTGTACAAAACAGTTGGCGAGTCTGTATTGACTACCGTCGACTGAATCAAGCCACACGGAAGGACCACTTTCCATTACCTTTCATTGAACAAATGTTAGAAAGATTGGTCGGTAAGTACCATTATTGTTTCCTTGACGGCTATTCGGGTTATTTTCAAATCCATATATCCCCTTAGGATCAAGAAAAGACCACATTTACCTATCCATTTGGCACATTTTCATACATAAGGATGCCATTCGGTCTTTCTAATGCTCCTGGTACTTTTCAGAAATGTATGTTGAGTATTTTTTCTGAGTACCTTGAGAGTTTTATGGAAGTATTTATGGATGATTTTATGGTATATGGATCTTCTTTTGATGATTGTTTGGAACACCTAGGTTCGGTCCACCATCACTGCATTGAACAAGATCTTATTTTAAATTATGAGAAATTCCATTTTATGGTTGAGCAGGGGATAGTTCTTGGGCATGTCATATCGAATAAGGGAATTCAAGTTGATAAATCTAAAATTGAATTAATTTCAACCCTTCCATTTCCAAAATGTGTTCGTGAGGTGCGATCTTTCTTGGGTTATGCTGGTTTTTACTGCCGATTCATTAAAGACTTTAGTAAGATCTCACTTCCCTTATCTCAGTTATTACAAAAGTATTCTGAATTTATTTTTGATAAAAATTGTGAGGATGCTTTCAATTCACTAAAAACGAGTCTCACATCACCTCCCATAATCCAACCACCAAGGTGGGATCTTCCCTTCGAACTTATGTGTGATGCCTCTAACTTTGCAGTTGGAGCAATTTTATCACAAAGGGTTGAGAAGTCCCCTCATGTCATTGCGTATGCCTCACGTACCCTTGACCCTGCCCAGGTAAACTACACAACAACTGAAAAATAACTCCTTTCTATTGTGTTTTCCTTGGAAAAATTTCATTCATATATTCTCGGGTCAAAAATCATCGTCTTCTCTGATCATGCTGCCCTTCGTTTCCTCCTAAAGAAACATGAAGCCAAACCCCGCCTCATTCGATGGATGCTCCTCGTCCAGGAGTTTGACCTTGAGATTAGAGATAAGAGAGGGGTGGATAATGTGTTAGATGACCACATTAGTAGGATTTACCCACCATTGGACCATCATGTTGACTCACCCCTACCCATTGGAGAATTCTTCCCTCATGAGAACCTTTGTGATGTTGTGGACCTTACCCCCTGGTATGTGGACATTGTGAATTTTCTAGCAACATCTAGGGTCCCCACTGATTTTAGCACTTCACAATCCCAGATACTTAAACATGATTCTCGATGGTACATTTGGGATGACCCATATTTGTGGAGGATCTGTAGTGACCAGGTTGTTCGTAGGTGTGTCCCTGACCATGAGTTCACCTCTGTTTTGACCTTCTGCCACACCTTGGCATGTGGGGGCCACTTTGGCTCTCAACGTACAGCTCGAAAGGTCCTTGACTCAGGACTTTACTGTCCAACATTGTATAGGGATGCCCATATATTTTTCAAGTCATGTAGTCGTTGTCAATTCACAGGGAATATCTCCAAGAGGAATGAAATGCCCCAACAGCCCATGTTATTTTGTGAGATCTTCGAAGCATGGGGCATTGAATTCATGGGGCCTTTTCCAAATTCATTTGGCTTTGTATACATCTTATTGGTTATTGACTATATATCTAAATGGGTGGAAGCAAAGGCCACTAGTACCGATGACTCTCGAGTGGTTGTTGATTTTGTGAGGTCCCAGATTTTCAGTAGGTTTGGTCTACCAAGATTCATCATTAGTGATCAGGGTTCACATTTTTGTAATCATAACATGAAAAAATTGCTTCGTAAGTATGGGGTTGTTCATAAAGTCTCCACTAAATATTATCCCCAAACTAACGGACAAGCAGAAATTTCAAATCGAGAAGTTAAGTGAATCTTGAGGAAAACAGTACAACCCAATAGGAAAGATTGGAGTTTGCGCTTAGATGATGCACTTTGGGCGCAACGTACTTCTTTTAAAACACCGATCGAAATGTCACCATATAGGATTGTGTTTGGAAAAGCTTGTCACCTCCCGATGGAGGTAGAACACCATTCATATTGGGTTGTTAAACAATGTAATATGAACCTTTTAGATGCAGGTGAGGAAAGAAAGCTGCAGATTCAAGAGTTGGAAGAAATTTGACGTGATGTATATGAAAACTCCCGAATCTATAAAGAGAAGACAAAGGCTATTCATGATAGCATGATTCACCAGCGGAAGTTCCATATTGGTGAGAAGGTCCTCATGTACAATTCCAGGCTTAAGCTCCACCCAGGTAAGCTTCGTTCCCGATGACTCGGTCCTTATACTGTTACTAATGTTTACCCTTTTGGTGCAATACAGGTTTTTCATGAGCAGAGTGGACGAAGTCTTACCGTCAATGGGCAGCGACTTAAACACTTCTATGAGGATTTTCCAAAGAATCCGGTGGAGGAAATCCACCTTCTCGACGCATCATACCAATAAAACACACCAGGTTTTATCCTTCTCACATTCTCAATTATTTTAGTAAGGACACTACACACTCTAGGTGTGGGGGGGTGGATACATTCCTGGGTTAGATAGGAATTTTCATTGTTTTCTCCTTTTGTTTTCTCCTTTTGGCCTTATTTATGGTATTTTCATTTTTTCCCCATCAACAATTTTGAAGTTCCATGATTTGGTGACCATAAAGGGGGGAAATTAAAAATACATAACGAAGGCTAAAAAGAATTTTTGTATGAATTTTACATCAGGGGGTGATTTTTAGTGAATTGGTTTTCTGTCAATGATATAAATGGTTGTATCTATGTGAAACCTTTGAGATGATTGCTTCCCATTGTGTGAGTAGTTTTTGGGAAAACTGTGTCACTAATATCTCCACAAATTTTTGCACCAAACCACAAAGTGTGATTATTTATTACTTAATATAAGGTAAATATATGTTGGGTTAATATTTTTTAGCTTTAAATGATATTTCCATACGTTCGTTCCTTATCTGATCTGTTTCATTACTGTACCAGATTGACCTATGCGTGTGTACCTAATGTCCGACTGTTGTACACCCTCAAAAAAAATTGTTGTGTATTGGGCAGGTCAAAAACCACTCCTCAACATTTTATCTTTTTATAACTATTGAAATTAGTGTCGTGAGGAGATCAAACAAGGTTTGAGAGATGAGTCTGAGATTTGTTCCAATTGAAAATTCAAAAAATATATATATATAATAAATGAGGGGAGTGATGAAATGTGAAACATATGGAGATATCTAGGTCGGGAGCTTATGGTTTGACTTCTGGGAATGCTTAAATGAGTGGGTCTTGAAATATGACTACAAAGTATGTAGGACAGGTTCAGTGAAAAATCATTTAAGCTGAAAAATGTTAAAATAACATATATTTATTGGATAGAAAGTGGAAAGAAGAGCATGGAATGGTTTTCACACACACATGGAGAGTTAGTGTCATGGTTTACTTCTGAATTCCTTGCTCAATTGGGTATCTTGAATCTTTTTGAATTTCGCTATGATATGATTTATGAGACATGTTTTTCTATTTTCACTAGGAAGAACTCCTTGGTGTGGTTCGTGCATTGATCAATTTACTTTAAATAAAATTTCCTCAAATGATAAATCTTAAGGATGTTGGAAATATATATATATATATATGCATCATTGTATTTGGTTATGTGACTTTTCCCAGGAGTGCAAATGTTTAGGTGTGGGGGTGTGATCGTACCACGATTCACTGTTTTATTCCACCCTTACACCGCTGTTTTAAACTAGTTTTGTAATGAATATTCCAAATATAATGATAAATTTCACTTTATTTTTGAATCATTTAATTAATTTTAATGAAAATTATAATGGGCAATGTTACTTTTTATTATTATTACAATGTAGGTGGAGGTGATTTGGAGGGCCCTTGATGAAGTGGAAGAAAAATAGGCCAAAATTGCATGGATCCATGGACATCTTTCCACTGTTTTGCATAGTACACGAAATCCGTGCATCCAAATGGGATTATATTTTGTGGGCCTGTCCAAAATTCAATAGCATACATTTCATATTAAGGAACCCAATCCTGATTAGGCTTCTATAGGGCCCATCCGAACTGATCTGTCCAAGCCACCGAATTTGGACCAAGTCAAATGCGGTGTTCTGTATTTTATCAATATCTTGAGCTGTATTTGTCCAAATGGTGCCAAACTTTCGGTGGAGACAGTAAAGAGGTAGGGATAAAACTTTTCTATTTTCTACAAAGCGAGGTAAGGATGTATGAAGACTGAAACTCATGGTACAAGTGGATTTATGAAATCTGTGTGCCTAAAACCACCTTCCAATTTTCCTATAAAAGGGAACCAAGGGAACCTCATTTGCAAGTTCGGCCCGGAGGCAAGGTGCTGCCATTTTGGAGTCCCCAAGGAGTCTTCTCAACATCTCTATAAGATCTGGAGGCTATGGGAAGTGCTACTTCAACATCTTCTTCTTCTTCCTCTCCCATGGGTTTCTAAACCCCTTGTGATCACCCGGGGAGGAATGTGATGTAATCCCGAGCTTCAAAGTTGTATTATTTTGAATTATCTTTTTAATTACAGGTTGTATGTTGTTTTTCCTCATCCTCTATTTTTATTTAATTGAGTTATATACTGGTATTTTATACTCAACTCAAATGATCATGTTTGGGGGTACCCTTTCATGCGATGTTTCACAAACCATTCATCCCCTTTTCTTCCCTCATTCAATTGCGGTATTTGTGTGGTTCATATTGGTCAATTGAACTCACATAAGCACTGTCAAGATCATGCACATTTATTTCATGGTATCATAATGAAATAACATACAAACCTGGACAGCACATCGAATTCTTCATGTGTTGCCTTGGTGAGTTTTGGTTATGTTGTCGAACACAAATCACCCAATCATCGGCGGTGTTCGGTGAATCATTATGTGTTTTCAACTAAACCCTAGGAGTTATCCTAGTATCAACTCAGTAAAATTAGGGTTCTAGGTGTTAAAAACCAGGGATTACAAGATCATAACCCCATCCCTTGAAGCGATGAAGGATGAGCATCACGAGACTTCTCCAGGTTAATCACGTTTAATCAATATTGTCCATTTCTACTTTGTTTTATTGCTTTCATTTACTATTTTCATCATTAATCATAAAACCCACAAGTTTTACAAAACCTAATTGAACTTCTACTTCCATAATCAAAACACTCTTTTTAAATTAATGGTCTAAGGCTCTGTCGAGAGACGACCTAGGGTTGCTGCTATACTACAGAAATTCTAGTAAAAACTTAACCTCTAATTTGACGTGCTCGACAACGCGATCAGTATCAGAGCATTCACATGGTTAATTTATAATTATTTATTATTCATTGATTGAATGGTATGAATTTTAAATTCCTTTTACATTATATATATTTTTTCTTTGAATCTAAATACCATTTTCTATTCCCTTTCTTTATTCTCACTCACATAACCAATAAATATTTTAAATCAAAATGAAGAAACATCCAAAAATTCCATTCTTGAGATTCCAAACATTCTGGTTAGATAACACAAGACTACACATCATGCACTAAAACACACATCGTGTAACCATGTATCTGGATTTTATCTCACATGGTTATCAAACCAGTATGATGATTTCAAATAGGATCCAATAAAAGAAGATCTACACATATATAAAACATAAGGCATGAGGTTTGAAGCACTACATGTCTGTAACCCATGTACATGATGTGTAGTCCTCATGTTATTTTACAGTGGAGAACACATGATGTCCAAGAATGTCATGTATCAACTACATGTTATGAGGATTGATGAGCCATGCAACAATCATGGCCACACGTCATGTAGGAAGATTACATGCCATGTACCTCATACACACATGTGATAGAAAAATATGTCCATTCCCTAGGCGCATGTTGTAGAAACGAGTAGAAGAGATCACACACCGTGTAACCCAATACATATCATGTAGTCAACTAATTATAGTGTGCTTAATTTAACATGGAGAGAATAATTAATTATACAATTGAACTTATTCACATGTGTTCTATGTGTCATTTACTTGATAGCATATTCCATGTCATATGATTTTTGATTATATATTAAATTAATTATCATGTTAAATTCCAAACTTACAAGTTGTGTACGGTCTTTGCTTAAAGTGTACTCTACACACATCAAAAGTATCACATGTAGTCTAATTCACATATATTCTGTGTGTCATTTATTTGACAATAAATTCCATATAATTACCTACCATGCAATGTATGTTGGATGACAAGGTAATTCACAAACACAAGGATCATGTCGGGTAGCTTGGAGGAGTACATGTCATTACCTACAAGTACACTTGTGAACTTTTCTAATTTTAAATAAAATTAATTTATTTTAATTTTTTTAAAATTATGGATCATGTTATTTCAAGGATTATTGAATGAAATTAAGATAAATTGAATTAATTAGATTAATTTGTGGTGTTTTATCTTAATTAAAGAATGAATCAAAGTAATTGATAACTAGATTACAAATGTGTTTTCATTGTATGTTATGTGCATCATCATGAGATTAAACTAGACTTATGTATGTGATTAGTTTCATCATAAATTATTATTATAAAATTAAAATGATGGTCTATGAGTCATTTTATCCTCTTTATTATGAAAGGGTCTTCATGCCTATGGTTTATTTTATATAAAATCCACCTATACAATCCGTTGGATCCCCTCACCTATGTGTGAGTAAAAGCTTAAGTAAGGATGGAGCTACCATGCGAGAGGAGGCGATATGAGTCCCAGAGCCAAGGAAAAACCAATAAAGGTGATACATAGGATATGAGGTGGAATAATGAAACATGAACCAAGTTACTGTTCAACATGTTTTCCCCTAGGGTCGAGGGTTAGTTTATCACCTGCTAGATAAACTAACCATTAGAGAATCTCATGATCATGCCAATTATATTTTATTTATGTAAGTTTCATGGTTTATTGTTTATGTTTGTGGATGTTACATGATCCCTTAATAAATTAATTAACAAGCATGAAATATGGAATAAAATAAAAACCAGTTTATGTGTAAATTTTATCATACACAGTTAATCACTTAAGTAAAATACACTTAATATTAATGAGGCATGTGATAAGGTAAAATTGGGATTTTAATAACAAGGATAAAAATCCACTGACCAAAATATTAATTTTTTATAACCTTCCACTACTTATGTTAGAATCTAACTAATAGTTCAAAGTTCTTGACCGACCCAAGTCGAGGTGCTTTCAATTTTTAGGGAACTTTTAGCTTGAAGTTTTGGGATAACTTAACTTAGACCAAATCAAGGGTTGATTGACCAAGAAGGACTTGGAACAACTAAGAGGAAAGGGTTGAGGAAATCTTTATCTAGGATTTTAGGATTGGGGATTCCACTCAACATATCAAGGAATTGTGAGTTAATGCATTTTCCAAGATACGCCTACCTAAAACCATTCAAATAACTTGTCAGTGTTAGTATTTGAAATTGGGTATCAATATTTTATTAGATTTTTTTGTTAATTTACAAACTCCTCTCATTTATTTAGTTTATAATTCTTGTTTTGTTAATGTTTTAATTTTTTTTTGTGTTTTGATAAATTATAATTACCTCATATTTTATTTAAACTTAATTATCTAGCATTTAAACTTTAATGTGTTCATTATTATATATATATATATATATTGTTTTATAAAGTAAAAATACTTTTTAAAATATTTCCTAAGGGTTATTTAAGGGTACCAGTGCTGTATAAGGGTATCCCCACCATCGCGTAAGAGTAACCTGTGTAAGGGTACCAATGAGTTTACATTTCCCACATAAGGGTAACCCATGTAAGGGTACCAGTGATGATGCATAAGGGTAACAATGAGTTCCCTATACCCATGTAAGGTTATCTATTACCTCCCTCAACTAACCTAAGGGTCATCCTAGATTTTTAAAGCTCATGTAAGGGTAGTTTATTGCTCATGTAAAGGTATACCATGAATCCTGAAGCCCATGTAAGGGTAAAACTAAACTTTATATACTTAGTTAAGGGTAAGGTGGAATTTTAAAATCATACATAAGGGTAATCTTGAAGTTACCCTTATGTTATGTCCTGAATAAAAATGTGTAAGGTTAAAACAATTTACCCTTATGACAGAACGAGTATCCTCTGAAGCTTCTCACTGGCAGCACAACAGTAATCATTCACACTTTAGAACCTTAATGGTATCACCACTGAAACTCGATGGTAGAACACCTAACACTGGAAGTGGAAGAATCATCAACTCACAATGGTAGAGACCATCAATTATCAATCAGGTGGTGATAACATGCACATTTCATAAAGAACGATCACGTAGAGCTCAAGTGCATGAGCTTCATGAAGGTAGATTATTCAATGGTAGAACCCAACATCATTCCAGTTCCTTTGATGTAATCACTTTAACATTCATGGTAGTGTCTTTGACTCATGAAAAAATCATCTTCTTCCAATTAATGGTAGCACATACTTCTACTTATCATTGTAGTGATAACAATTAGATATAATGGTAAAAGCTTCATCAGTGGGTCGATAACAAAATGATAACTCTGTTTTCACCTAACAATAGCAGTATCCACTTCGTTATTCATTAAAGGTAGTATCTTCTTCTAGTGGTAGCACCTATTTCTTCATTAATAGTATCATGTGCAATTGTTCTAGTGGTAACACCTCTTCCTTCATTAATGGTAGCATGTACAATTGTTCCAATGATAACACCCAACACCAGTACAGATCCTTAAATGATAGCACTTCAACATTTATGGTAGTGTATTTAACTCATGCTATAAACCTATTCTTATACTTAACAGTAGCATTTCATTTTACTTCCCATGGTAGTGGTAACACTTGGATCCAATGATGGTAGATTCATCAACAAGATAATAGAAAAACAATAGCTCTATTTTCACCTATCCGTAGCAGCATATACTTCATCCTTCAATAATGGTAACATATTCTTTTAATGGTAGAACCTATTCCTTCATTAATAATAGCATATGAAATTTCTCTAGTGGTAAAAAATCTTCCTTCATTAATGACATCATGTATAATTATTCTAATGGTAACAATACCTTGTATCTATCCAAGACTAAAAATTGATATCAAAGTGAAATACTTTTGGATATAGGTTTTATTATTTATAACCTATTCTAAACCTAATAGTATAAGGAATAATATTCTTGAATATAGAAGGTATTAATGAAAATAATGGTTGGATACCTCAAAAGCCCCCATTTTTTGATGGAAGTGATTATGGGTATTAACAAGATCGAATGAAATTGTACTTGAAGTAGTTAAATATGAATAATTATAAAATCATGGAAAAACCATATGATCTAACACAATCTAACACAAAGATACTCATAGGTAACACTATGACAATGTATATTTTAAATTATAAATTAAAGAGTATTTTGTACTCTTCAATAAGTAAAATCATGTATATCCATGTTTTAGCATGTAAGACAATCCACAACATTTAGAGAATTCTATAAGTTACTCATTATGGGAAAAAAAGCTTAAAAAACCAAGTTAGGAATGCTTTGAACAGAATACCAGGATTTCAAGATGGGATAAGATGAGTTAGTAAACCATATGTTCCACCAGTTTACAATCATTACAAATGGAATTACTGAACTCGGTGAAGTATTAGATAATATATCTCTAATTTAATGGGTAAAAAGAGAGTTACCAACAACATGACATGAAAAGAAAGTGGAAATCAATGAAAGTAAGAATTTTAAAGAGTATAATTTAGATGAATTAAATTATTCTTTGCTACAGTTTGAACATGAATATATTTCCAATGAAGAGTATACAAAGAATAAATGTAATAATTTTAAATATAATGTTAATGAATCCACTAAGTGTTATGAATATAAGTTCTCGGAAAGTGATAAAAAAATGACTCATTTTAGAAATAATCTTTAAAAGTTAATGAAAAACAAAGTAGGCAAGAGGAAGTTCAAGAGAAAGAAAAAAAGGAGCATAAGATAGGTAATACTAGAAATAATAATGATGTTTCAGACTTAACCTATTATGAATGTAGAAAAAAAGACACATCAAGACCAATTGTCCCAAAATTAAACATTAAAATAAAGATAAAGAAAAATGATGGAATAAGATCAATCATTGTTTAGAGGATGAGATTGTTCAGATAGTTTAGATTCAAGCACTGATACATGGAGTGAAAAAGAGATAGGGAAACTTTCTTTGATGGATACACATTATGAGGTACTTGAATAATTATTTACTCAATTAATAACTCATAATGTTATTCATAATGTAATAACTAAAGATGAAAAAGAAACTAAATATGATTCTAGTTATGATTTTGATTCTGTGAATTCTAAAGTCAAACAATTGTATAAATATAATGAAGAATTAAAGAATGATAGTGTCAGTATTATTAAAAATATACTAACATAAAAATTAAAAGTAATAAATTGGTCAAATAAAACGAGAAACTTAGAAGAGAATTTGGAAATATGAATATCAGTATTTCCCATAATGGGGAATATAAAAAGAATTGTGATTCTGAGATATTGAAACTAAAAGAAGAAAATGAATGAATTAAATATTTTCTCATAATAAATGATAATGATAATGAAATAATATTTAATTCAATCTTTTAGGACATGAATAAAGTTGATAATGAGTGTAAGATGCTCAAGAAAAAAAAATGAGAAACACAACTTCCAGTTCTAATGAAAAAGTCTATACTAATTTAGAATCTATTCAAAAAAAGAATATGGATTTGAATTTAATATTAAATAAAATTTATCTACATTTTTTCAAGGTAAATATAAATATGATAAAATTATTTCTATGTTGAAACCGTACTATAACAAGAATGGTTTTGGTTATAATAACTTTTCACTAAGGATGAATAAGACTACTTTTGTTAAAGTCTTAAAAGGAATCATTTCAAGCGTAAAATGTTTTAAATATAGAATTCAAGGGCGTTATACCAATGAATGATCTTCAATATTTACACAATCATTTGGACATATTAAAAAATTTATTTCTAAAGATTTGTTTTATAAATAGCCTATAAATTGATGTTTTAAATGTATTTAAATTCAAAAAAAAATTCTACCAATCTAATTAGACCCAAGTTATCATGAGTACAAAAACATTATACTTTATTGATATATTTCAGGAAATCCACATTAAAAGTCTCAAAGATTTATAGTACCTAGATAGTGAGTGTCCTAGAAACATGACACATGATATTTCAATTTTTCTATATTTTAATTCATATGATGTAAGATTAGTTATATTTAGAGGCAATTCTAAAAATCATATCAAAGGTATTAAATAGGTTGAATTTTCTAAAACCATTATTATTTATAGATGGTTTAAAAAAAAATTTAATAAGTATATCAAAACTCTGTGATTATGGATTAAATGCAATTTTTGAAAATGATAAATGTACAATTTTGAAAAATTAATCTATTTTATTTTCTACAAATAGAAAACATAGTGTTTGTATTGTTGATAATTCTAATATAATCAAATAGAAATTTAAGTGTTTGAATAATATAGAATAATATGATATTTTTTCCCATAGGAGACCTTGTCATGAAAACTTCAAGCTATTTCACATGTTTTCAAATAATGAACAAGTTCTATAATTTCCAAAGTTAAATACAAGTTAGTGTTTTTTGTGTGATTCATGTTTAAAGGGTAAACATCATAAAGAAAAATTTAAATATGTGAATGATGTTATTATAGACATATGTATTTAATTACTACATATTGAATTATTTGGTCCTATACAACTAACTATTTTAAGTAAAAATAAGTATGTTTAAAGGTTCCTAATAGTTGATGATTATAGTAGATTAATTTGAATTTATTTCTTATCACACAAAAATGAAACTCTAGAATAATTTTGTGCTTTCTGAAAAATTATTCAAAAATTCAAAAATCTATAAATCATCTTTATCAAAAGTGATAGAGGTGTTTAATTTCTTAATTTATAATTTGATAAATTTTGTGAATATAATAGATATAAAAATTTCTTTTCTACCCATAAGACACAATAAAAAATGGCATGGTTGAAAGAAAGAATATGCCAATTCAAGAAATGGCTAGATCAATGATTATTGAGTTTAACATAACTAAATATTTTTGGGATGAAGTTATTAATACAAACTATAATTTTTTAAATAGATCTTATATTATACCATTTTTAAATGAAACCACTTAGGATTTTTTTAAAGCATTTAAACCTAAAATTGGATATTTTAGGGTGTTTGGTCACAAAGTTTTTATTTTAAATACAAAAGATAATATAGAAAAGTTTGATTCTAAATGTGATGATGGAATATTTTTAGGTTATTATAATATTATTAAGACATATATATTTTTCAATAAAATAACTTTAGTTATTAAAGAGTCTATGCATGTTAAACTTAATGAAAATAACAATAACAAGCGGAATTTTAATTTAAATAAAGATGATGAGTAATTCAAGGAATTAAATTTTGGTGAATATAATTATTAATAAAATGATAATAAATCATTTAAGGGGGATAAAATCTCTTCTAAAACTAATCCTAAGGAGTGTAAAACTCATAAATATCATCATATTGAAAAAAATAATTTGAAATGTTGAATCTGGAATACAAACCAGGAAATATGTTTTAAATTACTGTGCTAATTCTACATTTTTTACTGATTTTGATCCTATTAATATTGATAATGATTTAAAATTTTAAAATTTAATTAATTTTATTCATGAATAATTAAATCAATTTGAAATAAATAAAGTGTGTAATTTGGTTGAAATAAAAAAAGATAAACAACTAATAGGAACGAAGTGGATTTTTTGTAATAAACTTGATGAAGTTGGAAACATAGTTAAAAATAAAGTAAGACTAGTGGATCAGGGATATTCTCAAAAAGAGATAATTAACTTTGAAGATTATTTTTCTCCTATTGTTAGGATAAATTCTATTAGAATTTTATGAACATTTACTTATTTTTATAATATTAAATTATATCAAATGGATGTAAAGAGTGAATTTTTAAATAGTATTATTTATGAAGAAATATTTGTTAAACAAACACTTGTATTTGATAATGAAAAATTTAAAAATCATATTTTTAAACTTAATAAATATTTATATGGTCCTTAGAAAGATCCTAGAGGTAGGTATCAGAGAAGAACTCAATTTTTATTGTAAAATGATTTTGCTAAAGGAAAGGTTGATCTTACCTTATTTATAAAGAATGTTTCTATTGATATTTTGATTGTAAAAATATATATTGATGATATAGTATTTGTTTCAACAAATTATTTACTTTGTAATTATTTTTTAAATTAATGAAAAGTTAATTTGATATGATCTTAATAAGAGAGTTGAACTTTTTTTCTTATTTTGGAAATTAATCAAAGAAAAAAAAACTATTTTCTTAAATAAATTTATGTATGCTTAAAAAACTTGTTAAAAGGTTTGTAATTGATTCACTAAAATATATTTAAACACCAATGAGTATAAATTACAAATTATATTTAGAAGAATCTAGAAAGTGTGTTGATGTTAAACTGATTAGAGCTATAATAATCAACTTACATTATTTGACACAACTAGACCATATATAATGTTTTCAGTTTGTTTGTGTGCTAGGTTTTAGTCAAATATTAAGGAAATTAATCTTAAATATGTTAAAAGATTTATTATATATATATCAATGTAATTGTTAACACCATTTTATTTAATTCAAATTAGAATTATTTTGATTTATTATCATATTCTGAATCTAATTTTAGAGGTTAAGGTATTGATTAGGAAATAACAATAGGTATATATCATTTTATTAGTAAGAATTTAATTTCATGGAGTTATTAGAAACAACTGTTAGTAGAATTATCCATAATTGAGGCTGAGTATGTTGCTAGTGCTTTTTGTCGTTCTCAAAGTATTTAGATTAAACAAAATTTATGTGATTTTAATATTATCTTTAATAAAATCAAAATATTCTGTAATAATTCTAGTTATATTTTTATTTATAAAAATCCTCTACAACACTCTCAAAAAAATCATATAGATGCTAAATTTCATTTTCTAAGGGATCATTTGAATAAAGGAGATATTAGTTTAGAATTTATTCCAACTAAAAAACAACTTGCTAACATATTTACTAAACCACTAGATTATGTAATATTTGAGAAAATGAAGTTTGAACTTGGTATGTTAAAAGCATAATATTTTTATAATCTTCATGAGAATGTTCTAATTTGCGTTATAATCTATATTGTTTTTTTAATTTTATTAAAATATTTTATTAGACAAGTATTTTTCCATATTCTGATAAAGGAATTCTATTTGTGTCATCTTCTTGTGTCTAAAATAATCTAAATTTTGATATACATTTATATTATATATGCATTTATACATGGGGATATTTATGCATTTGAATATTATTTTATAATAATTTTTTATAAGACCGTGTAATTTATACAAATATAGCTATTTGTATCTATTTATTATTTAAGGGGGGAAATGTTTTTGAGAATTTTTTTTTTGATAAATTTCAAAAAGGGGGAGAATATTTTTTAAAGTTTAATTAAGTGTATGATTTTTTAATTTTCAAAAAGAGGATATTGTTAATATTTGAACTTTGAAATTAATATTTTATCAGTTTTTTTGTTAATTTACAAACTCCTCTCATTTATTTGGTTTATAATTTTTTTGTTAATGTTTTATTTAATTGTTTGTGTTTTAATAAATTATAATCACCTCACATTTTATTAATCACAATTACCTAAAATTTAAATTTTAATGTGTTTAGTATTATATAATATTTCCTTAATATTTTGTTTTATAAAGTAAATCCTCTTTTTGAACTATTGCATAAGGGTTATGTAAAGGTACCAACACTACGTAAGGGTATCCCCACCACTACGTAATGGTAACCCATGTAGGGGTACCAATGCTATGTATGGGTGATGATGAGTTTATATTACTCGTGTATGGGTAACTCATGTAAGGGTACCAATGATGTTTCATAAGGGTACCAATAAGTTCCCTATACTTGCGTAAGGGTAGCTGTGAGCTCCCTCAGCTCACGTAGAGGTCATCCCAGATTTCTAAAGATCAAGTAAGGGTAGTAACCTACTCATGTAAAGGTATACCGTGAATCCTAAATCCCATATAAGGGTATAAAAAAATTCCTATACTTATATAAGGGTAAGGTGGAATTTTCAAATCATACATAAGGGTAAAGTCAAAGTTACCCTTACATGAGATCCTGCACAACATAACGTAAGGGAAAAACAAGTTAATATTACTATAGCATGAGTATCCTCACTGGTACTACTTTACACTTTTGGACCTTAACGGTAGCACTACTCACCTTTGATGGTATCACACCTAACATTGGTAACAAAAAAATTGTTGGCTCACAATAGAAGCAGCCTTCAGCCACTGAGTAGGTGGAGACATCATGCATGTTTCATGAAAAACACTCACATAGATATTGAGTGCATGATATTCATGGTGGAAGATTCTTCAAAGATTTCACCCAATACCGGTCTAGCTCCTTCGACAGTAGCACTTCAACATTCATGGTAGTGGATTTGACACGTGATGATAACACCTTCTTTCAATTAATAGTAACATATCATTTTGCTTCTCATGGTAGTGGTAGTACCTAGATACAATAGTAGTAGCTTCATTAATGGAATGATATCACAATAATAGATCTGTTTTCACTTAATAGTAATAGCATCTACTTGATCTTTTATTAACGGTAACATGTTCTTATAGTGGTAGCACCTCCCCCTTCATTAACAGTATCACGTACAATTTTTCTAGTGGCAAAACCACTTCCATCATTAACAGTAGCATGTACAATTGTTCTAGTGGTAACACTCCCCTACTTCTGGTGAATAAAAGTGGAAGCATAAGATCCTCAATTTTAGCGGTAGTAGTAGAAAGCATCTACTACCATTAGTTAAAAAAATATCATCTTCCATTAGTTATATAATGTGCTCCCATTGCACAACAACACAATATCAACTGATATTCATTTTTAATTACTGTAACTCTATAAAAAATATTTTTATTATTATAAAATAATTTTGTTTGTTAAAAATTATAAATAGTTTAATTGATTAAATATTTTGGGTATAAATTTTTTATACAAACACACATGTAATATTTGTGAAATAATGCCCTGTTTTAGTTATTTTTTGAAATTTTAATAAACTAAAAGTTTATTCAATTTATTTTTTATTACTTTGAAAAATATATGTATAATATAACAACTATATTAGAATTTTTTTTTTAGAAAAATATCATGAAAATATTTTTAGGATTAATAAATTTCATACTTTGTTCTTTTATATATTTTTACTGCAAGTTTATGAGAATGATTATTATTATTTTATTTATTTAAAAAATTGTCATATATACTAATGAAAATATTTGGAAGCGTTTAAATAAGTTTATTGAAAGAATTAGATCATGCTAAAATAAATCGATAATGACATGTTTCTATATTTTTAAATATTTTTATTCATTGAATGACATAAATGACTTTAGGAAACTCTTACATAAAAAGAATCGAAGGAGGAAGCTAGATGTCTATTAGTGGTCTGTCAATAAATAAAGATCAAGGGATGCAGTATAAGATAATTAATTGATACATCATAAACAAGTATTGAAATATTATTTTACTATTGTTGGATTGATTTTATCATTAAAGAACTTCAAATTTTCCATTCATTGTTACTGAAGTGATCAAAGTTCCACAGGAAACATCAACTTTCACAACCTCTTCACTTAGTTGATCTTCATTATTTTTTGGTTTTTCTTCATGTTATATTTTATTACATATGTTTTTAATTTTAAGTCTCACTTTATGTTTTTCCTAATCAAAATAAAGTTGGGTATTTTTTATTCCACCAATCAAAAGGAAGGTCCTTGGGTTGCGATTCTTGAAGAAAATTTAGGTTTTTATAGGTTGTGAACCTTATAAAAATCTAGGATGGTTGTTCCTCTAGGTATTTTATAAGGTAAGGTCTATAAATAGTTTATCACACCTTTAAAAGTGATGTTTCATAGTGGGTGTTGATCTTCTCACCAAGTAGATAAGATTGACGAGCAGAGTAGGATCTTGGTGATCCGAACAACTATAAAAATACCATGTTCATATTTTATTTCCACTATATTATATTCTAAATACTGCACTATATTTATTATTTATTCAATATTAAAATTTTTATTAAATTTTTGTGTTAAGAGTTTTAAAGTACTATTCAACCACCTCTAGTCTATTATTTCCATCTATCTGGGACCAACAATCAGGCCCAAATCTAGGTTATGTGAAGGGGATATGAGTCATTGCCACTAGAATATCTATGCAATAGGATATTTTGAAACTAATGGTGAGGGATATTAGGTTTCAACAAAATAATGAGAGATTAATAAAATTTAATTTAAATTTATTAATCTAATTTGGTAATCAAGTAAGTACTAATAATTTTCTCTTAATTTTGTAGAAATAGAAAACCACGTGACTTCGACCATATCATTGTGATCCATACCAAAGAAGGATAACCTTCTCACTAGCATGAATTTTTAGGAATGGCATTGATTCATAAATGTTATACTATTCCATGAATTAAAATTATACGTACGAGAAACCCCACTCCCTAAGTCACTTGTGAAAGAGGATAGCGAGGAAGAAGTATATATCTACCCAAACATATGGATGACATAATGGATATCCATTTTTTCATGTTGTCCTCAATGTCTAGTGAACTTATAAATCTATTTAAGGATATGGATTCATATATAATAATATCTCACCTTCGATATCTTTATCAGGATAAGGTAAGATAAGAGATATATGAGATCTTCATTGGACTGTTCACGTGCAATTTTAGAGAGATGATGCCATATGGGTCACATGCAGTCAAGATGATTAGCTACATAGAACGCTTATAAATCCCATGATTTATGATCCCTAATGAGTTGCACACATATCTCATTCCATCCTCAATACCTAAAACCTTATCTAGTTTCATTATGAATTATAATATGATCAGAAGGGAGAAGACACTTTTAGAAATTCTGACTCTTATTTGCTAAGTTGATGGAGACATGAGGTGTGAAAGACCCACAAACCTTATGGAAAATAAGAAAAGGAAGAATAAGGAAAAGGTTTTGAAGACTCATTCTAAGTCTAAGGATCAAGAGCATTGTCTTTCCAAGAAGAAGAAGAACTAATGAAAAGAAAAGGATCAGAATGCATTGTGTTTTTCATGTGGTAAGAAAATCCATTGGAAGAGGAACTGCACCTAGCCAAATAATCAAGGGGAAGCTTCAAGTGAATTATTTATTTAGTGTAAATTTTCCATATTTATAAGTTTGATATTAGATAATACATGTGGTACTGACATTTCTATCAAAATATAGGAACCGAGTATATTTTTAAAGGTTGATAGAGGTGAGGTGGATCTACATACTACCAATGGGGTGAGGCTGGCTACTCTAGCCATTGGATAATACCACATCATGTTTCCAACATGAATTATTTTGATTTTAAAGACCTATTATTATGTGCCTAGTGTTACTAAGAAGACTATCACTATTTCTTGTTTAGACATGGATGAATTTATTTTCAGTTTTGGAAATAAGAGTTTCTACTTTTATACAGATAACATATGTTATGGTATGAGACAATTGAATAACATTCATCATGTATTAAATTATGAAAACCAAATATTAACAGTTGATAATGAATCAAATTCACACGACTCATTTCACACCCAATTATGGCATCACCATCTTGGTCACATAAACAAGTATCATTTGATGAAGCTCTATCAATATGGTTACTTAGAATATATTAAGCTTAAGCCACTTGAAAGATGTCATGCTTGTTTATAAGTCAAGATGACCAACCCACCATTTGGTGGTCAAGGTTAAAGGGCCGAAAATCTTCTATAATTGGTATACAGTAATGTGTGTATACCTTTTTAAGTAGAATATATAGGTGGATTCTCATACTTTATAAATTTTACTGATAACTTGAGTAAGTAAGATTACATTTACTTGATGAGGTATAAGTTTGAATCCTTTGAGAAGTTCAATGAGTTTAATAATGAAGTTTAGAATTATCTTGGTAAGAAGATAAAGAAACTACAATCGAATTGAGGTAATGAATATCTTAACCAATATTTTATTGGCTTTATATAGGAGTATGAGATTTTATCTCAACTCACTCCTTATATACCACAATGGAAGGAACCATGCCTTATTGGACATGGTAAGGCTGATAATGAGTCACACAACCCTTCCATTATACTTTTGAAGATATTCATTACACATGACATTATACATACTAAACCTAGTACTAACTAATATCACGACCCATCCCACAGGGCCCATGTCATGACTATCCCAAGCCCGCCTCCCATAGGTCAGGGGCTAGTGAATATCACCGAGTAGGAATATCCCACAAATGGGAGACATTTTCCTAAGAACCTATACACACGCACACAACTCCAAGAAAAAAGATGATGGAAAGTAAAAACACCAAGTAAAGAAAAGGCATACATACCACTACAACCCAACAACAGAGTACTATAAAAGTAAAGCAGTAAAGTAAAACTGGGCCAGAATACAATCCCATAAAAAAGAAAGAGTATGTAACACAAGTACTGAAGCTCATTTGTAGAAAACCACACCCGATCCAACTGAAAGGTACGACACTGAATTGCTATCTGTAAGCCACCAAAACACACCTCGGTCTATCTGATCACACTAGCCCCACCTGGTCTTGGTCTTCTTGGAACACCGTCAAAGAGTCTACCGTATGCACAAGACATGACACGTGCGGGAAAAGCCCGTGCAGGGGTGAGTAAAACAATACTCAGTAGGGCACCCCAAAACACAAAGTAAAAGACCACAAAGGGAAAATCACTAAGAAGATAAAGTCATCTCAACACAAGTATATGTCAACAACACATATAACAAGAACATCCAGCTATACTCATAAAGGATTTCCAAGACTCAAGGTCTCATCCACTACCATCCACATGGTTCCAATCGTAGAATGATCTATTCTAGGAGATCTCACTCCTCAAGATATCTAAAAGTAATCATGTATAACTAGTCTACCAAAATTATCTAAGAGAACATCGAGTCTCGATATGTCATGAAGTTTCCTCGAGACATTTGATATCGCTAAGACAAGGAGTCTCGATATCACAACCAATCCTTGATCACATGATTCTGCTCAAGACACACTCTTTTCGAGAGAACTAACTCCTCGAGCTATGAAGTCATTGGATACCCTCACAAATAGGTCCTGCTAATTTGAGCCCTGTCCAAAGAGAACACACTGAGAACTACTTGAATCACATTGGTCAGGTCAAGTCACAAAGGAAAGAATATGATCTCGATACACAAATAGGGGGTCCTGCACCCAGGGATCATTGGGGGACATCCTAGACCTACTAGAAACATTATCCTAGATAGGGGATAGGTTCCCTTGTAAATATTGGTCACACATATTACATAAACCCTATCTAAGGTACCACGAAGAGAAGTGAGGATCGATCGCGCCTCTCAGTGCGATACATGCTCCAGTCCATTGAGTCACCGTCGAAGATGGGCTGAGACAACCCACTTTAGAACACGGTTCATACTCTATGATAGGAATGGGATACTGCATCGAACCTTCATAGGAAAGACCAAGGGTAAAATCTCAATCTCAACTGTCACCCTATATAACGGGATCAAGATCCTACATCGATCCCTCAAAGGAAAGAAAAAGAGAATGCTAATAGCCCATGATGGTCCAAGTAAAAACCCACAAAGCCATCTCAAAAGGAACGCCTCATCATGAGGGTCTCAATTCCACAAATGAATAATCAAATGGACTTACGGTTTGAAATTTACGAGACTTTTAGTGAAAAGGGGCCGGTGGGGTTCGGGTTCGGTCCGATTTGGTCGGACCGACCCAACCCGACCCGACCTGGCCCTGGGTCCACCGACTTGACCCACCAGGCCTAGCCCGCCCTGGCTGGGCCTGGCCCATTCAGCTAGCCCAACCCACTGATGGGCCATCTCGCTAGCTCAAGCCCGACCCGCTTGAACACGGGCTGGTTCAGTCCACCCAAATGCGGTGGCTACCCCATCCCTGCTAGCTCAACACGGCTGACCATTAAGTAGGCTTCTTGTCCCACACATGGTACACGAGGCTGTGTGCTAGTAGATCTAACGCAGTGCCCTGCTGCATCGCTGGTACGCACCGCCACAGCCCACCCTGGCCATGGCTTCCCATCGCTACCCGTGACTACGCCACTATGGGCCCCTCCGCCACTAGTCATCGAGCCGACAACCGCCTGCTATCGGGTGGCCACACCATCGTGCACCACCACCGACACTTCAACGTACTGAATAATCCCCTTCTGTGATCTACCATCATCACTATGGTGGCCCGTTTTTCGATATGGGAACACCATCATGATCCTTGGGTCGCCGTCTTCACTATCATGGGCTCTGATCCATGACACGATCAATCCTAGTGAAAATCTATTCGAGCAGTGATATCTCCCACACTAATTCGATCCATCTGACACCGTCATTGTCACACCTCCTTCATGCCATGCCGATTCCAGATTTTCAATATCGGATCATTGTGCCAAATATCGAGTGTGCAATAATAAATCGATCATAAGGTGTTGAGTCATAGGCCAAATGAAGAATGCCCATGATGAACGAAGAACGGGGGGAAGAAAATCATGAATCAAGAAATATGAAAATACATTGATCGATGTTCTTGTCAATTGTGCTTCATTTACATTAGTAGGGAAATCAAAATCCAACAAAAACGGATAATAAAATTAGATACACAATCCCCAAAAAAATTCCCACAAAAGAAACCCTCCCACAATAATGAGTGACTCGTGGGTCAACCTGTTTGTGGGTTGATCCATGTTCATCATTAAATCCAAGAATGGGGAAAATATGGAATTGAAATAACACACCCTACCATAATTATATTTGATCACTGATGAAGAATGGTCTCCACGTCTTCGTTCTTCGATGATTGATCTGAATTTCAATGGTCAATCTATTGTCGCTCGATTCGAGCTCCGGTCTCCAAACTATCATCACCGACAAGAGCCTCATCCCCTTGCCTCAGAGAAAATCCAGGGTTGTGAAGATAACCCTGGATCTCTGAAGAGGCTTATTAAAAAAATAAATAGTCACTGCATCAACACATAACGTCCAATTTAAAATATTTTTATTTAATATTTTAATGACATTCATGTCCAAAAACTAACTTTCACCCTCGACCTGAACCAGTCAAGGTTAGGCCCTACCTAGGGAAAACACACCCTCAAAAGATCAATGATGGTATCATATTTTTAATCCAAGTTACTATTTATGAGTTATAAGGATTTTAAAAATAAAACAGTTTTATTTAATAATTTTATTTATGGTTATGTCCTTTTCGGGTTTTCTCATTGGAGACCCACACCGACTAAAGTTAAGTCACTTCTAAGGTAAACCCACCATTCTAAACACTATGGTGCTCTCAGATTTCTAATATGGGAACCTGTTTAAGAGTTATTTCACTTTTTTAGAAAATCCACTCACACACGCTATTAAAAAATTAACATTTTTCTTCAAACCATTCCTGGCACATTGGGCCTCGGAATCGCACGCCGTCTCAGCGCCTGATCTCAAAATTTTCCCAGAAATTTTCTAAAAATAAAACTAGGAAAATCTGATTAATTACAACTAAAGTAGTAAATGATATTCTATTTGGGTTATGGAGTGAAAAGAAACCCATTTTGTCACATATTATTTCATGGGTGTGTGAAGTGTTTGTTAAGGCAAACTCAAGAAACAAACTGAAACCCTAGGGAATGAAGTGTATCTTTATAGGTTACCCCAAGTAAATGAGGGAATACTACCCATATGATCCATCAAATAAAAATGTTATAGTTTCTAGGAAAGTTATATTCCTTGAGAGGATACACATCCTCAAGAAGGATAATGGGAGAAATATTGAATTCCAAGAATTTGATTCTCAAGATACACAAGAGTTGATATGGGAACAAACTCCATAAGTCATTTGGGAAGATGTGGTTCCTGAGACATAAGTACTGCGTAGGAGAACCAAATAGGTTAAAGAACCATAAAGATATGGTTTTCTAATAACAAATATGGTGACTCATTATTGTTTGAAAATAATGACCCTCTATCCTACTAGGAGGTAGTATAGAGCTTAGAAGTTGTAAAATAAAAAGAATACATGAATTATAATATAGATTCCATGTATTAAAACAATTTATGGGTTTTGGTTGATCTTCCAATAGATGTAAATCCCATTGGGTGTAAATGGATATTCAAGAGAAAGATTGACATGGAAGTTCAGGTTAGTACCTATAAAGCATGAATAGTGGATAAAGGGTTTAGACAATGTCATGAAATATAATATAAAAAATACTTTTCTCGAATATCCATTATTAAATCCATCATAATTTTTCTCGCCATAATATCTTTCTATAACTATGAGATTTGGAATATGGATGTCAAAATTTCTTTCCTTAATGGAAACCTTCAGGAAGATGTGTATATGACACAAATAAAATGGTTTGTGACTCCATTCAATGCCAAAAAGGTATACAAGTTATAGAGATCTATTTATGGATTAAAATAAGCATCTAGGTCATGGAACATTTGGATCAATGAAGTTATACAAGAATTTGATTTCACTATGAATGAATGTGTTCCATGTATTTACAAGTAGTTTAGTGGGAGTATAGATGCTTTCATAGTAGTATATGTAGATGAAATATTAATAATTGTGAATGATATAATAGCCTTACAAGAAGTTAAGGAATGGTTGAGCAACCAATTTTCCATGAAGTAATTAGGTGAGGAATCCTCTATTATAGGCATTAAGATCATGTGTGAAATATCAAAAGAGGCTGCTTGAACTAATTCAAAGTACATACATTAACCAGATACTGAAGAGGTTTAGTATGGAGCAATACAAGAGGGGGATGGTTCTAGTTTCATATGGTATACATATTTTCAAGAATATGTGTCCTAAAACACAATAATAAATAGAGAGAACTAGTGAGATCCCATCCTCTTTTGTGACAGGATCAACCATGTATGTCATGTTATGTATGAGGATTGAGATTACCTATACTTTGATCATGGTAATTAGATATAAAGATGATCTAGTTAAACAAAATTGGATTGATATTAAGGCTATCCTAAAGTATCTAAGGTAAGATAAGTATATGTTCTTGGTATATGGAGGAGATGAAGAGGTAGTCATCAGAGGTGATACAAATGATAGCTTTCAGAAAAATAAAAATGGTCTAAAGTCATAGTTAAGATATGTCTTCAGTATCAACAGAGGTGATATGAGTTAAAAGAGTTCAAAGTAGCCAATTGTTATCAATTCTATAGTGGAGTCTAAGTAAATTGTGGCTTTCGATGTAGTTAAGAAAGTATTTTGGATTCATAACATTTTCCAAGAGCTTAATGTGGTTCCAAGTAGTCAAGATCCTATCATAATTTATTGTGATAACTTTAAAATGGTGGTTCTGTCTAATGATTCAAGGTCACATCAAATGATAAATCATATACATTAGATGTTTATCTCTTGAGGGATTTTTTTCAATGAGGTGAAGTTTCAGTATGCAAAGTATCCCTAGAGGAAAATATGGTAGAACCCTTGATGAAGGCTCCATCTCAACATAGGCATGAGTATCATGTGAGATCTAGTGGACTAAATGTTGTTAACAGTTGGCTCTAGTTTAAGTGGGAGTCTGCAGGATTTGGTTCCCTAGAACTAACCTCTAAGTACTCAATGATTACATGTATTCATTTTCTTGAATATTAATGAAGTTTCTTATCACATCATGGTTGTTCCTCAACATGACATAGTATACGATAATGTCATAAGAATATCTGTCACACTGAAAAGGTCATAGTAGTTCCCCAATATTATGAGGACCCAGAGGTGTCATGATAGTATTCTTGAATATATTCATTTTTTATCCAAATTATATCTTTTAATAGGACACAAATGATATAGGAAATTGGGAGAGGATACTCATAGTATGTCGAGGAACCATCTCATGGTGTACATCCTTGGTAATTTCCAAATTAGGAGAGTATAATAATGATACCCATCAGTAGGAAATCCATATTTATACATGTAATTGGATTTTCCTATCCACAAACATGTGTATTGATCCTTATAATTTAAAATTATCATTAATGAATATCATAAGCATTGTACATTGATGTATTTATAAAAACCATGATGACATATGATCGTGGAGAAGTAAGATATGTCGAGTATGTCATGAGTGATAAGAAATTAATAAATAATGTGAGAAAATGATTTATCCCTTATATCTATTAATGAACTTTGATATTTTATACCCTTTTATGGGAATGAAACTGTATAGATAAATACATGACCATAGTGTTCTATGAGAAAGTTCATTCTTAGAAAGTTAAAGAAAGAGACATCAAAGACAAAGACTGATGATACCAACATGAAACCTACTTGATTATAAATATCATAATAAAGGAATTATATTACACAGTAAGTGTTCATAGTAGGTTGTATTTCATTATGACATTAACTTCTTTCTATATGGGTGCCTTGACATGTTTCTAGATGCTAACCTTGGAATTTAGGAATATCTACCTATTTCCAATGAGAAATTGTTCTAGAGGGTCTCACACTAAGTGTATACTAAATCTTGGTTAAATTCAATGATGAATTTACCAAATAATAATTAATATTATTCCTGTTTGTAGTTTAATAATTATTTAGGTTTGGTTGATTGCCAAGATTTAATCATGAGTTATTTGAAAAATTATGTGAGTTAAATAATAATAAATAATTATTTACATGGTTTGTAGAATATAATATTTATTAATGAATAATGTAGTGATATTTATTTGTTAAATAAATTATCATTATTCAGGGTTCGTTAGATGTTGCGGAGGATTAGCGGATCAAGTTTAAAGGTCTGGTTAGAAATGATATTTTTTTATTCTTAGGTGATACACATGTGAAGTGAATAATAATAATTATATTATTATTAGATATGGGTTTCACTAAGTATTAAGTAAATGGTAAGGAATCTATTTGCAAATATTTAACCCTAAACCGACCATAATAAATATCTAGTTATATCACTTTCTTGAGATACAATTCATTATGAAAAATAGATAAAAAAATATCTCTCAAACCATAGAGAGATCTTAATAACTCACTCAAGATATATAGTGTGGATCCTCCTCACTTCTCAAGTGATCAAGAGAGAGAAAAGAGTTCCTCACCCATGATGAACTTCCTACTACAATCAACAATGAACAACACAAGCGACCATGATCAACCGCTCTATCACCCGGTGATTCTATGACAATATTATGAGATTTTAGTACATGTGTGTATCAAAAATAGTGGGACTCTACTCTTAGATCCTACAAAACAATGATTTTATGACGAGATCAAGTCAAAAAATTCATCAATGAAGAAAGAATTATAAGTCAAGGTAATTCTATATATTTTTTCTAGATTAATTATAAATTACATGTGATGTCCTGCCTTTGGTTTCAACATTTAAACAAGTTAATTAATATTTGATTTAAATCCATTGGTCATGACATGATTTTTCATGTACAACTTAGAATATTCATCGATCATGACTAAAATTCAAGTTGGTTATTCCCAATAAGTACTTTCACTACACAAAAAACCTATAGATTTCACTTTGGTGACTAATGTTTAAATATAGGGATTTCGATTTATACTAACTAAAGGTATTGACAATGCATAAATTTAATGTTGAGAAATTCAAAGGGATAAGTGATTTCACTTTATAAAATCGAAGATGTGTTCACTTCTATTTAAATAAGGATATGTATAGGAACTGAATGATTTGACTAAGTTTATAATGGATCTAAATATATTAGATCAAGAGAGTACTATTGAAAGCAAACATAGCATAATTTTATTATGTCTACCTGATGAGTTCCTATGGGAGTTCATTGAAAAGGTGATTCCTATAGGGATTTAAAATAAATTAGAATATTTTTTTTAGAAAAAAATCTTTAAAAATAAACATTATATGAAACAACATTTATGAACACTGAGGATGACAAAATGTTTGTGTAGTACCCCCATTTTTAAGTACTTCACCCTTTATTTATGTAATTTAAGTACATATAATTTTTGGGTTAAATTTCGGGAGGTTAATATGTGTTTTGGAATGTTTTTGAGGCCTTTATGAAGATTAATAGGTTGAGAATAATTAGTAGAAATCATGAAACACATCTAAGAAACCGTTCAAGGGAGGACAATGGCCATTGGGAAGGTGCACAGTTAGTGCATGGATTGACCAAACGTGTGGATGCCTAGGAGGAACTATGTAATTCTGAACAATGGGGAAACACATTATTGACACACAGTTTTTATAATAACATTATCCAACCATGTGAGGTGGGGTTTTCAACAGTATCTTGTGAATGATTAGCATACAGTTTGCCTAACCGTGTTCCCTAACCATGAATTGTGAAAAAATAGATCCAAAAATTGAGGATCTAACTCAGTTTATTCCCTCAATCACTCATTACCCCCTAATACTCCCTAAACATGAATTAATTTTCCTCTTAGGTCTTGAGAGGTTATTCCCTTTGATCTGATAGAAATTCTTGGGTGATCCAAAGTCCGATGGAGATCTAGATTTGATGGTAAGTGATCATTATTCACTATTCTTTTTAGATTCAATGACTCTCTCTCTATTGGAATCATAGATTCGAGATTTGATGGTAAGTGATCATTATTCACTATGTTTTGTGATATCAATATTGATGGTATATTACTATTCTTGGTTGAAGGGAACAAAATCTAAGTTTGTATCTAGAAGATCTAAGCTAGGTTTTTGAAGTTTCTATGTCATTATTCATTTAAACCTATTTTTGAGAGGTAGGTGGATTCTATCTCAAATCCTCTTGATTATAAATTTAAGGAATGATTTCAAATTGATTTAATTGATTGAAATTTTTTCAGAAATCATGGAATTATTTGATGAAAATTCTCATTTGAATTATGGTTTTGGAAATCATGGGAATTGAATGAATTTTTGAAAAAACTCATTGTTATAAATTTTAAATGGTGATTTTAAAATTATGGTTGATTTTATGCAAGTAAATTATTTATTAAAATAATTTTAAAGGTAAGAATTGATTTTATTGAAATGGGTTGACATGATTTGGGCATAACGATTGGGCATGAGTTTAATGGGATGGATAATAGTCATGAAGTACCACCATCAAAGGGATAGAGTATGTATGTGAAGTTCCAAAATCAATGGTAACACCAAGATTGTGTGTGTTTGTTGTGGATGTGTGGTACATGGAAAATTATATTCCAAATCAAAAATTGATAAATGATTTAATGTATTTGTTTATGTATTCCTTAAAAAATTATTGTGATAGGTTGTTGTTTCTTACCTTGGAAAAAATGATTTATGGATTTGTTATAAATTGTTTTCATTGCCTAAACTATTTTATAAAATGTGAGAATTTTTTTATCCTATTAGCATTATTTGGGAAGTCACTGGGGAAATCTTACCAAGTTTATACTCACCCCCTTCTTGGGAATTATGGTACATTTGTAGATGTTATATATAGAGACACTGGTAAAGTCAAGGTATCCCAATTCTTTAGTGATTATTCTTGATACCTTAGGTTGGAAATTTATATTATAATATTGGAGTATATTTGGAGTTTCTAGTTGGTTTCTTTTGTGTCTTTGGGTTTTTTTGTCGTTTGTTTCTTTTGGTTATGTCACTTTGATTCCGCTTGTACTCTGATATTGTCTTCTAGTTGAGTTTTCTATTGGATTGTATTATTGTACTCATGCATCATGTAGTGTTTTGTTAGTTATTGTCTTGTGGTTTGGATGTTATATTTAAAATTTCAAATCATCCCCCAATTTTTTATTAATCCCTTGGTATTTATTTCCAGCATTTAGTGTCTTTGGGATGTCACCAAAGGCCAGTAACACCCACCACCTATTCCCAACTTTATGAGAGAGGGGTGGGATGTTATACTTTATCAGTCCGTAAGAACCTTGATAATTTCATTAAAGTTATTCTAGATTCACAAGTAATTGACATGGAGGATAAGAATAAATATTAAATAATTATTCTTCTGTGTACTTTTCTAGGATCAATTAAAATTTTTGTCTAAACCATGATTTATAGTAGAGACACAATTAATATAAATAATGTGAAGAATTTTATGAAATAGTATGAGTTAAAGAAAAATGTTTTGAAGCCTAAGAATCCATTTGATATAGGTTTGATAATAATTTATGGGAGAATGAAAGAGAAGGGTAGAAAATTTAGAAATAATGCATGGTCCAAATAGAGGTGAAATGGGATGTGATATTTGTTTCTATAAATAGAAAGGAAAAATAAAAATGGTTGTTTATATAAATGAAAGGGAAGTGATAAGAATAAATCAAATAATAATTATATGGAAATAATTTTTCAATAGAGTCCTAGTGATGTCATATGTAGTGGTGTTTTGACTATCAACACATCAAATTCGACTAATACTTGGGACCTTGTCAATGGTGACTCATATCATATCTATTTCTCTAGGGAGTTGTTCTTTAATTTTATAAAGTGTTCTAACAACATGATGTTGGGGAATGATGGGTAGATTAAGGTTGATGATAATGGATATATGAAAATCCAAATGTATGATGAGGTGGTCATATAGTTTTTTGTTTAGTATGTACCCATATTTTAGAAAAATATTATTTGTTTAAGTTTTCTAGAAAATCACAAATATTACTTTTCTAGAGAGTTTGGATAGGTTAAATTCTTAAAGGGGTAATTGGTTGTTATGAAAGGAAAATTTAATAGATAAGTTTATTTTCTCATGGGAAACTAAATAATATAGGAAATTGTAGTTTCATGTTATCTAGATGAGGTCAATATAACAAAGATGTGATATTGGGAAATTAGAATTATGAGTGAGAAAGTGATTTAAAATATTAGTATGACAAGATTTTTGGAGGGTATTGATATAGGAAAATTGAAATTTAGAAAGGTTTGTGTCATGGAAAAGCAACACAAGGTGAGGTTTAGTACTAGAATACATTTTTTAAGAGTAATACCATATTATATTTATTTATATTTATGGGTATATCTTCGATTGCATCTAATAGAGGTTATAAATACCTTTTCACTAGCATTTTCTTCTTTCCTTAGTAGCAATGATTCCCTCAAAGAGGAAACCAAAGCCATGATCATCGATCTCCAGCTATGTAGCCAAAGAAATATTCATCTGGAAACTATTGAAAATGATTCTAATTTTCTTTTTAATGATATGTATAGTAATGTAATGATCCCTTTTTTGATTGAATACACCATTTGAAAATGAAAAGAGCTCATGAACAACTGCATAGAGGTTAGCATACTTTGCACAAAGGGAATGAAATTTCTGATTTTCTTACTTCCAAGGTGACATAAGGTATGATTTTTTTTGTTTCTATGATCCTGGATCCATTCCCCTGAGGGTAAAAAATTTGTGTGTGTGGATTCCCTTGGTCTTTATTTCTTCATACCTCCTTGATCACTCAGTTCCTCCTTCCCCATCTCTTTATGTTTCCCTATACTCTTTTGATTTTAATAAAATAAATATCTTTATGGTGTGTAAATAATGTATTTATTAACGAATTATTCACATATTATGAGATAATAGGGAAGTAAAAAATCTATAACACAAAAAAATAACAATGTGGTAGAAAGGATGAACCAAATGTTGTGTTGAAAAACTCAAGTTTTAGAACATCTTTCCAGAACCTCACTTATGGGAGAAGGTTTAGACATTACAAAACTGGAAGCACCCAATGTCAAAATATGAATATGATAATTATGATCCAAAGTCTCACTTTGAATAACCTTGATCTCCACATACCTTATAGAACACACACACAAGTGTAATAATACAATAACTCACACTCACATGGAACAAAAAAGGGATTTAGGTAGTTCATACAATCTTAATCCATAGGAAAAACACTATTGATTTATTAAAAATGAAATAAATTATAGTGTTTATAAGATAAGGAAACAAGTTATCTCACTCATATATTTATAGACAAGTCTAGTCAGTAGTTCTAGTGGCACTACCTTTCGATCTTCATGGACGATACTCTGCCATGTCAAAGACACAAACACAAGCACCAACTCAACTTCTAATTCCCAGTGAATAGTTAAAACCATTTTTTTACTCTTTAAGTGACCTATAAAGAATATTATATGGATATTGAAAAATTGTGAGGTATTATTATGTATAAAATAGAGTTAATCATATATAGAACATATTCTTCTTTCATACTTCCATCACCTAAAGTTATTTTTCACTGTTGCTTTTTCCTACCTCAAGTTCTATACTTCCTTGGTTTTATTGTACTGATCTTATCGAGGATCTGAATTTTGAATTCCATAAATAGATATACTGGAAGAATAAATAATTTTACATTTTTTTTCAAATTATACCTATAATTTCCCACTTGATAATTGTTTTCTCAGCTTCATAACCAAGTCCTTTAGATCACTTAAATTATTTCATCCTTTCTTCCCCTCATAATAATAATTAGTGAATCTTTCTTACTTTCTTTATAGTCAACCAAGCCCCACTAAGGAATAAAAATAACTTATACTTTCCTAGACTATAAACTTAATTAGAATATCAACTGTATTTTGAATTCCACTTATATTTTGTAGCTACATCACTCCATATTCCACAAGCTTCTAGATGAAGTGGTTTTCAATTGAATGTGTTTCATCCTTGAGTGAAACATCATATTTTTCACATGATAGATTATAATCTAACTATAAAATAATAACATTTGATTTTCATTTTTTCTTTTTGAATTTATCATACAAACCCTTCAACCATATCACATCCTTCTCCATTTCCTTCCTTACAATGTACTATGCTTATATGGTTAATAGTGAAACTATCGTCTGTAGTCTTGACATCCATCATATGATAGTTCCTCTGTAGGTTATAAAAAATCTTATGGTACTTCTATGAGTTTCACTTATCTAAGTTTCAACACCTCTTCTAAATTCAACATCAACATACCCTTATAATGGATCATATATTCCAAATCATAATATAAGACCTCATTAACCTTTAGGATACCATTGTATCCAATTTACTACTTCCCAATGATCCTTTATTAGATTTTTCATGAACCTACTAACAAATAAAACTTCTTTATAAATGTATGTCCTTGAAAAAATCATGACATGCATCAAAATTTCAACCACTAATGCATTAGAAACCTTTGTCATGTACTTAGCCTCATATTTTATTAATAGTTTCCTTTATTGAGATAGTTTGAAATATATATCCAATAAGGTAGATATAGGTTTTTATATTTACATTTTTAATCTTTTTACTATTTTCCAAATTTACTTTGACAATGAAAAAAATCAATGTTCCATCATTCTAGTCACTCTAGATCCTCATCCCCAAAATATATTTGGTTCCCCTAAGATCCTTCATCTCAAAACTTCTAGATAACTCAACCTATTTCTCTTAAATATATTTATTTTTTGGACCTTCTAAGAGTATGTCATACATATTCAATATAAGTATCATTAATCAAGTATTATCAAAGAAATTATGGTGTTAATAATGATCCATATTGTATCAGATGGAATTTTTTCTACCATTAAAGCATCTAACTTCTAGTTCCATTACTAGGGTTCTTGATTCAACCCTTATAAACTTTGTTTGAGCTTAAACACTAGGTTTCTTCTACATTCTTTGAATACTTCTAGTTTATCTATGTAAATTTCTTCCTACATATCTCCATGAAGTAAATCAATTTTCACATCTAATTATTTAGGATTCAAACCTTCTTCAATAAACATTACAAGAATTTTTTAGATTGTTGTGCTCTTAGAAACCAGAGAAGTTATTTCTAAGAAATCCACTCATTATTTTTATTAAAAAAAAATCACATTTATTCTTTCCTTACCCACTTCCCATTATCTACTTATTCCTTTAACCAACATACCCATTTGTTATGTAGTTCCTTCTTTCCTAATAGAAGTTCCAAAAGATCACATATTTAGAAAGAATACAAGGAGTCTATATACTTATTCATTTATAACTACAAATATTTTTCATCTTTAATACTTTCCAAATACTTTGGAATTTTAGGTTACCCACAATCCATTAAAAGTATATAATTCAAGTAAGATCCAAATATTTTCACTGGCTTTGTCACTCTGGTAGATCATCACAACTCCTAAGGCTGTGATCGTTTTAGAACTACATCTTTAATAAATTTTCTATAATATTTATGGTACATATATCCTTGATTAATACTTAAAAATATAATATCTATTTGAAATTCCACCTTCTAGATAGTCAGGTTCTATTATAACTAGAGTACTTTATAAATTTTTTAGAATTTCCGTACATCCATTCAGATCAACCTTAGCATGCTCCACTGATTCTTTATTCATATTTTCATCTTCTATCAAGTTTTTATCCTTCTATATGATCCATTCATCAAATTGAACATTTTGGATTTTGATTAAAATTGAGTGATCATTATCCCATAGTCAAAATAAAAATTATTCATTGTCATAACCTACAAAGAAACATTATCATGACTTCTATTCTAATTTTCCCTTTACCTAACATCAAAATGTATATTGGAAATGTATCCAAAGACTTTGAGGTGGGATACATTGATCTTTATCCCAGTTCATAACTCTTTTAAAATCTCCTAACCCAATGGTGCATAATGGATTCTATTCATGAGTTATATTACACAATTCATGGATTCCACCCAAAAATCCTTAGGAAACTTAAAATTAATTTTCTTACTTATAGTGTTGGGGGAGACATGAATATGATAGTAAAGTCACCAAAAGTAAAACAAATGTAATTTGTGATCTTAAATCCAATGGAAGATCACCCTCCAAAATTCATGCATAATGGCATGACACACCTCCCTAACTAAATGCTTCAAAACATAGGAAGAAAAAATGAACCCTAAATCACTATAAAAAAATTCTTAAATATTTTTCATACAATAATAAAAAGAAAATAAAAATAAAAATTTAGTTTTATATGGTTTATATTTTCATCTTATATTTGTGGGAAAACATTGGAAGAATTTTTTTTACTTTGGAAGTAAAAAAGTCACAATCACAGTGAATATACCACTATATAGTTCACTAACTCAAATGATTGTTCAACAACTTACTAAAGTTCTACCTCCCTACCTTTATAGAGGGTCAAAACCATTCATTAGGTAGTACTGTAAGAACCCTGTTTTTGGCTACAAAAGGACTTTAGAATATTCTTGATATTATTCCAAAGCAGTGACCTCAGAAGGCATGCAATTCCGAGCCTCAGAGTGGCCGAGATTAAATTTTCGGTGCATTCACACTGGAAACGCCAAATAAATGGGATAACTCCTAAATTGTGATCCGGATCAGAGATCCGAGTGTACAGATGGGTCCAGAATGGGGTTTTTACCCTAGGAATGACATAAAACATGTCGGCACGGGACGTTTGGACCCCTCGCTCGCTTTCAGAACGTTAAATGTATAAATTAATTAATTAATTTATTCGTTTAATGGCTTAACTCAAGTATCTCTTAAATGGTGGCTTGTATTGGAAAACCGAGGGCACTGTTGAGTTTGGAGCGTGCCGTTTACCCTATGAGGGATATAAGTTCTGCGGGCGCGGGCCGTCAGTGGAAAATGGCCCCAGGGGTGTTTTCGTAATTTGGAAGCCTCGGGCGTGGGCGTTGTAACTTTTGAACGGGGCCTCAGATTAAAATTCTGAGACCTCCGTTGCGCTCAGAGCGTGGTTTTTATCCTAGGAGAGGCTTAACCCTGACCCCGCAGAAATTTTGGGTTCGGGGCTGTCGGGCGGGCGTTTAAGTGATTTGTACTTAAACACCCCCACCCCTTCTTATTCTCCTTCTTCTTCTTCTTCTTCCTCAAACCCTCTCCTCTCCTCTAGATCCGGAGAAGCAGCTCCGGCAAGGTGATCTCTGGCAAGGCGCGGTAATTCCGGCGGATCGACGCAAAGCTCCAGGCAAAGCCCAGCGAGGTAGGAGGTTTTTGTTGCATTTTTATTTCCGAACCTTTCTTTTTGATTCATTTATAGTGTCGAACTGTTATATGATCGTCGATCGATGTCCATGATCACTTAGTACATTTTGCAAGCTTTCCGACGCTTGTTTCAGATTCGAAATCCGATCTCCGAGGCCTCCGCAGCGGTCCGGCGAAGATTCGCGGGTTTTTGGGGTTCTCTGGCCGGCACGGTGGTCTGGCGGTTTCCAACGGCGGTGGCACGGTGGTCCGGCGAGCTCCAGGCGGCGGCGCGACAGCGGGTTCCGGCGAGGGGAGCCGGTCAGCGGGGCGGCCCGTAGAACGGCCGGCCGAGGGCGCCGGACGAGGGCCCTGGCCGAGGGCGCCGACCGAGGGCGCCGGCGAGGGGGCGCGATTGGGGTCGCGGCTCGCGACTATGCTGGGGAGACCGAGACCCGCCACAGGCGGGTCTACGCGTGGAAAAGGAACGGCCGTGTCGGCCGGTCGGTGGAGGAGGCGCCCGGGCGGCGCGCGGGCGATGGGGTCTCGCGGGAGGCGGCAGGCCGCGGTGCGGCGGCCCGCGGGTTCAGCTGGGTCGCGGCTCAGCGGGCCGGCCGGAGCGGGGCGGACCGGCCGGACCGGGCCGGTCCGGCCCAGGGGTAAACCCCCTTAAAAATTTGGATGCTCGTAGCTTTTTCTACGGGCGTCCATTTTGCGCGCTGTCTGCGGCGGCGTAGACCTGACGTCGAGGCAGACTCTTTGAGGTGGTTCTGGGAGTTTTAACTTCCGAGACGAGGGGCTCGGGGACATGGCACGTGCGTAAAGAAGCTAAGCGGGTTTCCCGAGAATTCTTGTTTTGGGCGGCGCGGACGCATCCGACGTCTGTTTTGAGCGCCGTCAGCGGCGTTGTGACCCTAGCACCAAGCCAGAGGTTTCCAGGGCAGTTTCGGGTGTTGAGACTGGATTTGAGGCTGGGCCCCACGAGCCATCTTTCGAGTTGCGAGCAGCGTTTAGCACCCTTTTCACCGGACATCCATTCGGGGTGTGCGAGCAGTCGTGTCTGGGTGTTTTTCTGAGGGCATTGCAATGGTGCAATCTACCCGCTTAATTCTGCACGAAGGTGCAGGCCCCACGAAGGCCGTTTCGGGAGTTGACGGGGATTTCCAACTTCTTCACCGGGTGTCCGATTTGGGCGAGTGAATAGTCAATCTTGTGTACTTTTTCGAGAGGATCACAATGGTGTGATCCATTCGTTGCGCTTCGGGGCCGGGATGTGGGTCCCACGAAGCACCGCTCGTGTGCGGTGCGGCGAAATGCGTCTTTTTCTCTGGGCATCCGTTCCACGCAAGTAAATAGTTGATTTGACGTGTCTTTCTGAGGGGATCACAATGGTGCGATGTGCCCGACTATTTTCGGGGCTGAGGTCCGGGACCACGGGATGCCTATCAGGCGTAAAGTAGCATGGAGCGACTTTTACGCTGGATGTCTATTGGAGGCGAGTGAGTAGTCGATCTCACGTGTTTTTCCGCGAGGATTACAACGGTGCAATCTGTTTGGACGTGCGGAGTCTCATTCGAGATCTCATTAATTGTGGAAGCCTGGAAGTGTACCAGTGGTGGTTCCTTCTGTGATGCTTGCAAAGAACCCTTGGCGCGTGATCGCGTGCACTCCCATGTGAGTGGAGTAAATGCTTAATGAGATGTGGTTGGTCGTGCTTGGGCCGATGAGGTGGCAGGTTGGTGAAGTTACATTTTCTCCCTTCGCGTTGACGTTGGGGTGTCGTGTCCACGATAGCCTTTGGGTTGGAGACGTGGCATACTCTGGGAGTATCCGAGAACGCTGGGAGGTACATGTGGATGTTTGTACCTGAGAATGTTTGTACGCTTAGTTGGGGTTAACTTGGGTCCACACGTCGTGTGGGCCCCATGTGCATGCCTGTTCTGCTTTGCGTACTTTTGACCTCTCGTGACGTAGAGGGTCCCTCTATTCTCGATTGTCGACCAGCGGGGTTGAGTTTCTCCCCAGGCTCTGTGATCGATGGTTTAGATTAGTAGGGTTGAGTGGTTTCCCCTGGTTTGTTCCAGATTTGGGTGGTTACGCGATACCCACTCCGTGTTCGGTTGGACAGTGTTGCACCATCCAGTAGAGATGGCCAGAGCAGTTCTGGGTTTACCCTCCAGCGGGGCTGGGCAGTGGGTTACTCATCGACTTCTTAGGGTTTACCCTCCAGCAGGGCTGGGCAGTGGGTTGCTCATGGAATTCTCAAGGTTTACCCTCTAGCAGAGACTAGGCAGTGGGTCACCCGACGACTCTTGAGGGTCTACCCTCCAGCAGAGACTGGGCAGTGGGTCGCTCGTCATCTTGATTCAGGTCTACCCTCCAGCAGGGCTGGGTAGTGGGTCGCCTGTCGACTTGTTCTAGGTTTACCCTCCAGCAGGGCTGGGTAGTGGGTCACCCGTCGACTTATTCCAGGTCTACCCTCCAGCGGGGCTGGGCAGTGGGTCGCCTAATGATGTATTAGGGTTTACCCTTCAGCAGGGCGGGGCAGTTGGTCACCCGATATCTTATTAGGGTTTACCCTTCAGCAGGGCGGGGCAGTTGGTCACCCGATATCTTATTAGGGTTTACCCTCCAGCAGGGCTGGGCTGTGGGTCAGCCGATATTATATTATGAATTACCCTCCAGCAGGGCTGGCCAGTGGGACACTCGTTGACATTCCAGACTCAGTCCTTTCTACTAGGCTAGTCTGAGGCTTTCCTCTATGATCACCGGAGCGGGACCCTTGGTTGTACGGGTCGGTGATGGAATGACCTTGACTTTGAAGACACCTCTCGACTGCGGGGCAGTGACGAGGTGTGGTTTGACTTAACCCGGAACTCTCAAGTATGAGGATATTTTCCCCCACCGAGACGCGTCCGTGTAACGTGTCCTAAAACCGTGCGGGCGAGTCAGTGCCACCCAAAGCGGATAGTTTCGAGGTGCGGTGATTTGATCCCTTGAATTACAGTTCGGGGCAGACGTGCGAGATGCTGGGCATCAATGGTGTTTTCTTCTAGGACTGTTGGCGACTCACTTTTCTTGGGCTGAGCTATGGGATGGAGATCCCCTTACGATCTTGTTTGTGCTTCTCGATTGAGCATTTGGACTTGTATATACCTTGTGCTAGTACCCACTTCTTTGGTTTGGTTACTCTCCTTCCAAGAGAGGCGAAGATGAGTGGGGTATGCCACGTGATTTTTGTGACTTTTATCGTGGTTGGACGAGTCTACTCTCCTGCTATAGGTAGCGAAGACTCGACGGGAAGTTTATCTTCTCACCATTTCCATCTCCTTGTGTCTGGATGAGTCTACCTCCTTTATTCTTGTTTGGTTGAACTGGACTCTTTACTGTACTCCTTACTGCACTCTCTGTTGTACTTCTGTTCTAATACCTATTCGATCTACTTCTCACCCTTTGGTACCTCCTTTGTTGCTCCCTCGAGCCTTCGGGGTATCCTACTGAGTATTTTTATACTCACCCCTGCTTGGGCTTTGCCCGCACTTGGTGTGCCGTTTCAGACAACGGACGGTTTGGTTGTGACTTCAGTGGAGCTTAGGAGTTCAGGAGCTTTGACCGCGTGCAGTGGTCATGGTCATGTCCCAGGTGGGGGACCCTTCTAGCTGTTTGTTTTTGTTTACCTATTTTTGGGTTGTGGCACCTTTCTGGTTGGGCGCGTGTTTTTCCCCTTTTATTTTCAGTTTACCTTCAACACTTTCTTTGTACTGTTTAGAAGTCGATGCACTCTTGTGGTTATTTATAGCAGTTTCCCTTTGCTTTTATTTTTACTCTGCACTTTTTCATTGAGTGTGCTACGTGTGTGTATACAAGTACTTAGGCAAATCCCCCCCTGAGTTATTGTGCCTTCGGCGCTGGTCGCCAACCCCTGGCCTATGGAGGCGGGATTGGGGTAGTTGCGGCTCGAGCCCGGGTAGGTTCGGGTCATGACAAAGTGGTATCAGAGGTGGTTCGTTCCTTGGGACGTTGTGCGGATGTCCCTAAAAGAGGAATTGGTTGGGATTTAGGGCAACAATGTTAACATGTCTCGAGAGCGGCTCTCAGGCCAGGGAGTCCAGTGATGGTGCGGCGGCTGACGTATCCATTCACTAGGACCTTGATAACCCACTTGTCGACTCGGCATGCTGATACATTTTTTGCAGGGAAAATTGGTTTGTGCATCACATATGATTGAGTCATTGACTATCCTTCTTGAGTTAGCTCTCCATCGTTGTTATTGGTATATACATATATGCTCATACGACCGCGACACTCCTTGATAAAATTCAGGATGTCTCCGTGAAGATAACCATCCAAGATACCAGCTTTGGTGCGTGACGACGACCATGTGAGCTACGAGGCCACAGTCCAGGACCCATCATGCGAGCCCCTTTCTCTGGGTGGGCTGGTAGCAGCACCCCCACCTGTTGAGCAGCAGACAGCTTCAGCAGAGCAGAAGGGGCTTGAGCGCACTCCGTGAGTTCCAGCGGTAGAGACTGTTGAGGTTCAGTGGTGAGCCAGACTCTCAGGCAGCAGAGGTTTGGCTTGAGACAGTGGTTCACCTTTTCAGGCTTGTGTAAACGTCGACAGATCGGAGAGTGGCTTTGGCCTCCAACCTTTTTCGTGGAGCAGCTCGACATTGGTGGAGTCTGGTGACTCAGTTTTTTGATGAGTCTTCGCTTCCGTGGGGTGACTTTCAGTTGTTGTTCCATGAGGAGTTTTGCCCCTCCTTCTTGCGCTCCATTCAGATTCAGGAGCTCTTGTAGTTTCAGTAGGGAGGGATGACGATGGCCGAGTACACAGCTAGTTTTGCAGACTGTGTACACTTTTACCCGAACTTGGCCCACGATGAAAACATCCAAGAGCGGAAGTTTGAATAGGGTCTCTGCCGAGAGATTCATTCTGTCATAGTACCCTTGGGAATTTCCACATATTCCGGGGTGCTAGAGAAGGCACTGGTGACAGAGAGATTCCTATTACGTACTAGAGTTGGTGGTGGCAGCAGACATGTTGGAGCCGAGACGTCTACCGCAGCTAGTGGGTGTTGGCAAGAAGAACCTTGACGCATGTGGCTTTCTGACAACCGGACTCAGGGGTGGGGTCGTACACCATAGTGGCGCCGGAGGGCACCAGTGCAGCCTAGAGAGAGTAGGTGCTATGCTTGCAATGGGCGAGGTCACCTGGCACGGGACTGCCCGACCAGGCATGCGGAGAGCTTCGGGCAGGAAGCAGGTGCACCACCACGACGGAGGCAGCGCCATGATCGAAGTAGTACCCAGAGAGGTGGTGCTAACAGAGGAGCGGGAGGAGCTGGAAGTGGAGGAAGACCTTACGAGGTCTCCCCATCACCACTAGGTGGTCCACATCAGGCTCTGGGAGCTGACAGTTGGGACTGCGGACAACCGCGAGCTTTGGATACCTACGATCCTGCAGAGCATGAGGTGATAAGAGGTACGCTCTACAGATCTTCTACTTCTTGCAGTAGAATTTTTAGAATCTATTTGTGAAATGATTTTCTCCCTGCTCCTTGTTTGAGGTGTTACCAGGGTGACGTAGGGCGTCAGCTGTAACCCTATGTTGGTAGAGTAGAAGGTGTGTAACCTTCCTCTTTAGTCAATGGCGTCGACTCCATCGCTCTCTGAGCGTGTAAGAGAGTCCTGGTTGAGAGACATCGACTGTGAAATCTTGCATGACCAGATATCCTTAGGTGTTTCACCATAAGGATATTCTGAAGAAGGGAATCACCGGGCCTTGTTCCAGGTGCGGGAGGTGATTCTAGTCACGACATGAGACGTAGGGGTTCAGTCGTGGAGGTGAGTTACCCCCGAGGTCCTTCGGGTCATTTGAGACCATGTGAAGGGATGGAGAGGTTGTCTACCGCCTTGCCCTAACCCCAAAGTCTGGAGTGGGTGCACGACGTCTCAAACGTGACTCACCCGAGAAGAGGTGTGCGCGCTTCTATGCACGACATCGGCAAGGTCTGACCTTGTGTGAACAGATAAAATCCTTTGGTCTATGTGCGGTGGCACAGAGATGTGCAAGAGTTCTTTCGGGTACAGAAGAGCCAGGTGCGGGCTTAGTACCCTGAGTTGTTCCCTGGTTTGCTTTTTGGGGACGAAAATATTGAAGGAGGGAATGATGTAAGAAACTTTTTTTTGGCTACAAATGACTTTGGAATATTCTTGATATTATTCCAGAGCAGCGACCTCAGACGACGTGCGATTCCGAGCCCCGGAGTGTCCGAGATTAAATTTTCAGTGCGTTCACACTGGAAACGCCAAATAAATGGGATAACTCCTAAAAGGTGATCCGGATCAGAGATCTGAGTGTACGGATGGGTCCGGAATGGGGTGTTTACCCTAGGAACAACATAAAACATGTCAGTGTGGGATGTTTGGACCCCTCGCTCGCTTTCAGAACGTTAAACGGATAAATTAATAAATTAATTTATTCGTTTAACGGCTTAACTCAAGTATAACTTAAACAGTGGCTCGTATTGGAAAACTGAGGGCACTGTTGAGTTCAGAGCGTGCTGTTTACCCTAGGAGAGGTATAAGTTCTGCGGGCGCGGGCCGTCAATGGAAAATGGCCCCAGGGGCGTTTTCGTAATTTGGAAGCCTCAGGTGTGGGCGTTGTAAATTTTGAACGGGGCCTCAGATTAAAATTATGAGACCGCTGTTGCACTCCGATCGTGGTTTTTATCCTAGGGGAGGCTTAACCCCGACCCGGCCAAAATTTTGGGTTCGGGGCTGTCGGGCGGGCGTTTAAGTGATTTGTACTTAAACACCCCCACCCCTTCTTCTTCTTCTCCATCTTCTTCTTCCTCAAACCCTCCCCTATCATCCAGCTTCGGCGAAGCATCTCCGGCGAGGTGATCTCTGGCGAGGCGCGGTAATTCCGGCGGATCGACGCAAAGCTCCGGGCGAAGCCCAGTGAGGTAGGAGGTTTTTGTTGCGTTTTTATTTCCAAACCTTTCTTTTGATTCATTTATAGCATTGAACTGTTATACGATCGTCGATCGATGCCCATTATCGCGTAATACGTTATCCAAGCTTTCTGACGCTTGTTTCGGATTCAAAATCCGATCTCCGAGGCCTCCGCAGCGGTCCGGCGAAGATTCGCGGGTTTTTGGGGTTCTCTGGCCGGCACGGTGGTCCGGCGGTTTCCAGCGGCGGCGGCGCGGTGGTCCGGCGAGCTCCAGGCGGCGGCGTGACAGCGGGTTCTGGCGAGGGGAGCCAGTCAGCGGGGTGGCCCGGCGAACGGCCGACTGAGAGCACCGGCCGAGGGCGCCGGCGAGGGGGCGCGATTGGGGTCGTGGCTCTCGACCCCGCTGGGGAGACCGAGACCCGGCACAGGCGGGTCTCCGCGTGGAAAAGGACCGGCCGTGTCGGCCGGTCGGTGGAGGAGGCGCCTGCGTGGCGCACGGGTGAGGGGGCCTCGCCAGAGGCGGCGGGCCGCGGGTCCGGCCCGAGCGGGGCGGACCGGCCAGACCGGGCTGGTCCGGCCCAGGGGTAAACCCCCTTAAAAATTTGGACGCTCGTAACTTTTTCTACAGGCGTCCGTTTTGCACGCCGTCTACGGCGGCATGGACCTGACGTCGAGGCGGACTCTTTGAGGTGGTTCCGAGAGTTTTAACTTCCGAGACGAGGGGCTCGGGGACACGTCATGTGCGTAAAGCAGCTAAGCGGGCTTCCCGGGAATTCTTGTTTTGGGCAGCGTGGACGCATCCGACGTCCGTTTTGAGCGCCGTCAGCAACATTACGACCCTGGCACCGAGGCGGAGGTTTCCAGGGAAGTTTCAGGTGTTGAGACTGGATTTGACGCGTGGGCCCCACAGGCCGTCTTTCGAGTTGCGAACAACGTTTAGCACCCTTTTCACCGGACATCCGTTCGGGGGCGTGCGGGCAGTTGTTTCTGGGTGTTTTTCCGAGGGCATCACAATGGTGCAATCCGCCTGCTTTAATTCTGCACGAAGGTGCGGGCCCCACGAAGGCAGTTTGGGGAGTTTACGGGGATTTCCAACTTCTTCACCGGGTGTCCAATTCTGGAGAGTGAATATTCAATCTTATGTACTTTTTTGAGAGGATCGCTGCGGTGCGATCCGTTCGTTGCACTTCTGGACCGGGATGCAGGTCCCACGAAGCACCGCTCGTGTGCGGTGCGGCGAAATGCGTCTTTTTATCCGGGCATCCGTTCCACGCAAGTAAATAGTCTATTTGATGTGTCTTTCTAAGGGGATCACAATGGTGCGATGTGCTCGACTGTTTTTGGGGCTGAGCTCCGGGACCACGGGACGCCTATCGGGCGTAAAGCTGCGTAGAGCGACTTTTATGCCGGATGTCTGTTAGAGGCGAGTGAGTAGTCGGTGTCGCGTGTTTTTTCGCGAGGATTAGAACGGTGCAATCCGTTTGGATGTGCGGAGTCTCATTCAAGATCTCATTAATTGTGGAATCCTGGAAGTGTACCAGTGGTGGTTCCTCCTGCGATGCTTGAAAAGAACCCTTGGCGCGTGATCGCGTGCACTCCTGTGTGAGTGGATTAAATGCTTAATTAGATGTGGTTGGTCGTGCCTGAGCCGATGAGGTGGCAGGTTGGTGAAGTTACGTTTGCACCCTTCGCGTTGACGTTGGGGTGTCGTGTGCACGATAGCCTTTGGGATGGAGACGTGGCATACTCTGGGAGTATGTGAGAACACTGGGAGGTACATGTAGATGGTTGTACCTGAGAATGTTTGTGCGCTTGGTTGGGGTTAACTTGGGGCCACACGTCGTGTGGGACCCATGTGTGTGTCGTGTTCTACTTTGCGTACTTTTGACCTCTCGCGACTTAGAGGGTCCCTTTGTTCTCGATTATTGACCAGCGGGGTTGGGTTTCTCCCCAGGCTCTGTGCTCGATGGTTTAGATCAGCAGGGTTGAGTGGTTACCCCTGGTTTGTTCCGGAGTCGGCTGGTTGCGCGATAACCACTCCGTGTTCGGTTGGCCAGTGTTGCACCATCCAGTAGAGATGGCCAGAGCAATTCTGGGTTTACCCTCCAGCGGGGCTGGGCAGTGGGTTACTCATCAACTTCTTAGGGTTTACCCTCCAGCAGGGCTGGGCAGTGGGTTTCTCATGGACTTCTCAGGGTTTACCCTCTAGCAGAGACTAGGCATTGGGTCACCCGACGACTCTTGAGGGTCTACCCTCTAGCAGAGACTGGGCAGTGGGTCGCTTGTCATCTTGATTCAGGTCTACCCTCCAGCAGGGCTGGGCAGTGGGTCGCCTGTCGACTTGTTCCGGGTTTACCCTCCAGCAGGGCTCGACAGTGGGTCACCCGTCAAGTTATTCCAGGTCTACCCTCCAGCGGGGCTGGGTAGTGGGTCGCCTGATGATGTATTAGGGTTTACCCTCCAACAGGGCTGGGTAGTGGGTCACCTGATATCTTATTAGGGTTTACCCTCCAGCAGGGCTGGGCAGTGGGTCACCCGATATTATATTGTGAATTACCCTCCAGTAGGGCTGGGCAGTGGGACACTCATTGACATTCCAGACTCAATCCTTTCTACTAGTCTAGTCTGAGTCTTTCCTCTGTGATCACCGGAGCAGGACCCTTGGTTGTACGAGTCGGTGATGGAACGACCTTGACTTTGAAGAGACCTCTCGATTGTGGGGTAGTGATGAGGTGTGGTTTGAATTAACCCAGAACTCTCAAGTACGAGGATCTTTTCCCCCACCAAGACGCGTCCTTGTGATGCGACCTAAAACCGTGCGGGCGAGTCAGTGCCGCCCAAAGCGGATAGTTTCGAGGTGCGGTGATTTGAACCCTTGACTTGCAGTTCGGGGCAGACGTGTAGGAAGCTGGGCATCGATGGTGTTTTCTTCTGGGACTATTGGTAACTCACTTTTCTTGGGCTGAGCTACGGGATGGAGATCCCCTTACGATCTTGTTTGGGCTTCTTGATTGAGCATATGGACTTGTATATACCTTTTTCTAGTACCCACTTCTTGGGTTTGGTTACTGTCCATCCAGGAGAGGCGAAGACACGCGGGGTATGCCATGTGCTTTCCGTGTCTAGATTCTCGTGGTTGGACGAGTCTACTCTCCTGCTATAGGTAGCAAAGACTCGACGGGAAGTTCATCTTCTCACCATTTCCAGCTCCTTGTGTCTGGATGAGTCTACCTCCTTTCTTCTTGTTGGGTTGAGCTGGACTCTTTACTGTACTCCTTATTGCACTCTCTGTTGTACTTCTATTCTACTCCCTATTCGATCTACTACTCACCCTTTAGTACCTCCTTTGTTTCTCCCTCAAGCCTTCGGGGTATCCTACTGAGTATTTTTATAATCACCCCTGCTTGGGCTTTGCCCGCACTTGGTGTGCCCTTGCAGATGACGGACAGGTTGCTCGTGACTTCAGTGGAGCTTAGGAGTTCAGGAGCTTGGACCGTGTGCGGTGGTCCTGGTCATGTCCGAGGTGGGGGACCCTTCCAGTTGTTTGTTTTTATTTACCTGTTGTCGGGTTGTGGCACCTTTCTAGTTGGGCACGTATTTTTTCCCTTTTCTTTTCAGTTTACATTCAGCACTTTCTTTGTACTGTTTAGAGGTCGATGCACTCTTGTGGTTATTTATAACAGTTTCCTTTGCTTTTCTTTTTACTCTACACTTTTGCATTGAGTGTGTTGCGAGTGTGTGTACAAGTACTTAGGCAAAGGCCTCCCTGAGTTATTGTGCCTTCGGCGCTGGTCTCTAGCCCCTGGCCTATGGAGGCGGGCTTAGGGTAGTTGTGGCTCAAGCCCGGGTAGGGTCGGGTCATGACAAGTACTATATTTCTATAATCACAAAGGTCTATCTTTTACACTGTGTGACTACCAATTCCCAGTAAAATTACTTAGTATGACTATCAATCACCAGTAGAGAAACATTGCTACCAAAACCTAAACCTTTATTGAATAATACATGAAAGGAGTGATTCTAATATAGGCACTTTATCCTTTTAGTTATTACAACAAATATAACATACCGACTGGAGATCCACTAAAATGGTTCCCCAATTTGGTTAGTCACATGATCTCAAGCACACCTCCTCGTATGCCAGAGGCCGTTGACTAGCAGCGAGGGTCTAATAATGGTATGGTGGAGAGACTATACCCTCATAATTAGGGTAAAATAATGGTATAAGAGATAAATAATAAATGATGCAACAACTAAAGTAGTATATAAATAAAATACATATCTACAGGAGATATATATAATAGCTAATAAAAGTGGACAATGCCAAAGACAACCATGCATACATGTCCACGTGGTGCTAAAAAATCTAATAAATAATCATTTATCATGAAATACAATACAGGACATGTATCGGTATAAAAAAAGGAAAAAATCCCCAAGTCTAACTCTATGTTCATCCTGAGCTCTGGTTAAATCTTGTGCTTCTAATCTCTCATGTACAATGCACAACACGAGAAATAATCCATAAATCTGAACATTCAAACATGAGGTCTATTCGGGTACCCTAGAATAATGGTGGCCTAAATAGGGTGCTAGATATACCCAATAAGCCACTTCCAATGGTTTCTAAAGAATAATCCAGCTCATGAATATAAAATACAGTAGTGTGTAGGTATGATAGGGGAAGAAATGAATAAATAAAAGTAATCAAGTCTGCTTAGGTTCCTAAGGGACACCTGGCCGACTATACCTACTTCAGCTTAATCCATGATACCTCTGAATATATATAATAAGAGATGAATATATATATATATATATATATATATATATATATATTCACTATAAATTTAGGGAGATTTATAGCCATATATATATATATAGATACATAGTATTATCTAGGAACTGAGGTGTAACTCAGGCATCTATGCATAATATTACTCATAATAATAACTAGGTATCATAATAATAAATAAGGGTCATCATGCCTAAGGATCATAATCAATATAGGATATAATGCTGATCATCACAATCAATATAGGATTCCATGCTGAGTATCATGAATAATAACAAGGAGGGTTTCACCCAACCTCCTAATCAAGGGGGTGTGTAATGTCATGCCCAACAACCCAAGTGATGTGGATGTCATTCCAGCGTCCTCAACCAAGGGGGTGTGACATGTCATGGAAAAAACCTACTTGAGACCCATTTTAAACATTAATAATTATAAGGTAATCCACATTCCTTATGATCCCTTAGCTCAAATTTCCATAAAGAGGAAATCGACACCACTAAAGGTGTAGTAAATCCTTTTAGTATAATTCATTTAACATTTATTTTCAGGAAATAAATTCATTAAAGACATTAATACTATATAATTATAAATAAAGAGAAGGACATGTATATAAACATTCCACATTACAAGTCATGAATACTTCAAGAGGTCCATGTACACTTATCAATTCCATTAAAAGAACAATAAAGTCCATGTTCTAAAGCATTCGATATCCCATATCCACATAAAACTAATTAAGAGTCCATGTCCATCTATCACTTCAATTTGTTTCAAAATAATTTCCCATTTTTAATTATAAAGACAATGTACCTCAAAGGTGGTTTTAGTATAAAACGAGGGCAAGGAATAAAATCCATCATATTTTTAATCTAATTAAATCTAAACATCTCTTTCACGAGTAAAAACTCAACTCACCATGAGAGGTGATCAACTAATATTCAAGAGATTATAATTATAATCATTTGAAAAAACACCCAAGGTGGGGTTTAATTATGTAAGAAAACATAGGGGTTCAGGGAAACTAAGTAATGCACCCAAAGGGGTGGTCTGAGTTGAGGTGAGAATCCTTTCATGGTGCAATATAAAACACAAAGCATACTTAAATTAAGGAATTAGGTTTCACACATTTAATTTCATATTTAAGATAACAGATGGACAATCTAGTGCATGGAACAACAACATATTTTATAAATAGGGATACTTTTAGGGAAAATATATAGACCACCTACCTTATACCAAAGATGGTCCATACATCCAATATCAAGGATTGAATCAAGCCGATTTGTGAGAAATTTAGGAAACAAAAAAACACACTAAAAATAGGGTGAATTGGATCACAACATGATTACACAAAGGATAGAGAGGAAAACAATTAAAGGATAAAGAGGAGTGAAGCACTTACTTATAAGCATCCAATGAGACTAATAAAAAGTGATTCTATCACTAGATTGAGGGGATCTCTCTATCCTTATGATATGAGAGGAGGAGATCTGTGGTGGGATGTTACGTGTGGGTAAGAGGAGAATAAAAAGGAGTATAACTAAAATAAAGTATGGGAAAAGGGTAAATTTACCCCTTTAAATGAGGCACATGGTTTTTCCACATAGTTGTCCAAACTGTGTGCCAACCATGCATAGTCCACTGCCCATGAAGGGGGATCACACGGTTCATACACAAGGTTTGAAAAACCATGAAAAAACCATGAATTTATACTCTATTAAAAACCTTACAAAAAAATCATGGCCATGCGGCCTGGTGTGAATGGTCAGACCAAACCATGAAACACCATCAAACTTTCTAAATAGACTACACAGTAATTCCTGGTGGGTTGCATGGTTTTAAAAAAACTATGTGCCTCTGCCAACCTCCTCTGATTTTGAGGTTCCAGAGCCTAGAACCTATGAAACTCATTTAAATTACTAAGACACATTTTGGGTTTTAAACCACATCTAAAATCAACACTTTTAAGTGTACCAAATATCATATTTACATTCTAATTCTTGGTTTAAGAACTATCTATCCACCAAAATGAAAAGCTTTAATTCCCTAGGAATTTCAACCCGGTCCAAAACATAGGACATCACAACCTCCTCACCTTAGAAATTCTCATCCCTAATAAGCCATGGAGAAACAATGAAAATGACACCCTACCTACTTGAGTCTTTAATTTTTGTTTAAATAGTAGAATTGAGTTTTCAAATGCCCAACGCACCTCAAAACACCACCTTAATAATACGGTGTATGATCCATATAATCCTGATTTAACACTTCAATTCAAAACAAAATCATCAAGACAACACTTGCCCAATCCTTTTAAACTAGAGACATAATCATGCCATATTCTATTTAATTACTTGGCCTATGGAGCTCCCCACCATGGGTTTTATCATTTAAAGGAAAATTTCGATCCACAGTATCTCCACCATAATAATTTTCTATTCTAACATGCCCCTAGTATTCAAAAAATGCTCTTGGAATGATCCTTATATTAAATAAATGGTCAACTCCTAATTGAACTCATTTAACTAGGTCAGGTTTACTCTTCATGGAAAAACTTGGATAAATCACACAACATTCCCTTTATCCTGATGATGTTCCATAAGTGGTTCCTCACTAACCACATTTCACGGAACAAGAGGAAAATAAGTCAATCCATGCCTGATTGACTATTCAAAAGATACCCAGATTAGATGACCTATGTATTTCAAAAATTATATATCAATAACTTTAAACTAATATACCTCAATATTTTCTCTAAGAACGCTCACTGAAACTTGTGATTGTCCTCCAGTGACGTCCCTAGACAAAGTGTCCATTATGTTATTGTGTCCCAGCTTGAACATGGATGTAAACCTGATCTAGAACCCTTGGATTATTACCCTTTAAAACATCCCATATGAGATTGACTGAAGTCCAGAGTAACCTAACAATCATCAAATGGAGTATAAGTAGATCATTCAAGGTAGCCCTTACTCTAATATTCACAAGTGATACATTACATAGTTGAATGTCCACGTATCAAGAACACCAACTGAGCCCAATGATAGTCAAGTCATACAACCAACTGGTGTCCATGGGTCCTTATAATGCGTTCCTACTCAGAAACCTAGATATCACTTAGGACTAACCATTACTTTATAACAAACCACAATTCCAGAGTAAAACTACCACATAGTCTATTTATCAGAGCATATGGGTATTTTATTTCTTCCTTTATCTCATTTTATAATCGATACTCACTCAGTGTAACCTGAATGACGTCAAGATAGGGTACATAATTGTCACTAAGGAAAGAGTATACTTAGAGGATAACAATAATTACTAAGAAGACTCGATACACTTCCTTTATATCCAAGATAAAGTGATTGGTACTGCTCCCAACCAATGACATCTAACTACACAAAGGAATTAGTTGAAACAACATTGCTCAATTTCCTCTAAAAGAGTTTGGTTGATTCTTCTAATGCATTATCATTAGCCTACCATGATGCATTTACCACCTGATGTATCTTGTGATTACTCAAGCATAACCACAAAATTCCATCCCTAACTAATGTTTTTTTCAAAAGTTTCATACACAACTAACCACATCATCATTGTAGTACCTTGAAAGCATAGACACAAGACAAAACCTACCAGCCCCAAGGGGATTCAAAATCAAGGATAACCATTTCCAAAATTTCCTCCTTTATTGGGCTCCTTCTAATAAGAAGGACATGTATTAATCATATTTATGTGACACTCCCCACCTTAGGAGTGTCATAGCCATATTTACTGAATAAGGGAACTCATCCCATGACACACGCCCCCATATACTACTCAATATGGTTACTAGACATGAAAAACATGCTTTAACAAGTATTAAACCAAAAAAGATAAGGAAAAAAGATGCTTAAAAATATTCTAGATTAGGTTCACAATAAAAAATATGTGTGACACTAATTCCGCGTTATGTCCATATACACCATAACATTAGGCCTAAAATCCCCCAAAAAACTGACCAACGTGTCAAAACACCCAATATTCTTTGGAAAATCATTCTGAGAATTGGGATAAGTTTGGTTCCTTTAACTCCTAGGTCTGTCTACCCTAGAGATGACCTATTATCGAAGCATAATAGATCAAGGATTAAATAGTTTCCACCAAACTCATAGAGTTCATCTCCCCATTTATTAACTTGATGAGTACTGTGTGTATCGACGCATACTACCCTAAGGTTCATTTTCAAAATGGAACATCATTTGACACTATCCATATAAATATCAACCCTATGAGTCCAATATCTGATGGATTGTATAAAGGATTTCATCAAAGTCACCTCATACCATATGACTATTAATTCAGATGACAATGTACCAAGTCACCCATTATTAAAGAAGAATAATAATAAGAGGATGGGTCACACAACCTACTAAGTATCCAACTATTCCCTAGAAATGTCTAACCCATGAAACCGAGCATTAAATGATGATCATGCCCATAACTAGGGTCAAAAATAATCATGAACACCCATCAAACCAGGTTTTGTTTTAGAAAATAAGAGTCATTAATGGGATAATGAAACCTAAACAACACCTCACATCTGAAAAAATTCATAAGAATTTAGATAATTTTTAAGGTTCTGAGGGAGATAACCATAATGGTCTACCCCTTATCAAATCATAAATCATCTAACCCAGGTCATGCCTAAAAATTCACTAGGCTTAAGGGCCTATCATTTCGGCCCGAGCTATAAAAAAGGACTACAGGTAACGTTCACATTTCAATTTCAAGGGAGGACTCAGGAAAAAGTCTAAACTACCCTTACATGAGGGTTGGACTAAGAGCACCACTCAAGGTTCCATTTAAAATCATTACATTAATTCACATTTAGGTCTTTAAACATTTCAAATCTCATATTTTAAAGAGTTCCAAGCACTATTCATAAGGTAAAATTATTGGGTACCTTATTTAACTAACCCATAAGGAAACATAGGTAATTTATATTAAACTTCCTTTCTAGCATTGTTTATTTAACTAAAATCCTATAATAATTAGAAAATTTATCACATAAATTTACTTTTAACCATTTTATTTATCCATAAGTTTATCACGATTAGGCTTATTTAAAAAAAGGTCAATTCTAATCTATAGAGGAATACACCCTTTAGGTTGAAATTAGAATTTTAATTAACTAATGCCTCATACAAGTACAACTCAAAACCAGATAATAGGTATTTATTAAATTAAGAAAGGGGGTGGTCAAGAAAGATTCCACCATATGAATATATGAGAACCCATATAAGATGCTACATACACTTTAAATAAGTAGCTCTATATAATAAAAACATACCCCATGGGGTTAAGTACTAAGTCATAAGAGATAAGGTGACCTACAAGGTTCTCTTTTAATCATTATGGGTTCATCTAAATGCAAGCCCATTTTATTTTAAACATTATGATTTTTAAAACACCCTTAATGAGCTTATATCATAAGCACAAAAACACCATGACCGATCTACTTGGGTTGAGTTAATTCTATCTCATAAGAAACATTCCCCAACTAACCTACTTGGGACCAATTGTGCATTTAAGAATTTATTCATATGGGTCATCATTCCCAAGTGATAGATTTACAAGACTTTATAGAGGAAACCATTTTTGAAAATAATTAAATTTTTAGCATAATCATATAAGCATTGTGGTTCAGTTAGATGAATCACCATTCCTAAGTTATAAAGGTACTTTTCCTTATAAATTACAATTAGAATTCATATAATTACAACCAAGTTTTTGGATTTTTTTTAGAAAATAATAAGTTTTTATATAATGGTTTGATTATATGGGTTACCCTTCTAAATTTATAAGGTCCCATACACATTATAAATTGGTATTGGTTCCCTATTTAATCACAACCATAAATGTTTCAGGCCATGCGACCAATGTTCCATGACTCAAACATGTCTAAGTCGGTTGGTTAAATAGAATTACATAATCAATCTATGTAGAAAATCACTACTTATATTGATGATTTTTTTTATTTAACCAACATTTTATTTCAATTATAATAAGGAATGCTATAACAAGAAGTAAATATAAGTAATCGTGATAAATAAACACCCAAGCCCGACATATAAACATGGAAAGCTACTACGTAAGCAGGAAACACACAAGCATGGTACGTAACTAAACATGATAATCATAATAATAAAATCATAGAAGTGTGATTTACAAGAAAACATACTAAATAAATCACATATAATGTTATAAAAACAATCATTCTAGTAAAATTCCCAAGAAGGTATAAAACTAAGCATATCACTAAAATACTTAACATGGAATATAACAGGTATTCTAGTAAACACACAAGGAACATAAAAAATATCAAATAGCCTATAAATTCAATCTATATGTCATAACATATGCATGTTATGTGAATATATATGTTTCTATAATGATGTATGTAACAAAACATCCTTACTATATCAGGCTAAGGGAAAAATGTAATAAATTCTATAAATAAGTAAGCATCCAAAAGTAAACCAATCACTAAAGGTGAAATAATAATCAACTATAATAATGAACATCATAAACAACAATCTCATCCCCGACCACTTGTAATTTTCCCCATGTGTGGGTTGATCACTCCCAGACAAATCTAGTTACCAAGCACTGACACATTTCTAGTCTATTGTCTACCAAACCCAAATATCAAGACAAAGGAAAATAAAACCAATATGATATAAATTTGACATGTCTTGAACTAGAATACACTAAAATGGTTCCCCAATATGGTTAGTTACATGGCCTCAAGCACACCTCCCCGTGCGCTATAGGTTTCTGACTAGCAGTGAGGATCTAATAATGGTACAATGAGGAGACTATACCCTTATAATCAGGGTAGAAAAATGGAACAATATATAAATAATAAATGAATAAAAAATGGTAGCAATATATAAATAAAATATAGATTATAAGAAGATAAATATAATAGCTGATAAAAGTGTCCAATGCCAAAGACAACCATGCATGCATGCCCATGTGGTGCTACAAAATCTAAACAATAAACATGAAACCAAGAATACAATACAGGACATGTATGAGTATAACAAAAGAAAAAAATCCGTATGGATAAATCCATGATAATCCTAATCTCTGGCTCAGTCTTGTGATCCTAATCTCCCTTTTACAATACCCAACTTAAGAACTAATCCATAAATCTAAACCTGCAAACATGAGGTATGTTAGGGCACCCTAGTAAAATGGTGGTCTAAACAGGGTGTGATATATACCTCATAGGACACCAAAAATGGTGTCTAAAACATAGTATAATATGTGAATATAAAATAAATTAGTGTGTAGGTATGATAGGTGAAGAAATAAATAAATAAAAGTAAACAAGTCCACTTAGGTTTCTAAGGGACACCTGACCAACTATACCTACTTCAGCCTAAGTCAGGATACCTTTGAATATAAATATACATATAATAAGATATGTATATATATATGAATTATAAATATAGGAATTTTTATATCCACACACACACACACACATATATATATATAGATATATAGTATTATCCAGGACCAGAGGTGTAACTTAGGCATCCATGCATAATACTACTTATAATAATAATTGAGTCTTATAATAATAAACAAGGGTCATCATGACTAAGGATAATAATCAATATAGGATTTCATGATGAGTATCATAATCAATATAGGATTCCATGTTAAGTAACATGAATAATAACGAGGAGGGTCTCACCCAAACTTCTAATCAAGGGGGCGTGGAACGTCATGCCCCAAAACTCAAGTGATGTGGACATCATTACAACATCCTCAACCAAGGAATTGTGACATTTCATGGCCAATGAACCTACTCAAGGCACCTTTTAAACATTAAGTAATATAAGGTAATCCACTTTTTGTATGAGCCCTTAGCCCAATGTCTCATAAAGAGGTAATCAACATTGATTAAGGCGTAATAAATCCTTTTAGTATAATTCAGTTAGAATTTATTTCCAGGACATAAATTCATCCAATCTATTAATATTATATAATTATAAATAAAGATAAGGCCATGTCCATAAACATTCCACATTACAAGTCTTGAATACCTCAATAGGTCCATTCCCATTTATCAATTCAATTAAAAGAATATTAAATTACATGTCATAAATCATGTCGTATCCCATATCTATGTATAACTAATTAATAGGTCATGTCCATATATCACTTCAATTTGTTTCAAAATAATTTCACCATTTTAATTATGAAGATAGCACACCTCAATGGTGGTTTTATTATAAAACAGGGGTAAGGAATATAATCCATCATATTTTCGATCTAATTAAATCTAAAATCTATTATATGAAGAACAACTCAACTCACCATGAGAGGTGATTTACTAATATTCAAGACATTATGATTATAAGAATTTGAAATAAAACCCAAGGATGGGTTTAATTATGTAAGCAAAGATAGGGTTCAATGGAAACTAAGAAATATACCCAAATGGGTGGTCTGGTTTGAGGTGGGAATCCTTTCATGGTGTAATCTAAAACACAATGCTAAATTAAATTAAGGAATTAGGTTTCAAACATTTAATTTCCTATTTAAGGAAATTCATGGAAAATACGGCATGCGACATAATAGTGATTTTATAAATAGTGATACTTTAAGGGAAAAAGCTACAGACCACCTACCTTATACTAAGGATAGTCCACACATCCAATATTAAGGATTGAATTGATCCAATTTGAGATAAATCAAAGAAAAGGAAAAATACCTCGAAAATAGGGAGAATTATCTCACACCACAATAACATATAGGATGGTGAGTAAAAAAAAGAGAAATAGGAGTGAAGAACTTATCAGTACCCACCCAAAAAGATCGACAATAAGCGATTCCAGCATCAGATGGAGGAGATCTCTCTATCCCTAAGATAGGAGTGGAGGAGCTCCATGGAGGGGTGCTATGAATGGGAAAAAGGATAAAAAAATATAAGAATATAAATAAAATAAAATAGGGGAAATAAGGTAAATTTATACCCTTAAATGAGGTGAATGGTTTGGCCGCATGGTTGGTCAAATGTGTTCCAATTGTTCATGGGACAATTTCCATGAAGGGGGATCGCATGATTCATGTTCATGGTTTAAGAAAATATATACAAACCATGAATTTATACTCTATTAAAAACCCTACAAAAATTTCACGGTTGTGCGGACCAGTGCGCACGGTTAGACTAGGCCATGTGATGCTCTCAACCTTTTTGAACAGGCTACATGGTTACTCTTGGTGAACCACATGGTTTCAGTTAAAATATGAACCTCTACCAGCCTCCTTCAATTGTGAGGTTTTGAAGCCCGAGGCATTCAAAACTCATCTGAATTCTTGAGACACCTCTCAACGAGCTTTTACATGATGTTTCTTCAGGTAGCTAAGTGGTATGCTACCAGTGCGGGAAGAGTGGGCATATGAGACCACATTGCCTGAAGGACCCAGATGAGTGATAGTCTTTTGGAAATATGGGTCATCTTTAGCATTTTTTCCAGATATCCTCACCAGCAGCGAGTGATAGGGGTTCTGTTATGAATCCACATTCAGAAACAGGACCACCAATTTCTCATCAGTTAGGGAACTGGAGTTCGTCAGGTCATTCAGGCTGAGGAGGTGGTCGTGTTCATGGTAGTCAGGCCACAGGCTTTCAGCGACAACAGGGTGGATTGTCTTAGGGTAGTCAGGCAGGGTCACAGGGTCGTGGTATAGGTCAGACTTTTTCAGTGGAGCAGACCTAGTAGGAGAAGGATCTTTTACCCTCTACGGTTAGAGTTACGATTATAGTTGCCTTGGTTTTAGATTCTACTCTTTTTGATATAGGGGCTTCCCATAGTTTTATATATGTTTCCATTGTGGAGGGCCTCAGTCTCTACAACTTTACTTTTGATGATGTTATAATTCTAGACACTCTATTAGGGATTATGACAGCTAGTTTACGTCAGTGCAAGGAGTGAAATCTTGAGATTGATGGGTGTCACTTCTTATGGGACCTCTATGTCTTAGAGTTGATAGGATTCTATGTTATTCTTGAAATGGACTGGTTGGTATCCTTTAAGGCCTTTGTTGACTACTATTGATGCAGGGTGAGTTTCACATCACTAGAGGGTAGGTCCTTTCTACACAAGGGAGAATGGGATGTCCAGATGAGCAGATTTGGACCTGAGTATCATGGATTGGGAGGAATTATATCCCATATTACTAGTTTATATTTAGATGAATAGGGGACTTTATAGATGGACTTTGATCTACTGGTGGATCATTTCATAGATGTCTTTCCAAATGACTTTTCAGTTTTACCTACGGAGTGAGAGGTAGATTTATCTATTGATCTTGTTCTAGGAGCGACAACGGTGTTGATTACTCCTTATAGGATGGATAAACCTAAGTTATAGAAGCTCAAGAAGCAGTTGGAATAGTTGTAGGCAAAGGGTTTTATCTGAATTGGTACTTCTCCTTGAGGTTCGCCTGTCCTTTCTACAAATAATGTGGATGGTACCCTCATAATTTGTGTGGATTATCGGAAGTTGAACCAGTTGATGGTCAAGAACCGATATCCATTACCGAGTATTGATGATCTATTTTATCAGCTTCAAGGAGCCTGGGTGTTCTCAAATATTGACTTGAGATCCGATTATCATCAGTTACACATTAGACCATCAGATATACCTATTACAACCTTTTGAAGTAGGTATGGTCTATACGAGTATTGGGTTATGTCATTCGGTCTCACGAACGTGCTGACAGTTTTCATGTCACTGATGAACTGAGTGTTCCATCCTTAATTGGATTCGTTTGTGGTAGTCTTCGTGGACGATATCTTGGTGTACTCTCACACTCAACCCAACTATGCCACCCATCTTGAGATCGTATTGAGTACACTGAGAAAGCATCTGTTATATGCCAAGCTCTCAAAATGACACTTTTTGGATAGACCAAATTCACTTCTTGGGTCATGTTATCTCAGAGGCAGAAGTATCAGTAGACCTAGAGAAAGCAAGTGCAATAGTTTCCTAGGATAAGTCGAAGAATGTCTTTGAGGTATTGAGTTTTCTGGGGTTGGCTGGTTACTATAGGCTCTTTATACAGGACTTTTCACACTTAGTAGTGCCACTAACAGGCCTGACTAAGAAGGGTGAAAAATACTTGTGGATAGATTCATGTGATTCATCCTTTCAGGAGCTAAAAGGGATATTGACTTCAACACCGATACTGATTTTTCTGGAGGCGAGAAAGATTTACACCATTTACTATGATGTGTCATGTATCGGGATGGGAGCAGTGCTTATGTAGGGGGAAGGATTCGTTGTGTATGGGTCTCGGCAGTTGAGGACACATGAGAGGAATTACCTGACACATGTTCTCGAGTTAGCTGTATTTGTGCATTCTTTGCATTGTTAGAGATATTATCTTTTGGGAGATCATTTTGTGGTGTAAAATGACCATAAAATCCTCAAGTATATCTCTAATCAGAATGATATGAATTTGAGATAGCGAAGTTGGGTTAGTACCTTCAAACTTTTGACTTTGATCATGCCTACACGCCTGGGAAAGGCAACACAATGGCTGATGCATTGAGCAAGAGGACTTAGATTTAGGAAGTTTAGGAGGCCAACAATGAGTGGAAGCTTATGTCTCTGTTCTCTTAGATGAATTTGTAGGTGCACAATAGACATGGGTAGACCTTTCTTTCTTCTATAGTTGTTACCTCTACTCTACTAGATTGAGTGTGAATGAGGGATCTATCAGATTTAGAAGGCCTAGTCCTACGGTAGAGTGTGTCTGGAGAGGACCCTACTCCTAGGTGGACCATAGGCAATGATGAGGTCTTGCATTTTCATGGATGCGTATGGGTGTCAGTAGACATACATGAGGAGTTGATGTGATATTTTCATGTCTCGTCATGGACAGTTCACCCTAGTGTCACCAAGATGTATCGAGATCTACACCATCAGTATTGGTGGCCAAGCATGAAGAGGGATGTTGCTGGTTTTGTTATGAGATTTTACACTTATTAGTGGGTGAATGTAGAGCGTCAGTGACTGGCAGAGCTATTACAATAGTTACCCATTCCTGAGTGGAAGTGGAATTATGTCGCGATGGATTTTGTGATGGGTTTACCGAGGTCTCCTCAATGGGATGATGTGGTTTGGGTTGTTGTATATAGACTCATTAATGTTTCACATTTCTTACCGATTAAGGGAACCTTCAGTGTTGATGAGCTTGGAAGGTTGTACATCTAAGAGATTGTACATTTTCATGGGGTTTCGCACTCTATCATTTCAGATAGGGATGACTGGTTTACTTCTTGTGTCTGACAGGGACTACAAAGGTCTTTGGTACACAGGTACTTCTAAGTACAAATTACCATCCCCAGACAAATGGTTAGTCTGAGTGCACGATTCAGGTTTTAGAGTATATGCTCCGAGCATGCATCTTGGATTTTGGGGGCTCTTGGGAGAGACACATGCCCATAGTGGAGTTTTCCTACAATAACAGTTTTTAGGAAATTATTCATATGGAACATTATAAGTCTTTGTATGGTAGGCCATATCGATCACCCCTATGTTGGCTGGAGGTAGGAGAGGCAGCTATGCTGGGACATTGTCTTGTCCAGGATACCACTGAGCAGGTGGAGTTAATTCAGAAGAGGATGTCTATGGAATAGTCTCACTATAAATCTTATGCTTATCGATGGAGATGACCTCTGAAGTTTGAGGTCAGAGATTAGGTTTTCTTACATGTCACACTGAGGTTGGTACACAGGAGGATTAGGAGATAGGGAAATATTTAACCAAGATACATTGGGTTATTTGAGGCTTTAGAAAGAGTCGGGACAATTTCCTATCTATTGCAGTTACCTTAGAGGTATTGGGCTATGCATGACATATTTAATGTTTTTCATCTATAAAGTTACTTTTCAAACCCGTCCCATGTTTTTCAACCTGAGGAGGTTGAGTTGGAGGTGTATGAATCCTTCAAGGATCACCCTATTCAGATTGTGGATCTCAACACAAAGTTTCTTCTTGGATGGTCTGTTTATCTAGTACGGGTGCTATGGCAGCACGAGCGATTATAGGACAAGAATTGGGAGAGGGAGGTTGACATACAATCATAGTGGTCATATTTGTTTGAAGTTTCTTCTTCACCACCCTTGGAAGGGAAATTCGTGGAAGTATTTATTTAAGGGGGGAAGTTTGTAAGAACCCATATCTTCCTTTCAGGTATGGATCTTTATTTTGGGTTGTTTTTGAGGAAAAAGAAAGAATTGGGAAATTTTCTAAGCGCACTCCATATAATTTTGAGTACATGCCGTGTACTTTTGAGTACATAATGTGTACCCAGTTTCTGCGTGCATCCATGTACTGGCCGTGTAATGGCCGAGTACATGGACGTGTAGGTGACTTGGTAGACTGCCTAAAGCAGGGGCTGATTGAGGCTAGTACACAACATGTAAATTAAATGAAAATGTTGTGTACTTTTCTTTTTATTTGATAAATCGGTGCAGGGTCACGTCTCAAGTCCATAACACCCTTCTTCTCCCTGTGTTTTGTATAGGAGAGCAATAGAATACCAAATAACTTTTAGCTCCTCTTGATTCTTCATCTGAGCTCCGATTGAGACGTTGTTGGGTGTGTTGGATTCCCACCAGTGAGTTCTCTCTTTCCCTAGAGCCTTTCTTCCTGATTCCTCCTCTCTTGTGATTATTTTAAGGATGATATTTTTTACCATTTTTGTAGATCTAAATCATTCTTGGCCAATTCAAGGGCCAAAGTTCAATAATTTTGATCGTACGACATCAAAGTAGGTGGTTTGTGCCTTTCATTGATTGTATTTGAATTATATATGCTTAAAGTTATGAATACCCATGTTTGGGGTATTGTGTGTTTTGAAATTTAACCATGTTTAATACATTTTATGGTTTTTTATATTGAGAAAGGGTTATTGATTATGAATAAGGTTTTATACCTTGATTATGGGTGTGTTTCCATTGTTTGATTGATTATGGTTTTTTGGTCTAGAAATTCCTATTAGGCTTGCTTTGTTTTCCATGCCTCGTGTTGTTAGGATGGAGTTACGGTTTATTTGAGATGAATGTGTTATGCATTGGGAAAGTTTGACCAAGGGTAATTGTTTGTGATAGCTTCCCAAGGTAGGGTCATTTATGTATGGATTGTTGTTATGTTGACCCAGAGGTATTGAATGTGAGAGGTGTTGGGACGTTATAGACCAGAGGGGTTAGACCATCAGAGCTACCCAGAAGGTCATTATTAAATGAATGTTGGACCCTAGGGAATTGACTATGAGAGATTCCAGGTGTTCATTTTAATTTATTGTTACTATGCAGACCAAGGGGGTATTGACTGTGAGAGCTGCCCAGATGGTCATTTGTAAATGATTTGTGCTACATGGGACCAAAGGGGTTAGACCATGAGAGCTACCCAAAGGGTTATTATTTATTGAATTGATGATATGTTAAACTAGAGGGGTTAGACTGTGAGAAATTTCCTAGAGGATTGCTTGTGAATAATTGAATTATTGTGATGAGTCTGCCAAGCCAAAACAAAAGCTTGGACTCGGTCTTACTTGTTTGTTTAGATGGTCTTTTGAGAAGTTTGTTGTTACTATTATATAGGGGGATATAGATCTTAGGCTAGATCCCAAGTTTACATCATTCAATGGATTGAATAATTAATAAATGTAAATGAATGTAATTAGAAATATAGGATTGTTTACTTCTGATTACTTCCTAGTTTAATGCTTCATTTTTCATATTACCTACTATATATATATTCACTGGCAATTCGGTATAGATATTTTGGTGGTTGCCTACTGGGATTTGTCTCACACCCTATTTGGGTCATGATTTTGGACCTAAAAAGATTATATGGTTGCATGTGTATATAAGGGCAAGCACCCTTCTTCATTAGGTACTTGATTACTATCAGAGATGGAGAGAATGAGACCAAGATGACGCTTGCGATGCTGTTGAAGTTTACTGCTTTTCTGTACTTTGGTTTTTGTATTGTATTTACAAAATTGTGACTTGTTTGGATGCTTTCCTAGACACATGTGACATGCATCATTTATATATTCTCCAGTTGTTATATTAATATCAATCTTCTGTTGTTTACTTTTGTTCTATGGTGTTACTGCTTCTTCTATTTGTTTAATATTTTTATTCTGCTGTGTATACTCTGCCAATGAGGTCATAGTTTCCCCACTATTATACCTTGTCCCTTTCTTATATTCGGAAGCCTCTAAAGTTTGGGGAAATGCGCTTGAGGTTATGTGACCAACTGAGTACGGGGCACCCTTGGGTGGCACCCGGAACCGAAACGTTAGAAATATACAGAAAAATTATTATGTTAAATCCAATAGGTGTTTCTATACATTGGGATTCCATGTAAACGAAAAAAATAATTTTGAAAATAAAACAAACTAAAGAAGGTACAACTCAAAATAAATAATAAAAATCACTAAAATATAACAAATATTAAATAGAAACCAATATAAAATTGTCTGATACATCCTTGGTACAATAAATGAATAAAAAATAAAAATAAAAAAAATAAAATCTTCTCATGACTCAAATTCATTATCCAACATCATTAAAAACCTACTCTATGAGCATCCCTAAAGGAGAAGTCCCCATATATGATTTTCTCAAGAGCCAAAACCAAAACATGAAGAAAACCACGGAGTCTACTAAAACCTAGTGGTATAGGTAAGGTGTGAGCTCAATATCCTAGTATTATTTCACCAAAGAGTCTATGGATTTACTTTTCAAAATATAACATAAATTCTAGTTTGAAAATATGGTTCTTAAAAGTGTAGTTTTTATCATTTGGAAAACAAGCACAAAACTTTCTCAAATCCCTTTCTAAAACCCAGAATATTCTTTAAAGAAACATTTTTAATTTTGTTAGAATAATTATTATGTAAGATCATTCCTTTCCCCCTTTTAATTCCACTTTTAAAACTATAGACTATTAAAATAAATGTAAACTAGATAAATATGTATGTGAAATAAGTTTTAGAGTATAAATAATGGGAAAAGTTAGATTCTAAAACTATAATAAAACAAGGAATGATGTGATAAGTGGAATAAGAAAAAAAGTATAGTATGGTTATAAGATATAAGTGAAACAAGTATAATATATCATAATAGAGTACTAATGAAAAAAGGTAAAATGGAATGGGTAAAAAATTGTAATAAACACAAGTCAGTAAAGTATATATAACCATGGGGAATTCCTAATAATCCAATGAGATGATCCTAGATTTACTTGGGTGGAACCATATGTCAGCCTATCAATTATGTTCCTAGTCAATATCCTCCCAACTTACTGTGACATAGCCTCACTGATGGAACTCCTCATATTCAGGGTGTATCAAGTACTAGGGGATACTATTAAGAGTCTCATCATGACTAGTAAACATCTCCTAAACTTTTAAATAGACACTTAGTATCACCATGAGATTAAATTTTGGAGGTGGGTAAATATTTATCACTCATCAATAATAAATTAACACATCATAATAACATCTCCTCATCCCACCTCCATAAACCTTGTAATGAAAATCCCCTATTTATTACATGCGACACCATCATAAATCAGACCAATTACAAAGTTTACATATACTATGTTATCATGGGAAATCTAATGGGGGTGTAAATAATTTTATATAAAACCATTTGTGTAAGGATACAATCATAAATTTAAATTATAATATAGAAACCAATATGTAAAATCTCATTGAGAACACTTTTTGAAAAAAAAATCATATTAAAACCTCCTTTGAATCATGAGAAACCAAAACTTAATTTAAAATATCCTCTACATAATATATACATAGGTAAAACTTCATGGAAAAACATATGAAAAATAATAAACACAGTTCACATATGAATAAAATAATATTTCATAAAGTTAGCTTATTGAAATACTCAAATAGAAAAGTAATAATTAAAAAACACCTCAAACTCATAACCCAACCCATATGAAATTGTTTGAGAATAAAAAAAATCATTTAAATATATTAATTCCTTGAAAAAAACTATTTATTCATTTTATCAAGTAATTAATATACATATATTTATATAAAATCAAGTATTAAGACCATAAAAATTTAACAATCACTTTATAAACTCACCATAGTTCTCTAAAACATTAATAATTTTTAAATAAAAAAAGATTTATAAATATTAAGCATGCATGGGTTTTTTAGAAATAGAAAATACATGAAAACACCTTCCTCGCTTTTTCATTTCCACTAACCAAGGTCTTAATCCACTATAACATGGCAATAACTGCTCCAAAATCCAAGAGAAACCCTAACCCAATAGAACCCCCACATAAAAATCAGGTGATAGTGAATCCAAATTCTTTAGTACCATCATAGGGCTGAAAATAAAAGAATAACAAGAAAATAAGTAAACAAGGAAGATAAATAATTCCATACCTTGAAGAATCCATTGAAAATCAAAGGGGTGTGGCTCAAAATTAAAGGAGAATGGGGTAGTCACGCCTAGGGATCTCCTAAAGCCATTACACATGAGTGGGATAAATAAGGGGCCCTTAAGGGCTTAAAATTGATAAGGATAAAATTAGAAAATGAAAAACTTAAAAATCTAGGTGGAAACACATCATAGTGCAACTTTCCTCTCCCAAGAAACCATCATGACATGGCCTATACTCATTGTGGTGCGATTATTTTCCCTAAACTAAACAAAATGGTGACCTCACTACTTGGGTTCATGTTGCGATGTGACCCTATCTATATGACGTGAATCCCCCATGAAAACCCCTCCTGTACCATGATGCTTAACCCCATCATGGCATGGGAGTTCATTATAGACTTTGACTCTGGGTGGAATACAGTTCTTAGCACGATGCACATCTAACCAAAAATTTATTAAGACCTAGAGGTATCATTCATGATGTGACCTCCATTGGTCATGACACAAACCATTGTAGTTTAAATATATAGATTTCATAGAACACTAGAAACTCCCCAAAAAATAAGGGATAATGAAAATACTGGTAAAAACCAATAAATAAATTAAATAACAAGATAAAACAAGATTGGTGTGTGAAAATTCTTCCCACCATGACACTTTTTCCTCTAAAAACTCATCTAAGATTTAATGGAATGAGGTGAAAAATCTCACACAAAATACAATAGTAGATTGGATTATATAAGAAAAATAAACATACAGATTTGAATTAGAGGAACTCTTAACAAAAATTCCCTAGGAGTGATTTTTTTGTTATGTTTTCTAATAATGAAGTGTAAGTAATCTTAAATATGGCATGTGTAGTCTTGTAGAGTTTATTTTTTTAAAGGCAGGAATATATTTGGATCAACTCTGGTGTAGTTTGAAGTAATTCTAGACAATCTGGTTCAGTATCAGGCTTAAAAAATCTAGATAAGTCTCCAATGTGTAAGCATCTTCTAAGTGATGCATAAATGTTATCTATATTTTATTTAAGAGTCATCCCAACCCACATAGAAATCATCTCATCTTTTCATAGACATTATATTAGGGTTGCATAAGCATCATTTAAGGATTTCTATAAACACCATTTGACTTGTGTAAATATTATTCCACTATTTATAACCATCATCTTGGATCTTCATAAACATGAAGGCTCTACATATGCATCAATGTTCACTGCATAAAAATCATTTTGATTTTTCATAAACATGAATCCTATCATCATAAGGTTTAATACCTAGGTTTGATGGGCATGGTGTTTAGTGAGTTACCCTATATATAATGAGGACCCTCAAAACACTATGTTACTGGCCATTGTGCTCATCAAGGGCTTCCCATGGGAAACAAGAAACTGATAAACACCACTTTGTGGAAGATGCTGTTGTGATTTTCTGAAGCACCTATATGAAATGGGGAATAAAAAACTTGAGAGTTTTTAAGGATAATTTTTTTGAAGGTTATGTTTTTGAACATAGAAAATTCAAGATATACTTATGAGAAATGAGATGACCACTATGGGTATATTGGTCACCTTGGGGGACTCACAAGTGGAATGTTTCAAGTCTATGATGTGGAAGAAAAATAGGCAAGTGAAAGACACCATGATGTGTAGGAAGTCATGTAGTACATTGATTTATTCCGAAATTAAAGGCCAAAATGGTCAATGGGTGTAGTGATGAATGTTTCACTAGGCATTTCACTTGGAGATATGCCATGATATGGGATACAATGATCCAAGATATAGTCAAATATTAAAGAATAAATGTAGATTTTTTTGGTAGCATTATATACGAGATATCCACTATATTTTTTGGATTTTATTGTTGAAAAATTCACACACCATAGAGGAAGGAGTTTCACCCCATATTTCCAATTTAGGGTAAAGTTTTAAATTAGTATAAAGGGAAAAAAATTTAGGGACATGACTAGAACCTCTTGGAATACTTTTCATAACTAATACATATTTTAGTAATGAGAGGAAAAAGAAAGGATTCAAACCTCCTTAAAATAAGAAGGAGAAGATTATGGAAGTTTTGAGGGAGATATGATATTCCAAGTGTTTTTACACCAAAAAGAAAAAAATAAGGCAATGGAATTATTTTAGGAGTTCAATTACTGGAAAAGAATCTTTAAAATCCTTCAAATAGAAAGAAGTAGAGATTTAAACACTATTCATAGGGTTTTATTATCTCTATCAATGGAAAAAAAAGATAATGATGGAGGAGTAGTACAATCAACTCTATTGGGAGAGTAGTGAGCTTTCTGGTTATACATGGTTATAAACCAAGGGGTTAGTATGACCTCTCAAACTTATAATCAAAATTAGTGAGATTTAGTGTCTATAGTGCACAAAAAAATTACCACATATGCTCCTTGGATTATACCATTTTGGTGAACCAATTAAAATAACCAATTTCCTTTATTTTATTTCATTATGACTAAGAGGAAAATATAGAGATGTTTTTTTAATAATCACAAGACAAGACCATTGGTAAAGGGAAATTTTAATTGACATACCTTGATTTACCCCCCTCTCAGGGTGTAAACCTTGTTGAGAACCAAAAAGTGGTATTAGAGCTAAAGATTGTTTTTGGAGCTCTCTCTCTCTAAGTAATGACAGTTACAATGGTTAATAATATGGGAATCCCCATATTTGAAGGTAACAAATTCTAAATATAAAAAAATTATATGCAAAATTATTTTTTTCACTGTGAATGGATGTATATATAGCTATAATGCATAGAATATATGAATAAATTAACAAAGTATCATTAATAGGTAGAGATCATAAAGAGTTAGATGTGGATTCTAAGTCAAAAATGATTTATTGGGAGCTTTTAGAACCCTATTTATATAGATTTGATTTCATTAAAGACATCCCATGCAATGTGGGATAAAATTCTAAATATTTATGAAGGTGACTCAAAAGTTTTGGGAGAAAAGCTATAAGACTTATGGAATAAGTATGAATATTTAAGAATAATCCCAAATGAGATAATTAATACCTTTTTTGATTAGATGATTTTTCCTATAGAATATATGCAAGGACTTGAGGAAATTATTGATGATGTGAAAATTATTAAAAGAATCCTCAAAATATTTCACCCACAATTCATTCTAAAGGTTTCAGTTCTTGAAGACGAAGACCTTAATAAGGTTACATTAGACAACCTACATAACAATATTGTTTCATATGAGATGAGAAACAATGATAATGAACTAGTTTTAAAAGAAGAATTTAAAGAGATAGTATTCAAGGATATGAAGAAACTCTTAGTCAAATAAGAACCTAAGAATGGAGAAGTTGATGAGATGATTTTGTTTCTCTCCTCTAACCTAAAAATGGGAAAAGGGAAGTTCAAGTACAATCTAACACTCATGTTTCGATATGGAAAATTAGGGAATAATGTTTCTAAGTTTCCCAATAAATTATGGGACGATGAAGAGGAACATGAACCAAAAATGAAGTCATTCAAAGGTGGTAACAATAAGTGGTAACCAAAGTAGAAATTATAAAAGAAAAAAAATTATATATAAATAATATGAGGAATAAAAGGACCCAGATGTGGAGGAGTTCAATTATTATAGAGACCTCAGTGAAGAAGTCCATATGTCTATTATACACATGTATCAAAAGGAGAAAATTAGTGAATAAAGTGATGTAATTGAGGTCAGAATTGATATTAAAGATGAACTTGAAGGATACCTTGAAGAAATATACATATATAGAGATAAAAAAATAAATATAATGGTGTTGTACATGACTCTAAGATTTATAATCAATAATAGGAAGGGTATAAATTAGAAATAAAAGTAGAAATTGAAAAAATCAAATTTGGAAATTTTGGTATCTTGGTAAAAGAAGTCGAGTTGTGACTCAATGTTAAAGAATAGGCATGAATAATTTATGGGTTAACTAGTTTTATGAAATAAAGGGTCAAAATAATTTAATAACATGAAGGAGAATTCATAAAATAGTGAAAAAATTGTGAAGATCAAGAAAGAATCCTCACTACTAGTATGGAATTGGGGAACGTAAGTGCATCGACCACTAAAGATGTTCATGGGGTGTCCACTAAAGAAATTATTCCTATCCCATGAGTGTTTTATTTTGAAACAAACACAGTTTTGGGTTGGTGAAATATCACATAAAGAAGTCAATAACTATGAATTTGAAATCTTCAGAACCCACACCCCAAAAGAAAATTGAGTTGTATGATACTCATAGAATTACTATTAATACTACAAAGGGGGAAAATAAGACACCAAATATCAGGTGTTATTATTTTGAGAAGTTGTGACACACAAAATATGTGAAATCCATTAAAAACAGTTACTTCATGGATAAATAAAGAAAAAGATAAGTTTTTTCATATTCTAGATATTATTTTAACAGGTAATGCTATTTTTGTAAAGGTTTTGGGCACATTGAGGTGAATTTTCCTTCAAATGAATGAATAAATATACCCAAAGATACCCAAATAAGTGAAATAAAATATCTATAAGCATCTTCAAAAAATCTAAAAACACAAAATAGATTTGATGTTTTATAATATGAGGAAGAAAATAAATAATTATAGGTGGAATAGTCTTGCTCTTAATCAAATAAATCAAACTAGTATACATGGATAAAGAATAAAAGAGATGAGAAGGAAAATATTTCTAAAATATACTTAAAATAAACCAACATGTATAAAACTTGTATTATAGATAGTGTATGTCTTTATCACAAGATAATAAATCAAGAACTCATCACCGATATAAAATAAAACAAGGATGGAGTTATCTACTTTGACAATCATGATGGGATCGAGATAATTGGTTCTAGAAAATCTAAGGTTGGTGGAAAAGACTTAAGATAGACTAATATTATCTTGGTTAAAATAATCAATTATAATCCAGTGAGTGTAATCAAGTTGTGTGATTCAAGAGCTGCAGCAGAATTCAACAAAAAGACATTCATTATAAAAGGAAGAGATGAATGAATTGTGCTATGAGCAAGACACACCAAAGGGAATATTTATCTCATTAGTAAAGAAAAAAGGTTCATGATGTCAAAATAATAGAAACATATATTGTGGAATAAATGAATTGGTAATATCAGCAAAAATTACTTGGAAAACTTAGTGGACAATGAAAAATATCAATATTTTACCAAAATCTAATGTGATCACACTCATGTGTGTGATAAGTTTCAAAAAGTGAATATAGTGGGAAGACCTACAAGGCCTACAAGGAAAATAAAAGGAAATAAAAGATGCTTCTTGAGCTAGTTTATTGGGATGTATATGGGGTGATGAAACAAAAATCCATAAATGGAAAAAAGATATTATGTGTTTTCAATTGATTCCTATAGTAGGATGGCATGACTAATGGTGATTTATCACAAATATGACGTGTTTTGGTGCATCACTAGTTATTAGAGATTTGTGGAGAAAATGATTAGGGTAAAAAATTCAAATATTTCACACCAAAAATGGTATAGAGTTTTCTATTACTCGGGTGTAGGATTATCTAGAAAATCATGAAATACAACATCAAGTTTCATCTGTGAAAACTCTATATCAAATTGGAGTCATTAGAAGAAGGAATAACATTATCAACAACATGTCTTGGATAATGATCATTGAGAAGAAACTATAATATTATTTTTAGAAATAATTAGTAATCAAATTGGTGTACATATTCAATAGAGTCTTGTTATATCCAAATAAAAAGAATACCCCCTATGAGGTATAGTACAGAAAGAAGCCTATACTGAAGTATTTTTGAGTGTTTAGAAGAAAATTATTTATTCTCAATAATGATAATAATTATAAGTTAAAAATATCATGGGGATGAAGGTATTTTCCTTTGATACTCATCAAAAATAAAGGCATATAAATTCTTTATAAAATTACTTGGGAAAATTGTGGAAATCCAATATGTAAACATTGTTTAAAATGAGATTTTTTTTGCGAACTGGTGAGTGTATTTTCCAATAAAACAATGAAGAAACCAAAGAATAAAGTTATAGTGAAGTCCATGGATCAAGGGAAGTTCAATGGGATGTACAAGACTTATATGAGAGTAGTTATGATGGCAAAAACACAATAATAAAAACAGCTTCAAACCAAAAAACTAATAGGTTAGAAATCAGTGATAATAAAATTTTTGGTGACTGGAAAACCCCGATCCAAACTAGAAGAAATAAGTCTCAATTTTTTTTCTTTCTCAAGTCGAACCTAAAAACATTGAGGAGGTTTCTAAAGATGAAATTTTGGTCAAATATAGGCTTGGAGAGCTTGACCAAATAGAGAAGATCCAAACATGGGAAGTTGTTACAAGTCCACAAGATAAGGATGTCATTGGAACCAAATGGGTATTTTAAAATGAACTCAATGAACATGATAAGGTGACTCAAAACAAGGTACAATTATTTTATAGGGGATATTCTCAAATAGAAGATATTGATTTGGATAAAATATTTACACCAATAGAATTATTGGAAACTATAAGATCATTTTTTGTCTATAACAATACAAATAGGATTTAAATTTTATCAAATGGATGTAAAATTGACATTCCTAAAAGGATTCATTAAAGGGTAAGTTTACATAGAGAAACCATATAGTTTTCTTGTTGATTAACATGAAAATAAATTGTTCCAGTTAATGAAGGTATTATATGTCCTAAATAAAGAACTAAGGGATTGGTATTTATGACTTGATTAATATTTAAAGAAGCTTGGATTTCAGAGAGAAAGAGTTGATCATAATCTATAAGTCAAGAAAGAAAATTCTCAAAGGATTTTTGGTGATTATTTATATGGATGAGATAGTTTTTGGAGGCTTAAATGAAGAATAATGAACCAGTTTTCAGATTACATGAGATGTGAATTTGAGATGTATTTGATTGGTGAACTAACTTTCTTCCTTAGTTTTTAGGTATTTCAATGGAATAAATAAACATTAATTTCTCTAAAAAAATATGCCAAAGAGGTGATAAAAAATATTGACATGGAAAATTACATTCCAATGAAGATGTTGATGGAGACTCAGATGAAATTATAAAAGTTTAAGGATAGAAAATAGGTTTATATAACCAATTATTGGCAGATCATTAGTATTTTGATGTATTTGATAGACACTCAAATAGATATATTATTTTCTAATCTACAAGTTTCCCACTTTCAAATATTCCCCAAAAAATTACATATTCAAGTTGTGAAGAGAATATTTTAGTATATCAGTCACATAATGGGGTTTGGTATTTTTTATTATATTAGTTGTTAGATTATAGAGATTTGTATTGAATAGGTTCGGTGGATAATTAAAAGTCAACTTTTAGAGGCGTATTATATCATGTAAATTATTGTATATCCTAACTAATAAAGAATCAAGAGTTCAAATATTTAATAAAAAAATATTGAATATGTATAATCCACTCAAGCTTGAATCTAGTTGATATGGGTATGATAACAGCTTAAAAAAATTAGTTTGGTAGTGGCCTCTTCTATTCCTATCAAGTGTGACAACTTGAGTGCCATAAATCTTATAAAAAAACCTTTCATAATTTGAGGACAAAGTACATCAAGATAAAATATCAATTTCTCATGGAGAAGGTTGAACAAAGAGTTGTAAGGTTAGAATATGTTCCCAATAAAGATTAAATTGCTAATATTATGACCAAGGAACTACCTAAGGAATATTAACTAGATTAGTTGGACCTATAACCCCAACTCTCTAATGAAAATTTATTTTCTAGAAAGAGTAGTGGTATTTAGGTTCATTGAAAAAGTGGGATAAATGTTCACTGGATATACTTGAAAAGGGGAGAAGTGCATATGAAAAATAAGGGGAAGAGTATTTTAATGTTTCATTAGGGGAACCAGTGTTGTTTTTGGTCTAGAATAGATAGTTCTTAAAGACTAAGGTATTGTGTTTATGGGGATATTTTTTGTAAACTATTGTTTCTGACATTGAGAATTGCTCAAGTGGGCTTAGAGTTAGTGATTAGTGACTGATTTTTATACACCCTGAAGGAAGGAAGTTCATCTGTTTATGTTTAGGTCATATCTAGAAATATCTAATATTTATTTTTCTAAAGAAGTACAATAATAGTTTTGAAGTGTTTTGGAGTTTTCAACAGACCTAAAGGGAGATATTGTTAGAAACAATCCCCTAGGAGTGTTTTTTTGGGCTGTGTTTTTTGATAATAAATTCAAAGGAATCTTCAATATGTAATATTTAGTCTTATAGAGTCCATTTCTTAAAGGATGGAAGTGATTTTGATCGACTATGGTGTGGTTTGAAGGAATTTTTGATAATTTAGTTGAGTAGTAGGTTTTAAAAATATATTTAAGTCTCATCCACATAAGAATCATCTAATTGACATGTAATGGTTATCTCTAGTTTGCGTAAGGGTCATCCCATCCTATGTAGACATCATCTCAGGGTTGCATAAATATAATTTTAGGCTTTATGTAAGCATCATTCAACTTATTTGTAAACATTATTATACTCTATAAAACCATCATCTTGTATATGTATAAACATGAAGGATCTACATATACTCTAATTTCCATCATTATAGGTTTTTCATAAACATGAATCCTTTAATCGTAAGGGTAATTCCCTAGGTTATTTGGGTATGGTGTTTGATGAGTCACCCTGTATAGAATGAGTACCCTCAAAATGTCATGTTTTTGGGAATGGTTCTCATTGTGGGATCCCTATGTAAAATAAGAAACTGGTAGAAACCATGTTTTGGTGGATTAAAAAGTGATTTTATGAATCACCTGTGTGAAATGGGGAAGCCTAGACTCAGGTGTTTTGAAGGATGAAAACATTTTGAGGGTTGTGTTTCTGGTTATAGTGAACTGGATATACTTATGAGAAATGAGATGGCCACTATAGGTGTGGTGGTCACCATTGGGGAATTTTAAGTGAAAATTTTTGAGTATCTGAGGTGGATTAAAAATAGGTAAGTTAAAGACACTACACCATGGAAGAAGGTGTGGCGTACATCGGGTTGTTCTCAAACTGAAGGAAAAAATGGTTAGTGGGAATAGTGATGACCATTTTACTAAGTGTTTCACCAAGATGCAATGTTATAGGAAATATTAAAATATTATATAATGAATGCATATATTTTTAGGAGACTTAAAGGTGAGATATCCACCATATTTAGTGGATTTGGTTGTTGAAAAATACACAAACTAATGAGGAATGAGAAGCACTACATATTTCTAGTTTTAGATAAAGTTTTAAACAAGTATAAAGGGAATATAATTCATGGAGTTGACCATACCATATTGGAATAATTTTCATAGTAATTTCATATTACAATGTTAAGAAGAAAAATAAAAGAGACACACCTCCTTAAAATAATAAGGAGCTAATCATGGTGCTTTTGAGGGAGATAGGATATTCCAAGTGATTTTATGCTGAAAAGAAAAAAAGGAAGGAAATAGAAGTGTTCTACGAGTTAACTCATTAGAAAGGTCTCTATGAAATAATTATAACAAAAGTAAGTGGTGCTTATATAAAACATAATTCTTAGTGTAGTTTTAATCTATGTTCATGTAATAAGAAGATGAAATAATAGGAGAAGTTTTCTCCACTTTGTGGGGAGATAATTGAGATTTTTGGTTGTACATGGTTGTAAACTAAGAGGGTCAGTGTGACTACTCTAAACTTTTAATAAAAATTAGTGAGATTTAGTGTCTCTAGTGAATATTCACATTGACATGAATCTCCTTGGATTAGACCATTTGAGTGAACCAATTAAAAAAAGAAATGCCTTTTATTTTATTCTATTACTACTAAGAGTAAAAGAGAGAGAAGTGTTCCTAATAATTACATAACAATATCATTGATAAGGTAAATTTTTAATTTTCATAACATGATTCACCCCCTTATTAGGGTGTAAACCTTGTCAAGGATGAATGGGAACTAACTCATATTAACACATCTCTAAATCCATAAATGAAAATTAAATGATTCCCAGAAGATAATCAAAGTCTAAGAACTAAAATTGGTCTCCCTAGCATATAAGGATTACACTAACATGGTGTATAAAATAAAGAAATTTATATAGATGAGAATAACCACAAGTTACGATCATATCCCTTAATAAAAGGGGCCTAAGTGAAATAACTATTCAAGGTATAGATCCGCAATTACCCAAAATCAAATACAAATCTCTCTAAAAGAGAACAAGACATCAAGAATTCCAAAATAACATAACAGAGATCAATGATCTAAAAGAATCAAGAAATAATACGGGAATTATAGGGGTACCTCAAATAGTCATCATTAAGTTTTCATCAAAATATGATTTTAGGCATGGACTTATTCCTTCAACAATCCACCAATACATATAATTTCTAAAGATGTCCCAGTTAACTACAGTGATGAAAGGTCTTCAAGACATCTTGATAAGAAGGACTAGAATTCCTAAGATGACTTCACTAGAAGCATAAAAGGAGTTTCTTCTTTTAATGGGAAGCAACATAAAAAATGGAAGGACTATCTCAAATATTCTATATTCTCAAATTCATGTTCACTTGGTTTTTTCTTTTCCCCAGAGAGGGAAACTTCACCAGTACTAAAATAGATAGGGACACCACCCATCATGGGTCACCCTCTCAAAATCAACTCCATCATCAAATAATCATTGAAAAAAAATCTTAAAATGAAGGAAGATCATATGAAAGATCTCTAAAGTTGAGTTCTAGATGAAGACCCTTTATAAAATTATGGACTCTCAAAAATTCACCAAATGCTAACTTAAGTAGAAAATGAACTAACTTAGAAAACTAGTCAATATACTCCTTTACTATTTTCTCACCCCATTAGAGATTAACGAGTCCTATAAATTTCTCTACTCTCTATTCCTCGAGGTAATGACACTTAATAAATGTGTTTTAAATAATTCTCAATTCATAACTAGTATTTAGAATGGAATGGAGGTCTTCCACTATTATTGACTTGGTCCCTCGAGAAAATCCAAAATGGATTTTAGTCTCAATGTTTCAGGTGTTCCAAGATACTTGAAGATTTACTTAATCTTCTCTAGCCACTCTATGAACTCTTGAGGACCTCAATAACCACGATAAATAGGCAAACATTGTGAAGAATCTGTATCCACCACACTATCATGATTTTAGGTAGAGATAAAATCTATTAAGGTTATACCCGAACTATGAGAGTTGTCAATCTATAGAAAACTCCATGAAATTGACTTTCTATAATCCATTAGTACTTTTTAGGGAGGCATAATATAAATAAAAAATAAACAGAATACTCCATTAACAACATCAAAAACTCAAATCACTACCAACAAAAACTAAATTTTATTTCAAAAAAAAAATCCCAAGAGAGTAAAATAAAAACATTACTTAGAAAAATCACAGTACTTAACCAAATCATAAATTATTTTTTTAAACCAATTCAAAATCATATAAATTGGTTTTAAAATATTAAAACTCTACTTTAAAATAATTTTAAAACTCTATAAGTTAACCATTAAAAATATTCACATACCTTTAAACAATAAATTCATTTTAGTCCATCTTATAAAACCTATTATAATTACAAAAAATTACTTTCAACTTTAAAACCAAGTTTTCATTATAAAATAACTTTGAAGTCAAACTAATCAATATTTTTATACCTTAAATATCCTCTTTAATTCATCTTAAATAATAATTTTATATAACTAAAAGTATTTCAGAAACAAAACAATTTTAACATAATAATTTAAAAATGTTAAAGGTTGTACATATCCTAGCCATATGAATTGTTAGACCATATTCTAGCTATAAAAATTCCACTAAGAGCTTCTCAAAAGCATGAACATGGGATACAAACTATTTTATAGATTGTGTGAGCTAACCATGAACCATATATTACTCTACCATATATTACACTATATACAACATTTTCCCTAAAATTAAATTTGTGACATGGCTTTAATTAGAATCCTATAAACTACTTGGGTTGATAGATGTTAACAAGTTGCAAGTCCCACACAAGGTGTGAATATTGAGTCACAACACTTGATAACAAGGGTGATCAAACCTATCAATAAAAAGTAATTTTCTAGATAGGGTGTGATGACTTGGGAATAAAATCATGTGGGGTGGTTCCTATAGTATAAAATATCATGAAAAAAAGATCACTTGTGGGTGAATCCACTTGTTGTGGCTATATGATAATCCTCAGATACACTACCGACATCTGAAATCAGAGTAGGGGGTAGGTTCAAATTAATTTCAGGCATGCAATGAGGGGGATATTATTACTTAGTATATAGAATTTTCCCTAAAATTAAATTTTTAGTAGGGATATAATAGGCCTCCCATGAACTTCTTGGGGTGTGAGATATTATAAAGTTGTGAGTCCCATATGATACATAGAGGTTTAGGTGTAACACCTGGTAACAAGGGTTCTAAAACCTCCCAGTCATGAGGCATTTTCCAGGTTAGGAATGATTCCCTAGGAAAAAAATCACGTGAGGTAGTTCTTAGAGTATACAGTATCATGGAAAAAGAGAATCTATGGGAAAATCCACCTATTGTGGATATAGGATAGTCTCCATACACTCTACCTATACCAAATATAAGTTCCATTTGTGTTGAGTTTTATATTTTTTGTCAATTTCAATAGTGTAGGAAAGTCAATTGTGTTGATGTTGGGTGATGGAGTGACTTTACTCCCACTTAATATGATTTTGGAATCCCATGAACTTATGGGTAATGGAAGAATAAAGCAAAGTAAGTCTTTATTGAATAATTGGATCGACATATTCAAGTGGAAAACCCTAAAATTTAATGATTTTCTGAGATGGTTTGTATGAATATGAAAATTTCTAAAAGATCAAAAGGAGAACTGTCTAAAAAATGTTATAAAGGAAGAGAGGAGATAGTTTTTAACCTGTAATGGATAGATTACAGAGTTGTAACTAAAAAATAAAATAGTTTTAATGTTTTAAAGAAGTTTTGGTTGAGTTATGGAGAAATTAATAAGGTTTATCTATCATGATGGATGCTAAAATCATTGAGAAAATCTTCTTGGATAAAGTATGTAATGAGTGATATTGAAAATAGAAGTATAAAGGTAGGGAACTACTTGAAATAATCTATCTTGAGTATTTAAATACTACAAGGCCTTAAGAATAGTGCTAAAGAAGTTGGATATGGTTTGATATATTCATGAAAGAGTATTGATTTGTTTGAAGTTAATTTGAAGTGGTTGAAAGGGTCCCTGTGAAGATCTAAATCAAATTTTAATCTATTTGAGTAATTTTTAATGTCTAATATTAAGCCTGAAATATGGCTATGTATTGAAATTTTCTTATGGTTTAGTCTATACCCCATAAGGTTAGAATAATTTATCATCTTTAGGTTTAGATAACTAGCGTGTAAGGTTCAGATGTGTCCTTGAAAGGGTGGGACATGTATTCATAATTGTGGGGCATGTATTCATAAGGTTCAAAAAGACTTTCTAAGGTTAGGTCATGAAGATCTTAAAGTTTCTACATGGTCATGTATGATTTAGTTATACCTTTACAAGGTTTATCACATGACTTCTTAAGGTTGAAATAATGTAGCATAAGGCTTATACTTTTCCTCATATGGTTAATAGAAACCTTTTTATACTTTATAAGTTTGATTTTGTTGAAAATTTCAAAAATTTATTGGAAACCACTAATGTGCATGGGAATTTGTAAGGTTCATTCAATTAAGTCTATATTAGTAAATATTTATATACTTGACGATGCAAGATCCATTCATTCATGCTCAAATAATCATGATACTTAGTTAATCCATGATTCAATCTTGTTATGAGGAAGGACAAATGATATGAGAGATAAGGATCATTATTTTAATAAAGCTATGAGTTCTAAGAAATAATATTTGAAACTCAAAATCTATTATCAAAATTAAGAATAAAATCACTCTATGCTTGATCCATTATTCAGTTGATTAAACATGAAATTTTAATTTTTATTCAAGAATTTTTTTAAATATAATCCATGATAAAAGTAAATTATTTTTGAGTGAGATAATGGGTTGATTTTTTTTATTTTTAATAATTTTGTAAATATTAAAAGGTATTATGATTTTCCATTCTTAAGTTCCCAAATCACATTCTAATCAAGATATGATGCAAGATAAGATTTCAAATTTCTGATTTTTCAAGAGCCTATAATATATTCTAGTATTGTAGCTGTGGGTGGAAACAAGTTTGGAGACTATTCTATTTTTTTATAGGAAGCTCTCAAGTTACAAATATCAAGATCCACACCAATTTTTTGTGATACTATGTATTTTTTTATATCTAAGTATGAATGAATTATGGATTTCTATAGATATTTTTTTTGGAATAAGAACTCAAGATGAAAGATACAATTAGCTGAGAGAGAAAAATAATAAAAATAAATTAGGGGAACTTGAGTAATTTATCATAGATATTCATTTGAAAATAGAGAATATATGAAGATCGTGGGGTGAATATTATGCATGTGATATATTTTTATTGAATGTAAACTATGATACATTTCTATTAATGGAAATAAAAATAAACCCAAAAATAAAGGTGAATACTCCTATACAACTACATGTTATAGAGATAGAAATAAAATATAGTGGTGAGAGCTACATTAAGGGTGTGTCTCAATAGAGGAGTGTGTTTAGAGAACTAGATCTCCTTGAGGAAGAATAATAAGGATCTATTACTGCAAAATGGAGAAAATTATTTTGGGTATTGAATAAGAAGAATAAGTTAAAAAATCCTAAATGAGTTTTTCTGGCCAGATTCATTCAAAGAATAAGTTCTATGATACTAAGTATCATATACACAATAAGAAATAAAGTATTACATGCATGAAATTCTATAAAATATTTAGAGGCAGTTTTGATCCTTGAAATTTGAGTGAAACCTGAGACTGAGTTTCATGCATGTGTTATTGAATATAAAGTGGTAGTTGAATAATATGTGTAGTTAAGGAAGTATATTATATTTTTATAATCAATTATATTTCCTAGATATATTGGTAATATACTTTAATAGGTCTAAGTTTGTGAAAGAGTGGTGTGAAGTCAGTATAAAGAACCCATGGGATAATTATTTCCCACTTGTGTAATATAATGACCATTCACTTATATAATATAGAGAGCATGACTTCAGGATGTTACCCATACATCTCACTTGTATTTTATGATAATATTATTAGTGGATAATATGTGACTTTATGAGACCCGATCACAAAAAGGAGTATGTTTCCCACAATTGGGCCAAACCATGTAAAAAAATTGTTTGTTGATCTCTATTTACATTATATATTACATGTGGTGTATGTTATAGGTAGATAAAAATATATCTACTTGATTCTTAATAGACCAAAGAGGTTCAAAGACTAAAGGTGTGAAAATAGTTAAAATAAGCTTTAGAATTTGGTAAAAATTTTACCACACTTAATTCACCCCCTCTCATGCGTGTCTTCACCAGTCTACTGGGATTTATATTTGGTATAAGAGTATTGATTCCCTGTGATTATATTATTATCTCAGTATTTTTATCAGAATATGATGAATTGTGGATTGGAAATAAAAGAGCCTTAGGTGTTAGAATCTTGTTCTATTCATGTTATTACAAAAGTGGACGTCTCTTCCAAGACTCTGAAAAATTAGAAAAAGAAATAGGTAAATAAGCATAAAAGGTACTAAAAATTTCAAGAGAAATAACCACTAGATTAAGTTAATCATAATGGTTTGTGTTTAGATGGGTTAGTTGAAATATATTCCTCTGATGATACAAGCTCAAGCTATGATGGAAATGGTTATATAAAATCTATAGAACCCCTCTACTCAGATATTAGAGAATATGTGATAAAAACACTTTATGAATATTTAACTTATATATTGATTTTATCCAATATTTTAATGATGAGAAATCACTTCTAGAAGATAATACTGAAGCAATTTAAAAATCCTTAGCTAGATAGTTGTAAAAATGAATCTCTCTTATCGAAGAACTTAAAACTAAGGAGAAATCACTACATATTAGTAGAGATAAATTCTCAATAGCTAAAGATAATTTAAATTATATAATTTATGAGAAATTAAATACCATAAAATAATTTAATAGAAGATCAATTCTTTTGAATAATCAAATAAACCTATTGTGGATGTTAAGAATGAATAGTTGAAGGTTTAAAAAAAGTGAGTAATCGTGCTTGAAAACATATTTCAAGTTATAGGAAAAATTAAAGAGGATAAAATTAAAATGATTAAATAGGATTATAAAGAAATATTTATCACTATTATAACTAAAAATTATACTATTATTTTGAAGTATCTTGATTTGGAGGTAAAATTATAAAATTTTGTAACAATACAATCTCAAACTTCCTAATAAGTATAGAAAAGAGTTACTTCCATAGGAGATTATTATAATATTATTACCTCTAAAAAGACTCAAAATGGTGGTAATAAGGGTTATAAATTATCTCTTTATCATTCCTTAATAAGATCATGGAAGAAGGTATCATATAGCTGAGTTGAATCTATTTATACAAAATATGGTTTAATTTTATGTGTAGATTTCAAATAAAAAATTATTCAAATGTGAAAGGATAAAAATTCCAAAAAATTCACCATATAATTAAGGTCGAATATATTAATTTCCAAGAAATAATATCCACAAATATATCCCAAATATTGGTTTCTATAATTTAAAAATATTAAGGTAATCAATCTAGATAGATTGTAAAAAATGTGAAAAGAACAAGATTTATGGGTCACTGTTGGTGTTGTAGAAGTTTTGGGAACAATACTATTGATTTATGGTATAATATTTTAGTAAATTAAGGTTATGGAAAGTCTATAGAAAGGGGTATAAATGAAAAAAGTTATAGAAAACCCACCAGATATACAAAGAGTTCATAAAATAATAAAAATATTTCTTGTAAGAAAAAATTTGATTCATTCGATATCTTCTAAAACCATTGAAATAGAGGTGGGAAATTTTATGAGGAGTCTTGGTATGTACCATACCAATATAACTCTTATACTGTGGTGAAAGGAAGGATACAACAGATCAAAAGTAGGTGAATATAAATGAAAAGTCTTCCTTAGAAAATAAAAAAATGAATATAAGTTCTAAAACAAGCACATCTAAGAAGTTAGTGAAGAAAGATGTTTAGGGTGTCATACAAAAGTATAGAATATGATCTACTATGGTAAGATAGGACACATCATAGAAAATTTTAAAATTTCCATGAACATCATGCTAAATTGTAGAAATATAGAATCTAGATGAAAATAGTCAATAGGTAGTAGAATTATAATAGTTCTAAAGAGGTTGAGAAACTACCCAAGAAGGGAAAATTTAAAAGCATTGAAGAGGTGTGTGGAAGGTGAAAATAATATGGAAACATGGCTGTCAGATGTAAAAATTTTTTTTGGATAAATGAGAAACAAAGGGAAAGAACCAGTGGCATCAGGTTCTAAATATGTTGTTGTAAAGAAGGATTCCACACTGAAGAAGAAGGCTGACCACACTTCAAAAGAGTGCCTAAAAATATGTCCATATCGATCAGAAGAGGCTAAAAGGCTAGAGTAGGTTGAAATAAAATAAAGTCATCAAATTTATCAAGTGAATAAGTCCATTACAAAAAATAAGAAGATAAAATCCATGCTACCCAGAGGTGAAAATTTGAAAAATCAAAGGTGAAACAAGCATAAAGATGTCTAGACACTTCAGTAACTCAAATAAAGGAGTATTTGGGTTGAGAGACAAGTCTCAACCCTATTACTCATATTTAATTATGGATGTAAGTCCACCTTATTCCTATATTGTGTTGGGTTTTGCATCAGGGAAAAAGAAATTGATGGTGAACCCTAAAAAGGGAAGACTCATCCATCATTATTATTCAAAAGCAGAATTCATTTCTTGGTATTAGTCTCTAAATGGTATCATACATGATTGGAATCAACTATCATGAATCCTAAAAATCATCCCTTTAGTGGGATCTATAAAAATGGGAGAAACATGAGATTTTTATCATTTTGTATTTAATTTGGAATTTAGGAAAACCCCAACAAAAATGAGAAGATCTCGGTATGGTTTTCATTTACAAATTCCATTTTGGTTAACATTTAACATTTTTATCAAGATGGAGTGATTATCAAGAATAATATGGGAGAAAATAGTATTTTATTTGACTACTTTTTATGTATTTTCTAAGTTGAGAGAAGGTTCATAAAAATTCATGAAAATATGGTTGTACAACCCCAAAGAAGAAATTTTTTTGAGTTGGTATGACATTGTGATCACTTTAGGGAATTTTTTTTCTAAATTAAACTCTATTGTTTTCTACACCATAATATCCCAATAATATTTAGAGGTGATTTTTTAATGGAACATTGTTAAGAAAAATTTTATTCCACCCCTCTCAGGGGATGTTTAACACCCTAAAAATTTTAAATGAATAACATTTTATTCAATTTCATATATGACATGAAACACCAAGCGTAGAATGGAATATAAAATCCTAAGACTTTAAGTTATATTCACTATTTTAAATAAATTCAATATATTATATATCTTGAAATTCATGCAATACTAAGTTAACTTTCATTACACACAACAATGAATTTCTTCGATGGTTTGTGTTACACGCAATACCATGTTTTACCAAATACTGTTAATATTATTATTTAAAATGATAATTATCTTCTATCCATTAAATCAGTGGTTATTAATATGATTAAATAACTTTTAAAAATATATGGTCAAATTCAATGGTTACCAATGAAGGATCCGGATGCAGTGGAAGCGTGGTAGTTGGGAGGGCCAAACTTACTTTTTTCTTAATCAATGACCAATCCGGGATCAATATGACGATGAACGCCATTATCCACAGATTAAAATCAAAGATTTAGACAAATATAAGAAAAGTACTGAATCCAAGAAAGAGGATCTTTCACATCATGTTTATAATTAATTTATTAATTTTTGAAGAAATTAAATACTGAGGTCTTTGGTACATTCTTCGTTGATGATCCTTGATCATCTGAAGTGACCCTTTTAGATTGTATTAATTGAGCTCATGATGACCTAAAGTAGAATCCCTCCAGTAGTGATCTACAAATGCTCCAATAGTCTCCGAAAAAACCACTTGTTCTCTAGGTGATATCATGGAGAAACAAATATCTTGCGTTGATCATTCTTGATCACTTGTTCTTTTGTCTTGAAGAAATCCTCTCGTTCTTGAGTGGGAGAGATGAGAGGAGTTGAGAGAGAAAATGTCTATCTCAACAATTCTCAATTGATCAGGATTTGGCACAATAGATGTACCTGCCTATTAATCGACATGGGGTTTCAGTTACAATATTTAATTATGAAACAAAAATTAAATAAAATTATAACTATTAGAGAAAACACATGACACATAATAACAATAACAACACCATTATTTTTGGTGTGACAACTTGCAAAAATAGAACCATAAATGAAATCCCATGCCACATAATGATAATAGTATTATTATTATTTCTTACGCCAACTGGATAAAAATTATTTACCAACTTGTAAATAATTAATTTATCAACGGATACGGTCTTGGTATATTCGAACTCCTCTTCAATTTATTGAACACCTGAATAAAACATTTTATTCTATTAAATAAATATTTTTATTTACAAAATAGTAAATAAATATTTATTAAATGTTCAAAAATATAAATAAATATATTTTATTCAATATTTGATGAATAAATATTTATTTAATTTATAAAATCATTTTAACTTGAATAAAATTATTCCTTAGTTTTGTGGATAATATTTATTCAATTAATTAAATTAAAATATAATTTAATCGAGATCACCAGAAACACTTAGTGTGTTACCCTCTAGGATTCTTTCTCGTTGGAATTAGGTAGGCTTTCCTAAATTTCAAGATTATTGTCTAGAAATGGGTCAAGGAACCCAAGAGAAAGAACTTAAATTCAAAACAACAACATCCACATATGAACACTCACTATGTAATACAATCCCTTTGCCACAATATCTCATCAAATAGGTTTCATGATAGTGTCATCAACCTATATTCTTGATACGTCATTCTTCGACTACCTAAAATAAACTCGTCGTTACACCATAGCCATGGAATTTAGGACGATGATTCTATTTAAATAAAAGGTATGAGATATCAACTTCCATAAATGGAAGGGAAAAATCCTTCCTCTACTTATCCATTAATAACATGTCTTTCATGAGGCACCCAACATACCTTACTTCCCGTCAACATTTGACGTGACGATTTTTGTTAGTAAATAAAATTGCGCGAGTCATGACACTTATTAATGATAATATTAAAGACTAAGGACCATTACACACACTCATAGATAGGAATATATGATGACACCAAAACATGCAGAATTTCTACTGGCGGGCCTATTCTCATAATCTTCCATATTGGAGATTACCAAGTGAGAACTTCATGAGAAGAAGTCTCATCTACTTACAAGTACTCACACATGAGGGTATGTATACTATGTGTCCCATCATAGTATGTCATCAAACCATAGAACTGTATTTAAGAATATTATCATAGAACTTTAAGTTTCTCATCATATCGGGGAACTGATATGACCTTATTAATGCGAAAAATACTCTGGGAAATTATTACATTATAGTCATCCAGAACAATGAAAAATATGTAAAAATATGTTTAATATTTAAATACATTAATTATTCATGTACTAAAAGTACAAATAGTTGGTTCTTGGACACCAAATCCAATAAACTACCACCTGGACTAGAGACAACTTCCCATGAATTTATATTCATTAGACCTCACATGATGATTATGTTTCTACTGAGTCAAGGCTTTAGTCAGAGGGTCCTTCACGTTGTCTTCCATAGAAATACTGCTCACTATAACTTCACCTCTTTGAGAAAAATCCCTCAAGAGATGATTATTCCATAGTATGTGCTCTGTCTGTTGATGTGACCTTGTCTCTTTTGCGAGATCCACCACTATAGTATTATCACTATAGAGTGTGATAAGATCTTTAATACTAGGAACCACATCCAGATCTTGGTTGAATCTCCATATCCAAACTACTTCTTTAGATGCCTCATAATATGTGATATACTCGGACTCTACTATAGAATCTATGACCACACCTTTCTTTGAGCTCTTCCAGCTCGCAACACCTCCATTCAAAGTGAAGATGTATCCCGTTTAGGACTTCATGTCATATTGACCAGTCTGGAAACTAGAATATGCATATCCTCTTATGACTAATTCCTCATCTTCTCCATAAAATAGGAACATATCTTTAGTATGACTCAGATACTTAAGGATAGTCTTGACTTCCATCCAACAGTGGTCACTTGGATCATCTTGTTATCTTCCTACTACACTCAATGCGTAGGTGACATCTAGCATAATACATAGCATACCATACATGACTGACCCAATCACTGATGCATATGGAATTCTTTCCATTCTCTTTATTTCCTCATGCATTTAAGGATTAATTTTCTTGGAAATATGAATGCCATGTGATGCTGGAAACAATCACCTCTTGAATTATTCCATACTGAATCTCTTCATTATCTTGTCAATGTATGTACTTTGACTTAGGCCTAGTAATATCTTAGATCTATCATGATGGATCTTGATCCCAAGAATATATGTTGCCTCACCCAATTACTTCATGGAGAAGAATTTATTCAACCATGCCTTAATAGATTGTAAGACATGTATTTTTTTCCAATAAGTAATATGTCATCAACATATACTATTAGGAAAACAACTGCACTCCCATTAAACTGTTTGTAGACACAAGGATCACATTCGTTCTTTATAAAACCAAATTACGTTATGGATTCATCAAAATAAATTTTCCATGACCTAGATTCTTGCTTTAATCCATTAATGGATTTTTGAAACTTGCACATCTTATTGGAATCATTTGGGGTCACAAACCCTTTATATTGTGTCATATAGATATCTTCCTAAAGGTTACCATTAAGTAAGGTTGTTTAGACATCTATTTAACAAATCTCATAGTCATGGTAAGAGACAATGTACAATAAAATTATGATGGATTTCAAAATTTCAACTGGTGAAAATGTTTCTTCGTAGTCAATGCCTTGATGCTATTTAAACCCTTTTGAAACCATTTGTGCCTTATTGGTATTGACTTGTCCTTCCATTTCCAGTTTCTTCTTGATTACCCATTTGCAACCAACAGACATTCTTAATCTTCTTACCAATTTGGTTCTCAACTTCATTCTTGTATTCTTTGAACTTATCAAAAGAATCCAACTTATACCTCATTAATTAAATATATCCATATCTACTAAAATAATTAGGAAAAGTTATGAAGTATGAGTACCCACCCCTTGCTTCAAATAGAAATGGTCCACACACATAGGTATGAACCAATTCAAGAATCTCTTTATCCCTTTCACCTTTCCCACTAAATGAGGATTTGGTCATTTTTTCTTGTAAACATGCATGACATACACCAAATGGTTTTAGTTCGAAATAATCTAGATATCCATCTTGATGTAATTTTGTCAAGTGTTTCTCATTTACATGACCTAGCTAGTGATTCCAAAGTTGGGTGTGGTATGAGTCATGTGAAGTAACTTTGTTATCAATTTCCATTACTTGGTTTGTGTAATCCAACATGTAAAGACAGTTATATAAATGTGCCTTACAAAAACAAATGATATATTTATAAAAGAAGAAAAATTCATTTCCAAACTTGAAAATAAATCCATATGTATCTAGTTTGGATACATAAATAATATTTTTGGTCATAGAAGGCACATAACAATAACCCTTTAACACCAAGATCATCCTAGTAGGCAATGTTAGGTGGTAGTCCTCGACAGCTACAATAGTAATTCTAGCTCTGTTGGCTACTCGTAGATCTACCTCCCCTCTGTCAATTTTCTTGAATCTATTTGGTTCCTGTATTTGGATACATATGTGAGCACCACAGGCTATATCAAATACCCAATTTGTAGAAACAAATAAATTACACTCAATAATAAATGAACTTGAATCTTCCCCTTGCTTCTTTGGTTGGGTGCAGTTTTTCTTCCAGTGTCCCTTTTTTCCACATGAAAAACAAACAAATTTCTATTCTCTTTCCTCCCCTTTGATATTTATTTTCTTGGAAGGGTGTGAATAATCTTTGGGCTTAAAGCTCTTTTTAATCCCTTTCCTTTTATTCACCATGAGGACAGGAGGATTTTCGCACTTTTTGTCTTTGTCAATTTGGAAAATGAGGATAAGCATATTAGATAGATAATTCTCAATGTTATTCATATTAAAATTTACAACAAATCTAGAGAATCTATAAGGGAGTGATGTGAGAATGAGATTACTGACTATTCTTTCAGGGAGTTTAAACCCTAAAACCTCCAGGCACTCAATGTAGCCAACGATCTTGACTACATGAGACCCAACTGGGGAACCCTCTAAAATATTACTCTAAAAGAGTGCATTGGATATCTCAAACCATTCCTGTATAGTTATCTCCTGGTAAAGACCACAGAGATACTCAATCATGCTATAATCATCCATGATTTTGTGAGACTTCATGAGTTCACTAGACATTGATGATAGCATCAAACATTGAATGTTGAATATGGCATTCATATGTTTCTTGTAGACTAGGAACTCTTCATCACTCGACTCTTGGGTCGACGAATTGGGTAATGAGGACTCCAACACATAAGATTTCTGTTCATGGTATAGAATAACCTGAAGGTGTCTAAACCATTCATGGAAGTTACTACCGGTGAAGATGTTGTCTTTATCCAATATTGATCATATGGATAGTTTGGTTGACGAGATTTTGATTTTTATTATAAAATTAAAAGAGTAGATAATTAGTACTTTCTTGATTACATTTTATGAGAAATAATAATTTAATTTTATTAAGTCTCCCACTATTTTATCAAGTCCCAATAAACCTCACCATTGAACTCAAAATGTCTAGTTTCTAGGACATTCTAGTGGTAAGGATCTATATTCCCCTTTATATAACCCAAAAAAGGGTTGGTCAAGCTATTTGAAGGTATTTAGGTAGGCCGGTATTTGCCAACTGTGGGCTTGTAACTCTTTGATCCATTGAGTGGACTCCCTAATCTTGAAATCCTGACTTGTATTTCCTCAACACTTGCCTCCAAATTTACACCAATTCTAGAAAGGTATAATACTCTTGATGTAAAATGGTTAAGTCAACCCGAAAATTTCATAAGAGATTCCTGTATAAAAGTAAGTTTCCCAATAAGGGTTGGTCAAACACATAGTTTTATTGAGTCTTGACCTTAATCAAATAATGAAAGCCTTAATCTGACTTAATATTTTATTGAGTGATTTTTATCTCTTATGAATAAATTTCATTATTATCTTTATCACATGATTGTTAATATTAAGTGGAACTTACTTAAGTGATTAACCACGTCTTGATAATATTTACACATAAACCTGGTTTATTTTAGTTCCATATTGCATGATTTTTAATTCATTAATTATATAGTCGTGATAATACATCCATAATGAAAAACCATGCAACTAACAAAAACAAAATAAAAGGAATGATCATGATCTCTTATAATGGTTAGTTTATCTAGCGGTTAATAAACTAACCACTGACCTAGGGGAGAAACACCTTGAACCATTTATGGTTCATGTCTACAGCTTTCCACCTATCCACCTTTGTATCTCCTTGGATTAGTTTCACCTCAGATCCTTACTTGAACCACCTCCACAAGCTTGGGAGCTCCATCCATTACATATGATTTTTAACTCACATGAAGGTGAGGGGTAAAAAAGGGGTTTACATAAAATAAACCATGGGCACATGGGCCCTATATATTAATGAGGAGAGATAACACGTAGGCCAAGAATTTAATATAAAATTAATTAAAAGGAAACCAATCAGATACAAAGGTTTGGTATAGCTCATGATCATCCATATACATGAAATGAATTACACATTTAATAAAACTAGAATTCAATTCTTTAATCGTCCTTATTAAGATAAATCACTATCAAATCGATTAATTTTTATCTTTAATTAATCGATCCTTTTATCTTAATACTTTTTTCTAAATTCCCCTGATATTCTCATCCATAACCTTAGAGTTAACACGGTGAACACCCATTCGAATATACATGATATGTAATTCTGAACATTATAAAAATATTAAAGTTTTAATTTTATGTAATTTGGTAAAGTACATGATGTGTAGTTCCGACTACATGGCATGTACGACCTTCACCATCTTATTTGAAGTACATGCCTAGGGACTCTGCGTGTGAGGTGTACTTTGGAAATCTCAGAGTATACGGCGAGTCCAGTTGGACACACGCCATGTTGTCCCTGGGTTACATGGTTACCAGTCGACTTAGCCATATATGGGATACATGGTTTGGCCCTTGACCCGAAGGAACTACACACCGTGTCCAATAGGCCACACAAACTGTAATCTGGATGACAGTGTGCTAGTCTGTCCTGGTCAACATATGGTGTAAGAATTAACTACACAGCGTGTCATTAATGCACACAACTTGAATAATTTCCTAATTACTCCCGATGAAATGAACACAAAAACACAATGTGTAATCTGGATTACATGGCGTGTATGGAATATTACACGGTGTGTAACTATGAACGCAAGGCATGTACTATCATGTTACCTAGACAAAATCATCGGTGCTTCCTAATGATATCCTCAATTTAATTTTAATAAAAAAATTATTCATTTCTGATAGATCTGTGAGAAACGATAGAGAAAGAACAGATCTCAAAATTCATATTACAAGAATGATTAAACTTAAATTAAAAAACTAAATTATTAAAGTGTAAATCATCAATGAATTATTTAAATAATTATAAACGATGATGTGACCGCTCTAATACCACTTGAAGGATCTGAATGTAGCGGAAGTGTGGAAGTTGGGAGGTCCCAAATTTACTTTTTCTATAATCGATTACCAATCCAAGATCAGTACGATGATGAATTCCAGTATCCACAAATTAAAATAAAATATTTAGAAAAAGATAAGAAAAGCACTAGATCCGAGAAAGAGTATCTTTCACACCATGTTTACAATTAATTTATTAATTTCTGAAGAAATTAAATACCTAGATCTTTGGTACTTTCTTCGTTTATGATCATTGATCATCCGAAGTGAACCTTATTTATTGTCTTTGTTGCGCTCGTGAGGATCCAAAGTAGAATCCCTCTAGTAGTGATCCACATGTGCTCTAATGGTCTCCGAATAATGCCACTTGTTCTTCAGGTGCTAGCGCAGAGAAGTGAATGTCTTGTGTCAATCATTCTTGATTGCTCATTCTTCAGTCTTGAATAACTTATCTAATTCTTGATAAGGAGATATGAGAGGAGTCGAGAGAGAAAATGTTTGGATCAAAAATTCTTAATTCATCAGGGTTTGGCACAATAGACATACCTACCTATTAATTGACATGGGGTTTCAGTTACAATATTTAATTGTGAAACAACAATTAAATGCAATTATAACTATTAGAGAAAACCCATGACACAAAATAACAATAAAAACACCATTATTTGTGGTGCGCTAACTTGTGAAAAATGAAACCATAAATGAAATCTCGTGCCACATAATGATAACAATATTATTATTATTTCTTGCACCAACAGGATAGACATTATTTACCGAATTGTAAAAAATTAATTTATCAACGGACACCGTCTTGGTCCACTCGAACTCCTATTACATTTATTGAACACCCGAATAAAATATTTTATTCTCTTAAATAAATATTTTTATTTACAAACTAGTAAATAAATATTTATTAAATGTTCAATAATATAAATAAATATATTTTATTAAAAATCTGATGAATAAATATTTATTTAATTTATGCGGTCATTTTTACTTGAATAAAATTATTCCTCAATCTTGAGAATAATATTTATTCCATTAATTAAATTCAAATATAATTTAATCAATATCACCAAAAACACTTAGTGTGTGACCCTCTAGGATTCTTTCTCATTGGAATTAGGAGGGATTGAATAAAGTCCAATATTACTATCTATAAATGGGTCAAGGCATCCAAGAGAAAGAACTTAAAGTTGTAATGATGAAATCCACATATGAATGCTCACTATGTAATACAATCCCTTTTTCACAATATCTCATCAAATAGGTTTCATGATAGTTTCATTAACCTATATGCTTGATACATCATTCTTTGACTACCTGAACTCTTCATTACACCATGGCCATGGAATTTGGGTAGACGATTCTATTTCAATCAAAGGATCGAGATATCAACTTCCATAAATGGAAGGGACAAATCCTTTCTCAAATTATCCATTAATAACTTGTCATTCATGACACGCCCAACATACCCTACTTCCTAGCAACATATGGCATGATGATTTTCATCAGTAAATCAAAGTGCACGAGTCATGAAACGTATTAATGATAATATTAAATTCTAAGGAACATTACACACGCTCGCAGATAGGAATATCTGATGACATTAAAGCATGCAGAATTCCTACTGGTGGGTTTGTTCTCACAATCTCCCATCTTGGAGATTACCATGTGCGAAATTCATGAGAAGAAGTCTAATATGCTTATGAGTATTCGTACCCAATGGTCTGTATACTATGTGTCCCATCATAGTATGTCATCCAACCACAAAACTATATTTAATAATATTGTCATATCACTTAAAGGTTCTCATCATATTGGGGAACTTCTATGAAATTTATATATTATATATTCAATAAAATTATTTAAAATTCATCCAATATATTTTATAGGCATAATATTAGAACAAATCCAATTTTACGCATAAGAAGCTATATTTTCCAAAAGGTAGTTTTTCCGTCTTTTAATGATGCACTTGTTATAAAAATAAATTTTTATAAATTTTAATTTAAAAAATAAAATTAATTTTTGAAATATTAATGTAAAAATTATATTACGGTGATTTTTTGGTATCTTTTTGATAAGTTTTATTTTTTTGATGAATATCAAAAAATATTGAATTTTAATTGAAAACTGACTTTTATTCTAAATAATTTATAATGAAAAATTGTATTTTTAATTAGTTTTAAAAACAAAATAGATAAATTATACATATATTAATCCAATTTATTTTATTTTAATCATTTTTATATTTAATTTAGATATAAAAACTTAGTAAACTTTTGAACATTTTGATTTTAAAAAAAGCATTTTCTCATCCTATTCACGGGATTAATTTTAAATCAATTTCTAACACCTATGTGATTTGAATTTTAAAAAATTGATTAAATATTTGGAATAAAAATAATTTATAATATATAATAATTTTATATTAATTTTTTACCAAAATTATTAGTGAAATCAATTAAAAATAATTAGAATGATTAAAAGAAAACTGAGTTTACAAAGGGGCTAAACTTTAAACTTAAGGGAAAAAATGTCATGTAAACTTATAAAAAACTCATTGGAAGTCCATATTTATACCTTATAACTTATATTATAGTGTTTTGGGCCTTATTAGATCCATGTTACATGAAAAAAACGTGGGAGTAATTCCCTCTTTCAAAAATTTACAAGTTTGTCACTCACCCCACTTATAAAAGCCCCCTCCCCATTATTCACACCTCTAAAACAACTTTGGTTCTGAAAATACCTACCAAAATAACTCCACAACTTTACTAACCTTATATTATAAGCCTTATATTGGGAACAAATCCAACCTAACAAGGAATTAGTATAAACTTAAGGAGGATACCTGAAGAAGAGGTGATGTTTTTCTAAAAGCATTTTTATATTATTTCCTTCTCCACCCCCTTAAATTATTTTTATATCATGATTTTATAATAAAATTATTATATTAAATATAATTATATGTTTTTATGTTAATTTTATGACCTAAAACCTCACACACTTCCATTAAATTGGTTACAAAATCATCATTCGTGTGTACGACATACTATCGCCTCAAGAACTAACGTCGTTCGTTTTTCCATTACCACCTTTCAAGGTTGGGAATAATGGTGAAAATACTATTTATGTATGATATATATTATACTTATGATTTATTTATTATTATTTAATTATTATAGAATACACATCTTCATGCATTCCATTTTGTGGGAATATGATAATGTCATTCTTGTGTACGACGGACTACCGCATCACGAAGCGATGTGATTTATCCACGCTTTACATAGAATGTATTAAGGATGGTTTTAATAAAAATATGTGATATAATAATGACACATGAGTTATAATATATATATATATATATATAATTTAATTTTCATTCTTTTAATACAATAAGAAAATGGAAACAAAGTTCATGTGTATGTACGACCCACCATCTCTATGAACAGTGTATTACATTTTCTATCACTAAATATTACATAATACAATAAATAAAAATATAATGAATATTTATGATATTTATATCATGGTTTATATTATTGATATGATTAAATCATGATCAAATTAAGAGGAATAAAAAAAATAACAAGTCCAAATATACTCGAAAAACAAAGCAATTATTACCTGAAATAATGAAAATAATGAAAGATTATTAACAAATGGTTGATAAGATGTTATAAAAGGATCATATATGATATAATAAATATTAATATGGTTCTGGAATAATTTAGTAACATGTTTAAAATAACTATACAGAAGGTTAAAAATAATCAACTAAAATAAAGTATAAGGTAAGGAATTTCTTAACTAAATTTTAACTCATTGGGTTGAACTTATACTTCATTGATTATGTCATGATAAGATTATGTATGTAATGAATTTTGAATATATATTTTTTTATTTACACATATTTTATGTGTATTTAAGGTGGATACACATAATCAATTTATTTTTTAATTATCTGTTCAGCATTATGATCATTTTAAGGGTTTATTTCACAATCTCATTCTAATCAAGATTATCTATTCTTGAATATCAATTGAAGGAAATTACTTAAAAATTTCCTAATGAAACATTCCATTTTATTATAATTTGGTTATTAATTAACTCTTTCAATTGATAATACCATTTTTTCACTCTTTGGTACTTAAATTTTTTTCAATAAAACCTGACTTCATTTCTCTCTTCGATTAGAAATATGTTTTCCACCAAAACCATGTTTTCTAAAAATGTTTTTAAAAATATTTTTAATATTTTCAAAATGATTTATTAAATTCATTTTCGCCCATTTTTAATATTTAAAAAATGTTTTCAAAGGTATCTTATGTATTTTTCAAAACAATTCCTATTTGGATTTTATTGGAAAAGTGAAATAAAACTTTGTTTTAACATGTGAAACATGAATGGAATTTCCAGCCATCATGACCAATAAAATTTTTTCAAGATTATTTTATAAGTTTAAAAATATATTTTTAAAGAAAATAATTTTCAAAATGTTTTCTAAAAATTTAGTTTTTAAAATTTATTTTCAAATAAAATGATTTTCTAAATGATTTTCAAAACAAAAAAGGATATTTTCCTCAAGAATACTTTTAAATATATTTTATGGTATTTATATTCATCAATGAAAACAACCCTTTATTATTAATCCAATGGGTATAAATTGTATTTGTGATATCATTATTCTTTATATTAATGGTTTATAATAATTTTGACTAAGGAAAGTATTTACATTCACTTTCTTAATTCATTTGTTAGTTAATAACTTTCCTTTGAAATGTTCACTCTCCTGTGATCATTAGACATTAAATTTCCCCTAAATATAAACATTATTTATCATGGATATGTTTATTTTCTAAAACATATACAATTTTTATATATGGTGTTTAATTTGATAGTTATTTGATTATCTGGGGAAATATTAGTAAATCCATATTCTTTACTCAATATGAATATTCAATAAGGAAAATTATTTATGAATTAAATTAATTATTCAATATATGAGTAATGTTTTAGATTAGTATTAAATGGGTTGGGGACTGTTTAAAGTAAGCCCCTTGATGCATTAGTAGTCTCATAAGACAAAATTAGTTGGAAATAAACCCTTCATGTCTGTAACCAAGCATGTTATAAACTGGATTATGAAAGTTCTTGAAAATAGTATGTTTTAAACTATCTTGTGAAAGGTCTTGATGGTAAAGGTTTCATGTACTTGGGAAACATGACATCCAATAATTAATCATTTCCTACATTCAAAATTTTGTTATTATTATTCATGTTATTTTCACTATGAAAAAATCTATAGATTAATTCCATTATTAGTTTATTGATAAAATGGAACCATTTTTAGTTATTTACCTTGACATATTAATTCTGCCTTATCTATTCATGCAGTACAGTTACTGATTAAATGAAATATGTTTTCTGTTATTTACCTTTCCATGCTATTTATGCTCTTCCTTCTTAGTTTATTGATTACTTGAAACATGTTTTTAGCTATTTACCTTTGCATATTAATTATTATCATTGATTAATTATTGATTCTATTGTATTTAATACATATTAAGCATTTTATCTCTCCCTTATTTTTTTCATTTACCCAATAATATATTACTATAACTAATATGTAAGGATTTTATAGATGGAACAAAGTCATTTTCGAAAAAAATATGTTGTAATTTTTTTAGTTAAAATGTAATGTATGAAACATGTATGTATCGAGTTTACTAGGACTACTAAACTATTTAGTCCTTTGGGATGCATTTCCTTGTATCTTATGTCAATGTAATGGTATTATATACTGACTCTGGGGTTATTAGGGTCAGGGTGCTGCATTTAGTATCAAAGGAAGTTTAGTAGAAACCTTGGGAACTAGATTTAGGAAAACATAGAGTAGGGAACATAACCCCAAGATAGACTTTGAGGATAATTATAGAATATTACAAAGAAACCATGTTTATGATTATGAAATTATTTATGCATAAATTTTTACATTTTTGTTAATTATTTCACTAGTTTTGGGATTATAAATTATATTTCATAATGATATTATCTAATATAGTGTATGTATTATTTTATAAATGGTGACTAAAAGAAGGAATGTGAACCTCACCAATGCATGTGATCTAAATATTAATAATGATCACGTCTTTTATGGTCTTAATAAAATCATTCAAATGGAAGTATTCTCACACACATTCTCATCACATGAGGATATAATATCATGTTCTAACAAGATACAGAAAAAGTTATCCAAGTTTTATGGATTAAAAGGAAAGAAAGAGAAGAAGAAGACAACTGTGAAAAATATAGATAAAAGGAATAAGGGAAAGAATTATTTTACCACATGTGATAGTTGTATAAATAAAAACCATGGTAATTGCTTAAAAGGATTGAGAGTTTTCTACAAGTGTGGAGAGAAAGGACACTGTTATTTTGATTGCAAGGGAAAAAATAGTTTCCAATGTACAATGGTTCAACTATAGATATATGGGGCACTATGTAAATGAATTCCCCAAGCATCAAAGGAATACACCTCAAAAGAAGCTAATGGATCATGGTCACACTTATGCTATTACCACAAAAAAAGAGGAATTATTAATGTGCTTGTGTTTGGATTCAAGAATTATTTTATTTCATTATTTTATCAATGATGTATTGGTTATATAAATTATGAAATATATAAGGATTGTACTAAAATACTGTTTCATTAAAGATTTGAGAGCACATGTTGAACAATACTGATAACTAAGAAAAATGATTAAGTGACAAGTTGAACTTCTGGGAAAAAATATGATTGAGGGAAATAAAACCCTTAATATGTTAATGATTTTGAGATAATGATGGTTGGATAAAGAGATTATTGGTGTGGATAAAGTAAATTGGATATTACTGACTACTTTGGAAATAATTAATGATTTATTGGAAAAGTGGTTATGCTATCATTGATGGAATCTATATATTTTTGGATTTAAGGAATATATCCAATAACCAATGTTTTACATAATGAATAAGGAACATGCATGTTTTCAACAAGCTTTTATATTAATTCAAGTTATTACCATGTTTTAAGAGAATACATGATGAAGGTATTCACATGTTTGATATGTGATGATTAAGAGACACTTTATCTTGTCTGGGGAATATAATGTTTATTCCTTCTAAATTTGGTCAGACATATTTTGGAAGAGCTTTAAGGTTAACTATTTATATAATGGACTAAGTTTAACTTATGGTGTTATTAGATAACCTTTTCTAACCATTTTGGTTTTAGTAAAGATAGGAGGAATATCTTGTTACTCTTTTATGGGTCATACGATCTATTAAAGGGTAATTTTAGTGATTTAGGCATAAAGGTTAATTTTTTGATATTAATTATTTTGATTAAGGGATGAATTGAAAATTTATTGAAGCATAACCAAAATATGAAAGTATTATTGTTAGGAAATTATATTTCCTTATATTATTAGACAGTAAAATATTTCCTCATCTTTAAGATAAGGGTCTTGAAATAAAAATGTTATCATAGTACCTTCATTTCTGTTGAACCGATGGTCTTTTTTATCACTAAAGTTTTATAATTTTGATCCATTTAAGTTTCCATTAATCATTTACTTATTTTTGATAAATTACCTAAATAAATATTTATAAATATTTACACCTTTCCTCTATGTCTATATCTTCACTTTGCACTAATGTTCTCCTACTTAGAAACCCAGTTATGTGTTATACCATATGACCTTGGTACTTCCCTTTCTCTCTTATTAAGAGGATATTTTATTAACCATTTTAAAAATTTTGTTTTTAAAACAAATTAATTTTTAAATATCAAACCCTAGATTACCCAGATCAAGTTTAAATTTTGAGGACACAATTTATTTTAGGTGGGGAGAAAGTAACACACTGAAAATTCTAAAAGGATAACATTTTATTCAATTGTGTATGTGACATTAAACACCAAGAATAAAAGGTAATGTAACATCTTGGGACTTTATAATATATTTACCATTTAAATAAATTCATTCTATTGTAAATATTTTAATGCATGTAATATTGATTTATCTTTCATTACACACAAAAATGACTTTCTTCGATGGCTTGCATTACACACAAGACCGAGTTTTACAGAATATTATTAATATTATTATTTAAATGGAAAATTATATACTATCCATTAAACTATAGTTTATGAATATGATTAAATAAATTATTAAAATATATGGTTTAATTAATTGGTTACTAATTAATTATAAATGAATATAAAAATCAATTGAATATAAAATAAATGTTTTTGTAAAAAAAACTATTTTTATGCACCAAAGGAATTTTATCATAATAAATAAAATTAATTACTATTAGTGGATTATATTAATGAAATTTATATATTATATATTCAATATATTTTTTTACATTCATCCAACATATTTTATATTCATAAGATAAGAACAAATCCAATTTTATACATAAAAATATGTATTTTTCTAAAGGAAATTTTGTTATCTTTTAATGGTACAATTATTTTAAAACTAAATTTTTGACACTTTTGTAAATTTTCTTTGAAAAAATAAACTTAAATTTTATAATTTAAATTTCAAAATTATCTTAGGTTAATTTTTTTTTATCTTTTTGAGAAGTTTCATTTTTTTGATGAATAATGAAAATACTGAATTTTAATGGAAAACCGACTTTTCGTTGAAATAATTTATAATGATAAATTATATTTTGAATTAGTTTTAAAGTAAAAATAGATCAATTATAAATCTATTAATCTAATTTATGTCATTATAATCATTTTTATATTGAATTTTTATATAAAAACTTAGCAAAATTTTGAATATTTTCACTTTAAAAAACCCTGCTTTCTCATAACGTCTATAAGATTAATTTTAAATTAATTTATTACAATTATTTAATTTAAATTTGAAAAAATGGATTACATATTTTGAATCAAAAAAATTTATAATTTCTAATAATCTAAACTTAAATTTTTACAAAAATGATTAGTGAAAGTAGTTAAAATTAATTATGATGATTAAGAGGAAAAAGAGTTTTCCAAGGGACTAAATTTTAAACTTAAGGGGTCAAATTGTCACACCCACCTTCTTAAATTAATTTTTATTTTATTAATTCTTGGCCTCGGTCTCTCTCTCTAAGGTTCGAACTGGGTCCTGGATCAAAATTGATGACGTTTAATGTTTTTACTGGGTTTCAGACCCGTGCGCGGTCACCCCACATTTGGCGGTAGCCGCGCAAAAGGCCATAGTGTCGTACAATTACTTATTATTATTATTATTATTGTTGTTGTTTATATTATCCTAATTATAATTTTTATTCTTAATATTATCATTATTATTCTCATTATTATTATTTTTATAATCATCATTTTTATTGTTAATAAATTTTATTAAAATTACATTTATTATTGTTAATTTTATTATTATTGTTTTTGGTTTTATTATTGTTATTATTATTAATATGGTATTATTAGTATTATTATTATTATTTTTATTATCATTAATATTAATATTACTAATAATATTATTATTATTTGTAATAATATTATTTTTATAAAAAAAACTTGAAACCCTAATTTACCCGCATACCCCCCCCCCTTCCTGTTCTATGCCACGGCCCGCACCCCTCCTTCCCCTTCCCATTCCGCGGGCACCAGGCCTCCCCCACACACCTTCTCACAGGCCTCTCCTAGGTCCCCGCCCCAACCGGCCTCACCTCAGCCTCTTCCCTCACCGGCGTGCTCCAGCAGGCCACCCCAAGCCTCTTCCTCTCTCCCGCAGTAGGCCCTGCCACCATAGCATCGCGCCGCCAGCCCTTCTGTGTTCGCCCCAGCACCTGGTCTCTCCCACAAGTACCTATAGCTCTCCACGTACCCATCACCTCTAGGACCCCTCGCCGCTCCGGACTTCCGACCTCACAGCTCCCCAGCCTCACCCCTGCAGCAGCTTCTGCCTCCAACCTTGCCGCACCAACAGCACCGCACTGTTGGAACCGGGCATGTAGAGGAAGCCCCAAACAGGTGGGTTTTTAAAAATTTTCCACTGAAGGTTGACGTAAAATTTTCGACGTTGTAGAAGAGCAGCTCGGTCTTAGCCGAGGACCACGCGTGGAGGATTTTAAGCACAAACATAAACTGTAAAATACCTGGTTTAGATCCGAAGCTGCGCATGACATCTACTCGTCGTTGGTGATCGATGCTCAAAGAATATGAAGCTGAATTCCTCTAGATCGTCCACATTCACTTCAAGAAATCTGCAGGAGCACCGTTCATCATAGTTCGGGTGCTAGCGCGGAATATCGACGATGCCTTTGACGTTCCAACGATCACTGCATCGCTTCGCTAGTGATGCCTGATAGAGAGCTCCATCTATGCTCCTTGGATCCAGATCATCTCTCTCTTGAGTGTGGGAGAGAGGAGAGGAGAGAGAAGCTTCCTAAATAGTGTTTGGAAAATGCCCTTCCTCTTCTATTTATAGTGCTTAATTAAAATACGTGGTATCGCCTCACCGGCCCCGAATACTTAACGCGCTATCAACGACATTTTATGACTACTAAACTGAGTCATAAATATTATTATCATTTAATTGTAATATATTAAAATATATTACATGATAATAATTGAGTCATTAACTCAACTCGTCGCTCCCATAAATATTAATTGAACCTTGAATAATTTAAAATTTGTCAATTAATATTTTTCTTGTTTTTACTTAAAACTCGTAAATACATAAATAAATTCAATTATCATTATTCTAAACTTTAATAATATGAATTTATTTATTGCATTGGTGATCTTTTAACTTTGGAAAAATCTTGGACCCCTGTGGCGGGACTCACTATGTCCAAAACTCCTATTCAACTAAATAGGGAAGATTCTTGAATACCCTATTGTGTGTGACCCATTAGGACCTTATTTCGATAGTAGTGAATAGTATTCATAGACCAAGAGTGGGATCTAGAAACCCATCATGACCCCTGAAGAAATAAGTATTGTCACAACAGCGACAACCAACCTATGACCACACACTGGTTAATATAATCTCTTTGTCTATAATATCTCATAAAGCAGGATGCACTCACATGTCATCACCCATTTTCTTGCTTTATAGTTTGTTAATTTAACTGGACAGATTTACCCTTGACTTCCATGACCACGGTCTTATAACGGTATTTCCATCCATATCAAAATGGCCTAAGATATATTGCTTCCATAACCCAAAAGCGACAAATCCTTTCTTGACCATTCAATCAATGTCATGCCACCAATGACGCACTCGACACAGACTACCCCGCCATGACTTCATTGCCATGGTTTTCATCTTACATCAAAGTATGAAATAAAATGACATACATTGGTAATGATCTCAAGTCAGGAGACCATTATACATGATCGTAGATAGGAACGTCCAATGACACCTGAAACATGTGGTGTTCCTATTGGTGGGCCAGTCCTCATGATCTCACTACTAGAGATCACCAAGTGTGAACTTCATGAGAAGAAGTCTCAATGCTTATGAGCCCCCAGCACCTGATGGTCAAACATCTACTGTGTCCAATCAGTAATATGTATCTAGACTATAGAACATATATTTAAGATTAATGTCATATTATCTAGAGGTTCTCATTATAGTCTGGGATCTGCTATAACCTTTCGATAGAACAATTAATCGTTGGACATTACCATTTCAATAGTGGATGCAAAAAATTCTACAATATAATGGTAAGATAACTTCATGTATATCTAATTGTATACATGATATGGTAATAAAAAGCACTGAATAGTTGGGTCCAGGGAACCCACTATTTCAACACACACCACCCCTCGCCTCACCCGAGACCCCTCACCCTCTTATCTCCTTCCGGACATGACCAACAACCCCCCTCGCAGGACCTCCAGCAAGCCTCCTTGCCCTCCCCCTCATACTTCAACCAAAATCCCACCTCACCCGCTGGATCAACCCCTTTCGTCTGACCTGCTCCATCCGGCCAACCTCACCCTTGCCCCAGCTCCGACCAGGCCATTTCTAGTGTCCCGCAATCTGGACAAGCTGTCTTCAACAACCTCACCACCCTTCCCTCCTTGTTTCGACCAGCAGCGCAACCGAACCCCTATGTGATGCCTCTGCCCTTCTCTGGCATGGCCGCGTCCCTCCTTTCTGGTAACCTCCTACTCATCTGGTTTTTTTCTTATTCACTTATTTATTTATTTATTTCCTTTACTTTAATTATTGTTTTTTATTTAATTTAGCTAATCGTAATTCTGTTGCGGGTTGTGTTTCTGTGTTTTTCTCACTGTTTAGAGAGCGCGATTGCTCTGCAGGGATTGTTCAACCTTCCGTTGAGGTTCTGTCACGTCCGCTCTTGGGTTGAGGTAGGTAATTTCATAGTTTTCCTTTCTGGAGTCTAATTGATTCTTGGGTGTTTTGATAATTTTATTTTATGTGATTCGCATCTTTTTTATACCCATAAATTTTCCTGCTATAGTGATTTTAAATTTTTAGAATTTGTCAAGAGCATGTTTTAAGTCAATTCCTGGTTCGAGTCTGCAGTTATTTGATTATGTGCCAAATCCGGTTTTGATATTGTTTATGGCTATTTTGTTGGGGCATTTATTTTTATGTTAATTCGGTTTGATAAAAAATATATAATACTTTGAAGGTAAAAATTTGGTTTTGATAATGTTTATGTGCACTTGGAGCATTTGATAAAATACTATAGTGTTCAAGTGTAATTGAGAGTTTTTATGAAATGTTTAGCCTTGTTTATGTTGTGTGTCGGAATTGGTTATTGGTAAACTTGGTTTGGTTTATAATTTTGGTATTGTTATAACTTGCTAATTGTGTTAAGGTGTTAAACCAAAAAGGGGGCTCTTTGGTTTTTAATGTGGCGATGTGAGTTCTTTTCAAATAAAGCGAGCGGTTTGTTTTAGTTTCAAAGTGGTAGTTTTGTGGGAATAGTGTTGGTTGTTTTCTTGAAATGCATGCGTGCCATTGGATGTTGGCACATCCATGGGTGCACTCGATGCACCCATGGATGTTCCGTCAAGTGACAATGACACCTTTAAACTAGTGTTTCCTTAAAACCTCAGTTTTCTAAATGGTTTTTGTTTCCTAAGTAAGATTCGGTCCTTTGTGTGGCTTTTGTGAAAAGTTTGAAGTGTGATCTCAAGGGCGTGCTAGTTTGGCTTTGAAAATATAAAATTTGTATTTGTGTAATGTTTTGGGTAATTTTTTTGGACATGACAACTTAAAGGCCCGTTTGGCTCTTCCAATTCATGGGTGGAGTTGTGTTAACTTTTAGAATGGTTTGTGTTTGGAAATTTTGTGTGCCTGGTTGGGAATTTAAATGTTTTTAGAATAATGATTTCGACATGGGTGTGTCTTGATGGACCGTTTGGCACTTTCAACTTTAATGTAATGTTTGTGTTGACCTTTTGAAATGATGACGTTTTTATTACTCTATTACCATATAACAACTTTAGTATTTTAAAAAATATATCAAATGGTTTTAATGATTTCATGGTATGAAGGCCCAGTTGGCACCTTTGATGATATGTTATATATATATATATGTATGTATATATATATATACTAGGAAACCTCTATAGGGGGGATATCCCTTATGGGTTATCGTATGGAGTGTCCATGTTTGGGATAGGCAAGTTCGGTGAGATGAGTCACGTGTGTGAGGGCCTCATACTCACATAATATTATTGTAACCACCATGGGTTCCTAGGTGTCTTTTAGAGATTGAGTGACAGTTGCTGACCAACCCCGATTAGATGGGTTGGTACCCCCTGGATTTGTTGTTAGGTCAGGTGGGCTTTGCCACTGGATTGGTCAGTTAGGGTGGACAGTTGGTTATAGACTTAGGAGCTTCACCATACGCCGGAAGGTGGTTTCGAAACCGAGTACATCCAGGGGTCTTTTAGGGATTTTTAGGATCACCCATGGTTATAGAATTATTTTCATTTCTTGTTTACTTTCTGTGCACTAGTCTTGTTTACTTTCCGTGCACTGGTTTATTTTCAGCTTTCACTCTTACTCATTTTACTCTAGCACAACATTGGCATATTCTATTTTGGATTTTATTTATAAAATAACAAATGATTTTGGAAAATGGTATGTAGCGTGTGTTGGGTTTTTAAATGAAAAAAAAACATGTTGCTTATTTTCAAATGTGAAAACCCTACTTTTATAATTGTATTTCAAACTTGAGTTAATGGATTGTTTCGGGAAAGGAGACGTTGGATTCTGTGGTTTATCTTGGAAACCATACTGAGCATCTTTAATTCTCATGCCTATCTTTATCATTTCAGTTGTAGGTTTCCTTGTACAGGTTTTCTTGGCTAAGTTTCTCATTATTGGAGCAAATTCGGCCTTTGGTCGGGAGGTGACCTAAAAGGTCATTTGGATGTATGTTCGGTTTTTTTTTCGCTGCTAGCGTTATGTTTATTGAATGTTTATATTCATATATTTGCTTGTTTATTTGTTTTTGTTCATGGTCCAAATCATTCCCAATGATTAAAATTTTGATACCTGGCACTGGTTTCCAGCCTTTGGGGATCGAGAACGCCCTTTGGGCCATGTCATGTACCGACTCGGGTGACCGGTTTAGGGTCGACCCGGGTTGGTTCGTAACACAAATGACCTATAAATTTGTTCAAAACCCATTTTATGTCCATATTTTAACCTTATAACTTCTAGGATCTAGTTTTTTCATTATTTTATCTACTTGAAATGGAAAATACATGGGTGGAATTCCATCTTTCAAAAAATTACAAGTTTTCCACTCACCCCACTTATAAAAGGCCTCCCCATCCCCCCCTTCTTCACACCTCTCAAACCACTTTGGTTCGGAAAATATCTTCCAAAATCACTCCCTAAATTACCTTAAATAATTATATAAGAATTATCTTGGGTATAAATCCAACTTAGGATGGAATTAGTTAAAACTTAATGAGGATACCCTAAGAAGAGATCACGTTTTTCTAAAAGTATTTTTATTTTATTTCCTTCTCCACATCCTTCAATTATTTTTATATCATGATTTTATAATAAAATAAGTATATTAAATATAATTATATTTTTTTATGTTAATTTTATGACCTAAAACATCACACACTTCCATAAAATGGGTTATGAAATCATTGTTCGTGTTTACGACGGACTACCGCCATGTGAACTGATGTCCTTAAATTTTCTATTAACACCTCTCAAGGTTGGTCATAATAATGGAAATAAAGTATATATATGATATATATTATATTTATTATGTATTTATTTTTTTAAATTATTATAAAACACATACCTTCATGATTTCCATTTTTTGAGAATACGATAACGTCGTTTGTGTGTACGGCGGACTACCGCCTCGCGAAGCGATGTGATTCCTTTACACTTTACATGGAATGTATTAAGGATGGTTTTAATGAAAATATGTGATATATATAAAATAATAATGATACTATAATGATAATATATACATATATAATTTACTTTTATTTCTTTCAATATGAATAGAAAATGGAAGTAACGTTCATGCGTACGTATGACCTACCGTCTTCATGAACAGTGTATTCTATTTCCCATCACTAAATATTATGGAATAAAATAAAAACATATATAATGAATATGTATGATATTTATACCATGTTTTAAATTATTTATATTATTAAATCAAGATATAAGTAATAGGAACACAAAAATAACAAGTCAAAATATATATGAAAAATAAAGTAGTTATTACCCGAAATAATGAAAATAATGAAATATTATTAATGAATGGTTGATAAGATGTTATAAAAGGATCATATATGATATAATAAATATTAATAAGGTTATTTAATAATTTATTAACATGTTTACAACCATTGTATATGAGGTTAAATAAAATTCAACCAAAAAGAAGCACGAGGTAAGGGATTTCTTAACACAATTTCCACTCATTGGGTTAAACTTCTACTTCATTGATTATGTCATTATAAGATTATGTGTGTAATGAATTTTGAATATATTTTATTTTATTTCCCTTATTTTTCTGTACATTTACATTGAATACACATAATCTATTGATTTATTAATTCTCACTTCAACGTTATGATCATTTTAAGGGTTTATTTCACAATCTCATTCTAATCAAGATTGTTTATTCTTGAATATTAGTTGAAGGATATTAGTTAAAAATTTACTAATAAACCCTTAAATTTTATTCTCCTATGGTTATTAATGAACTCTTTTAAGTGATGGTACCATTTTCCCACTCTTTGGTACTTAAAATATTTTAGAAAATGTTTTCAAGAAAACCCGACTTCATTTCTCTCTTCCATTGTAAATATGTTTTCCTCCAAAACCATGTTTTCTAAAAATGTTTTCAAAAATGTTTTAAATATTTTAAAAATGATATATTAAATTATTTTCCACCCATTTTTACTATTTTTTTTAAAGGAATCTTTTGTCATTTTCAAAATAATGCTCGTTTGGATTTTATCGAAAAAGTGAAATAAAAATTTGTTTTGATGTGTAGGACACAAATGGAATTTACAGCCATCATGAACACTCAAAAAATTTCAAGATTATTTTATATGTTTCGAATTTAATTTTAAAATAAAATTATTTTCAAAACATTTTCTAAAAATTTATTTTTTAAAAGTGATTTTCAAAGAAAAGGACTTTCAAAATACTTTTCAAAATGAAAAGGATATTTTTCTCGAGAATGTTTTTAAAGTTATTTTATGATATTTATATTAATTAATGAAAAAACTATTTATTATTACTCTAATGGGTATACATTTTATTGATACGATCATTATTATTTTTATGGATAGTTTATGATCATTTTGACTAAGGAAAATATTGACATTCACTTCCTTAATTCATTTGTTTGTCACTAAATTCCCTTTGAAATTTTCACCTTACTATGATCATTAGAAATTAAATTTTACCTAAATATTCACATTATTTATCATGGATATGTTTATTTCCTGTGTTGTATACCATTTTTACATACGGTGTTTAATTTGACAGCTATTTGATTATCTAGAAAAATATTGGTAAATCTATATTCTTTACTCAATATATATATTTGATAAGGATTTTTTTATGAATTAAATAGATTATTTGATATATGAGGAATGTTTTGGACCAGTATAACACAAGTTGTGTAATATTTAAAGTAAGACCCTTGATGTATCAGTAGTCTTATGAGACGAAATCAGTTGGAAACAAACCCTTCATGTTTGTAACCAAGCATGTTATAAAATTTCTGGTGAAAGGTCTTGGTAGTAATATGTTTTGAACCATCTTATTAAACATATTAATAGTAAAGGTTTAATGTGCCTTGGAAACATTCCATCCAATAATTAATCATTTTCTACATTCAGAGTTTAGTTATTATTATCCATAATATCTTCACTATAATAAAATCTATAGATGCATTTCATTCTTAGTTTATTCATTAAATGGCATGGTTTTTATTTATTTATGCTGAAATATTTATTCTAATTTATCTATTCATGAATTCAAGTTATTTATTAAATATCATGAATTTTTAGTAATTTACCTTTCCATATTTTTTATGCAATTCCTTCTCACTTTATTGATTACAAAGATTATGTGTTAAATTGTTTACCTTTCCGTATTAATTATTCTCATTGATTCATTATTTATTCCAACATATTTAACCCCTGATAAGAATTTGATCTCACCCTTATTTTTTTCCTTTCCTCAAGAATCGATAAATTTTACTATGACTGATATACATGGATTCACTAGATAAAATAAAGTTATTTTCAAAAAAAAATTATGTAGTTAAAATTTTATATAAGATTCATGTATGTATCTAGTTTAATAATAATACTAAACTATTTTATCCTTTAGGATGTGTTTCATTGTATCTTATTTCAATTTAATGGTAGTAGGCACTATCTCTAGGCTTATTAGAGTTGGAGCACTATAGAATAAATTGAGCACCATGAAAGTGAAAGAACAAAAATGGGGAGAAGATGTCTTTCTTAAAATTAAGAGAGTAATGAATATAATTCCATTACAAGAAATATATGAATAAGGGGGAGAGAGAAATATTCTTATTCCTTGTCATTTATTTTATATAATGGGGAGATAAAAGGCATTTAATTTTTACATTAAGTTGGTATTGACAACAAATAGAAAGGGGGAGATTAAATTTCCCTTTGTATTGAGTGTTGTATTTTTTATCAATTTGATTAGTAGAGGAAAGAATATGTATGTTTATTTTGGGTGATGGAGTGAGTTTCCACCCACTTAAAATGAAGTTGTCTACCCATGAACTTATAAGTAATGGAAGAAGAAAGAAAAGGAAGTCTTCCCTTGAATAACTAGCTTGATAGATTCAAGTGGGAAACCCTAAAATCTAATGATTTTTTGAGTTAGTTTACATGGATATAAAAAGTGATAAAATATTTGAAGGATAATTGTCTACAAAATGTTAAAAATGAAGAGAGGATCTAGCTGTTTACTTGTACTAGACAAACTGTAGAGCTTTACTTAAAAGACTAAAATAGGTTCAAAGTTTTATAGAAAAACAGGATGGGTTATGGAGAAACTATACAAGGTTTATATAGTATGTCAGCTACTGAAATTAGTCAAAAAACAACTTACATGAATTATATAATAAATGAGATTTAATATATAAGTATAAAGGTAGAGAAAAACATGAAATACTCTATCTTGAGTATTTAAATCCTATAAGACCTTGGGAATGGTTCTAAAGAATATGGAGCTGGTTTTATATATTAAAAAAAGATTTTTGACTTATTTGAAGTTGATTTAAAGTCGTTATAAGAGTCCCTAAAAAGTTTTAAATAAATTTAGAATCTATTTGAATAATATGGAATGCATGAGATTAAGTCTTAAATTTGGCTAAGTACTGAAAGTTATGTAAGGTTGAGTCTATACCTCATATGGTTGGGATAACTAGTGTTCATAAGGTTTAGAAAACCAATATGTAAGGTTAAAACATGCCCTCATAAGTCTGAGACCTATCCTTATAAGGATTTTTCTATTTTGATAAGGTTTAGATAGACACTTTAAGGTTATGACATGAATATCATATGGTTGAGATAGATCCTTATAAGGTTGTGACATACCTTTATAAGGTTGAGACAAGGTAGCATAAGGTTCAAACATGTCAATGTAAGGTTGAGAAAAACCATCAATGACTTTTTAAGGTTGATGATGCTAAAAATTTAACAAGGTCACTGTAAACCACTAATGTGCATTATGGAATCTTATATTTTTAGTACATAAACTTTTCATTACATGGAACAAAATACATGATCTTTTTTAAGTTTAGTTTCTTGAAAATTAGGAAGATAATACATGAAAACATAAAATATTATTATAATACATGTGAAAGGATTATTCATGGGATCTACCTAAGTTGCTTTTAATACTTATCAAATTCCAGGGATATACATCAAAGGAAAGAGGTGAGAATGACCCTAGTAAGGAAATAATAAAGGGAGAAATTTAGCATGTGAACATGAGGCATATCAATATGAAAATGAGGTATAATAATATCAAATTATCAATGGAACATGAGGTTTATAATAATAAAAATAATATGAATCATAACTTGTAAATGTGGATACAACATTTAAATGAGACTTTCATAAGCATGTAATTAAGGTTTATCACTAAGGTGTCATAAATCAAAATTACCAAGGTTATTCACCAAGATATCACAAATCATGTAATATTTAGAGATGAAATTATTTACCAAATTAATTGGAGAACTATAAGGGCCCAACCTTCATATGTATTAATTTTATGTGAGTCACATTGATCGTAATAAATAAATTTTTCAATAACCCGAGGAAAATAAAGTACAAGTTTCATATAAAATCATTGAGTACATAATTTCTCAAAGGATTGACCATAAAATCATTTTTAACCCATGGAAATGGAAAATTGATTTGGTATATATAAATAAATGAATCAATAAATTACATTAACATCTAGGTGAATATCCACGGATAAATAAATGGTTTGTGTATTCACATTATAAGAATTTCTCATTTAAAAGAGAGAAATTTGATAAGTAAATTTGGCAGTATGATGGGTATAAAACGTGGATTTAGAAAAGGATAAAATGAGAGATAATTAAGTTATCCCATTTTGTAGTAATAGTAATATAATAAATTTAATAAAATAGATTAAAATAACATTTATAATACATATACAAAAAGTGGTTCTTCAATTGAAGAGAAAGGGAGGATAATTCCATTACCTTGAGGAGTTACTCATTAATATTGAGGATTAGAACCTTGGGGGTTGTGGACACATTGAGGGGACTATTTGGGAGAAAAAATGACCATAAATTTGCATAGGATGAATTAGGAGTGAATGGGAAGGGTGAAATGGTGGGTATTTATAGAAAAATTTGAGGATTTGTTTAATAATTTCCAAATATAGGAATTGGAAATCTAGGTTGTAAAAAATGAAAAACCATTATATTGAACATGGTTTCTATTCATATTTTTATAAATTTGAGTCATATTTTATAATATTTTAATCAATTATAATAGAAAACTATTTTTTAATACTCCTTTTTACATGGAAAGTTAAATTTTACCCAAAATAATTCTTTTAAAATCAAATTTTCCATTTTAGAATTTGGAAAGTCACTTATAGGTTTAGAAATTGATTAAAATCCATTAATATACTTAATATTAATAAAATAAAATATTCTTGGTCATGGATTGTGGTTAATTAATTTTTACATAATTATGAAATAAATATGAAGTTATAAAACATACCAAAAACCCAAAACTGTATTTTTACTATTTAATGAAAAGTAAAGTATTTTAGAAAGTTTTTAAAAATTAAAACTAACCTAATTTTGATGTGATGATTTAAAATATTATATTTATTTTATTAAAACAATTCTCTAAATATAATAATTTTATCTTTTAAATATAAAAATCCTTATTTGTTGAAAATAGAAAATTTTAAGACACATTCAAATTTCTAACACTTATAAAAATTTCCTAGGCCATTATAAAATTATTTTATCATTTATATTTAAATAATATTATTTTAAAATACTATTTCAAATATTATTTAGAATATCTCAGTTTATTATAAAAAATTTTATATTTTATAAAAATACCATTATATTTTATTTGTGTCCAAAAATCAATTGATCAAATTTATTTTACTTAAAAAACATATATTTTATTTAAAAAGATTATCCTAAAAATTGAATTGATGGAATACAAATTTTATTCATAAAAATGAGATTACACTTTAATTAAAAAAGTAATAGACATGTAACCCCTTATTATACCCACATATTCCCTAAGGGTAAGGTGTGTGATGGTGGTAGTTTCATGAGGTGGCTTGGATAACATTGACCTAATGGTAATATCCACTAACTTGAACTTATCCCATAGGTGATTTTGTTCAAGATTTACTTATTAAATCATAGATTTGTCTTGATCAAGGGAGAACCCTAGTGACACTACGTACCTCCCAAGTTCTGACAATTGGGCTTCAAATGACATGACTCTACTGGTTAAAGGCATCATTTCTCCTTTCTGCATCAATTATCCTTTAGCATTTCTAATTATAAACACTAATTATAATGGTAAAATTATTATAAATATGTATACTTCCCAATGATCAAATTGACCAATTGTTATATTTTCCAACAGTAATATTTAACTAACGGTCATATAACAGTTGATTCCCAATGATCACATTTCCCTTTATACCCTATAAATACCATTTCATTATTTCAATCAATATTCACTACAATACCTCCTAAGGTTATATTTTCATTTTCTAAGATGTTGAATGGTTTTATAATATTATGTTTCTTTTCCATATTTTTTTCATGATAGGGTTGAAACTATTAGATTAGAGTGATCTATATTTTCCCATTTTAGATTTTCTATTTTATATTTTTTGTCCAATTGTAATGTTTTTCATTTTCATTGGTTTTGTAGTTGACTAATGTAATGATCTTTATTAATGAGATAATATTTTGTTGGTTTATCTATATTTTGTACATGTATAATATTATATAATATAACAAACATTTTTTAGGAAAAAAATATCTTTTAAAAATATTGGGTCATTACATTCTTCGCCCCTTTATAAATTTCATCCCTAAAATTTAAAATCATATTCTCGGTTGAGAATAAGAGAGGGTACTTCTAGTTCCCACCTCACCTATTCATACTTATGGATCCACCACAATACTTTGACAAGGTGTGTTGTCTTTTTTTGTATAACATTGTCCCTATGGTCCAAGATCTCCACTGGATACTCCTCATAAGTGAGGCCATGTTCCAGTTGTACCACCTTCAGATTCAGTACATGTGAGGGATCAAGTATGTACTTCCTCAAACAAATATACATGAAATACATCATGAACTTGAGCCATATTTGGTGGAAGTGATAGCTAATAGGCCACTACCCCTATGTGATTAAGGATTTAAAAGGGGCCAGTGTACCTAGGGCCAAGCTTCCATTTCTTTAAAAATCATATAAATATATTCCATGGTGATATCTGAAGGAATAATTTATCTCCAACATCAAACTCCAAGTCCCTTAAACAGTTGTCAACATAGATCTTTTGATGACTCTGAGTAGTCTTTATATGTTTTTGGATGACATGAACCTTTTCTGTCATCTCTTATACAATATCGGGTCCAAGTATCTTTCTCTCACCAACTTCATCTCAACAAGTATGAGTTCTACATCACTTACCATATAGAGTTTCATATGGATCCATTTGAATACTTGAGTGGAATATTTTGTTTTATTAGAACTAAATAAATGGAAGGTGTTGATCCCATCCACCTTTAAATTCCATTGAGCATGTTCTCCACATGTCATTAAGTTTATGAATAGTCCTTTCATATTATCCATCAGTTTGGGTGTGATAGTCCATACTAAAATTCAATTCAGTAGTCAGATCATGTTGAATACTTCTCTAAAAATTTTATGTGAACCTTGTATCACGACCATAAATGATTGAAAGTGGCATCCCATGCAGCCACACCACTTCCTTTACGTATATATTGGACAATTGGTTAAGAGGGAAATCTTCCTGAATAGAGATGAAATGGGATGTATTGGTGATTCAATACACTATAAACCATATCACATTGTTTCCTTTTCATTTCCATAGGAGAACAGTGAAAATTTACATAGTGATATTTTACCACTTCCATGTTGGTATGAGTAGTGGTTGCAATACCCCTTTAGGAAGTTGTTACTCTGCCTTCACTTTTTGACACACCAAACATCTTTCAGTTTAGTTGGAAATATACCTTTTTATATTATCCCAACTATAATGATAAAAAAGATCCCTTTTAATGTCTCAACCCAGGTTCCACATACTGGTGCCCCAAGCCGGTTGGTCACATGACTTTAGGCGCACCTCTCCATATTCCATAGGCTTTTGGCTAGTAGTGGGGGTCTAATATATAACATGGGGAGAATATAACCTCTTTATCAAAGTGGTCTAGGATTTTAAATAAATAAACAATATCCAAATGATAATAAAGAATAAACAGAATGATACCATAACCAATACAGACTAGTATCACATGATAAACCAAAATAGGAAAACAATATCCAAACCAAAGTAGTAGATATTTCATGCCATATATGTGTCAAGTTTAAAATGAAAAACCAAAATAAATAAACACTGAAAAATCCCAAGAGGATCCCGACACCATGTACAGTTCCCTCATCCATTATCTATCCCAACTCATCCATCTAACATAGGGCTCCTACCCTTATCATGTCTTGAAAACACGAAGTCTTTTTGGGTACCGATCAGGAAACCTGAGTAGGGTGTGAGTACTACTCAGTAGGACAACACCAAAAAAATCTAAACAATATCTGGTATATAATAGTGTATACAATTATACAAAGAATAAATTAAAATGATAAAGTAAATAGTTTTCACATTAAATTATTATTTAATTAACCACATAAGACTTTGGGTTCACGATGGAACCTAAACCATAAATACCTACTTCTCCCCATGCCAGAGTCTGAACCATCTTCAAAGGGATATCACATTTCATTCCATCATGGGTTTCTATTAATCAAATCATTCCAATTTCACATTCAAATAATGGGGTCCTAGAGCAGCAGTCTGGTACCCCATGGGTATTTAGAGCAGCAGTCCCTATCCTATAACTCAGTGATCACATATAATACATATATATATATATATATATATATATTGTGGGCCTAGAGATACAATATGGAACCTTTTGGGTATTTGGAGAAGCATTCCCTATCCCATAACCAAATAATAGATGTTACATCACATGGTTCTGTATTTCCAACCATTTATCATCCATTAACAAATTCATTATTCAATCCATTTCACAATTTCATTTATCAAGCAATAATGAATTACAAATCATTATTTTCATCTTATTATAACACCCCAAGTATGGATACCCATTTCACAGTTTCATTAATCAACCAATTTCTTTAAACCATTATCCATAAATCACATAATCAAAACATTCAACAATTTCATAATCATGTGTTGAATCAAATGATTAATTAAATTTAGGATGTAGTTTCTCAACATGACAATTGAAATTTCACAATTGCATACACACAATTATAATAAAGATTATGGGATTTTACAATTAGACCACCTACCTCAATATTGTTGATGAACGCTTGCCCAACCAAAAAATTCAATTGATGTAGAATGGTTGAATTAAAAATGGAAGAAGAAATATAGGACTGAAACCTAGGATTAGGATCAACCCCCAAAACAAAAAATAGTCAAAAGGTTCCACCACTTTGTTGGAAGAATGAGGAATGGAAGGAAACCAAATAAAATAGATTACTAGATATAAAAACTAATCCGTAAAAAATAGAGATGAAGAAATTGCTCCAAAATTACTAAGATTCTCCCTAGGGCCAAGATAATAAAGGCTGCACAAAGTAATGAATACAAAATGGACTGTAAGACACATTTAAAATTGATTCTTGGGAAATTACATGACTTGTAATTCATTTACATGTCATGTAATTATTTTTAGAGGGTTATATAAAAAAGACACCATCTTGGGTGATTTTATTTTCAATTGATTATTACACATTATGTAGTTATTTTACCCAATGTTTATCATTTTAATGTCGTGAATCAGTTCAAGACCTGAAATTTTTCATGTCATGTGTTTGGGGATATTTACATGTCATGTAACCCATTTCTATAGTGTGTAAGTGTCCTGAAGACTATTTTTCATCCCAGTTTCTACTTGAAGAACCAAAACAACTTCAAATCCTTCCAAACCATTGAAAAACCATTCCAACCCTTTAACAAAAAGGAAAAATAAAAAAGGAACATACCTATAAAGAGAATGAGATATTACAATCTCCCCACCTTATAACCACTCATCCTCTAGTTGTAGTCCCAATTATCTCTTAGATTCTAAGGTAAAAAGGTCAGACCACTGACCTCGTATGTATTCTTCCCTATCCTATGTTTTCTCTTGAACACGATCATGTTTCCAAAATACTCATACTATCAACACAGTCTTTCCTCACAGCACTTTATCTATGTGATCCATAACATGAATCACATGATCCTCAAAGGAAACATTGGTCTCAATCTCAATATCATCAATATAGATCACATAATAAGGGTCAGGGTGATACCGCCAAAGCTATGACACATGAAAAACATCGTTAATTTCACTATACCTCTATAGAAGATCCAGTCAGCATGAAACCAGTCTGATCATCTCCACAATCTCAAAAGGTCCAACAAACCTATGTTTCAACTTTACCTATCTCAAAATCCTACAGTGACCCAACCTAGGAAACACCTGAAGGAATACACAATCAATCACTGTAAAATCAAGGTTTCATTAAAATAAATCATTATAAGACTTTTGGATACTCCAAGCCATATCTATGCATTTCTGAATCAGCTAAACTTTATATGTCGTCTGATGCACGAGACTCAGTCTCACCTACCTCCATCCAACATAGAGGTAATCTGCATGTCCTACCATAAAAATCCTCATATGATGACATTTGTATAGTCGCCTGATAACTTTTGTTATAGGTGAACTCAACAAGTTCTAGGTGCTTCTACCAAGACCCCTAAAGTCAAGAACACATTCCAGTAGTATACCCACCAACACCTGTATAGTTAGTTCCAATTTCCCATCTATCTGTGGGTGGAAAGATATACATAGAAATACTTTCATACCAAGCACCTTCTGTAAGCCCTGTTAGAAGCATGATGTGAAACACGAGTCATGGTCTGAAACTATACTCCATGAAACCTCATGCAGATGAACTATCTTTCGAACATACAAGTCCCACAACTGATCCATTGGTAAAGTCTCCTAGATAGGGAAGAATTAGGCTAATTTTTTTAGTTGTTCTACAATTTCCCATATAACATAATTCTTATAAGGAATCCTTAGAAGACCCACCATGAAGTACATGATAATATCATCCCACTTCCATTCTGAAATGGTTAACAATTATAGTAGAACATTGGGTCATTGATTCTTAGCCTTCACCAGTTGACAAGTGTAGCATCATGTCACAAACCCTACAATATCCTTTTTCATTCTTGGTCGTGAATACTATTGAAGTATGTCACAAAATTTTTTAGTTAAAACAGGGTGTACTTCCCACTTAAAGGCATGAAACTTATGCATCATCTCCTATCGCATAAATGTAGGCACAAAAATATGACTCCTGACATAGATGATCCCATCCTCATATATATTCTAATATGAAGGTGTCTCCCCACATTCAAGGATTTCCCTCAAATCCAAACACTCTAGATCCTCACATTTCCTCTCCCTATCCTGTCTCAAAAGTGTGGACTCAGATTATACTGATATGAGGGTCATCTTCTCCTAGTCCTCCATAACCAAAATATGAATCTTAGCCAGTAAGGTTATCATATTCCACTCAAAACTAGACTCTCAAACTTCATGAGTTTATTCCTTCCTACTCAAAGCGTTAGCAACACTGTTTCTCTTTTTGGGTGTATATTCCCACTCAAAATAAAAAACTATATATACTAAACCCATATCCACTGTTGTAGATTTAGATCTCATTGTGAAAAGATGTACTTTAAGATCTTGTGATCTATATACACAGTAAACTTTTCTCCCAATAGATAATGACACCAACACTTTAAGTCATAAACCACCACATCCAATTCGAGATCATACATAGGGTAATTCTATTCATTTTTCCTCAACTACCACAACTCATATGCCATAAATCGATCTCCCTGTAACAACATTGCTCCATGTCCTATCCTGGATGAATCAAAAAACACTGTATACTCCTCACATAGCTTGGGTAGGATCAAAATTGGTGCAGTAGTCAAATCCTTCTTCAACTCTTGGAAAGAATTCTCACGTGCTACAATACATTCAAACTCAATCCCCTTCTTGGTTAGGCCCAAAAGTGGTGCTACCAAGTTAGAAAAGTCCTAGATGAACCTACGATAATAACCCACCAAACCCTAAAAACTACAGATATCAAAGACATTATTGGGATACTCCCAAGAAAAAAATGTCTATACATTCTCTGGGTCTACTAACACACCTTCCTTAGAGATGATGTGAGATGAAAAATATACCTGGTCAATCCAAAATTGATACTTAAATAGCTTGGTGTACAACTGATGCTCTCTCAATGTACTTAGGATGATATCAAGATATTGGGAATGATTGTCATGAGTCTTGGAGTACACCAAGATATCATCCAAAGAAAAAAATTCAAACTGATACATGCATGAGTGGAAGATTCAGTTCATTAAGGATATTAATATAACTGGTGCATTTTTTAACCCATATGACATCATAAAGAACTCATATAGGCCATACCATCTTATAAAAACTACCTGTGGTATATCAAAGTTTTAACTCTAAAATGATGATGCCTTGTTCTCAAGTAAATCTTATAGAAAACACAAGATCCTCTCAACTGGTCAAAGATATCCATGATGCATGGAAGAGGATATCAGTTCTTCACTGTCATCCAGTTTAACTTTCAATAATTAATGAATAAACATAATTTCCAATTATCTTTTTTATAAAACATGACTGTATAACCCCAAGGTGATATAATTAGATAGATAAATCCTTTATCCATTAACTCTTCTAGTCATGTCTTAATCTCTTGAAGCTTTGTTGGTTCCATTCTTTATGGTGGAATAGAAACTGGATAAGTTCCAAGAATGAGCTCAATTCTAAAATCGACATCTCTTTTAGGTGTTAGGACCAAGAAGTCTTTAGGAAACACATTCTAACATTGGTCCACTATAGAGGATAGACATCATTCTTCACATCCCTATAATACAGAGAAATAATCTCAACTTAGGTGGTGAGATCCCCTAGTTTCTGAAGAATTGGCCCTGCAAGGCTTGACTGAATATTCCACTCTCCATGATGAACATAATTTCTATGATTAGGAGATGTAAAGGCCACCCTACTATGGTAACAATTTTTGTGGAATCAGTATGATACTAACCCTTCTATACCCAAAATCAAGTCAAAACTTAGAATATCAAGTATGTAGAGATCCCAAAGAAAATGATACTGCCCAACCTCGAGAGATCACCCCTCACATAAAAAGATGTCTCTCGATTGTACTCCCATCAATGCATAAATCATTATAAACCCACTCAAAAACTCTACCTCTAGACTCAAACTATTCAAAATTTTCACAAATATAAAAGAATGATATGATCCTGTATCAAATAAGGTACTATAAATTATAAAATCTACAAGAATAGTACATATGACTATCGATGGCCTAGCCTCACTGTCCATAAGTACAGGATGAACTACATGTAACTACCCTACCCCTATTCCCTATGATGTAGTTTTAGTCCCCTGAGCTACACCACTCTGCTGATACAGGTGATCTTTCCTTAAAGTACCACATCCACCACCTGACCACCACAACCAGAAGATCTCCAACTACCTGACTGATATGGGGTAGAATACACCCTTCCAGCATTCTGATTTAGACTGACTCCTCCATCACTACCCATAGGTCAAGGGTTTTTATAACACCTCTACAAGTGACCCATACTACCGCAAGATCGGCACTCCACTGGTGGTTTGGGACACTAGGTATGAATGTGTCCCAACCTACCACATTGGTGGTAGTATATTCAATTACTACTTTGAGTAACCGATCCTTCTCCCTATTCACTATGGTTTCTATATCCTTGGATTACATTCTTATAGTGATGTTTCCTACTCTCATAAGAAATACCTCCTAGACATCTAGTAGAAACCAAATGAATCCCACTAGAAGCCTCCTTTAGGTTCCGCTCAGACAAGAGAGCCTGATTCACCACCTTTTAAAGCTTTTTCATCCTAGAGATGTTAACCTAGGACTTGATCTCACATTTTATTCAATCTTGAAAACACTTCACTACAATAGCCTCATATCCTTCCAATACTGGAACAAAGTGTTTCAAATCAATGAATCATCTAGAATAGTCCATCATGTACATGCTTCCCTAGGTCACATCCTATAACTATTCATAACACATGTTTAGTGATATTTACATGTCGTGTAACCCATTTACGCAGTGTGTAAATATACTGAAGAATATTTTTTATCCCAAATTCCACTTAAATATCAGAACCACCTCCAAATCCTTACAAACCATTAAAACCCCTCACTAACCCTTTAATGAAAAAGAAAATTCAAAATGGAACATACCTGAAAAAATAATGGAGTCTTATATCCCTATACCTTTTAATGATTTCATGATGTGTAAAGAATTTATATCTATAAGATTCATCCACGAGATCCTTCTTTATCATTGGGATAGATTGGACACATATCCATGTTTGAAATTTCAATACATCTTCTTGAACAATATTGAACTTAGGAAACTTACCATTCTTCATAGCATATATCCTTTTTTTATATAAAATGATATTCTATTTGAGATCTCTTAATCGTCTCTAGTAATGATGGTTGAGAAACCATTTAGGATAGGATTTATGATGTCCCTTCCCTTATTATTTTCATTTCCAACCTTACTAGGTCCTTGATCAATGTATCTCCTTGAATCATAATCATTTCTAGTACAATAGGTTCTTTCCCACTTAATGCATCAATGACTTTGTTTGATCTTTTACAGTGATACTGAATTTAATAGTCATAGTATTTAAGAAGCTCCAACCAGATCCTTTATCTCATGTTCAATTTCTTTTGTGTGAATATATACTTCAAACTCTGGTGGTCTGTGTATATATCACATTTATCCCCAAAAATATAGTGTCTTTATATCATCTAATAAAAAATAACTGAAGCTAACTCCAGGTCATGCGTAGTATAATTCTTCTCATGAGGATTTAACTATCAAGATTAATAAGTGATCACCTTATCATTTTTTATGAGTACACACCCAAGAACTTTCATATATGCATCACTATAAATAAAAAATACTTCTTTGATAGAGGGAAGATTTAACATAGGTATAGTAACCAATCACTTCTTCAGTTCTTGGAAACTTGATTTACACTCCTTTGTCAAGATGAACTTATATCCTTTTCAAGTTAACTTGGTTAGTGGATTAGAAATCCATGAAAAAAACTTCACAAACCTACTATAATATTCTATTAAACCAAGTAAACTATGAATCGCAGTTACTGTTGTAGGATGATGCCACTTTTCTACATCCTTTTTCTTGGAAAGTTCAACTTATATTCCTTCATTGGTTATACATTTTCCTTGGAATGAAACTTATTGTAACCATAATTCACATTTTCTATACTTTAAAAATAGATTCTATTTACTTATTGTTTTTAATATAACCCTTAGATGATCCTCATGCTCCTCAATACTATTAGAATATATCAAAATATCATCAATAAAAACTACCATGAATTTATCAAGGTAGTCCTTA